>OX451739.1:1210283571-1211483571 GCA_948472305.1 Vicia faba
TCTCTCTCAACAACAACAACGGAGGGGAGGAAAAGAGAGAGATTCGAAGGCAGCAACTCAAGTCCCAAACACACGCTTCAATTCAAGGTAAGTCGTCCTTACTTTGAACTTTTCATTAAGAACATCATTAAAAATGTAGATATCATAGTGTTGAGACTGTACATATCATTGCCTAAGTAGAAAAATTATGGATCAGAACTTCTTGAAGAAAACTAGGCTCAGAATTAACACATAGAACTTCTAGGTCTTTCTCACTGTTGTAACACAACACACAGAACTTATAGGTCTTTCTCACTGTTGTAACACAACACACAGAACTTCTAGGTCTTTCTCACTCTTGTAACACAGCACACACAACTTCTAGGTCTTTCTCACTGTTGTAATAGCACACAAAACTTCTAGGTCTTTCTCATTGTTGTAACACAGCACACAAAACTTCTAGGTCTTTCTAACTATTGTAACACAACACACAGAACTTATAGGTATTTCTCACTATTGTAACACATCACACAAAACTTCTAGGTACTTCTCACTGTTGTAACACAACACACAGAACTTCTAGGTCTTTCTCACAGTTGTAACACAACACACAAAACTTCTAGGTCTTTCTCACTGTTTTAACAACACACAGAACTTCTAGGTATTTCTCATTGTTGTAATACAGAACACAGAAGTTCTAGGTATTTTTCATTGTTTTAACACCACACATAACTTCTAGGTATTTCTCACTGTTGTAATACAGTACAAATAACTTCTAGGTCTTTCTCATTGTTGTAACAAATCACACAGAACTTCTAGGTCTTTCTCACTATTGTAACACAACACACAGAACTTCTAGGTCTTTCTCACTGTTTTAACACCACACAGAACTTCTAGGTCTTTCTCAATATTGTAATACAACACACAGAACTTCTAGGTCTTTCTCACTGTTTTAACACCACACATAACTTCTAGTTCTTTCTCACTATTGTAATATAGCACCCAAAACTTCTAGGTCTTTCTCACTGTTGTAACACAACACACAGAACTTCTAGGTATTTCTCACTGTTGTAACACAACACACATAACTTCTAGGTCTTTCTCACTGTTTTAACAGCACACAGAACTTCTAGGTCTTTCTCACTGTTGTAACACAGCACACATAACTTCTAGGTATTTCTCACTATTGTAACACAACACACAGAACTTCTAGGTTTTCCTCACTTTTTTAACACCCAGAACTTCAGCGTGCAGTAACCCAGAACTTCTGGTTTCCTCTAACGTTTCTTTCTGAACTACAGCGTGCCTAACATCAGAACTTCTGGTCCCTTTCATTTTTGTTTTCAGCAACATGCTGATCCTATTTTAGTTAGTTTTCCTTTTCCTTCTTATTTTTATTATTTTTAGCATTAATACCATTTTTATTAATATAAAAAAGACATAAAAAATATTTTATTTTATTAACTAATTATTTTTCTTTTAATTTATTAAGACCAAAAAACCCTTCTTTTAAACAAATCCTTTCCTTTTTTTTGTATTGTACAATTCAATATGGTTGTAATAGATAATTAGGATTTAAATTCTTACAATCCCCATTTGTAAATATGTATCCCCACCCCTGAAATGATGTAATAGCTTAGGATTTATTTTCCGCATTTTTTATTGCTTTCATACATTGTTAGTAATTAGGGTGTATGGCAAGATAAAAACAACAAGTAGATAACCAAAAGTTCAAAAGACAAAATACATGCAATCAAACACACTGCTCACACACATGAACCCATATGGTAATTCCACTTTTTGCCTCGGAAAAATAGTCATGTCCCTCGAATATGGGCATTTTAGCAAAGACCTGTCATACCCCAATTTTTGACCTAAGATCTCTGCTTCATCTGCATTATTTTTTTTATACACATCAAGGTCACGGAATACGGTAGGTTTCAAACGCTTCATTTTCGAGCCTTGACTGTGTAGAGATTGTCAAGTGTTATGAGCAATTTATTTTATAAATGACTAACCACTAATCAAGCATGAAGTGTATGTTTTACTGTTTTATTTTCATGTGCAGAAAATAGGTCTAAAAGAAGAGCATCAGACGTTGTATGTCGATCAGGATTTCGAGTCTCAGAATAGAAATGTTGTCGTTCATTAATTTCCAAAAGACTGGTTCATCAAAGAATATCAGAGAATTGTGCGTTTATTTCCATATTCTGTCCAGCACATGGTCTCCGTTTTCTCCGAATATTTTTTAGAAAGAGCAGTCGAAATTCTACCGGCTTTGGTTTATGTGTGTTTCACATTGTTCTAAAATGTAAGAAAAAACAAGTTATACCGTCATTTTTTATTTCTTTAACCAAAAGTTATCTGCAAATGTTCTCACGACGCGAGTTGAATTTCGCTGAAATGGGATAATTAAATTCAAAACCATTCTAGAAGAATTTATTCAGAATATTTAGAATTTTCTTTATTTGAATCCATATGATAATTAAAGAGGAGCTATTCAAGAGATCTCACCCAATAATATTCATTTATCGCATGAAATATTTATTCAAGATTATTTTTGTGATTACTTTGGTGAATCTACATCATGGTTATTTGAATACATGAAGCATTATTTCAAGAAGTTAGTAAGGAATTCTATTTAATTACATGGGTAATTTTATTTGATTACAAAATTAATCCATGTGATTTATTTGGATTTCTATTACAAAAGTGCAAGATTAAAGTCCAAGACTTGCATTATTATTTATTCATCATTCAACAATTCATTCATGTATTATTCAATTATTTCCCAAATTTAAATGGAAGATCTTGAATTTTTATCAAGATATATCAAGATTCATGTTTATGTGAAGATTCAAGATTATTCATAACTATCAAAGGAAGTGGAAATATATTGAAGAATACATGTTTATACATGTCACAATTTATTTGAGTTTATTACAAGGTTGCAAATAAGCTACAAGTTTATACAAGATATATTTTCAACATAAAAAAATTCAACAAAGTTGCTAGTGCAGTCCACTTTGCAACCCATCTTCAAGCCCAATTTTGCTGCATCTTTGTTGGTCAACAATACTCCAAACAGCCTGGGAAAAAAAACAGCAAAGAGAGATGTTGTAAAATGCTACAAAATAGTAAAAAAAACAGTAACATACAGCAGCTCCAAGTGCTGCCAAAAACCTGCTCCAACCTGCATCAAAGTAGCAGCAATTTGCATCAAAATGGCTAAAATGAATGGTAGGAACAAAGCATGGAAACAGCTTGCCAAAACAGTTCAAATTTCTACTGTCCCCCCCCCCCCTCAAATCCCATATACTCCACTATAAATAAGAGTTTTTATCAACACAAAAAGGGTGAAAAATTCAGCAAGGAAGAAAAACCAGAAAAATAGAGTGTTGTTCTAAAGTTTCAGCAAGAGTGAAAACAGAAAATTGGTGTTGTTTTAAAAAATCCAGCAAGGAGAAAAGATAGCAAACTCAAGGAAGCTTACCATTTTGTTAGAAGCCACATTGGAGAGGCTCCGATAGGTATTATTCTTTTTCTCCTCTCTATCTACTGCTGCATATATTCATGCTTGAATCACTTACTGTACCATTTTCTTTGCCATGTAATATTTGCCTTATCACTCTTTTCTTTGTTGTACTGTATTTGAGTTGAGTTGCTGCATGATTATTAGCATTTAAACATGTTAGTATTCATAATATCGGTAATAATAACAAGTGTAATAAAAAGCTTACTTCTTCCGTCGCGTAATACCGATTTATCGCTTGCTGTCTCAAAGACTTATTTATCGCTTGCTGCCCC
The DNA here is from genome assembly GCA_948472305.1 of Vicia faba. Taxonomy (NCBI): domain Eukaryota; kingdom Viridiplantae; phylum Streptophyta; class Magnoliopsida; order Fabales; family Fabaceae; genus Vicia; species Vicia faba. The sequence goes on from OX451739.1 coordinate 1,210,287,358, forward strand.
AAAAACTTGTTTATAGCTTGTTGTCCCAAAGACTTGTTTAGAGCTTGCTGTCCAAAACACCTTTGCTGTCCAAAAAAACTTGGTTATCCTTTTGCTGTTACAAAATCTCAAAGTCCAAAAACCATTTGTTGTTACAATATCAAAAAAAAACATTATGCTGTTGCAAATACAAAAATCCCAAATTTCTCTCAAACTTCAAGACCAGAACCCCTTTTGAAATCACACAAGAGTGAAGTAAAAATGGTTAATGGGCTGAGAAAAGTATTTTACACATCCATTCCTAGAGACAGAGAACCAAAAAAAAAGCATAACATGATAAAAAAAACATCAACATTGTGAAAACTGTTCGACCAATCCAAGTCCTAGAATCAGTTTAAAGTTTGTTTTTTTTCAAATCCATCAACACCAAAGTGTTGGTCTCAACCGCAATCAACAGATTCATCCACTCTTCGTTGCAGAACCTCAGTAGAAACTTTTTGTTCTGTTCCAAATAGACCAAAACTCAAAGGCAGTACTAACCCCACCCATCATTTCCAAGCACTTTCCCTCTTCCTCTTCACGCCCCAATCACACACCAATAACCAACGTGCTTCACCCGACATGTTCAGTTTTCCGTTTGTTTTAAAATACTGTGCGCGCTTGAACAGCTTCATGGGTTGATTACTAAGATGGGTTTTGATTCTAATTTGTATATTCTAAACGCGTTTGTTCATATGTATTCTGAGGTTGGTGAACTGGGTGTTACACGTGAGGTGTTTGCAGATGTTTCATAGAGATGTGGTTTCTTGGACGACTATGTTTGTTGGTTTTGTTAATCATCATCTTGCTATTGAAGAAGTGACTGATCTGTAATGGAGAGGAAGAAGAGGAAGTTGAATACGCTAGAGAGGGGAGAAGAAGATTTGGATCTGTGAGAGGGAGGAAGAAAGAGAGTATATGCGTGAGAGAGAAGAGGAGAGATGTGTTTCCATTTGAGAGGAAAGGAAGCGATCTCTGTTGGAAGAACAATGATGTTACGTTGTTTTTTTTACAAATCCCCTTCACTGTTTCTTTTGTTTTGTTAATAATAATAATAATAATGTACTCTTTCCCTCTTCCCAAAACATTTTAATCATAATATTATTTTGTTCTTCCCCATGTCCATGCCAGCTATGCGCCACGCCTCCCTTCACATAACTAGGTTTCTTTTCTTTCTTTTTTTGTCCCTTCTCTTTCTTGACCCGGTGGCCCATTGGGCCTATGTTGGTTCGTTTTTTTTATACTTTTGTTTCTTTATGTTTCATTTAAACCGTGCTAATTAATGAATAACAACATGGTTCAATTGGAAAATGTGTTTACAGCAATCTAAAGGACCTGAGTTCAAGTCCTTGTTGGGTCATTTTTCTGTCTTTTATTCTTCTAGCCACATTTCCCTTTTATTTAAACATACTTAATTAATCATTAATTTACTTTGCTGTAATTATTAATTATTATAAAAAACACATAAAATATGTTTAATTAAATTTCATCTTTTATTTAATTTTGTCAACATACTATTAGTATTTATTTTTATTTTGTGTTGTTGTTTATTTAATTATTCAAAAATACATGTTTCATGATTTAATTTTTGTTATGTGTTTAATTATTAAAAATCTATGATTTTGTAATTTAATTTTCATGTACTTTTGATTATTTATTTAATCGTTAAAATTCATGCTAGTATGATTTAAATTTCATTAGTTAATTGTTCAATTGAAATTTTAATTAATCGATCATTAATCCGCATATCTTTCATCCGTCTCAAATCCAAGGGAATTGTTTAATTTTTGTCGACTTTATGTCATCAAACATATAGTGCGAATACCCTCATTCATCTTCCGTTTATTATTTTGTTAAAAAAAACTTAAGATAATTTTCCCAAATATTCAATTTTTCAAAACTCACACTTTTAAGTCAAAACTTCGACGTTAGGTCGTCGTATCTTCAAAAAAACTCGTCCATACCCATTTTTGGCCAAACAATTTATTTTTAATCAAACAAACATCTTTAATAAACAGATATTTCAAAAGGTTCCTATAGAATACTATAGATACATTGGGTGCTAATACTTTCCCATTGTATAACCAACCCCCGAACTCTAGATCTCTTTTCAAAAACGCCTTGTATTTTCATTACTTTTAAAGTATTATTTTACATTGCATATTTTAGGGTTTTATTTCGCTCTTTTCCCTTTTCCCTTAGAAATAATAAAGCGCGGCGGCGACTCTTGCTTTTGTGAGACGAGCTAATTAATAGCTCGATCTCCGATTTACCCCACTACATTTTTTATCGCTACAGAATGGCGACTCTGTTGGGGAAAGGTTGATCTCTTGCTGATCCATCCCTAAGTGGGTTAAGCCTAGTTTGTATTATCTGTTTTATTATTATTTATTTGAAGTGTTTGATTATGTGTTTATATTGGGGTTGTTTGGCTTTTTTGTAAAGGACGAATCTTATACCCGGATTACGTTACACTTAAGAATAGGACGGGCGGTATAGTCATGTTAACTTTGAGGGAGTAATCCCGAAGAAGGATGCATGAAATCACCCACTCAGTGGAAGGCCCTTTTGAACGTAGTATTTATTTACCGAGTAATCGGGTAGACAATATTATTTTCGACCTGGGAGCCAGAGAAGCTGAGAACCGTAGAACCCTAACCCATCTTGGCCTTTTAGGTGTAGCGCGGAGACTATAACAGAGTAATCCGGAAGTAGTTGTCACGCGATGCTACGCTCGGATGAGTTTCTCTTGAGAATATTGCTAATTATTGAGTAATCAAGACGTTGGTAATATCCGAAGGAGGAATGTAGACTCTGGGAACTCTTAGAACCTTGTCTTACAGGTGTGATTAAACCGTTAGTACATACCCTGGGGTGGGCTTTACCTTTGACTCCATGCTCTAAGCGTTGAACCTTTGAACCCCATATTTGTGAACTTGTGTGTAACTGTTGCATTATCATTCATCCATGCATCCATCAACATTTTTTGTAAAAACTTGTTTTTCAAGGAACTTAAGAATGATTTTTGCAGACATCTCAGGGGCTGTTATTATGGAGTTTGGAAGAAGAAACACTCGAAGTTATAGTTTTAAAGAGCCCGAGATTTAGGAGCTAAAGAGTTTGATTCCTAAGATCAAGAACCCGACGGATTTTCAGAAAAAGTATGGGTCCATTATACCTCTCATGAAGCGTAAGATGAAGGAAGGCATCCTTAGTACGTTGGTCCAATTCTACGATCCATTGTATCGATGCTTCACCTTTTCGGATTACCAGTTAATGCCCACCTTAGAAGAGTACTCCTACATACTTGGTTTGCCAATCACCGGCTGTGTTCCTTTTTCTGGCTTAGAAGAGGAAGCAAAATCTCACGAGATAGAGACCATCACCCACTTGAAGAAGTCGGAGATAGATGAGAACATGACTACAAAAGGGGGAATCTGAGGCTTATCTGCGCAGTTTTTGTTGAAGAAAGCTCGTCATTTTGCTGAGATAAAAGATATTATTGCCTTTGAATATGTTTTTTCTTTACTCGCTTATGGCCTATTCTTGTTCCCTAACATAGATAAGTTTGTGGATATCAACGCCATCAGAATTTTCTTGATTGGAAATCCTGTCCCTATGCTGCTAGGAGATACCTATTACTCCATCCACCTTAGAAACTCTTATCAAGGAGGGATGATCATTTGTTGTGCACCATTGCTCTATCAGTGTTATGTTTCTCATCTACCTAGGTCTGATGTTTTTTGGGATCTCGAGAAGGAGCCACGATGGGCGCCAAAAATTATGGCTCTCACTCATTTCGACATTGATTGGTATAATCGAACTTACTATGACATGAAGATCATCGATAGCTGCGGTGCTTTTCCTTACGTGCCTCTTCTTGGTACGAAAGGAGGAATTAACTATAATCCTGTTCTCGCGCGCCGTCAGTTTGGATACCCGATGAGGGACAAGCCGAACAACATCCATGTGAGTGGCTTCTTTCTACAAGAAGGACAAGATCATCAAGCAGCTAAGAAGAAGATTGAAGGAGCTTGGCGTCACATCCATAGGAAAGGGAGAGACATGTTAGGACAGAGAGGTGTTGTTTCTTTGGAGCCTTACTGTGATCGGTGGAAATAGAACTGACTGTTTAAAGCTGGTTTGCGAAATTTCGCGGTAAGCAAGAGTCGCCACCGTCTTTTATGTTCTCCAACATGGAAAGGACAAAAGCACAGCAAAATTCCTTTTCGAGAATGTTTCTCGGTTCGGGAGGTAGATTTATAGAAAGGGAAGGTGTTAGCACCCTTTCTATCCATGGTTATCCATGGGCTCTTAGGTACTTGCTCTTATGTTTTCAAAATATGTTTTCTTTTCAAGTGTGTGTGGGTTTTGAAAAATTTTCGTTTGAAAGATTTCTAAGTAACTCTTGTATCTGTCCTCAAGAGTGTATGAAAAATTTGTTTTGAAAACTTTTTGAAAGTGTCAGTGTGAAAAGTATTTTTGTTTGTTTTTGAAAAGAGCAAGTACCCACGAGAATCTACCTACTCTAAGGAATTAGGCTGTGTAAGAATCCTTTAGATAGTGCTATCCCACCATTGAGAGGTAGGTAGCACCATCGTTGGAGGTATTCGGGTCAATTCAATTATAGGGACAGTGTGGTCACCGAAGCAATAGTAGGACACCTTAGAAGTAACCCTAGTGTCCTAGATCATTTTTTTATCCGAGGCAACCGTTTCGAGGCAACAGGATCTTTAGACAGGAGGGCGACCTCTAAAACACCCTATACTTGACGACCACGTTCGAGGCAACCAGTGAGGCGTACCCTAAGAGTGGCATGTGCTTGTGTGTTGTTTTTCAGTTAATATTTATCTTGTACATGTCATTTGTGAGCTACGAGTTGTTTTTATTTGTCATACAGTCTTGCAGGCATAATTAACAGTTAAGAGTGCGGAAAATAAAGTGCGGAAATATGAATCTACGCTATTACAAGGCGCGGGTCTATACATCGCCAAAAACATAACCCGTTTTGGAAAATAAATGTGGAAAGTAAAGAAAGCGGTAAAACCTAATTAACTATTACATTCCGGAAACAGTTACATAAACGATCAAAATAAGAATAATGCGCGAAAGAGAAATTTAATCGGGACGTCCTAGGGTTTTTGACCCTTTTGAGAAAAGAATTTAAGTTTGTCCTTTTTTGCAATTTAATAAAAATATTAAACCTAGTACCAATTAATTATTTAATTAAAAAGAAAAAAAAGTTTTTTTTGTGTTTTTTAATGTTTTAATGAAAATAAAGAAATTAAAAGTCAAGAAAAACCCTAATTCTAGATTGTTTTTTATTTATTATGAAAAAGGTTAAAATTACCTAATTAAACTAATTTAATTAATTTACATTTTATTTACAAAAATAATAATTAATAAATAAGAATAATAAAATATGATTGAAAGTTGTCAAACCCTAATTCTACATAATTTTATTTATTTATGAAAAAAAGATTAAAATTGACCTAATTAAACTAATTTATTTGTTAGTATTTGATTTACAAGAATAATTATTGATAGTAAATATAATAAATAATAAAAATATTTATAATTTTGTGATCTCTGAATTTATTGTGAAAATTAATTTGTTAGTTAATAAATAATAATAATAATTAGTTATGAAATAATTAAAAGAAAACAAAATAAAAATAACAAGAAAAGAAGTAATTAACCAGGGGGTATTCTGGGCCCATGGGAGGTTAATCTGGAATTGTTGGCCCATTACCTTGTGGCCACTTGGCAAGCTGATGCGTGGGGACATATGGTGGAATGCATTGAATGGCCTGTATAGAATTACATAAGAAAAAATAATATTGAGTTTTGGGGGGATCTGAGAATCGAACCCAGGTCCCAATGGTCATTGGACAGCGCATGCTCCACTAGGCCAGTTTCCTGTAATTGATATTAAATACAAAACAAACAATATATTTAATAATCCAATACATATGCTGTAAAAGAAAAACGCGTGCTTCACTTTGAATCCAGCCAATCACGTGTGTACACCTATTGTCTTCTTCCTTGTTTCCCTGCAAAAGATAAATAATTAGCGGGGGTTTTAAACCCCCACAAAGCAAAACTGCCAATAATAGCGAATAGGAATCCAGGCTACATAAATATGGCGCGAGGTGTCTATTGTGTTCGTCACGTTCATACGATTTCAACCATGGGCATGGGAGGTTCCAATTTTACTTATGCTGTAAAGCCCTAAATTGAGAGCTCTGAAACCCTAGAATTCAACAATGGTGGTTTACGTTTCAGGGCACCATAATGCAATTCAATCACACTAATAGCTTCGTATGAGTCCTACAAACACAACACAATCAATAAAAGATGTTAAAAATGCATGAATCGATGATTATGATTTTGAAAAAAAGTGGTAAACCGTATGACTGTGCAGAACGATTCTTTGAGTGTTAGAGCTCGTTCTTGATTGCAATAGGTTCCTGAGTGTCCCAGCAACGTGTTTGAATCTTTAAATCTCCTTGAAAGGGTCTGGAAAGGGGAATTCAGTTTCAAGCTTTCTTGGAATTTTTTCAATTTGATAATGGTATTTTTGCAGCAGCTTGCACGTCCACAGCATTAGGGTTGAGTTATGCACTTATAGGAGAATGGTTTTAGGTCAAGTTTTGATCCAAAAATCCATGGAATAAAGTTTTACATCTTTGATTTCCAATCAAATATTTTTGCATCTTTTGATTGATAAAACTTGCCAAAATTGGATGATTTTGTCTCCTTGATTGGCAAACGAAATCTTCAGCATGTGTTGATCATATTTGCTCCACAAAAGATTTGAAAATAATATCTTTTGAATTTTTCTACAATTAAATGAATTAAATGAATTATTAATCAATTAAAAATCCAAATAATTAATAAAAATAAGGAAATAATTCAAATTAATCTCAATGGGTCGTGCATAGGCCTTGGACAAATTTTCAAGAAAGAATTTGAGGCCCATTAGCAAAAATGAAGTGTTTTGGGCAAAGTTGACTTTTGCAAATTCCCAAAAATTTCCCAACTTCTCCAATGCATATCTTGCTCAGTTTTGATCATATGAACATGTTCTTGGACATTTTGGAAAGGTCTTGAAGTCCTCTAACCAATGCCTTTGGTCCCATGTCATTTTGATTTACCAATCTCAAGTTATGGTCTTTGACTTAAAGTGCCTTTTTGTTGACTTTTGAAATTGACCTATAATGTAGAAATTGATAACTTTTTGTGAGAGCATTTCTTGGACTTGGAATGTGAATATGAGTTGTAGTAAATGTCATCCCCTTAAAAATGAGCATTGGATGTGATTTTTCTGATGAACCATGAAAAAGTTATGCCCTGGTCAAATTACAGTTGACTTTTCAGCTGTCCAAAAATAGAAACTTTTGACACCTTGATGATTTTTGAGCCATGCTTGAGGAATCATGATCAAGACTTGATCAAATGATGATTGTGGCTTCAAAATAAGATGTTGACCAAAATTTTTGACTTTTGACTGCCAAATGACCATTTTGCCCCTACAGTTGATTGTGAACCAAATGAAGCTTTTGACTATGCAACTTGATGCTGTGAGCCTTGAAACTTGGCATGTGGATGCTTGACAATGTATGGAGGCATATGGGACTTGATTGGACCATTGAAAACCTCAAATTCACTGAAGGAACCAAAACCCTAATTTTTGACTAGCTTAGGAGGCAATTGGACTGTGCAACCCTTGAGAGATTTTGAACCATTTGAAGGTTGATCTTGACAAATCCTGAAGAATATGGGAGGGAAAATTTTGGGGTACAATAGTTGCCCCTGTTCAATCTTCTTAGACCTGAGGATGTAGATTGGCTTGCGAGCCTTTCGTGATCCGAAGGTGGAAGATGATTGAACACTAGAGTGCCCAGAAATTTGCACTCACATAGTAGAGTATCAGCAATGTGATGTCGGGAATGGGCTTACAGATGCCATTTGGAGAGATGGTGGATAGGAGGATGGGCTTATAGATGCCATATGTATGTGTGACAGAACTTTGTCGGGAATGGGCTTATAGATGCCATTTGGAGATGTCGATCGCGTAAGAGATTCCTTAGCGAGAACTTGCGTACCTGAGAAAGAAAGATAATTACCTGGCCTGTTACAGGGGTTGATCTCCAAACTCCTCATGCAGATGTGCCCTGGATAGATACAGGTGTCGAATCTACAATCACTTGCTCACAGATATGCCCTGGCTAGATACAGGAATCGAATCCGGAACTTCAAAAGGTTGCTTACAGACGTGCCCTGGCTGGATACAGGTATCGAATCTACAAATAATCGCTCACAGATGTGCCCTGGCTAGATACAGAAATCGAATCCGGAACATCAAAAGGTTGCTTACAGACGTGCCCTGGCTGGATACAGGTATCGAGTCTACAATCAATCACTCACAGATATGCCCTGGCTGGATACAGGAATCGAATCCGGAATTCTTCGTCTACAGATATGCCCTGGCTGGATACAGGTATTGAATCTACAATCAATCACTCACAGATATACCCTGGCTGGATACAAGAATCGAATCTGGAATTCTTCGTCTACAGATATGCCCTGGTTGGATACAGGTATCGAATCTCTAAACTCTTCATGCAGACGTGCCCTGGCTGGATACAGGAATCGAATCTACAATCAGTTACTCACAAATATGCCCTGGCTAGATACAGGAATCGAATCTGGAATTGGTCGTCTACAGATATGCCCTGGCTGGATACAGGTATCGAATCTCTAAACTCTTTATGCAGACGTGCCCTGGCTGGATACAGGAATCGAATCTACAATCAGTTACTCACAGATATGCCCTGGCTAGATACAGGAATCGAATCTGGAATTGGTCGTCTACAGATATGCCCTGGCTGGATACAGGAGTCGAATCTCTAAACTCTTCATGCAGACATGCTCTGGCTGGATACAGGTGTCGAATCTACAATCAGTTACTCACAGATATGCCTTGGCTGGATACAGGAATCGAATCTGGAATTGGTCGTCTACAGATATGCCCTGGCTGGATACAGGAATCGAATCTCTAAACTCTTCATGCAGACATGCCCTGGCTGGATACAGGAATCGAATATGGAATTGGTCGTCTACAGATATGCCCTGGCTGGATACAGGAATCGAATCTCTAAACTCTTCATGCAGACATGCCTTGGCTGGATACAGGAATCGAATCTACAACCAGTTACTCACAGATATGCCCTGGCTAGATACAGGAATCAAATTTGGAATTCTTCGTCTACAGATATGCCCTGGCTGGATACAGGAATCGAATCTCTAAACTCTTCATGAAGATGTGCCCTGGCTGGATACATGTATCGAATCTACAATCAGTTACTCACAGATATGCCCTGGCTGGATACAGGAATCGAATCTAGAATTCTTCGTCTACAGATATGCCCTGGCTGGATACAGGAATCGAATCTCTAAACTCTTCATGCAGATGTGCCCTGGCTGGATACAGGTATCGAATCTACAATCAGTCACTCACAGACATGCCTTGGCTAGATATAGGAATTGAATCTGGAATTAGTGACAGTTGATAGTAATCATCTCTGGATTGACCTTTTTCCTGAAAAGGCAAAACATTAGTTGTATGCAATGTCATGATGTATGAGATGCATGATGTCATGATGTTCTCAAGAATAAATGAGATTGTGTGTTTACGATGCGTATATGCATGCATCATGGTGATGTGATGTTTATGAATGTATTTTCGTCTAGGAAAATAAATCCTTGAAGAATGCCGGGAATTTGAATCCTGGGCTGACATTTGAAGAGTAGAGTTCTTCGTTTCCGCTGGGGATGTTGATTGCAAGAATAAACCGGTAGGAGAAGATGACTCCGTTGGGGGAATAAACTTGTTGGAGAGATTACTCTGCGGGGAGATACTCTGTGGGGAAGAGATACTTCACTGAGATTTTAATGAGAACTCCGCTGGGGATTCCATTGATAAGCTATGTTGGAAGATTTGATGAACTCCGCTGGGGGTAGGAAGAACTTCGCCGAGGACGATCTTTCCGTGGTAATTAGCTGAGGATAACCCAGTTATAAGCTCTGGTGGGGAATAACCTTTGAATGTGGTCGGGGAGAGACGTATGTACTCTGCAGGGGACCAACTTCCCGACTCTACTGGGAATAAGCTTCCAGACTCTACTGGGGATAGGCTTCCAGAATCTACTGGGGAGGATGATTCAACTCTCCTGGAGGAAACTTTTCAGACTATACTGGGGGAATGGCTCCACTGGGGGTATCTATATTCCGCCGGGGAACAATCTTATATTAAGACTGACGGGGATGCTTGCTTAGGAACATCTGTATACTCCGCTGGGGAATGTTGATATTTTCTGGGGATACCCCAACTTCCTTAAGGCTGACAGTACACTAACCCTGCTTGGGGAGAGTATTGCCGACTTGCTAGAGATATTGTGCCTTTTCAGGGCTGATGATAGACCAACTCCGCCTGGGGAGAGCATTGCTGAATCTTGTCTTACTCTGCAGGGAGTGAAAGTATCTTGGTCACATTCTTCAGCTGAATCTACCTTTGTACCTGGTGAGCAAAGCAGCTGTACGGTTTGGATAACTCTTATTGCCCCAGCTTCTGTGGGAGAAGGTGCCTGCGGAGGTGCTTCATGACTGTCGGTTGACAAACTCTTCTTATGATAGGCAAGTGACGAGATGACGGGATATAGTCGTACGCTTTGATCCCTAATTTTTGCCTGGACCGCCCTTTCGGGTTTTCAGTCCATCGGGATGCCCTTTATTGCCCAAGCCGCCTTTTCAGGTTTTCGACTTGCCGGGTGTACAGATTTTTTCATTTTCATCCCTTATTTTTGCCCGAACCCTTTTGGTTCGCCGGGAAGCCCTTATTTTTGCCTAGGTGTGTCAACCTAGCGGGTCTTTGATTATGCGCAGTATTTTTTCGACTATGTCCACGCTCTCAGAGTGCAGGGAGTCGTCACGGTCAGTAGTGCAGTGTTACCATACCACCAGAAGATCTTCGTTTGATCGTCCAATGCCCCAAGTGACCCAGATGGAGATTTGCCCCAAGCTGGTTGGCCTTTTGAGAGATTCTCCGAATCTTGACTTAACTTCCCCAGATGATGGGCAATGATCATGCCATGCCCCTTGATTGGAAGTGCTTTTGTTCACTAGATATTCTTCGTGCGAATTTCTATGTTGTTCAAACAAATAGTCATATGCAAGCAATGTTATATCAGGAATGCAAAGCTTATGTCTGTCTTGAAGTTTTTTGAAAATGCATTTTTTTTCATAAAAACAAGTGAATTTTTTTTGTAAACTGTGATGTCAACTCGTTATTTTACCGCAAGCCTTAACGAGTCAGGATACCTTTCGTAACAGTATGCTTTCGAACTAACCCATGCTTCAGCTAGGACTTTTAAAGGTTGTAGCGTGGCCTGGTTCACGGTTTAAGAAACAAAGGATAAAGGCTCAAAATTTATTTGTACCCACCCGTTCTTCATGATGTTCTTCAAACCTAAATTCAGCTAATCGTGCGTTAGACCTTGTTTGAGTCTTTGCTCTGATATTCCGGTGATGGTTCGGACATTGACAGTTTATTTTGAATAGGCACCTATTTCTTTTTCGTCGAGGGTTTGTGTGACCTCTTTTTTTTTATTTTGTTATCCCTGTCTTTTGCCTGAACTGTTTCTTTTTGTATTTACAGTCAGCGGGATGCCCCAGTTTTGTAAGTCTAGGTTTTGACTTATTGGGTTTTAGTTTTTTTTTTTTTTGGTAATGACTGCCTGTCTCGGTGATTATTCAGAACCATCACTGTCTTTTTGCTTTGTAAGGACTCCTTTGATGCCATTCATTGTGCACCTGGATCAACTGAGAGAACTACCCTGCCCCAGGTTATGATTAAGGGTTTTAATTTTTGTGAAAAGAAAAACTCCTACTTCTTCGGCTCGAAGGGGTTGACGAGGGATTATCTTCCTTATAACTCCAGTGTTTAGGAATTGAAACAATGCATGTACTTCATCAGCGGGGTCTGTTCAAAAGCATACTGTAGATTGTGGTATCGTTTTCGTCATCCTCCCTCAAGAGGCTTAGAATTATTAAGAGTTGACATCAAAAAATGAAAGCAGTTTGAATATAGCGAATGCGAATATATTGATTCAAAACAGACATATTCGATGCATTGATAACGTAATAAAGTTTGCTATGACAATAATTGTTTGAACAATCAAAGAAAAATACAACTTGAACATTCGAATGAACAAAAGTCTTTTTCAATCCTAGGACTTGTCACTTCAAATGGTGAATCTTGCAGGGATAGTAGAAGAACTCAGCCTGGCCATCTTGGGTGAATTCCACTGCTCCTTCATCAATCAGATCCTGGATCTTGTTCTTCATAGCCCAGCAGTCGTTTGTGTCATGTCCCGGACCATCAGAGTGGTATGCACATCTTCTATTGGGATGATAAGTAGGAGCAGAGATGTTGGGATTCCGGGGAGGAGCCCTTAGAGTTACCAAATTCAACCTCAACAGTTGTTGTAAAGCTTGAGACAGCGACGTGTTAAGCTTGGTAAATTGCCTTTGGGGCTTACTCTGATTAACCCGTTGCTCTGGGCGAGGTTGTGGTTGGACCTGTGAAGTGGTGGCAGCTTGGAGAGGCCTATTCGTTGAACCAAACCTTTGACTTCTTGGAGGCTGATTACCGGTTTGGTCTCCAACCCTGACTACTTGCTTCATAATATCTTGCTGAAGTTGATGAGGTTGATGCTGGATTTGTGACCCTGAAGCAAGTTGAGGAGCTTTTCCCTTGTCTTCTTGTCTCAAAGGGAATTTGATGGTGACTGGCTCTCCAACCTTAGATGTTTGCCCCAGTTGGTTATCCCAAAGCAGTTGGTTGACGAGAACCCTGAGCTCTTCTTGTCTTTGAGCTAAGTCTTGGATGAGAGCCATCTGCCCCAGCATCTGGGTTCTCATTGTATCCACCTCAGCTTGCAGATGTTTCAGCCGTCCATCCTTACTGTCTTCTGGACTGTTCCTGACCAAAGTCCCAGTGAGGAGTGTTCTCAGCTCTTCCTGCCCCTTGGATAGATTTAGGAGGATCTCCCCGAACCGAGTCTCCTGAGCATGAAGGTCCTAGTTGTCTTGTTGGGAAGCCATTGCTGAAATAAACAGCGGAGATGGTAAGTGACCTGTAACAAGGGTACTTGTTATGCAATGATGTGTATGTATGCATGCAATGTTTTCAAGGATCTCGTGGGGTGAACGAGAAAATTGTTAGAATCTGGTAGCTTGATTGAAGGCACTGCATATTGTTGAGAGTCCTTCTTCAAGAGTCAAGGCTCACCATATCGAGTGGGTCATAGCCCCTGACTCAAGTTATCAACCTTGGCTAGAGGAAAATAAATCCCCTTTGCCCCTTGCTAGACATGTTGGTTCATCATGACCTGCATCACAAATCCTTGAGATCCTTGAAATGGATTAGTCCTTATGTAGGATGTATGCAATGGTATGATGGTATGATGCTATGCGTGGAGTAATGTAGGTAAACCCTGTTATGAGTCCAGATTAAGGACTGTAAACAAAACCTGCAAGGAACTCATGTGTCAGATAACAAGCATGCAAATAGTCAAGTTTGAAGGCACACAAGTCACACAAAGAGCCCTTAGAGTTTAGGCCAACATGAAGTTTAGGGTACTACCCTCTTGAAGTTGGTGGGCTCAAAACCTGTCCTATCAAAAGTAACTGGGTTCTAAGGAGCTCAATATCACTGGGTTGTTTTCTATGTTCATTGTTTTGATTTAGCCACTGAACTGGCGATCAAAACATTCCAAGAAAACAACCCTCAATGAGTGTAGTATCGAGTATCTACCAACTTCGGACTGCACCAAAGTCGGTCATCTCACTACCCCTAAAGAGGCCAGGATGGTCAAGTAAGGTTCCTAAGGTCAGTTGATGCTTCACGACACCACGCGGCGGCCCCGTACTCTCCTTGACTTGACTCAAGGGTTACCGGTACTCACCAAAGTGCCACATCAACGTAGCAACTGCTTCAACCGTGTCGGTATACCCCGCACAGTTCCCTCACAGTTTGTTGCTACCTAAAAGGTATCCCCCAATCCGGGTTAGGATCTATGAAACTCCCAAAACAGGCCCACAATATTAAAGCAATCAAAACAGGAAATTGAAAACATAAGTATGATCTAATCCTAAGGTACACCTCACTTATAGAAAAATCCCCAGCAGAGTCGCCAGTTCTGTGATCGGTGGAAATAGAACTGACTGTTTAAAGCTGGTTCGCGAAATGTCGCGGTAAGCAAGAGTTGCCACCGTCTTTTATGTTCTCCAACATGGAAAGGACAAAAGCACAGCAAAATTCCTTTTCGAGAATGTTTCTCGGTTCGGGAGGTAGATTTATAGAAAGGGAAGGTGTTAGCACCCTTTCTATCCATGGTTATCCATGGGCTCTTAGGTACTTGCTCTTATGTTTTCAAAAGATGTTTTCTTTTCAAGTGTGTGTGGGTTTTGAAAAAGTTTCGTTTGAAAGATTTCTAAGTAACTCTTGTATCTGTCCTCAAGAGTGTATGAAAAATTTGTTTTGAAAACTTTTTGAAAGTGTCAGTGTGAAAAGTATTTTTGTTTGTTTTTGAAAAGAGCAAGTACCCATGAGAATCTACCTACTCTAAGGAATTAGGCTGTGTAAGAATCCTTTAGATAGTGCTATCCCACCATTGAGAGGTAGGTAGCACCATTGTTGGAGGTATTCGGGTCAATTCGATTATAGGGACAGTGTGGTCACCAAAGCAATAGTAGGACACCTTAGAAGTAACCCTAGTGTCCTAGATCCTTTTTTTATCCGAGGCAACCGTTTCGAGGCAACAGGATCTTTAGACAGGAGGGCGACCTCTAAAACACCCTATACTTGACGACCACGTTCGAGGCAACCAGTGAGGCGTACCCTAAGAGTGGCATGTGCTTGTGTGTTGTTTCTCAGTTAATATTTATCTTGTACATGTCATTTGTGAGCTACGAGTTGTTTTTATTTGTCATACAGTCTTGCAGGCATAATTAACAGTTAAGAGTGCGGAAAATGAAGTGCGGAAATATCAATCTACGCTATTACAAGGCGCGGGTCTATACATCGCCAAAAACATAACCCGTTTTGGAAAATAAATGCGGAAAGTAAAGAAAGCGGTAAAACCTAATTAACTATTACATTCCGGAAACAGTTACATAAACGATCAAAATAAGAATAATGCGCGAAAGAGAAATTTAATCGGGACGTCCTAGGGTTTTTGACCCTTTTGAGAAAAGAATTTAAGTTTGTCCTTTTTTGCAATTTAATAAAAATATTAAACCTAGTACCAATTAATTATTTAATTAAAAAGAAAAAAAAAGTTTTTTTGTGTTTTTAATGTTTTAATGAAAATAAAGAAATTAAAAGTCAAGAAAAACCCTAATTCTAGATTGTTTTTTATTTATTATGAAAAAGGTTAAAATTACCTAATTAAACTAATTTAATTAATATACATTTTATTTACAAAAATAATAATTAATAAATAAGAATAAGAAAATATGATTGAAAGTTGTCAAACCCTAATTCTACATAATTTTATTTATTTATGAAAAAAAGATTAAAATTGACCTAATTAAACTAATTTATTTGTTAGTATTTGATTTACAAGAATAATTATTGATAGTAAAAATAATAAATAATAAAAATATTTATACTTTTGTGATCTCTGAATTTATTGTGAAAATTAAATTGTTAGTTAATAAATAATAATAATAATTAGCTATGAAATAATTAAAAGAAAACAAAATAAAAATAAGAAGAAAAGAAGTAATTAACCAGGGGGTATTCTGGGCCCATGGGAGGTTAATCTGGAATTGTTGGCCCATTAACACAAAGCCCTTGTTGACTTTCTGGATGGCCTAGAGCGTGGATTGACCAGGAGTATGGTGTTCTTTCATCCTGACCATTGGATTGAGCCTTGTGGCCACTTGGCAAGCTGATGCGTGAGGACATATGGTGGAATGCATTGAATGGCCTGTATAGAATTACATAAGAAAAAATAATATTGAGTTTTGGGGGGACTTGGGAATCGAACCCAGGTCCCAATGGTCATTGGACAGCGCATGCTCCACTAGGCCAGTTGCCTGTAATTGATATTAAATACAAAACAAACAATATATTTAATAATCCAATACATATGCTGTAAAAGAAAAACGCGTGCTTCACTTTGAATCCAGCCAATCACGTGTGTACACCTATTGTCTTCTTCCTTGTTTCCCTGCAAAAGATAAATAATTAGCGGGGGTTTTAAACCCCCACAAAGCAAAACTGCCAATAATAGCGAATAGGAATCCAGGCTACATAAATATGGCGCGAGGTGTCTATTATGTTCGTCACGTTCATACGATTTCAACCATGGGCATGGGAGGTTCCAATTTTACTTATGCTGTAAAGCCCTAAATTGAGAGCTCTGAAACCCTAGAATTCAACAATGGTGGTTTACATTTCAGGGCACCATAATGCAATTCAATCACACTAATAGCTTCGTATGAGTCCTACAAACACAACACAATCAATAAAAGATGTTAAAAATGCATGAATCGATGATTATGATTTTGAAAACAAGTGGTAAATCGTATGACTGTGCAGAATGACTCTTTGAGTGTTAGAGCTCGTTCTTGATTGCAATAGGTTCCTGAGTGTCCCAGTAACGTGTTTGAATCTTTAAATCTCCTTGAAAGGGCCTGGAAAGGGGAATTCAGTTTCAAGCTTTCTTGGAATTTTTTCAATTTGATAATGGTAATTTTGCAGCAGCTTGCACGTCCACAGCATTAGGGTTGAGTTATACACTTATAGGAGAATGGTTTTAGGTCAAGTTTTGATCCAAAAATCCATGGAATAAAGTTTTACATCTTTGATTTCCAATCAAATATTTTTGCATCTTTTGATTGATAAAACTTGCCAAAATTGGATGATTTTGTCTCCTTGATTGGCAAACGAAATCTTCAGCATGTGTTGATCATATTTGCTCCACAAAAGATTTGAAAATAATATCTTTTGAATTTTCCTACAATTAAATGAATTAAATGAATTATTAATCAATTAAAAATCCAAATAATTAATAAAAATAAGGAAATAATTCAAATTAATCTCAATGGGTCGTGCATAGGCCTTGGACAAAGTTTCAAGAAAGAATTTGAGGCCCATTAGCAAAAATGAAGTGTTTTGGGCAAAGTTGACTTTTGCAAATTCCCAAAAATTTCCCAACTTCTCCAATGCATATCTTGTTCAGTTTTGATCATATGAACATGTTCTTGGACATTTTGGAAAGGTCTTGAAGTCCTCTAACCAATTTCTTTGGTCCCATGTCATTTTGATTTACCAATCCCAAGTTATGGTCTTTGACTTAAAGTGCCTTTTTGTTGACTTTTGAAATTGACCTATAATGTAGAAATTGATAACTTTTTGTGAGAGCATTTCTTGGACTTGGAATGTGAGATGAGTTGTAGTAAATGTCATCCCCTTAAAAATGAGCATTGGATGGGATTTTTCTGATGAACCATGAAAAAGTTATGCCCTGGTCAAATTACAGTTGACTTTTCAGCTGTCCAAAAATAGAAACTTTTGACACCTTGATGATTTTTGAGCCATGCTTGAGGAATCATGATCAAGACTTGATCAAATGATGATTGTGGCTTCAAAATAAGATGTTGACCAAATTTTTTGACTTTTGACTGCCAAATGACCATTTTGCCCCTACAGTTGATTGTGAACCAAATGAAGCTTTTGACTATGCAACTTGATGATGTGAGCCTTGAAACTTGGCATGTGGATGCTTGACAATGTATGGAGGCATATGGGACTTGATTGGACCATTGAAAACCTCAAATTCACTGAAGGAACCAAAACCCTAATTTTTGACTGGCTTAGGAGGCAATTGGACTGTGCAACCCTTGAGAGATTTTGAACCATTTGAAGGTTGATCTTGACAAATCCTGAAGAATATGGGAGGGAAAATTTTGGGGTACTACACTTACCTACAACGGGTTCGTGCTAGGGCTTGTGCTCTCAAGATGCCTTATAAACCCGAGAAACCTTTATTCCCTATTGTTGCATCATCATCTATTGATATCCCTATCGAGAACATGGGGGAATACCAAGGAAATCTGGCTAGTATGAAGTCCGAGAGAGATGCTTGGAAAGAAAAGTATAATATGTCAGAATACAAGAATCGGGTCCTGACTCGACAACTAAAGGAAAAGCAGGATTTGCTATTTATTCAAGACGACTGGTTCATTGATCATGATGAGAAGCTTCACCAAAAGGATGCTTTACTCAAGAAATATACTAGTGAAAGGAAGAGAAAGAAGGAAGATTCGGTAGGCGTTGCTCTTGTTCCTAATCCACAAAAGGAAATCATTAATCGACTGGTAGTTGAGAAGAAAGAGATGGAAGACTTTTATGAAGAGAAGATCAGGAAGCTCCAATTACAGTTGGCATTCGGTCCTTCATCTGATGACTCTGAGTGATCTTTAGTTCTTAGTTTTATTTTTATTACTGTTGTCATTTTGTAAAACTCTGTAAAAGGGATTCATGTTCCAAAGTTGTAATTTACTGATTTTTATTATTGGGTTATTGTCCCAAAGTTGCAATTTACTGCTTTTTATTATTGGGTTGTTGTCCCAAAGTTGTAATTTATTGCTTTTTATTATTGGGTTGTTGTTCCAAAGTTGTAATTTATTGCTTTTATTGGGTTGTCGTCCCAAAGTTGTAATTTATTGTTTTGTTGTTCCAAAGTTGTAAGTTGTAATTTACCGCTTTGATTAATGAAATGAGTTTTTGTTGTTCCAAATTCCTTTACCATTGATGTGTGCAAAATTATTGAAGTTCCTTGAAAAAAAATTATAGAAACAAATGATCATTTGCATCGCATATCATGCATCATCCAACATTCCATTTCACGTGTTTTCTAGAGTCTTATCCTTGTTTCTTTTTCCACTCCGATAGATTTCCAAGTTGTCTCATCGGTACGATACCCGAGCCAATCGTCAGAGGAAGATGGAAGATCTGGAACATGAAAACCATGAGCTTCGCGAGGAGGTTGCTACCCTTCGTGTCGGAATGGAAAAGTTAACTGCGCTAGTGGAAAGTTTGATGGCTGCTCAGAATCAGCCATCGACTGCAGCTGCTGAGATTCAGACTTCAACTACTGTGGTTTCCGAGATTTTCACCGTTCCAACATTTGTGACTCAAATCAACTCTCCGCTTCAACATTAGATGCCAAAAGGTTTTCCGTGGAGAATGCCTTATAACTTCATGCCAGAAGGGTATCAGCCTGCCGTACAACCTTTGGTTCAACCTACTGTGTCCTTTCCTCAACCAGAGACAACTATTGTGCCGCATGTAATTCCGTCTGTGGCACCTTTCCTTCAACCAGTGATGACAATTGCCGCTCCTCTGGTTCATTCTATGCCATACCTGAATGAGCCTACTTATCATGCTGAGCCTGCTGAAAGTCTGGGTCTTTTCGATAGAATGGAGGAATTTCAAGACCAATTTCAAGAGATGCAGAGGGAGATCAGAGCGCTAAAAGGAAAAGATTTTTTTGGAAAGAATTCTCATGATTTGTGTTTAGTTCCAAATGTAAAGATTCCAGCCAAATTCAAAGTGCCGGACTTTGAAAGGTATAAAGGTGACTCGTGTCCGCGGAGTCATTTAACTATGTATGTAAGAAAGATATCTACATATTCTGATGATCATAATTTGTTAATTCACTACTTTCAATACACTTTGACAGGTGCTGCTCTTAAATGGTACATCGGTTTGGATAGCACCCGGATCCGTAATTTTAACGATCTTAGTGAAACTTTTGTTCGCCGGTATAAGTACAATGTCGAAATGGCGCCGGACAGAGATCAACTCCGGGGGATGTCCCAGAAATACAGAGAGTCCTTTAAAGAATATGCCCAGAGGTGGCGCGAGATTGCTGCTCAGATTTATCCCCCTCTTGAAGAGAAGGAAATGACAAAGATATTCCTGAAGACTTTAGGTTCTTTTTATTATGAAAGAATGATTTCCATCGCACCCAGTGATTTCACCGAGATGGTAAGTATGGGCATGTGGTTGGAAGAAGGAACTCGTGAGGGATGTTTGGTTAAGGAAGGAAGTCCATCTAGCAGTATCAAGAAGTTTGGAAGTGTTTTCCCTAAAAGGAAAGAACAAGATGTCAGTGTAATTTTCCCTTAGAGACCAAGGAGAGGCTATTCACATGTTGCGGCAGTCACTTCGGCTGTCCGCCCAACAATGGTGACCCCAACTCATCAAACCCCACCAATTCAACAACGGCCATTTCAACAACAGCCTCGACAACAGGCTCATCAATTTAATAACCAGAATCGTTCACCAAGGAAACCTCAATTTGATGCCATTCCCATGACTTACACTGAGTTGTTCCCCGCTCTGATCAAGAAAAACCTCATAACAACGAAGCCTCCTCCTGTCGCACCGAATAGTACTTCTCCGTGGTACAAGGCAGATCAGTTCTGTGAATATCATCAAGGGTCGCCGGGGCACAACATTGAAAATTGCTTTGCTCTAAAGGCGAATGTGCAGAGGTTGATTAAGAACGGTATCTTGTCTTTCAAGGATGTTAACCCGAATGTTAGAGATAATCATTTGCCTCGACATGGGGCAGCATCAGTGAATATGGTGGAAGGTTGTCCGGGAAAGTTTCGAGTTTTTCAAGTTGAACACATAAGAGATTCGTTGATCAGGTTACATCAGAGCTTAAGAAGACTGGCCTTTTTTAGGAATCAGCATGATTATGATGTTTGTGAATTTTGTTCAAGAGAAGTTGATTGCCCTATTGTGAAGGAGGATATTCAAAAATTGTTAGACCAGAGGGTTATCACTATTACACATGATAGAGATCCAGTTAATGAAGTGAATGTTATAATACCACAATTCAATTTGCCTGAACCAGTAGAGATCGTTTACGACAGTCAGACTGCACCTGTTGCTCCTTTGATCATTTATCCACCTGGTTCTGTGCCTTATAACTCAGACCAAGCTATACCGTATAAGTATAATGCCACAATGATTGAGAATGGGGTAGAAGTCCCTATACCGACAATGCCATCTTTTGTTAACATCGCTGATGTGAGCAGAGTTACGAGAAGCAGACGTATCTTTGCAGCAGTACCTTTAAAGAGACCAGAAGTTCAAGTCATGAGGCCCATACCGGCAGAAATTCCAGCGAGAAATGTTGAACCAAGAGTTGAGGTAGGCCGATCCAATGAACCTATCCCACACCCCGATGATGATGAGATTCTGAAGCTCATCAAGAGGAGTGAATACAAGATTGTGGACCAACTATTGCAAACTCCATCCAAGATTTATTTGTTTGCTTTACTGAGAGATTCTGGTGCCCATAGAGAAGCTTTGATGAAGGTCTTGGACCAGGCATTCGTAGATCATGATGTGACGGTTGACCAATTTGATGGAATTGTGGGAAATATTACTTCGTGTAACAATCTTGGTTTCAGTGATGAAGAGCTTCTGGAGGAGGGAAGGAACCATAATATGGCTTTCCATATCTCAATAAGTTGTGGAAATGATACTTTATCAAGTGTGCTAGTAGATACAGGTTCGTCGTTAAATGTAATGCCCAAAACTACATTATCTCGACTTTCATACCAAGGTGCTCCTATGAGACCTAGTGGAGTAATTGTCAAAGCGTTTGATGGTTCTAGGAAGACTGTCATTGGTGAAGTGGATCTTCCTATAATAATTGGTCCTCATACTTTTCAGATCACTTTTCAAGTAATGGATATTCGTTCCGCCTACAGTTGCCTATTGGGTCGTCCATGGATCCATGATGCAGGGGCAGTCACTTCCACGCTCCATCAGAGATTGAAGTTTGTAAGGAATGGAAAGTTGGTAATGATTGGTGGAGAGCAGGCTATGGTGGTAAGCCATTTGTCATCTTTCTCTTTTATTGAAACTGATGAGGATGTTGGGACCCAATTCTAAGCTCTATCTGTTGCTAATAATGAAGTGAAGAAGCAAGGGACATCTATTTCTTCTTTTGAGGATGCGTGACGAGTGGTTGAAAGTGGTTCGGCTGAAGGTTGGGGCCAGGTGTTGACTTTTCCTGAGAACAAGTCTGGAGAAGGTCTTGGTTTTCATCTCGTGTCTACAAGAGTTAAGCAGGATACAGTTACCCGTCTGATGCAGGAAGTTTTCCGAAGCGCAGGTTTTATCCATCCGACTCCGCCTGAAGTTGATGCTATAATAGGAGACGATTCTGAAGAGGATTTACCCGACTTTGTAACACATGGAGTGGTTTGCCAGAACTAAATTTTGTTGATATTCCGGTTCTGATGCACATTTTTGAGTAATGTTCTGTTTTATTTTTGAAAAAAAACTTTCGCTCTTCCCAAGGCGAAAAGTATTTGTGTCGGGCTATGTTGAAAATAAATCCTTTTGCTCTGCCCAAGGCAAAAGAGAAGATGTCTGGGCTCTTTTGTTTCAAGTATTGTCAATCATGAATAAAAATGTTATTTTGTCCACTACTGTTTTATTTTTCACTTTTTTCTGGGAAATGGTATTGAAAATTAATTGGTAGTAATAGGAAAATATAATAACTTCTCTTTTTTTTATATCTGTACAACATTCATATTAATCGATTTCTAAAATAAAGCATAATCATGTGTGCAGATTAATCCATGACTTAACCATTGAAAACAATGATCCTATGCCCCCTCCTAACTTTGAATTCCCTGTGTTCAGAGCTGAGGAAGAAGATAGTGAAGATATTCCTGATGAAATCTCCCGTTTACTTGAGCACGATGAAAAAACTATTCAGCTGTTTGAAGAGCCTATAGAGATGATCAATTTGGGTAATGAAGAAGACAAAAAGGAGGTCAAGGTCGGAGCATTGCTTATCACAGAGGTCAAAGAGAAAATGTTGGAGCTTCTCAGAGAGTATGTTGATGTGTTTGCTTGGTCCTACCAAGACATGCCAGGTTTGGATAACAATATTGTGGAGCATCGTTTGCTGTTGAGACCTGAATGTCCGCCGATTAAGCAGAAGTTGAGAAGGACCCGTCCCGATATGGCTGACAAGATCAAAGAAGAAGTTCAAAAGAAAATTAATGCAGGTTTCCTTATTACATCGGTCTATCCCCAATGGTTAGCCAATATAGTGCTTGTTGCTAAGAAGGATGGCAATGTTTGGATGTGTGTAGACTATAGAGATCTGAATAGAGCTAGCCCAAAGGATGATTTTCCATTACCACACATTGACGTATTGGTCGACAGTACCGCAAAGTTCAAGGTCTTTTCTTTCATGGATGGTTTCTCTGGTTATAATCAAATCAAGATGGCACCAGAAGATATGGAGAAGACAACTTTCATTACACCTTGGGGGACATTTTGTTATCGGGTAATGTCGTTTGGTTTGAAGAATGCTGTTGCAGCGTACCAAAGGGCTATGACTCTTTTGTTTCATGATATGATGCATAAAGAGATAGAAGTGTACGTAGACGACATGATTTCCAAATCACAAACTGAAGAAGATCATTTGGAACATTTATTGAAGTTATTCCAGCATTTGAGAAAGTATAAACTCCGTTTGAATCCCAACAAGTGCACTTTTGGTGTTCGTTCTGGAAGACTTCTGGGTTTCATTGTCAGTCAGAGAGGTGTTGAGGTAGATCCTGATAAAGTCAAAGCTATTCGGGAGATGCCCGCACCCAAGACGGAAAAACAAGTAAGAGGATTCCTTGGGAGATTGAACTAGATTTCTAGATTTATATCTCATATGACTGCTACCTGTGGGCCGATTTTCAAGCTTCTCCAAAAGAACCAAGGATGTGTGTGGACAGAAGATTGTCAGAAAGCTTTTGATAGCATCAAAGAATATTTACTTGAACCTCCTATATTGATCCCTCCGGTGGAAGGAAGACCTTTGATTATGTACCTGACTATATTGGAAGATTCCATGGGATGTGTGCTTGGTCAACAAGATGAGACTGGAAGAAAGGAACATGCCATATATTATCTGAGTAATAAATTCACAGACTGTGAGTCTCGATACTCATTGCTTGAGAAGACCTGTTGTGCTTTGGCTTGGGTTTCTCGTTGTCTGCGCCAATATATAATTAACCGCACCAATTGGTTGATCTCCAAAATGGATCTGATCAAGTATATCTTTGAGAAGCCCGCCTTATCTGGAAGAATAGCCCGTTGGAAGATGTTGTTATCTGAATATGACATTGAGTATCACACTCAGAAAGTAATCAAAGGGAGTATTTTAGCTGATCATTTGGCTCACCAACCAATTGACGATTATCAATCCATCAAGTTTGACTTCCCAGATGAAGATGTTATGTACTTGAAAGCTAAAGATTGTGAAGAGCCGTTGCCTGAAGAAGGACCTGATCCTGAATCCCGTTGGGGTTTGATTTTTGACGGAGCTGTGAATTCTTATGGAAATAGAATTGGGGCAATCATCGTCACTCCCCGAGGTACTCATATCCCGTTCACGGCGAGATTGAAGTTTGACTGCATGAACAACATCGCTGAATATGAGGCATGTATTATGGGTCTCGAAGAAGCAGTGGATCTAAGGATTAAGATTCTTGATATATACAGAGACTCGGCATTGGTAATTAATCAAATCAAAGGAGAATGGGAGACTCGTCATCCTGGTTTGATCCCTTACAGAGATTATGCTAGAAGATTGTTAACTTTCTTCAACAAAGTGGAATTACATCATATCCCTAGAGATGAAAACCAAATGGTTGATGCTTTAGCTACTTTGCTTCAATGTTCCAAGTGAATGATTGGAACGATGTGCCTACAATCAGAGTTATGCGCCTCGACATACCTGCTCATGTGTTCTCAGTAGAAGAGGTCACCGACGACAAACCGTGGTTCTATGACATTAAATGTGTTCTTCAAACTCAAGAGTACCCGCCTGGGGCATCCAATAAAGATAGGAAGACGTTGAGGAGATTGGCAAGCAGTTTCTTCCTCAATTAATAAGTATTATATAATAGGAATTATGACATGGTCCTACTCAGATGTGTAGACAGACATGAAGCAGACATGCTGATGCAAGAAGTACATGAAGGATCCTTTGGCACCCATGCCAACGGACATGCGATGGCTAAAAAGATGTTGAGAGCTGGCTACTATTGGATGACGATGGAATATGATTGTTGCAATTATGTGAAGAAATGTCACAAATTCCAAATTTATGCGGACAAGATACATGTGCCACCGACCCTCCTCAATGTTATCTCTTCACCTTGGCCTTTCTCTATGTGGGGCATTGATATGATTGGAATGATTGAACCCAAAGCTTCAAATGGTCATCGTTTCATCTTGGTAGTGATCGATTATTTTACTAAATGGGTGGAAGAAGCATCTTATGCTAATGTAACCAGACAGGTGGTAGTCAGATTTATCAAGAATCAGATCATTTGTCGATACGGCATCCCGAGCAAGATCATCACTGATAATGGCTCGAATTTGAATAACAAGATGATGAAAGAGCTTTGTGAAGAGTTCAAGATTGAACATCATAACTCTTCTCCCTACAGGCCGAAGATGAATGGGGTTGTTGAAGCTGCTAACAAGAACATTAAAAAGATTGTCCAAAAGATGGTGGTAACTTATAAAGATTGGCATAAAGTTCTTCCGTTTGCTTTACATGGATACCGTACTTCAGTTCGAACTTCAACAGGCGCAACCCCATTTCCCCTAGTTTATGGCATGGAGGCAGTACTCCCCGTGGAGGTTGAGATTCCGTCTATGAGAGTGTTGATGGAAGCTAAACTTTCTGAGGCTGAATGGTGTCAAAGTAGATATGATCAGTTGAATTTAATTGAAGAAAAGAGATTGACAGCGCTGTGTCACGGTCAATTATATCAGCAGAGGATGAAGAAGGCTTTTGATAAGAAGGTTCGACCACGCGAGTTCAGAGAAGGTGACCTCGTGCTCAAGAAGATATTATCTTTCCAACCTGATTCTAGGGGCAAGTGGGCTCCGAATTATGAAGGGTCGTATGTCGTTAAGAAGGTTTTCTCTGGAGGTGCCATGATTCTCACAAATATGGACGGTGAAGAACTCCCGCGCTCCGTGAACGCTGATGCAGTCAAGAAGTATTTCACCTAGGTTTAAGTTGATAGTTCGCTAAGTTGAAAACCCGAAGGGGCGGCTTAGGCAGGCTTTTGGTCAGACCAGTCATGGCATTTAAACACATCTCGGAATTCGAAGTTGTTAGGGAGAATAATGATCATTGTTTTTGTGTAACCTTTTTCTTTCATGTACTATTTCCCAAACTTTTGTAAACCGTTGGAGTCGCGTTGTTAGCGAACTACCATCTTATTAATGAAATTTGAGCATTTATCTTTTTGTGGGCAAAATTTCAGCTTTTACGGCAATATTTGAAACAAAGTTATTCAACGCATTCCTATTTTTTTAAATATGTCGTTGAATACTGAAAGGAATATTAACAGTTGTTCCAAGGATGGTTAAGCCATGAAATGCAAAACAATATAGTAATTTATCCTTGCATGATGAACATGTTTTCTTTCAAAATCGTCATGAGGTGTTGGTTGTGTAACTTGCGTTTCTAGCCGTACTAAGTTTGGTGACTCCCCAGCATTTCCGGTTAATCTTTATTTCGTTTATCTTTATTTGAGCAAATTTCTGAAGTGTGGTACGCTTTGTATCATGTCAGTGTCCTATTGGTGTTAGAAGATTGGATTTGAATACTTTTCTCCCCAGAAGATTTGAGCCTTGTAGCGTGATACGCTATGATGTTGCTTTTTGGTTCCACTCCAGTTATTTTCCGTCTCTTTAAGATTGGCTGAGTATTTATTCTTTCGTGATATCTTATCATCTTCAAGATATTCCATCTGCTTGTTTTGTCAGCATAACATTCATTTACTCATTTACACTTATATCACGCATGCATATTCACATTTTTCGTTGATTTTTGGGTTGTATACCTTGTTTATGTTTATTCAAACAGCGTACATGTTCTTTCCAAGTAGAATGTTAACTTAGACAAAAAATGTGCTTCCTTTCTAATTTCCCTAGCTGAGCTAATCCTCGTGGATAAATCTTTGATTTAGCCTTCCTTGTCCATTTCTGGATAGGATGAATCCCCAATCGAGTTATTTTCTCATTGGGTGGAGTCTTTTTTTACTGTCTTCTCTCTGGTTTATTACTCGAGGGAGTTTTTATCTCTTGCATAGGCTATCTCGTGGTTTTCTCCAAGCTAAACAACCTAGATGATTGGTGCATTTATTTTGCGTATTTAAGTATTTGATCTCCTCAGGAAGGATCTATTCATGGTTCCCTTTGAAGAAGATTTTATTCTCTGGCAGTGTTATCGCAACTTTCTTCTGAAATATTCTTCGGAAAACGGCAAGCGGTGGTCTCTTCATGAGCAACTTGTGTGTTATTATTTTTTAGAAAACGGCAAGCGACAGTCTCTTCATGAGCAACTTGTATGTTATTGACATCGTTGGAAAACGGCAAGCGGCGGTCTCTTCATGAGCAACTTGTGCGTTATTAATATTTTTGGAAAACGACAAGCGGCAGTCTCTTCATGAGAAACTTGTGTGTTATTAATATCTTTGGAAAACGACAAGCGGCGGTCTCTTCATGAGTAACTTGTGCGTTATTAATATTTTTGGAAGACAACAAGTGGTGGCTTCTTTATTTAAGCAGCTTGTATGTCATAGTAGTTTTGGAAGACAGCAAGTGGCGGCTTCTTTATTTGAGCAGCTTGTATGTTATAGTATTTTTGGAAGACAGCAAGTGGCGGCTTCTTTATTTGAGCAGCTTGTATGTTATTTTTGGAAGACAGCAAGTGGCAGCTTCTTTATTTGAGCAGCTTGTATGTCATAGTATTTTTGGAAGACAGCAAGTGACAGCTTCTTTATTTGAGCAGCTTGTATGTTATATACATCCTCTGAAGATAGCAAGTGGCGGCTTCTTTATTTGAGCAGCTTGTGTATCTACAACCATATTATTATTTCGGCATTAATTGGTATCTCTCCGAAAATCTCGCAGAGAAGTTTGTTGTGAATCTTTACCTTCAGAAGTTGGTAGTTCGTTATCAGCAAAAAAATTGATACATCTTTTGCCTATCTTTGACCTTGGGTTGTGAACTCACCGTTATTTTGGGTCAATAATTTGTTTTTATGGCCTATGCAGGACGTCTTCTTTGTTAGGGTCAGAGGTCGTATTCTCTCTTTTTTTTTATTCGCCATCAATAGTCTATCATTCCAAGTCGACGACTCATTCCCCCAGTACTGCATAATATATTGTTCATGTGGTTTGTTGGTGTTTGGTTTCTCCAGCATTATTTTTGTCTCATACAATATCATTCTCCATGAATTTAAATACTAAATTCATATCATAAACATAATGGCGGTATCTTAGGGCAAAAATTGCACATTATGTATTTAAGTACCTTCAATCTCGTCGAGACGAAGATTTTAATCTTCATATCTCCGGATAGAAGAAACTTAAATAGAGGAAGCTGTCATACCCCAATTTTTGACCTAAGATCTCTGCTTCATCTGCATTATTTTTTTTATACACATCAAGGTCACAAAATACGGTAGGTTTCAAATGCTTCGCTTTCGAGCCTTGACTGTGTAGAGATTGTCAAGTGTTGTGAGCATTTTATTTTATGAATGACTAACCACTAATCAAGCACGGAGTGTATGTTTTGCTATTTTGTTTTCATGTGCAGAAAATATGTCTAAAAGAAGAGCATCAGACGTTGTATGTCGATCAGGATTTCATGTCTCAGAACAGAAATGATGTCGTTCATTAATTTCCAAAAGACTGGTTCATCAAAGAATTTCAGAGAATTGTGCGTTTATTTCCACATTTTGTCCAACAAATGGTCTCCGTTTTCTCCGAATATTTTTTAGGAAGAGCAGTCGAAATTCTACCGGCTTTGGTTCATGTGTGTTTCACATTGTTCTAAAATGCAAGAAAAAACAGGTTATACCGTCATTTTTGATTTCTTGAACCAAAAGTCATCTGCAAATTTTCTCACGACGCGGGTTGAATTTCTCCGAAATGGGATAATTAAATTCAAAATCATTCTAGAAGAATTTATTCGGAATATTCGGAATATTTGGATTTTTCTTTATTTGAATCCAAGTGATAATTAAAGAGGAGCTATTCAAGAGATCTCACCCAATAATATTCATTTATCGCATGAAATATTTATTCAAGATTATTTTTGTGATTATTTTGGTGAATCTACAGCATGGTTATTTGAATACATGAAGCATTATTTCAAGAAGTTAGTGAGGAATTCTATTTAATTACATGGGGAATTTTATTTGATTACAAAATCAATCCATGTGATTTATTTGGATTTCTATTACAAAAGTGCAAGATTAAAGTTCAAGACTTACATTATTATTTATTCATCATTCAACAATTCATTCAAGTATTATTCAATTATTTCCCAAATTTAAATGGGAGATCTTGAATTTTTATCAAGATATATCAAGATTCATGTTTATGTGAAGATTCAAGATTATTTATAACTATCAAAGGAAGTGGAAATATATTGAAGAATACATGTTTATACATGTCACAATTTATTTGAGTTTATTACAAGGTTGCAAAGAAGCTACAAGTTTATACAAGATATATTTTCAACATAAAAAAATTCAGCAAAGTTGCTAGTGCAGTCCACTTTGTAACCCATCTTCAAGCCCAATTTTGCTGCATTTTTGTTGGTCAACAATACTCCAAACAGCCTGGAAAAAAAACAACAAAGAGAGATGTTGTAAAATGCTACAAAACAGAAACTTACAGCAGCTCCAAGTGCTGCCAAAAACCTGCTCCAACCTGCATCAAAGTAGCAGCAATTTGCATCAAAATGGCTAAAATGAATGGTAGGAACAAAGCATGGAAACAGCTTGCCAAAACAGTTCAAATTTCTACTGTTTTTTCCCCCTCAAATCCCACATACTCCACTATAAATAAGAGTTTTTATCAACACAAAAAGGATGAAAAATTCAGCAAGTAAGAAAAACCAGAAAAATAGTGTTGTTCTAAAGTTTCAACAAGAGTGAAAATAGAAAATTGGTGTTGTTCTAAAAAATCCAGCAAGGAGAAAATATAGCAAACTCAAGGAAGCTTACCATTTTGTTAGAAGCCCCATCGGAGAGGCTCCGATAGGTATTATTCTTTGTCTCCTCTCTATCTATTGCTGCATATATTCATGCTTGAATCACTTGTTGTACCATTTTCTTTGCCATGTAATATTTGCCTTATCATTCTTTTCTTTGTTGTACTGTATTTGAGTTGAGTTGCTGCATGATTGTTAGCATTTAAACATGTTAGTATTCATAATATCGGTAATAATAAAAAGTGTAATAAAAAGCTTACTTCTTCCATCGCGTAATACCGATTTATCGCTTGCTGTCCCAAAGACTTATTTATCGCTTGCTGCCCCAAAAACTTGTTTAGAGCTTGCTGTCCCAAAGACTTGTTTAGAGCTTGCTGTCCAAAACACCTTTGCTGTCCAAAACACCTTTGCTGTCCAAAAAAAACTTGGTTATCCTTTTGCTGTTACAAAATCTCAAATTCCAAAAACCATTTGTTGTTACAATATCAAAAAAAACATTATGTTGTTGCAAATACCAAAATCCCAAATTTCTCTCAAACTTCAATAGCAGAACCCCTTTTGAAATCACACAACAGTGAAGTAAAAATGGTTAATGGGTGGAGAAAAGTATTTTACACATCCATTCCTAGAGACAGAGAACCAAAAAAAAAGCATAACATAATAAAAAAAACATCAACATTGTGAAAACTGTTCGACCAATCCAAGTCCTAGAATTAGTTCAAAGTTTGTTTTTTTTTCAAATCCATCAACACCAAAGTGTCGGTCTCAACCGCAATCAACAGATTCATCCACTCTTCGTTGCAGAACCTCAGTAGCAACTTTTTATTCTGTTCCAAATAGTCCAAAACTCAAAGGCAGTACTAACCCCACCAATCATTTCCAAGAACTTTCCCTCTTCCTCTTCACGCCCCAATCACACACCAATCACCAACGTGCTTCACCCGACAAGTTCAGTTTTCCGTTTGTTTTAAAATACTGTGCGCGCTTGAACAACTTCATGGGTTGATTACTAAGATGGGTTTTGATTCTGATTTGTATATTCTAAACGCGTTTGTTCATATGTATTCTGAGGTTGGTGAACTGGGTGTTGCACGTGAGGTGTTTGACAGATGTTTCATAGAGATGTGGTTTCTTGGACGACTATGTTTGTTGGTTTTGTTAATCATCATCTTGCTATTGAAGAAGGGACGGATCTGTAATGGAGAGGAAGAAGAGGAAGTTAAATACGCTAGCGAGGGGAAAAGAAAATTATGATCTGTGAGAGGGAGGAAGAAAGAGAGTATATGTGTGAGAGAGAAGAGGAGAGATGTGTTTCCGTTTGAGAGGAAAGGAAGCGATCTCTGTTGGAAGAACAATGATGTTACGTTGTTTTTTTTTACAAATCCCCTTCACTGTTTCTTTTGTTTTGTTATTAATAATAATAATGTACTCTTTCCCTCTTCCCAAAACATTTTAATCATAATATTATTTTGTTTTTCCCCATGTTCATGCCAGCTATGCGCCGCGCCTCCCTTCACATAACTAGGTTTCTTTTTTTTTTCCCTTCTCTTTCTTGACCCGGTGGCCCATTGGGCCTATGTTGGTTCATTTTTTTTATACTTTTGTTTCTTTATGTTTCATTTAAACCATGCTAATTAATAAATAACAACATGGTTCAATTGGAAAATGTGTTTACAGCAATCTAAAGGACCTGAGTTCAAGTCCTTGTTGGGTCATTTTTCTGTCTTTTATTCTTCTATCCACATTTCCCTTTTATTTAAACATGTTTAATTAAATTTCATCTTTTATTTAATTTTGTCAACATACTATTAGTGTTTATTTTTATTTTGTGTTGTTTTTTATTTAATTATTCAAAAATACATGTTTCATGATTTAATTTTTGGTATGTGTTTAATTATTAAAAATCTATGATTTCGTAATTTAATTTTCATGTACTTTTGGTTATTTATTTAATCGTTAAAATGCATGCTAGTATGATTTAAATTTAATTAGTTAATTGTTCAATTGAAATTTTAATTAATCGATCGTTAATCCGCATATCTTTCGTCCGTCTCAAATCCAAGGGAATTGTTTAATTTTTGTCGACTTTATGTCATCAAACATATAGTGCGAATACCCTCATTCATCTTCCGTTTATTATTTTGTTAAAAAAAACTTAAGATAATTTTCCCAAATATTCAATTTTTCAAAACTCACACTTTTAAGTCAAAACTTCGACGTTAGGTCGTCGTATCTTCAAAAAAACTCGTCCATACCCATTTTTGGCCAAACAATTTATTTTTAATCAAACAAACATCTTTAATAAACAGATATTTCAAAAGGTTCCTATAGAATACTATAGATACATTGGGTGCTAATACCTTCCCATTGTATAACTAACCCCCGAACTCTAGACCTCTTTTCAAAAACGCCTTGTATTTTCATTACTTTTAAAGTATTATTTTACATTGCATATTTTAGGGTTTTATTTCGCTCTTTTCCCTTTTCCCTTGGAAATAATAAAGCGCGGTGGCGACTCTTGCTTTTGTGAGACGAGTTAATTAGTAGCTCGATCTCCGATTTACCCCGCTACATTTTTTATCGCTACAAGACCCTCAATGAAAGATCGTAGTCCCTCGATGATCGTCAATGTTGCCTTCGATAAATTATCTAGTCCCTAAACGACATTGCTAAAACGTCTCATAGGTTTCCTTCTATGACTATACAAACGACTCACACCCGTCCCTTCACATCCAACGATGGGGCTTCTTACCAAATCAATGGTAAGATAGCAACATCTAAAGGAGGAGAAAAAGAACATTTAAGACGTTTTGAGTAGGTAAGTTACTCCTAGTTTCTCGCTTTCTCACAACAAAAACATTTTATACACCAACACTTTCATTTTGAAACATTTTCAAAAGATAAACACTTTGTATGCGTTCTTATAGAAATGAGAACCATTACAAAGAAACCTTTTCAAAATCGCTTTCAAAAACACATTCCACAAACACTTATTTGAACTATTTTTAAAACAACACTTTGTACGCGTTCTTATAGAAACGAGAACCATTACAAAGACGTTTTCAAAATACTTTCAAAACCCACACCACAAGCACATTTTCAAACAAAAGCAAGTGATCTAGCAAGCAACTAAGATCCCGTAGATAACTACGAATAAAAAGGGTGCTAACACCTTCCCTTTTCATAACCTCCCCCTCGAACTCAAGAAATAATCTCGAAAGCTCTTTACTGTTCTTTTCAACCTTTCCTTTTGGATAAAAGTAAAGTCGATGGCAACTCTTGCTATCTTCAACAAATGTGATCAAACGCAAAACACCCAAGTCAGTTCTCCCACCGTGTTACATTCCTACCTTGTGCCACTTCCATGAGTAATGTTCCTTTATACTTTACGTATAACCAAGTTCCATCAATCTGTATAATAGGTTTGCAAAATGCAAAACCCTTGATGCATGGTTTAAACATCCAGAACAATCGATGAAATATTCCATTTCCACTGACACGGGTTTTGTCTGGGGTAAATGCCGGGAGTATCTCCAAAATTATAATAGTTCCCGGAGCATAATATTTGAGTGCCACCAAAAATCTTGGAAGTTCTTTGTATGATTCCTCCTAATTACATGCACAAGTTCAACTGTCTTAGTCCTCCCGATCCATGCCTTCCTGTAAGAGGGAGTATAATTGAATCTTGTAGTGATATGAGAAATAATTTTACTCACCTTTAGTGATGGATACTTGCTAATAAGAGGTAAGATTTGTTGACATATTAGTTGAGAACTAAGTTTCTGATGATCCTGCATCGGAATGGTGGTGATGCAAGTGTGGAGTGGATCAATGGTGCATATTTCCCATGAATCACTTCTATTTTTGTAAGATGCAGTTAACCAAAAAGGGAAAGTTGGTTTTTGACGACATAAAATAACATAACTCCCTGAATTATTTCGATCTATACTGAAGTCAGCTAAAATTTCCATGTGGTATTTTTTGATAGCTCTAAGACACTCTTCTTTTGTATGAAATTTGTCTCCAACTTTCAAGGCCCCTTCGGTATACATATAAGTATTGTGAAAGATATCTGAGGCTGGTTCATCTTCCCCTAAGTTCAAGTTCTTCATGTGAAACAGAGGGTCGTACGCATGACTCGTAGGTGCAAGTACATGCTCTTGATTTGCAGCGTCATCATTGACCATAAAATCAATCATTGCCTCATCATCTTCTTCTTCCTGGTCAATAACATCGACTTTAGGATGGTTTTCCTCGTCAGATTCATCCTCTTCTTCAAAGTCTTGAGAAGGATCTTCCATATGAGATTGATCTGGTTGTTGTAATAAAACATACAACTCAATCTCATTGAACCCGGATTATTCATGATTTCAAAACATGTTTCGAACATCATCATTGTCGCGCACCTTTAGTTGATAAAATCTGAATTGGTTGTTGTCAAATAGAAATGAGGACTTGTAAAGAATTAGGTAAACTGGACCACACTATAATTTGGCTTCTAGTCTATCTTTGAAGTGTGCAAAACTTGATTTCTTGTTTGTTTGAAAGCGAATAAAATCAGTATTACGGAATTTAAACTTGGTTATCACAGTTGAATGTCTCACCGTTAATATGGGCAACAATAGTATAATTTTGTGAATGATCCATGTTGTTGAGGTATGTTTTTTGTGAGTTATGGATGTATACTAGTAATGCGCCCTAAACAGACACTTAAATAGACTGATGAAAGTATGGGATGTCCTTTATATTTTGCATGCATGCGCCACCTAGGGTGGCTTGTCCTCTTCTTTTTGCATGCATGCGCCACCTAGGGTGACTTCTCACTGAACACCAAGATTGCATGCATGCCATCTGATTCCTTCCATGTTGCAGCTTTGAATGCATGCAAAAAGAAACAAGCCATGTTGAATGGTGCCTATGTGTATCAAACAAGATCATGCGTCACCTAGTGTGGCGCCTATGTGTATAAAACAAGATCATGCGCCACCTAGGGTGGCGCCTATGTGTATCTTGCATGTAAAGTATTGTCACGTGAATGCATAGTGTTCCTCAATATTTTCTTATAAATACATATAACATTCGCCCTATATGTTCATCACAATCATAACTCACACACTACTTCTTTCTTGAAACATCAACAATAACACAAGAGTAATCAAGAAAAAATGTCTCTCTTGACCATGGGTGATCAACATAGAATAACTCTCAACAACATTGAAACCTTTGTAAGTATATTTTCCTCAATACCTATTTTTTGCCGACAAATTTTATTTCCGTAATTCTTATGATTGGTATACGTAAATCTTATATTTCTTATATGTAATTCATGTTTTTAATAGGATGTTAAAATATTTTGTTGCCGTGTTCATGAGTATGTCCCTTACGACGTACAAATTGAACCGTACTTACGACATGCTGGTTTGGTCTGTTACTCAACATAGTCAATTACCATGTTGACTATAAAATTATTCTCGTATTAGTGGAGAGATGGAGACCCAAAACTCACACCTTTCATCTTCCATGTGGTGAATGGACTGTCACACTAGAGGACATGTACATGTTATTCTGTCCATTGATAGATAGTAAGACTGTTAATGGCTGAGTCAACCAGCACAACACCATATGCGAGGAACTTTTGGAAGTCTCCTTATTTGAACAAGGGTATAGAGGCCAAGGTATTAATCTTCGTCTTCTTAGAGAATGTCATAGTAGTCTCGTAATAACTGAAAACTCTACCGAGCAAGAAAAAATTGTGAAAGCTCGGTGTTATATAATGATATTATTTGGCCACTTTTTATTTCCTAAAATAACAGGTAATACTGTTAATATCATGTATTTACCCTTGTTAAGACAATTTGATAAAATAAACACATATAGTTGGGGCTCTGCTGTTTTGGCCCATCTTTATAGTTCCTTGTGTAAAAATGCATCAAACGACAGTTGTTCTTTCTGTTCCTGTGCCTTTTTGCTTCATACATGGTGCTGGTCGAGAATGCCGACACTCGCCCCCTGCAACACAAGGTCATTCGTCTTCCCCTTTGCTACAAAGTAAGGTTACGAAACCATAAATTTTACATACTATATATTGTAATCAACATGTATTAATTTATTATCCATTTTTTCTCTGTAGGTGGCCTGTTCCTGGGATGAATTACAACAAATTCCCTCGAAACACAATAGTAGTCTACTGAAATCTT
Organism: Vicia faba; assembly: GCA_948472305.1. Lineage (NCBI taxonomy): Eukaryota > Viridiplantae > Streptophyta > Magnoliopsida > Fabales > Fabaceae > Vicia > Vicia faba. The sequence goes on from OX451739.1 coordinate 1,210,323,782, forward strand.
ATTGATCATGTTGGATCCGAAGAGGTATTAAACTTATATATTTTATACAACACTTTCAATAGGTTAATTAAGTTTAATATTTTATATAACTTTTTTTCTCTAGAGTTTGTATGGAGGCCGTATAAGGATCTTGACCATGAGATTAACCCAGTTGATGCTGAAGTCTGGACTGCAAAAACAACACCCATCAGGTTCACTACTTTGGAGATGCACCACAGTGATCGTATGGAGCTACAGTTCGACATCAATAGGGTATCTCAGACCCCCTACATGTTTGGCACAATGGCATCTACGTAGAGTTAACGACCAATGGGGATTTAACAATTTGAGAGACTTCGCTAAAAATTAATGTCGTCAATGGAGGAATCGACGTGAATTAGTCTTAAGGGAGCCGATCTTGCAAGATCACTTAAAACCGACTCTCCAATATTTGAGATGGTACACATCGGTTTCAACATATTTGTTTCTGTCTCAAGAGATATATTTGATCGACTCACGCCAAAGAGCTGTAACATACACCCAATAACAACCCCAACAACCAACCCCTCAACAATACCAAACCCAACAACCGACCCCTCAACAATATCAAACCCAACCAGAATGTCAACCCACTCAAATCCAACAACCATACACCACCACATTTAACCAAACTCGTCATCAATTCATACCACACACACAAAAACAATACCAAGAGCATGACCCAACCCACCACTAATAATATGCACCATCCTCATCCTACCACGGCACCCAAGATACATATGATACATCTCCTTCCTACCATACCACCCAACCTACATACAGTCAAATATCACACCATCGAAGTACCCAACCATCATACAAATTTCATACACCACAAGAACTGTTGCTTCATTTCTAATACGATTCAACATCCCAATACTATCAACCACCTCACCCACTCATATCTCAACCAACAACACCAAACTTCAACAACATGGGCACCGATCTCTTTGGAAGCACAACACAGTGGGGCAAAATGATCGATGAGATGTATGATCCTAATGTACCAAGACCATCACATCAAACACCTCATAATCAAGCGAGTCAAAACAGATCTCAAGCACCTCAGGAAACTCAACAGAGAAGAGTGAGACAAGGGGTGAGGCAAAGGCGGAGCCGTTTATGTCATACTGGGGCCCGCTTAGGTTGAAAACACGTCCAAAAAAATGTATCCATGCGTTGTGTAATATAAAATATTAATATAAAATATTTTTAGTTACTTTTATTTTTATTTAAAAAAATTAATAAATACAACTGTCAAACCACAGTAGATGACGCCTCCTCTGACATTACATGCATGCGCCACACTGCATGACTTTACAGAGGAGGACAAGCCATAGAGTGTGGCGCTGCCTCTCTAAATAACATGTATGTGCCACAAAGAGTGACTACTTCTATGTATGGTGAATTTTTTTTTGTTTGAAAAGTGATTAGTTTGATTAAAATTTTGAAAATGTGGTTATTTAAAAAAAATTTAAAATATAATTATTTAAAAAAAAATTCAATCTATTCTTTCCTTTCTAACTTTATTTTTATTCTCATCTATATTTTTTAATTTTTTATATATCATTTTTATTCTAACTTTATTACCTATATATTGCTAAAAATTGTTAACACTTAGGATAATGTATAAATGATTGATATGGAGGATGATGTGTTTATGATGGGAGTATATGTATCTTTATTTTATGTGTTTTCCTTGTAATTTTTTTTCTTTTAGTGTTAAGATATATTTTATTTTAAAACATTTGATGTTTCTTTTAAAAATAATGAACTGCAAGTAACACAAGTATTGATTAGGAGGAAGAAGAAAATTATTCTGAAGAAGAAGAAAATGAAGGAGAAAGTTGATAACTGGTTTTTACGTATTTGATTTTCATGGTGATAATGTAAATTAGTTTTTTTTTAAATATTTCTATTAGCAGAATAGCAAAAAGTGGAATTGGAAAATTATGTATTCCATATTTCGTGTCTTTACAAGGATACAATTATTGGGATATATACAATTCAGCATTAGCTTATTTAGGTATGTAAATCTCCTATAATAACACTGTAATAATTCTATAATAAAATTGAAATCTCCTATAATTAATCTATATAAAAATATCCCTATAATTTCTCTTAACATCCTCCCTCAAACTCTAGTTGGTATGGTGGATGCCAACTGGAGTTTGGTTAATAAATATTTGAAGCGCATCGAATTATGTGGTTTGGTGAAGGTATCAGCCGGTTGGTCCTCAAAAGGAATAGAAATCAACCGTATGGTTCCATTAGTAACATGATGGCGTACAAGGTGACAATCAATTTCAATGTGTTTCGTGCGCTCATGAAAAACATCATTATGGAAAATATGGATAGCATTTCTATTATCACAATGAAGCATAGTAGCAGAAGATTGTGTAATTCCCATGTCATTTAACAACCATCGTAACCAAAGTAACTTAGTCGTAGCATCAGCAAGAGCGTGATATTCAGATTCTGTGCTTGATCAGGCAATAACTGTTTGCTTTTGGCTACGCTAGGAAAGAAGAGAATTTCCTAAGATGAAACAATACCCTGTTGTTGAGCGACGATCATGAGGGTCACCTGCCCAATCTGCATTAGAGTATCCAGATAGGACTAAGGATGAATTAGCAGAAAAGCGTAAACCATGAAAAATTATACCTTTAACATAACGAATGATACGTAAAACTGCAGAGAAATGAGATGATCGAGGGGCAGCCATAAATTGACTGACTTTATGAACATCATATGCAATATCAGGGAGAGTGACAGTTAGGTAAACAAGACTACCAACAAGTTGTCGATACAAGATGGCATATTAAAGAGGTGTGTCGTCAAGTGGTGTGAGTTTGGAGTTGACTTCCAATGGTGTCAATTCAGTCTTGCAGTCTGTGATGCATGCTCGAGAAAGCAGGTCAGAAGCATACTTGGCCTGGGAAAGATAATAGCCTTCTGAGTCTTGGGAAACTTCAAGCCCCAAAAAATAACTAAGGGAACCTAGGTCTTTCATTTCAAAATGTTGACTGGGATATTGTTGTAAAGCTGAGATGCCAGTCTTGTCATCTCCGGTTATGATCATATCATCTACATAAAGAAGAAGAATTACAATACCAGTATCACTTCATCGAGTGAATAGAGCAGAATCATGTGGACTAGAGAGAAAACCAAACTGTGTTAGAGTAGAACTGAACTTGGCAAACCAGGCTCTAGGAGCTTGTTTCAACCCATATAAGGCTTTCTGAATTTTACAGACCTTATGAGGAGAATGATATCTTGGAGGAGGGTGCATATATACTTCCTCTGTCAATTCACCGTGAAGGAAGGCATTTTTGACATCCATTTGAAAAAGCTTCCATTTACGAACTACAACAATGGCCAAGAGGCTACAAACAAATGTTATTCGAGCTACCGGAGCAAATGTCTCTTCATAGTCTATACCATACTCTTGAGTGTACCCTTTGGCTACTAGGCGAGATTTATAACGTTCTACAGTTCCATCAGAGCGAGTTTTAATTTTGTAGATCCATTTGCATCCAATAGGAATCTTTTCTGCAGGAAGATCAACTAATTCCCAAGTATTTGTCTTTTCTAAAGCTTGAATTTCTTCAGCCATAGCTTGCTGCAAAATGGGGTTAGTACTTGCCTCTCGATAAGAACAAGGCTCATGAAGAGTTTTAATAGCATAGTAGTAATGGTAATCATTAAGATGAGTAGGTGGATTACTTACTCGGATGGAATGGCGAGATGTAGGTACAATATCAACATCCGGAACAAGTTCAGTAGGAGCAGGTGAGGGCAGACGAGTATTGAGCTCAACATTTGGAACAAGTTCATTAGGAGCAGGTGAGGGAAGAGGAGTATTGAGGTTATTAGAGTTATCTGCATTAGAACTTAGAAACAACTCAACTGAGGGATCAGTGAAATAAAATGAGTCGGTGTCAAGAGAATGATGAAATGTAGAAATAGAGGAGAACATGGTGTTTTCCCAAAAGGTAACATGACGTGAGATGCATAATCTGTTAGAGATTGGATCCCAACAGTGATATCCTTTGTGTTCTGTGCCATAGCCAAGAAAGCAACACAAGCAAGCACATGGTTGTAATTTTGTGTGCTCATGAGGCTGCAAGAGAACAAAACAAGCACATCCAAAAGATTTAAGAATGGAATATTTAGGAGACTTACCAAATAGTTTTTCAAAAGGAGATAAGTTTTGAAGATTTACGGTGGAAAGTCGATTAATTGTATAGACAACATTAAGAGTTGCTTCCCCCCAAAACTTCTCTGAACACAAGGCTGAGAGGAGAAGAGCACGAATTGAGTCAAGGATGTGACAGTGTTTTCGTTCAGCCCGACCATTTTGTTGGGAGGTGTGAGGGCATGAACGTTGAACCACGGTGCCTTGCTGACTAAGAAACTGAAGCAAGGAAGATTCACGGTATTCCATCGCATTGTCTGTGCGAAGAATCTTAATAGCACAAGAAAATTATGTTTTAACCATACGAGCAAAGGAAATATAAATTTGAGGTAATTCAGAGTGATTTTTCAAAAAATATATCCATGTAAAACGAGAAAAATCGTCAATAAACAATACAAAATAACGATGACCATTTATTGAAGAAACAGGAGAAGGCCCCCAAATATCCGAATGAATCAAATCAAAAGGACTATTTGAACTAGAAAAACTACGATTGAATGATAATGCAGGTTGTTTGGCAAGTTTACAATGTAAACAATCAAAAGGCTTAACCAATGATCTTCTTTGTCTGCGGATCCTGTACCTGAACACCAGAGGGAGAAAAATAAACATTCAGTCCTCGTTCACACAGTTGACCAATGGAAATAAGATTAAGTTTGAAGTTAGGAATGTAATATGTGTCAGGAAGAGTGAGATTTAAGGTGGATACATGACCGGTATGAGTGATGTTCATTGTATTGCCACTGGCTGTGTGGATTGGTGGCAGAGATGAAACAAGTGTCTCAGCAGGTAATGATTTAATATCAGTGGTCATATGATTACTACATGCAGAATCAAAAAACCAACGATAGTTACCGTGAGTAGCAGACATGGCAGTAGAGTTGTTGGAAGACATAACCTGTTTGATTAAAGCTTCAATGTCACTCATAGTGATGGTCGTCTTAGTGGCAGCAACAGAGATGGAGGAAGATCTAGACGTTGGAACATTCTTGGATTTGGTGAAGCCACGATTTTGTTTTGGAGGTCGCGTGGGACAATGTTCAAGAATGTGACCGATACCATGGCAGTACCTACACTCTATAGTAGGACAGTTAGCAAATATATGACCAGTGCGATTGCAATTCTTACATGGATGATGATTCGATTTTTGATGTGAGAATCGAGTAGTTGCAAGAGCAGTATCCATTTGAGGAGTTTTGTCTAGATTCAGACGCGTTTCTTCAAAAATGATTTCTTGAATAGCAGTGTCCAATGATGGAAGCGGATTTCGATGCAGCAGTGAGGCTGGTACAGCTTCATATTCGGGCCGAAGAGCCATAAGGACTTGAATGAGATGAAGGTGGTCTTCACTGATTTTGGAAAGCGATATTTGATGCCAAATTGGTTGGACTTGAGCGAGAAAATCATTCACTGATTGACCAGGTTCTTGCTTGGTATTGTGAAGTGTGGTCCATAACTGATAATAATGTGCAAGGCCAGTGGTTTGAGAGCGGTTTTTCAAGAAATCCCAAATTTCTTTTGCAGAATCGTAGTTATGAAACTGAATGTGAATAGACGGTACAGACGTGTTGCGCAGCCACGTGATGATCTGGTGATTTTTACTATCCCAATCTTCAAGGCGGTCCGCAAATTTTGCAGCAGATTCATCTTTGTCTTGAGTTGGCTTGACGACATCTCCGGTGACTATGCGCCAAAGCTTGCGTCCGATCAGAAAACTCTTCTTTCCTTGGACCCAGAGATTGTAGTTTGGTCCGGTCAAGGTGGTTCTAATGGGTTTAAAAATATCAATTTTCTCCATAATGCAGAGATGAACAGATGAACAGGATAATAGAGAACTGAAAATATTGCAGAAAACAGAGGGAAAAAAAAGGGATCTATGACCTATGCTCTAATACCATATTAGCAGAATAGCAGAAAGTGGAATTGGAAAATTTTGTATTACATATTTCGTGTCTTTACAAGGATATAATTATTGGGATATATACAATTCAGCATTAGCTTATTTAGGTATGTAAATCTCCTATAATAACAATGTAATAATTCTATAATAAAACTGAAATCTCCTATAATTAATCTATATAAAAAATATTTCTATAATTTCTCTTAACAATTTCTTTTTAATGTGTAATCTTTTAAAATGTGATGCTGTATTTGATAAACTTAAAGATATATTGGACAATGTGCAAAAAGTTGTCATATTTTATCATTTCTCTTAAATATTGATTCTTATTTTATATTGAATGAGAAGGATATCTAAAATGATTTGATATGTTACTAACTAAAACAAATCATAATCACCAATTAGACAATTTAAGATAGTCTTTAAAACCTTGAAGGTTTATAGTAGTTTTTATTATAATAATTTAAATTAATTTATTATTTTATTTATAAATTTTGAAATAAATTAATGAGTCCATTTATAATTATTGTAACCAATATTTTTTTTGGTGTGTTTAATTAAATATTTTGTTTCTACCAATTGATCCTTTAAGTGAGCTGTGACAAATTGTTTGGATTATTCCCACTTTTAGATCCTACTTTTATATACTCTTTTGTCGGTGACATGTCTCTTTTGGACCCTTCTCCTTTCTAGAATCTTTATAAATTGTGTTATGAAAAGAGTTATATTGTTGTTTTATGCTAATATTATATAAAAGCTTTTGTCTGAAATAATAAAATTAATGATTATCAGATTAATTTATTATTATTAATTTTTTATGTTTACATTATTATCAGGAACATAAATAATAATATTTCTTGAAGACAACATGTAGGTGGCGTGTTTGAGGGAAAAATTGGAGGAAATTCAGCATTGACAGGTTTGTGCATCGTGTGGTCCATCCCACGATTGGCTGGGGCAGCATCCCACAATTAATTATTCATTTTACATATGTTATAATTTTGACATCCATGTTCAAATTCAATGATCAAGTTTTTATTCTTCTCACTCTAACATAAAAATGCTTGAGTATATTAGTTAAACACCATTCATTTCTTAAGGTTTAGAACACTTCTCTATTGTAGTTTTGAAATTTTGATTTTCTATTTCAGTTTTGAATGTGAGTTATCTTGTGTTATTCCTTGGTTGTTGAACTTTTTTATAGCTCTTTAATCTAACCCTCTTTTATTTGTGTAGATACATTCTTAAAATTACAGCACTGGTCAACTTGAAGACAACCTTGAAGCAGAAAGATAATATCTGTCTGCAGACTGTATGTAGAATGCATTTTTTTAGAATATTTATGTTTAATCGTTTAACTTCTTTATATGTTTATGAAATAATATTTAGATGGTTTATTTTAGTGAAGTATAATAATAAATAATAATGACTAACCCTAAAAGGATTTTTTTTTATGCTTTATACATATAAAAAACAAAAAAATAACTCTAAAATTATATTATTTTTTGCAGTAATTACGCGTGCCATTATAAATACATGAAATTTACTTTAAATTTACTTCATATTTTAATTGAAAAGGATTATTTTTTATTAAACGTGTGTACGACACCCGTACCTACGCGTACGATACCAGTATTCATGCGAATGCACGGAAAACACATCAATATTATATGAACGCACGAGTAACTAAATCAAAATTCATATAAAACATGAATAATACATCAGTATCGTGTAAATCTACGGGTAATCAGATCAAATTTCGTGTGAACGAACGAGTAACACACCAGTACTGTGTAAATATACAGGTAATCAGGTCAAAATTCGAGTGAACGCACGTATTATTACATTTTTTGTACAATTAAAAAAAATTAAAAATAAATATATTTAAAATAATGTGTGAATTCAAACACGAGAAAAATATATTATTTTTAATTATTTATGTATTTAATATTTTTATTTTAAAATTTAATTTTTAAGATAATATATAAATAATTGAAACATATATTATTGACTATTTTCTTTTAAAAATTAATACAATTTTTATTTTTATTTTAAAAAATATATCTTTTATTTGAATATTTATTTTTGATTAATTTATATTTTTATTTTTTATTTTTTATTTATAATTATTTAAATATTTTTTTATTTTAAATTTTAAATTAAATTAATGACAATTCTACTATTCACACCCGTATTCATACGGTAATATCAAAATTGTTATGAATAAAAAAAAATTATTAACAAAAAGTATGAACAACATTCAATAAAGAAAGTCATTCCTTAATCATTCAATTAAAACACTATTTTATAAAGTACATTCCTTATCCGATTTGAAGTATTATATGAAAAAATGGTAATGTGCTACAATCTTAAAATTGTTAAGAACTAGAAAAGATGTGAAACGCAAATCAATATAAACTTGTGTGAGGTTCAACAATGGTGAAGTCAAACAAATTGTAAAAGTGGAAAAAAGAAAACAAAGTCAACATGTGTAGTGTTGAAAGTATAATTCTTTGGGTTGAAATAGATTGTAGTTCGATATAAGATGTGTCGAAGTAGTGTATTGTTTGATACAAGGTGTGTTGAAATAGCCTAGTGTGTCTCTTAAAGTTGTAGTCGAGTTGTTAGCTGTCAAAGTATTGTAAGTAGGTTGCTACACACAAATTTTGATTTAGGTCTAAAATAGATATTTTGAGTTTTTATAGTTTTGGGCTTTTGGCTTAAGGAGAAAGCAAGCTCATTATAAATAGTGGGAGATATCCCTATTTTTGTAACGAACTAACTCAGAACTTGTATTCACAGAATTTGCAGTTGCAGGTGAATACATATTTTCCACAATTTGTGTGTAGAGATAAACTCTACAGAAACCCTAATCTTTTTTTCTTTAATTTTCTTTTCGTTGTTATTGTGTAGTGATAACAATCTTGTTCATCGAGACTGGTAGAAATTTTTCATAGGTTTTGGTGGTTTTCCAACATCTGATATCAAGAGCTCCGGTTGAGTGATCAATGAAAGAAGAAGAAAATCATAATATCGATGAGTTATTCGAATGAGAATTTTCCAGCAAGCCTTCCAATTCTGAAAGGTGATAACTATGAGAATTTGTGCAAACAGATGAAGGTTATATTCGGTTATCAAGGTCTTTAGGATCTTGTAAAATATGGGTTAGAACCGCTTGATGAAGATCCTTCAGATGATGAAGAGACTGAACACAAAGAATTGGTGAAAAAGAATTATAAAGCTCTCTTTATAATTCACCAATGTGTTAGTCTAGAATATTTTGAAAAGGTTAGTGATGTAGAATCTGCAAAAGAAGCATGGGAGATTCTTGAGAAAACTTTTGGAGGTGAAGAAATGGTGAAAGAGGTGAGGTTACAAACTCACAAAAAGAACGTATGAATTGCTTCAAATGGAAGATAGCGAGAGCATATCTGATTTCTTCACTAGGATTATGAAACTAGTGAATCAAACCAAAGTTTGTGGAGAGACATTAACAACAAGAGTTGTTGTTTCAAAGTCTTGATATCTTTGGCCCCTAAGTTCGACCACATGGTAGTAGCCATAGAAGAGTCAAAATATTTATCGAAATTAAAAAAAAAATCTTCAAGGGACACTTGAATCTCATGAAAAAAGAATGGTTGAAAGAGCAGCAGGCAAGTCGAAGAGTGATGTGGCTTTGCAGGCACATTCCGCAAAAGACAGTAAAGGAAAAGGAAAATGGTTCAACAAAGGTAGAGGTGGCTACAACAATTCGACTGGTAGAGGAAACTAGCTAGAAGGAATTGTGTCAAATTAGAGAAGACCCCCATTCCAAGGCAACCAAAGAGATGGTGTTGGAGTTAGAGGAAGAGGTGGTGGTCGAAAACCTGACAAGAGTCACATTTAGTGTTACAATTGTCAGAAGTATGGTCATTATTCTAGTGATTGTCCAAAAAAACGAAAGAATCAATAAAATGATGCAAAGTTCGTAAAGTATGAAGAAGAGATGATGTTGATGGTCACAATAAGAGATGAAGAGAAATTCAAGAATCAATGGTACTTGGATTCAAGATGCTCATCACACATGTCTGGAAGAAAAGATTGGTTTGTCAACCTAAAACCCTTAATGAACAACATGGTAAAATTTGCAAATGATAATACTCTAGTAGTTGAAGGTATAAGTGATGTTATGATTATGAGGAAATATGGAAAGAGGTAAGTAATTTCCAATGTGTTGTACATACCAGTCATGAAGAATAATTTTCTCAGTATAGGGTAGTTGGTCGAAAAGAATTATAAAGTGTTGATCAAATACAAGATGATGAGAGTCGTCGATGCAAGAGGAAGGTTAATATTGAAGGCTCCTATGTCTCAGAGTAGAACCTTCAAGATTAAACTAAATGAGATGGAGAACGAATGCCTAGAAACTGCAGCTAGCAGAGATGAGTGGATAAGGCATTATCCACTTAGCCATCTCAACTTCAGAGACATCAGAGATTTGAAATGAAGAAATATGGTTTCAGAATTATCAGAAATCAACATTCCAAACTAGGTGTATGAGGAATGTGTGCAGGTGAAGCAGCACAAGAACAACTTCATCAAGGATGCAGGAAGCAATTCGAAGGCAATCCTCGAAGTCATATACTCTGATGTATGTGGACCAATTCAGGTGGAGTCGAATGGAGGTAATAAGTACTTTGTCACATTCATAGATGATTTTAGTCGAAAACTATGGACTTACTGGATCAATAAGAAAATTGAAGTGATCGAGGTATTCTCCAAGTTTAAATCTATGGTCGAAATGCAAATTTTTCGAAACTCAAAATTTTGAGAACTGATGGTGGTGGAGAGTATGTGTCAAAATACTTTGATACATATTTAGAGTCATATACTCTGATATATGTGGACCAATCTAGGTGGAGTCGAATGGAGTTAATAAGTAGTTTGTCACATTCATAGATGATTTTATTCGAAAAATGTGGACTTACCTGATCAAGAAGAAAAGTGAAGCGATCGAGGTATTTGCCAAGTTTAAATCTATGGTCGAAATGCAAAGTGGCCGAAATCTCAAAGTTTTGAGAACCGATGGTGGTGGAGAGTATGTGTCTAAATACTTCGATACATTATATGAGAAAGAAGGGATTGTACATGAGGCAGTATCATCCTACACTTCACAACAGAATAGAACTACAGAAAGGAAGAATTGAAACATCATGAATATAGTGAGAAGTATGTTGAAATGCAAGCATTTACCTAAAGAGTTTTGGGGTGAAGTTGTGTCAACTGCAACATACATATTGAAAAGATGTCTGACGAAGAAGCTAGAAGGAATTACGCCAGAAGAATGTTGGTCTGGTGTTAAACCTAGCCTGAGTTATCTGAAAGTGTTTGGATTTATAACACATAGACATGTGCCAGATCAGTTGAGAAGAAAACTTGATGACAAGTCGAGTCAAATAATCCTAGTTGGATATCCTTTGACAAGAGGTTACAAGTTGTTCAATCCAGTAAACAAAAAGATTGTGATCAATATGGACGTGATCATAGATGAGCTTAAAGAATCACTACAACAAATAACGCTATGTTGTATTAATTTTTTTATAATAAAAAATATTAGATCTCGGATATTTAATATAACCAAGATAAGGTAGGAATAAGGGAGCTCACTTCGACAACCAGCTGCTGCATTTTATGTTTTTTCAATTGTTTTGTAGGTATTTCTCACTTGGCGCCTTTCTAATTTCCATTTTTATTTTTTTATTTGTTCCATTAGTATTTGCCTCGACTACAAAATCCAACTGAAACGTACTATATTTTGCATTAGCAATTTCGTAATACTAATTTCAAAATATTATTTTAATACTTTATTTGATATATTTTAACCCCTCGGGTTTCCTAAATATCCGACATGATATATCTTTTAAATGAATTCCCAGAATATGAAGCTATGAAGTTATTTTTGTATTTTATATTTTTAATAAAACAACCACGTCAGTTTTTTTGTAAAACCGAAATGAAAATTATTTTTCATGAAATACTTCATAGAACTAAGTAGCTAGTTTCTAAATTTTCATTTACCTATCAACGCTCAAGCGTCAGTTTGTCACTCTCATTTCACAAAAAACCCTAGGCGTTATCAAAACTCTTCCAACAATTATTTACCAAACTTTATTTTCGTAACAGGTTTGATCTTAACTGAATCGTTATTTGAATATTCATCAACGTTAGTTTTTCACTTTGTCTATTGATTATTTTGTTTAGGGTTTCTTCGTTACTTTGTCTATTGATCATTTTGTTTAGGGTTTCTTTGTTAATTTGTCTATTGATCATTTTGTTTCTATTATTTTCCATTTGTATATTCATCAATGTTAGTTTTTTACTTTGTCTATTCATCTTGATAGTCATGACCGATTTGACAAGCACCTCCCATACAACATCTGCTCCAAACTCTGTTAATATACAAAGTCGTAAAAGAAAAACTAGAGGTGCCACAATGTATACACAGGTAAAAAAAGCCAATGAATCTGGTATTCTACACCCGGTTAGAGTTGATGCAGAAATCGACAAGGTTGAAGGTGAATATGCTGATGATTTTTTGGGTTACATTGTGTTACAACGTAGAAGTAAAATGAGTATTTTTGTAAATAGTTGGCATGACATTGAAGATGAATTCAAAAACGACATATGGGACAATATTACGGTATTGATGTTGTATCCTATCATTTGTTTTACAAGTATATTTTTGTGCAATACTAATAACATATCTATTGTGTAAATATAGGATCACTTTATTGTTACTCCAAATGATAAGTATGTGAAAAAGAAAAGCTTACTTATTATGGTGAGCGTTGGAGGGGGTTTAAGACACAGCTCACCCATGATTATATTAAACATCACAAAGAACCACCTTCATACGAGGTATATTCATTTATTGATCGAGCTACTTGGGAGAAATTTATAGAGTCTTGTAAAACTCCTGACTTCTTAGCAAAGAGCCAAAAAGGAAAGGAAAATCGAGCTAGAAATATCTATCCACATAGGTCATCTCATGGAGGATATCAGAAAATTGAAAAAAAATTGATGGACCAAAAAAGAAAAAAAATGGAAGAAGAGCTAAAAGATTCTATAAGTCTTGATCGAAGTCCATCTCCACCATCACTCCACAAGAAATGGAAGAGGGAACACCAAACAAAAGACAGCGATTACACATCAGATGCTACACACAAAGTGGCTCAAAGGATTGTAAGTAGATACGTTTTTCAAGAATATTTATTTTAGTTAAATCAATTTGGTAAAGATAAAATTTAATATGTTGTAGGATTATCGTATTGAACAAACCAAAGTCGGCCTCTTCACTTCACAAGGTCGTCATGACATCTTGGTAGAAGCGATTGGAACTGAGGAGCATCCTGGGCGTGTCTGTGGTCTTGGTAAAGGTGTTGGCTTCAAGGTATATTTTAGACACTCTCAATCATTTGGAGAGAAAATGAGTAAGAGCGAGATTGAAGAGATTGTTGATATTAAGTTGGGGGAGGAAAGGGAGAAGTGGGATAGGTTCTTGGAGGAGGAGATGGGGAGGTTGTGGAAGACGGTGCAGGAGAAGTTATTTGAGGAGGAGAGGGAGAGGTTGTTGCAAATGGTGCATGAGAAGTTTTTGGAGGAGGAGCGGGAAAAGTTGTTGCAAACCGTACAGAAGAGTGTCCAGAAGGAGCAAAAGGAGTGAGAGAGGATGAATGAGAAGAAGAGGACCGAGAAGTGTACTCATGATGTTCTTGAGGTATAAGCTGTATTTTGTTGTTATTATTGTCTGCATATTTTAGTTTTGAATTGTATTTATGTTGTTTTTATGATGCAAAAATTGAGTTTGTTGGGTATACTCAGCCACACAAATTCAAATCTTATGGAAATTCCAGAGAATGTGGTTGAGAAAGTTGTGGGTGGTACTAGCGCGACACATATTTTTTCTGCCAACTAGGGCAGTGTTGAACCCTCATCACCAAATCAAGATAGCCTTCAGATACTAGAGATGATGATGCCGAGTATTGAACTAATTACTATGAGTATTAAATTAAGTCATGATCCACAATAGTCGGTGTTTCTTAACAAGACTTCATTACATGATTTTTTTAAGGGAGATGAGGAACTTGACGAGTCTATATTGCAAATTTGGTCATCGTAAGTATAGTTTTATGTTGATTTCTATTTATATACATACATTCTTGTACTTTAACATAAATATTTGACCTTGCAGGTACATCCATGATTTCTATGAAGAAATAAATCTTATAAACAAGTATTGTATCTTAGATGATGCGAAGATTGCTCTTACTCGCGATTCTCCAGATAACGAAGACAAAATTTACTTACAAGAAAAGTTGATGGAGAGAGGGAGCATCAAAGATTGTTATGTGGCCCCGTTTTACCGTGAGTAAGTATATATTAATTTGTGTTTTCATTTATAAATCAATTTTATCTATATTATTAATTATTCTAAATATTTATGCAGTCGACATTGGCAACTACTTGTCATATGTCTCAAGAAAAATAGTATATTTGTGTGTTGCTTGGTGCACTCGATACTGCCCAACATTGTAATCAATGTTTGGAATGGGTAAGTTGTATTATTTCTTATACTCAAATTTAACTTTAGAATTGAATAGTTTTTATTCATGTTTAATTTTAACCTACACGTGTAGAGCGATAGAGGAATATAATGCACGAAGAAGAAATCTTATGGGTAAAAAGCCAAACTTTTATTACCAAAGAGTAAGTATAGTAACTGTGTTATTTGACATTATATTAATTGTGTGTTTTAGTGTGACATTAATAAATGTGTTATATTTGTAGTGACAAAAACAAGTCGACGACCATTCTTGTGGATATTATGTTATGAGATATATGCTCCATATTGTCTCCGATGGCATTACACAAGGATGGATGAAGAATAAGGTATTAACTTAATCCATGTTATGTATAATTCTTAAACTATTTTTGTTGTTTTTAGCTAATAATAGTTTAAATTTTGTTCTAATTGTAGGATCTTAGCAACAAAAAACCATATTCAACAGAGCAAATTGATGTCATCTGATCACGTTGGGCCAACGTCTTCTTATCTCATTATGAAGTTCGAGAAAAAAGAACAATAGTTTATGTTGGTTGCTTATTATTTTGTATATGAACAAGGGTTTTCTTATTTTGTCTTGATGATAACAATCTTAATTTGCACACTTGGTTTGAAATGATATATGATATTCTTTTACATATTTTGTAGTTTCTGTGTAAAAAATAATACAGACAAGCTAATAGATTTATTATAATGATATGATACATGCTAGTGAAAATGATACAAAAAAATGATACATAGGGCCAATGAAATTGATAAATGTAGCCAAAAATGTTCATATTAAACCCCTCGATTTTTATATAAACCCAAGGTAAATTAATACCTTATTATAAACAAAATTTATAGTTGTATGAAGCGCGCAACAAAATGTAGAAAATATATTATATGTAGTTCCGAGAGATCGAACCCATGATCTTTTCAATTTTAACCTCGTTTTTAAAACACCGAGGTGTTAAGTGGAGACTTTTCATGATGATTGTCGCACTGCAAAAAAACACAGAGTCGCCACCGAACTTTATTTATCCCGAAGGAAGGGAAGATATCAAGAAAATCCCAAAGAAATGGATAAGATGGTCTTGAAACTAAGAGAAAGGGTAAGGAAGTCAGTTACGCAAGGGGAAGGTATTAGCACCCCACACGTTTGTGGTACTCCATAGGATCCACTTTTGTTTGCTCTAATCTAAGGGCGTGTAAAAATATATGTCTAAAGCTTAATGCTAAGTGGGAATGCATGCGAAAGAAAACACGGGGAAAAGAAGGAATATTTACAAAGTTTTTCTCACCTAGGCCCCGTAACCTAGTGCCTACCTACTCCCTCATGCAATGGGAAAGTCAGAGCACTGTAGTTTGGCTCACATGTTTCAGTTTGTTGTATGTTTTTACCTTGAAAAAGGTTTTAAAAGAAAAGCCAAACGACAAAATAAAGTTTGAATTGGTTGGTGTTTTTACCTTGAAAAGGGTTTTTTGTAGTATTAGAGTGTTTTGAAGTTGAAAGAAAAAAAAAAGAAGTTTTAGTTTTAATGCAAATGCAAAAGAGAAAGAAAAAATGTCTAAGGGAGACTAGAAAAGTAAGCCTAGAGTTGTCATGCAAAGTTGATCCTATAGTTGAGTATAAAAAGGGAAATCTACCTAGCATTGGCATGCATGGATTGCAACCTAAGGTTTATCCCAATTAGCTTCCTAAGATTGAATCGAGTAAATCCTACAGGAGCATGTGAATAATGCAAATAAAATTAAACACACAAAGCTTGAGGAGTATCCACTCACTCAAGTAGCACACGCCTAACCGAGGTATCATGTTACCAAGGAGGGATAGGGAGAGGGATCACGCCTAACCAAAATATTGTGTCATCGAGGTAGGACAAGAGAGAAGGGTCACCTAACCATGATATCGAATCATAAAGGTAGGATAAAGAGAGACTTAACCAAGACATTGAATCGTCGAGGCAAGCAAGAATGAGGGAATAGGCAGTTCTTAACCACGATATCACGTTATCTAGGTAAGAGAATAACGAGAGTGAATCGTCACATGAGACTAAACACCTAACGAAGATATAAAATTATCGAGGTAGAAGATAGAAGGAAATAGTGATATCACATCAGAGCATCAACGGGCATGACACGCGAGCTAATAACAAAGCGTGGGGGTTGATTGTGAACCCTTCTCCACTTGACTGACTCGATACAAGAATAGCACGATTCATAGCATCGATGCACAGCGTGAGCTACGGATGACACGGACTTGAAATTATAGGGGTCGATTGTGAACCCTCCTCCACTTGCCTTCTCTGAGGACTTATCAAAGGGGAATAGGAATTGGACACCTTCTTTGAGGTCTTTGGTACAAATATAAACACGCAGAATGATAAACAAACAAGCACAAGTAGGAATTTCCTGCTAAAGGTCTTTTAGAACAGCATTTCCCGCCTAACGCAAGGACTCCCAGAACATGCATCTCTAGTCCTACTTCTCATGGCATCATAAAAACAGTAAAGAATGCAAGAGATAAAAGAAACATAAGGGAATACCAATCAAACGCAAGTTCGTCAATCATCAGAAGAAAACAAAGAAACCCGAAAACTTCGTGCAAGCTTCACCAAGCAATAGAGAAACAATCATAATCAGATGCAATAATAATAGTAAGCAATATCGCAAATGCGAAAATAAATCGCATGAGGAAAGTCTGTCGCATCGAATCAAAGTCCCTGCACAAGATAATATCATGCATAATGCTAATAATATGAATAACACGAAATGTCGGTTTAAAAACATCAAAGCCCAATGCATATGGCCAAGATATACCAATACAAGTGAAATAACACGTGAGCCAACAATTAAATGCATCTCGAGTGCAACATAGGAAAACTGGGCAGCAACATGTTCAAACTTGGAGTTTACCGGTAAAACGCTTCGGAAGCGAGGAAACTCTTCATTAACATTCATGGTATGTTTAGATATGTACAAATCAACATCAAATGTCAATTAAAATGGCATGTACATGTGAAATTAAAAACGGGACATCATTATATACATGTATGAATTTAAACAGAAACTTGCATCAGAAACAAGAAAAGTCATTGTAAACGCTCATGAAATGATCAATTATGTACAAGCAAGTGCTAAATGAAAATGAAATCAATATGTACACATGAGAACGAATTCTGGACAACAACATTACAATTTTTGAATTCACGAAAAGTCAGAATAAAATCCACCGGAATTAATACCGGTATCCATTAAAAGTGAAAACGAGTTCAAGTAAGCATCAAGTTGAAATTAAATCATGGCATATGTGTGAAAACTATTTTCCGGACAGCAACTTATTACTCCTCAAAATTATCCAGAAACTTGAATTTAAATTGCTAAAACTCAACATCAACAACCAAGAAATAATCGATTATGAACAACGCACATCAAACACAAATTAAAACACATATTACAAGCTATTTGTTTATTCCTGACAGCATTACTCATGAATCACTAGGCATCAAAAAATTTGTTTCAAACTCTCACTCTGACATATCGAAAACAATTATTGACTCGTGAGATATTGTCTCAAATTTACAAACACTAGTAATGAATTAAAATCCACATTGATGCTCAAATTTCTGATCGCAAACAACACGCTTCATGAGTTGAAATACTTATTTGAATCTAAAATTCTAATGTCAAAAAAAAGTGTTATCATCCAATTCAATTCAACATTATGTCAACTCATGAACTTTTCCATTATTATCAAGAAAACTCAATCAGAACCGAAATTCAAAATTCAAATGCAACATCAATTTTACAACACTCATTCAATCTGAATTTCGACAACATTACAACTCAAGAATTATCAATTCAAGATTACATGTTCAACTCATGAGATAATTCGATCAAGCAATTTCACAAACACCTTCCATGCATGAACAAGTTAATTCAAGGTTAAGCAATCAACATCAATTTTCCTACTCCACATGATTCTAACATCTCCAATCAATTAATTCCTAATTCAATTATCTCAAACAAAATTCAATTCAAGAAATCATAAAAATGCTTATACACAAAATCACTTATGTAAAAAAACACTTAAGTCAAGAGGATAAATAATTACCGAATTGAAACCTAAGAGGAGAAGAAGAGGAGAAGATTGGAGAACGTGAAGATGGAGGGATCTAGCGGCGGTAATTCACCACATCGGAGGGAGGAGGAAGAGTCAGCAGTGCGCGGCGGCTGGAGGGAGTATGTGGCGGCGGAGAAAGGTGTTGGCTGGAGAGGGAAAGAGAGGTGTGTGGGAGAGAGGGAGAATCTTGGTGATTTGAACTTTTTCTTCTACCTTTGCTCTTGAGTTTTGATAGAGAGAGAGAGAGAGAGAGAGAGAGAGAGCTTGTGATTTTTGAGAGTGAAATTTAGAAAATGATTAAAGTGTTGTGAAAATTGAGAGGCAAAAAAATATATAGTCTTGACAATTGGGCCTTGGTTTGGGTCAAGAGAAAACCCAATTAATTTCACAACAGTTGGATTTTCAATGTCAACAAACGTATTCGCACGGACAATTCATGAACTCAGTAATAATCGGTGCGAAATCTTGACGCGAGACCAACAACAAAATCATAAACGATGAAATTTGTGACGTTGTGCCGAAAGAAAAAACGCAATACGATGAAAATCGAACGAGTTGTGAATTTTTTAGCAGCCAGAACCTAAACAAGAAAAATATGCAACACAACTTATTTTACTAGTCGATCGAAGAAACGAAAAATAACCGAAGCCTTTGGAGTACCATTCAAATTCGAGCTTCGAAGAAAACTGGTAGCCAACATCATTTGTGAAATTGTTCTGAAAGAATAAACTCGATACGATAAAAATCGAAGAAGTTCTGATTTTTACAATATCGAGAAACGGTGAAATAAAAAACTGGTTCACCATAAAAATTTCTCTGGTAATTCGCATTTATGAGGATCTTCCTCAGAGAATCAGCCTTCGACCCGAAAATACGAAATGAAGATTAGATCAAGACAAACTTTTAGCTTAAATAACCACTCAAAATCATCAAACTGGGCAAAACTTATGAATTTTTGAACATATGAAAAATAACGGTTCAGCACACCATTTCCACTGTATTTTTACTGTTTATTCTCAAAGTATCTGCACATTCGGAGATCTTCCATACCAAATAAGCTTCTGAGCCGAACATACAAATTGAAGATGGAATTAAGATGGTTTTAACGCCTCAAGAACATCTTCAAAACAATATCTTCATAAGAATTTATGAATTTTTGATTACCTGCGAAACGACAGATCAACAACTAAATTTAGTACACTGTCTTCAAAGAATTAAATTTCTTGAAGATCTTTTTCACAAAATTAGCCTTCCATCCGAACACGATAAATGACAAGAAAATCAAGACAATCTCAATGATCGAAGAATCAACTGAAAATATTGAATCAGATAGAAGTTACAAATTTCTGAACACCCGAGAAACAGATAACCATTCATTAAATTCAAATACCGTTTCAGCGAAATCAAATTCTTTGGAGACTTTCTTCACAGAATTGGCTTACGGTCTGAACAGATGAAATGAAGAAAATACCGAGAAGGTTCCAATTCCTGGTGAGCCATTTCAAAACAATATCCTGATTGCAAGTTATAGATTTCTAAGCTCAAACCAGTAGAAATGTTGTTTCTGATTTGCACCATCTCAAATTCACCGAAACACTTGATTTCTCTGCAATTTAGAGTGTGTTGACATACATGAGATCTTGACATGGTGATGGATTGATTGATCATTTCTTTGATAGCTTACAAAACATACAGATCACCTTTAAACCTTGAAAAACCAGAGTTTTTCCTTGTTATACTGCCCGACCGAACAATCTTTTTTTTTGCGAAGCTTCCAGAAAGAAATATCTTGATCCCATGACTACTTACTGATTAATGATGCATACGACGTTAGATGACCTAATGAGAGGTATGTACATGAAATATACAAGATGCATAAGCCAGATGGTCCTTATAAAGGGGTAGGACAAATTTGGGGTATGACAACTGCCCCTATTTAATCGCCTTAAACCTGAAAGTGTGATTGGCGCAGGCCTTTTGAACGTTCGAGGTGGGAGATGATTAAATATCAATGCCAAAAATTTGTTCTGAAAATACGGGGTGAGCATGTTATTTATTTTTGCGATATTTGATGGGGAAATGAAATTGTTTTCCTTGTTAAAAGGTTTATGGGTGAGCGAGTGTGGTTGAATGAGGATACCTTACATTGTGGTAATGGTGCCAATACGATGTTCTCAAGGAGATGGTCGGAAGAATATGATTGATGACCATGTGTGATACGGTGGGAGAACTGACTTGGGTGTTTTGCGTTTTATCGCAAATGTTGCGGTTAGCAAGAGTCGCCACCAATTTTTCTTTTATCCAAAAGGAAAGGTGAAAAAGCACAAGAAAGACCTTTGAGATTGTTTCTTGAGTTCGGGGGGTAGATTATGAAAAGGGAAGGTATTAGAACCCTTTTCATCCATGGTTTTCCATGAGCTCTTAGTTACTTGCTAAATCACTTGCTTTTGTTTGAAATTGTGCTTTGTGTGGTTTTTGAAAGTATTTTGTAAAGAGGCCATTGTTTAGGCAAACTTTGTAATGATTCCCGTTCGTAAGAATGTATACAAAGATGTTGATCTTTTGAAAATGTTTTCAAGTTTGAAAGATGTTTTGAAAGTGTAGGTGTTTGTTTTTGAAAATAGCAAGAATGTTTTATTTTTTGAAATTGAGCAAGTATTTAGGAGCATTCTACCTACTCAAAAGTCTTTCATGTTCATTTCCTCTTTCCTTTGACATTGTTATCTCACCATTGATTTGGTAAGTAACCCTATATTTGGATGTAAATGGGACGGGCGTGGGTCATCGTACAACCATGATTAGCAATGTTGCAAGGTATCTTAGAATTCTCTTTTAGGGACTAAGATCATTTGAAAGGCAACATGGATAGCGTCATCAAGGGACTATGATCTTGTATTTTACTTGTTTTTTCTAAGATACCTCACATGCGTAATATGGCTATTTAGTAAGGCAACCGAGTGGATTTACCCTAGGGGTGCTTGTGCGCAAGTGTATTATTTTTCATGCTTGGTTTTGTCTTTGATTAGGATTTTCTAATTGATTGGTTTTAGTCTTTCTATACAAACCCTAATTACTACCATTTGTATATAAAGCGGTAAATTACAGAATTTAAAATTACTATGCTATTACAATACTTGTGGGAGGGGGGTACAAATTATAAATGGGGATTGCAAGAAAATAAAGCCTAATTATCTATTACAATCATATTGAATTTGTACAAGAATTGGAATAAATAATGTACCAAATGAATAAATATACAAGGATGTGAATGTAAATTAAATGGATATTTTGTTTGGGTTTTTTAGGAAAAGGGGTTTTGTTTTAACCTAATTAACTAAAAGAAAAATAATTAATTAAAAGTAAAACCTAAATTTACTAGGAAAAGAAATTAAATAAAACCCTAATCTATTAATTGATTAAAAAGAAATTAAGTTTATAAGAAAAGTATATTTTTGGTATTTTTGTCTTAAAAATAATTTATAGTGTTATAAAATATTTTGGTCTTTTTAAATATTAAAATAATATATTTAAAATGTGTAAAAGAAAATAATTAAAACCCTAGTTTTTTAATTAAATTTACAAAATAATTAGTGAAATAGATAAAGTATGATTAAATAAAATAATTTTTTGTGTAAAAAAATAAATAAACTATGTCAAAATATAAATATAATATTTTTATATTTTTTACGATTTTTTAGTATTAGAAAAATATTTAAGAAAACAAATAAATAAAAATAAGAAAAAAGAAAAATAAAATGGGCCAGGGGTGTGGATAGCCTGCAAGGGGGGTTAACAGTAAGAAAAAAAACAAAAAGGCCCAAGGGAGGCCCAGACACCTGTCCAAAAAAGTCAGAATGTGCAAAAAGTGTAAAAAACCCAAAAGGGTACCACTGGGGCTCGAACCCAGGTCCCTCTAGTCCCCAGCGCATGCTTCTACCATTGGGGTGGCTATACATCCATTTATATAATCAAAACAATAAATATATGATAGTAAACAAGTCCATAACCCGAACTTCATCTTCAACCTCACGCCCAGCCAGAGCCTTTGTATCCTGATCAATTCTCAACAAAAATGAAAAGTGTAAACAAGAAACTTGTAGCAAATTTCCTCACGGTTTCAGAAATGCAAAGCAATAAAATTATAGATCAAAGACAAACATGAATTTTAATGGCCCTAATCTGAACCCTAAAAATTTCAGAAACTTCAATCCTAAAATTCTTTAAGCTCAAGCAAAATTAATGAAAACTATGGACATGGTTAGCTTTAGGGCAATGATATCTACATTTTTCCTTCACAAATAAACCATTAATGATGCCTGTATGAAAAGTTTCAAAGTCAGAAAACTTACCTTGTAAGAGGGTATCAGGTTTGGAATTTGAGTAGCTTTCAGTGAGTTCTAATGATTGTGTTAGCTTCCTCAAGTTCCCAGGAAGCTAATGGGATCCTTAGCTTGAGCTGAAAGTGCCTGAGGAGTTCTGGAGAAGTCAAGGTGCAAGGTGCTGTTTTTGAAAATGGTTGATGATGATGATGGAGGTGTTACAGTGGTGCTGCAGGTGTTGGGATTGTTTGTATATGTTGTTTAGAAGCTTCTGAAAGTAAAAGCCCAAGAAACGCACGAGCAAATTCGGAGATTGGATTCAAAACTCAGAAATAACAAGTTTTGAAGTGTTTTTGGTGATTCTGTGTTCTAGGAGTTTTTAGGGCTTAAGCATGCGTGGTAATTGTGGAAAATGGCTTGTGTATGTATAAGCAAAAGGTCTTGAGAGGTTTTGAAAGTCAGAAGTAGAAGTTACAAGCTATTTGCTATGTTACTTGATTTTCAAGAAAAGTGGGTCAACAAGTTTCAAGGGGATGTACAAGCATGGGTTGAGTGATTGTAAGTGTCTAACAAGTTTCTTATGAGTTATGGGACTTGTATGATCAGAAGAGAACAAGTGCAAGGCTCAAGAACAAGTTTTGTGCAAAAAGCCACTTTATCAAAATATCAATGTGCACTTTCTTCCCAAAATGAATATAAAGCATGGCCTTGCATTAAATGCTTGAAATGATACCTCTAACAGCTGTGCAAGCAATTAATTGTGGAGTGCCTAACAAGTTTTAGGCCCTAACTTCATCTCTTCAATTCTCCCTACTCAAAAATGATCTCAAGGAGTTATTTGACATTTTGGAAAGCTTGCAATTTTATCTACAACCAATATTTGAATCACTTTTGAAAATTCCCCTTGGAACTATATGAAAAAGAGCCATGATGTTAGGTCAAAATCCTGACCAAATTAGGGCAAAATTTCACTAAGTGTTTTAGTTTCATGACCATGTATTCTTAAAATTATAACTTTAGATCCAAGAAATTTTTGAAGGAGTTATGTGAAGAAAAGTTGTAGATTTCATGGAGATATACAAATTTAATGTTTGAAGTTTCTTTTGAATCATCTTGCATCATGGTGAAAACTTTGCTCAAAATTGTGAAAAAATAAGAAGTTTCCAACACTTAGAAAAATTTCTAAGTTTAGAAATTTTAACTTTTCAAAATGAAATCTTGAATTTTTGATTTCTTGATGAATAAGTTTCATATTTTTACATGCTTTGATGAATTGTGATCTTTGACATTTGAATTTGACCAAAAAGTCAAAGTTTGACTTTTCAGTATATGGTTGACTTTTGATCAGTTGACTAAAAATTCATCTGTCAATCCATTGGGCTTGAGCAATGTTTTGAGCCATGTCATTAGGTCAAAATGATGCATTTGGAATCTTGAGATCATGCCTTAAACCAATTGATCATTTTCTAGGTCAAAAATAAGAAATTGCCCTTTCCCAGTCAAACCCTAATTTGACCAGTTTGCCCTTTTGAAGATTTTATCAAATTTCTTGAGGAATTATGGTCCAAACTTGATCAAATGATACATACGAGTTTAAAATGCTGATGTGGATAAAAAATTATGAAGTTTGAATGTGAATTAGCCATAGTTGACTTTTTCCCCAATACAACTAATTTTTAGGTCAACTGCTCAATTGACTGAGCAAAAGTGTGATCCAAAGCTTGAAACTTGACATGAGTAATTTTAAGGGTCCATAAGGATCCATGAAAGTCATATGAGGCATTGGAAGTTCAAATATCCTTGTGCAATCTCAAACCCTAATTTTGGTCATCAGTGCTTAAGGAGGTGTCTTGATCTGATCAACCCTAGTGCAGTCTTGAGCCAAAGGAGATCTTGTGAGCAAATTCTTGATAAGTGAGAGGGAAAATTTTGGGTTACAACAGCTTCCCCTGTTCAATATTCTTAAGCCTGAAGAGTTAGATTGACGAGTTTTTCCATTCATGACTCGAAGGTGAAAGATGATTGGACACTAGAGTGCCCAGAAATTTGCACTCGGTGATATGAAGGTTGGTTGTATAGGTAATGGGCTTAAAGATGCCATTTGGAGGGATGATGGAAAGTTGTTGGAGATGGGCGTGTAGATGCCATCTAGAAATAATTGTTGAGCCGTATCTGTAAGCTGAAACTGAATGAGTATCAGAATGGCGTCCGTATCTGGAGCATATTTGAAATGTATCTGAAGATTGAATCTGAATGAGTATCAAGATGGCATCCGTGTCTGGAGCGTATCTGAACTATATCTGAAGATTGAATCTGAATGAGTATCAGGGTGGCATCCGTGTCTGGAGCGTATTTGAACTATGTCTGAAGATTGAATCTGAATGAGTATCAGGATGGTATCCGTGTCTGGAGAGTATCTGAACTGTATCTAAAGATTGGATCTGAATGAGTATCAGGATGGCATCCGTGTCTGGAGCGTATCCGAACTGTATCTGACAGCTGAATCTGAATGAGTATCAGAATGGCATCCGTGTCTGGAGTGTATCCAAATTGTATCTGAAGATTGAATCTGAATGAGTATCAGGATGGCATCCGTGTCTGGAGCGTATCCGAACTGTATCTGAAGATTAAATCTGAATGAGTATCAAGATCGCATCCGTGTCTGGAGCGTATCTGAACTGTATCTGAAAGTCCTTTGATCATTGTTAATGGTAGCTATTGATTAACCTTATCTTGAAAAGGGTAAAATGTTAGCTAATATGCAATGTCATGTTGTATGAAATGCATGGTATAATGAGATTGTGATACATGCTTTTGTGTTATCAATGTTTATGATATATGGATGTGATGTATGCGTATGTGAGCTAATCTGCTTCACTGCTTGTTTGAATTGGGGAAAATAAAATCCTGACTGCTGCTGAGGATACGGAGTGCAAGTCTTCATGTTTTGAAGTGTTGATGAATTCCTGCTTAGAGAAATAAACTCCGTTGTAAGGGAAACGCCGTGTACTACTTGTGAAATCCTGTTGGGAAATCCTGAGAAATTTGGCGACTTCTAACGGGGAGTGATAACTGGAAGTTTTGTTCCTCTGGGGATTAAACTGCACACTGCAGGGGATTTTATGGAATCGATTAAAGATATTGCCCTATCTCTTAAAGCCATTAGTGATTGTCTTTCTATTTTGTTCATTTGTAAATGATAGTTACGTTCAAATGCATATGTTCAAAAATAAATCATTGGACGTTTTTGCAAACAAAACACAAGAGTAAAGAAAAACATATAGTTTTGCACTTTCAAAGGGATATCTTTTGTATTGACTTTGAGTAAGTATTTTTGTACAATGAGACAACCATTATAGTAAGAGAATTTCGTCGTAAAAAAATGAAAATTTGATACAAAGAAATGATAGATATATGAAATAATCCCATGGGGTTCCCATTCTACTATAGCCTTCATGTCTCTGAGCATCTTATCTATTTGTTGCCTTGTCCGAAGCTGATTGAATTGATCAGAATCGTCGAGTTTGTAGGTTGTCCGTAAGGTGATCCAACAGGACATAGTCATACGCTTTAATTCCCTAAATTTTTCCTGGACCGCCCTTTCAGGTTTTTAGTCCACCGGGATACCCTTTTTTGCCCAAGCCGCCCTTTCGAGTTTTCAACTTGCTGGGTGTACACATTTTTTTTGTTTTATCCCTAATTTCTGCCCGAACCTTTTTGGTTCGTCGGGATGCCCTTGTTTTGCCTAGGTGTGTCAACCTAGCGGGTTTCTTATGCGTAGTATCTTTTGACTATGTCCATGTTCACGGGGTGCGGCAGGTCGTCACCATCCATAGTGGTCAAGATCATTGCTCCACCAGAAAATATGCTTTTGATTACAAATGGTCCTTCATATGTAGGAGTCCATTTGCCCCTGGGATCACCTTGCGGCAGTATGATATGTTTGATCATAAAATCCCCGACTTGATACACTTGGCGTCTGACCTTTTTATTGAAAGCCTTGATCATCCGTTTTTGATACATCTGACCATGACAGATAGCAGTAAGCCTTTTCTCATCAATCAAGTTCAGTTGATCAAGTCGAGTCTGGATCCAATCTTCTTCATTCAGCCCTGCATCCTTCATGATTCTCAGAGAGGGGATCTGGACCTCAATAGGCAAGACAGCTTCCATGCCATATACCAGAGGGTAAGGTGTTTCCCAGGTTGATGTGCATGTTGTGGTACGATAACCATGGAGAGATAATGGTAGCATTTCAAGCCAGTCTTTGTATGTGACTGTCATTTTCTGTATGATCTTTTTAATGTTCTTATTTGCAGCTTCGACAACGCCATTCATCTTGGGCTGGTAAGGGGAAGAATTGTGATGATGGATCTTGAATTGCTCGCACAAGGCGGTGATCATAGTATTGTTTAGATTCGCACCATTGTTTGTGATGATCCTCTCCGGGATACCGTACCGACAAATGAGATTTTGCTTGATGAACCGGGCGACAACATTCTTGGTAACGGAAGCGAAAGAAGCTGCCTCAACCCACTTTATGAAATAGTTAATGGCCACGAAGATGAAGTGGTGTCCATTAGAGGCAGTTGGCCTGATTTCCCCAATCATATCGATGCCCCACATAGCAAAGGGCCAAGGAGCCATCAAGACGTTCAGAGGAACCGGAGGTACGCGCACCTTGTCAGTATAGATCTGACACTTGTGGCAGGTTTGAGAGTGTTGATAGCAATATGCTTCCATGGTAGACCAGTAATAACCTTCCCGTAGGATTTTCTTTGCCATCGTATGCCCACTAAAATGGGTGCCAAAAGTGCTTTCATGTAGATCAGCCATGATCTTTTCTGCGTCAACCTTGTCTACGCAACGGAGCAAAACAGAGTCTTGCTTGCGTTTATAGAGAACGCCATTACTAAGGAAGAACTTAGCAGAGAATCTCCTTAAGAACTTCTTATCATTGACTGAAGCTCCTTCTGGATATTCTTGAGCCTCGAGATACCTCTTGACTTCGTGAAACCAAGGCTGGTCCACTACTTCTTCAGTATTAATCTCGTGACAGTGATCTGGTTCATCCATTCGTTCAATGGTGATCTGGGGAGCCTCATTATCCCATTTAAGTTTAAACATGGATGACATTGTGGCTAGTGCGTCTGCTAGCTAATTTTCTTCTCGTGGGAAATGCTCGAAGGTAATCTTCTCAAAATGTGGGATCAATGCCAGCACATGTTCTTAGTAGGGGATAAGGTTAGGGTGTTTGGTATCCCATTCCCCTTTGATCTGGCTGATGACCAAAGGTGAATCTCCGAATACACTTAAGGATTTGATTCCCAAGTCTGTGGTAGTTTTGAGACCAAAAATGCACGCCTCGTATTCCACCATGTTGTTTGTACAATTGAAGCAGAGTCTTGTCGTAAAGGGAGTATGACATCCTTCAGGAGATATGAGTACAACACCAGTATCATTGCCGAGTGCGTTGGACACCCCATCAAAAACCAGGGTCCATTGGGATCCATGTTCAGGTCTGTCATATGGTCTGAATTCTTCACAGTTGTTTACCATCATGATGTCTTCGTCTGGGAATTCGAACTTCATGGACTGGTAGTCATCCACAACTTGATGAGCAAGGTGATCAGCTAGTACACTGCCCTTTATTTCTTTCTGGGTAGTATACTGTATGTCATATTCTGTCAGGATCATCTGCCATCTCGCTATTCTCCCAGAGAGGGAAGGTTTCTCGAAGATATATTTTATTGGAACCATTTTGGATATCAATAAAGCAGTATGGGTCAACAGATACTGTCTTAGCCGGCGAGAAGCCCATGCCAGAGTGCAGCAAGTTTTCTCGAGCAGTGAATATCTTGTTTCACAGTCGGTAAAATTTTTGCTTAGGTAATAAATAGCATGCTCTTTTCGACCAGACCCGTCATGCTTCCCCAGCACACACCCCATTGAATTTTTCAAAACAGTTAGATACATGATCAATGGTCTTCCCTCGACTGGTGGTATCAAAACAGGAGGCTCTTACAGGTACTCTTTGATCTTGTCGAAAGTAGTTTGGCACTCGTCATTCCACTTGACTACTTGATCTTTCTTAAATAATTTGAAGATTGGTTCATAAGTAGCTGTTAGGTGAGAAATGAATCTGGCAATGTAGTTTAATCGTCCCTAGAATCCTATGACTTCCTTCTCAGTACGAGGAGAAGGCATCTCTTATATTACTTTCACCTTGGCAGGATCCACTTCATTACCTTTATTGCTGACAACAAAGCCTAGGAGTTTACCGGACCTCACCCCAAATGTGCATTTATTTGCATTCAACCTCAGCTTGTACTTCTTTAGCCTCTCAAACAATTTCTGTAAATGATCAAGATGATCTTCTTCTGTTTGAGATCTAGCTATCATGTCATCCAAATAGACCTCTATTTCGTGAAGTATCATGTCGTGAAATAGAGCTACCATGGCATGTTGATAGGTTGCCCCAACATTTTTCAACCCAAATGGCATAACCTTGTAGCAGAATGTGCCCCACTGTGTGACAAAGGTCGTTTTCTCCATGTCCTCAGGCGCCATTTTGATTTGGTTGTAGCCTGAGAAACCGTCCATGAAGGAAAACACTTTATGCTGCGCCGTATTGTCAACTAGAATATCAATGTGGGGAAGTGGGAAATCATCCTTAGGGCTTGCCCGATTCCAATCTCTGTAGTCCATGCACATTCGTACCTTGTCGTCCTTTTTAGGCACGGGAACAACATTGGCGACCCATTGTAGATAGGAAGTAACGGCCAAGAATCTGGCATTGAATTGTTTCATGACTTCTGCTTTGATCTTCTCTGACATGTCTGGTCGCATGTGACAGACCTTTTGCTTTACCGGTGGGTAGTCCTCTCTTGTAGGTAGACGATGTACTACGATATCTACATCAAGTCCTAGCATGTCTTCATACGACCAGGCAAAGACCTCCACATAATCATGTAGCAATTGAATCAGACGCTCTTTGATACTGGGTTTCTAGATTGGCACCCACCTTGACTTCTCTTTTCTCCTCTTCGGTACCTAGGTTAATTGTATCCACTGGTTCTTCGTGGTGCTGAATGGTCATCTCTTCTTGTTGTAGTAACCTGGCTAGTTCCCCTGGCACTTCATAATCTTCCTCATCTTCATCTTCGGCTTGGTAGATTAGATTTTTAGAGTCACAAAAGGCCATAACATAACCGTTACCCATGGGATCCTGAGTGGATGTAGACCTGCATTGTGAGTGTGAGTGTGTGTAAGAGTATAGCTATCTTTGAAAGAAATGAAAATGTAAAAAAGAAAAACAATGAGCACAAAGTTTGTATGTAAAAAACATCCATGATTCATTTATTTCACATGGAAATGAGATAATAACCCTTACAAATGAACCATTGTGCCTCGGGTAAGACACAGGGTTTTAAGAGTCTGAATTGTTTTAATATTACATATCCGACAAAATTCTAAAGACAAATTACTATTGGATAAAAGTGATCGGGAAAAAATCTCTAGCTTCCCAATTGCTGAGCCCTCCACTGACAGTTGGGAAAATCCAATCCTCCAGGTTATAGTTGTCTTCATCATCCTTCACAGTGTTGACTCCATGGTTGCTGATCTTCAAGGGTGGTCCTCCGGCACGAGCACGGTGTACAGCCTTCTGGGCTCCTGAAGTAAAACCCAAACCAAATTTATCAGATTTGTATGGGATATCTGGGAGTTAGCCCCAAATAGTGCACCCACCTTCTTCTATCACTGCCTCGGCATCTTTTAAAGACGACATCTTGAGTGAAGGCCTTGTAATCTTGGGGACTTGAGACACAACCTTAGTTACTGCCACAGTATGCAGGACTTCTTCAAAGTGTTGGAATGGAGTTTCAATAAATTCACCATCTAATTCCACATACATGAAGGAATTTAGATGACTGACCATATACTCGTCTTCTCCATGAACAATGATGATTTTCTCTAGAATTGGATATTTCAGCATTTGATGCAACGTAGAGGTAACAGCACCAGCATTGTAAATCCACGGACGGCCTAATAAGCAGGAATATGAAGGGCGAATATCCAGTACATAAAAAGTTGAATCAAAAGTTTGGGTTCCAATTTTTATGGGGATGTCCACTTCCCCATGCACCATCCTTTTTGAGTCGTCGAAGGCCCTCACTGCTATGTTACTAGGTTTCAACGTCAATCCTTCACAGTCAAGCCTATCAAGAGCCTTTTTAGGCAATACATTTAGAGATGAACCGGTGTCAACCAAGGCATGATCCAAAGTCGTGCCCCTGCATTCGACTGAGACATGCAATGCCTCATTATGCTTCCTCCCCCTTGGCATTAAATCAGCATCTGAAAAACCTAAACCATTATCTGCGGTCAAGCTGGCTACACAGTCTTGGAACTGATCGACAGATGTTTCTTGGGGTACATGGGAAGTTTTAAGGAACTTTACCAAGGCCTTTGCATGAGCCTCGGAACATAATAATAAAGCCAACATGGAAATTTTTGATGGAGTTTGCCCCAGTTGCTCGACTACGTTATAGTCGCTTCTTTTTATGATCTTTAGAATTTCCTCCATCTCTTTTTGGGAGGTCTCAGGGATAGCTACGGCTTGTGCCTTCATCCGAACGGGCTCTACCAGAATACCTTTGCCTCAAGTCTCGGTTGACTTGGCAGTGGGAATGTCAATAGGGGTGATAGCAGGAACTGCATCAATTTTGTCAACAGGAGTATCATCAGAGATGATTGCAGGACTGTGAATAGATTTTGGAGGAGCAACAATAACATGAATGATTACGTGTCCAAAAATAGATTTTGGAGGAGCAATTTCTGGAGAGAATACCCTTCCATTGTGGGTTATCTTGCTATTCCCTGTGATGTTACTGATATCAGAGTCAACTTTCTCAGAACTTGAATCTTCAGCAGCTGGCCAATCTTGCTTGATACCGTGATAGTAGACATCACCTCCATAATTCCATGGGACGGTTTTTTCGGATGAATACAAGATTGGTCCAGGCATTGTAATTATCAACGGAGCTACTTTAGGAACTGATGTAATTCTAACGGGTCTTTTGGTGGAGACCCTGGAAGAATTGTCGGAAATGGTCACTATGGAAACATCATCATAAGAAACTGTTAGAGTAGAAGTCTTCTCAAAGAAAATCTCCTTGTCATCTATTAGGCATTGAACGCTTGCTTTTAACAAATGACAGCTGGTTGGTGAGGATAAACAGAAATGACAGCTTTCATCATAGCCTGGGAATACACCGGCTTTTAACAAGTTCTTTTTGATAGTCAGGAGTGGGGTCACTAGCTCATCAACCAAAGTAACAAACATATCTTCCTCAACAACATTGACATCATGGCTGTGCTTGGGCATAGGGGCACTAATGACATTGGTAATTTCTGGCGCATCGACTTCAATCTCTTTAGATTCAAGAAGGTCTTGTACTTTGTTCTTCGGAGCCCAACAGTTGTTAGTGTCATGGCCGGGACTCTCAGAATGGTATGCGCAACAGGCATTAGGATGATAATGAGGAGAGGTTATATTAGGATTATTTGGAGCTTCTTTCAAAGCCACTAGGTTGGATCTTAGCAAATGTGGCAATACTTGAGATATTGTCATGTTAATTCGGGTGAACTGTCTGACTGGTCTTTCCATTCTTGGCTGGTTGCTTCTTTGCTGAGCAGGCGCGGGTTTAGGAATCATGACAGCCCCCACCATTGGACGGTGTTCAGCCTTATCTTGATTTCTCCGAGGATATACAACAACAACTTCTTTTTTTCCAATGAATGGTTTTTTTACAACAACAGAGGATGCATCTTTTTGAATCTTCCCATTCTTTATCCCGGCTTCCACTCTTTCTCCGATCAATATCAACTCAGTAAAGCCTACCGATAAACTCCCAATTAAGTGATTGAAGAAAGGACCAGACAAGGTGCCCAAAACATGTCTACCAACTCTCTTTCAGATAGGGGAGGCTGGACTCTTCCTGCTAAGTCCCTTCATTTTTGCGCATAGTCTTTAAAGCCTTCACTTGAAACCATGGCCATACTCTTGAGTTGAGTACGGGTGGGAGCAAGATCAGCATTGTATTGGTATTGTTTGTAAAAGGCAGCGGCCAGATCTTCCCAATTATGAACATTGGATCCTTCTAGCTGGTAAAACCAATCAAGTTGAGTTCTGGACAGACTGTCTTGAAAGAAGTGTACCCATAAATCCTTGTCGGTAGTGTGAGGCTGTATTTTCCTCACATAGGACCGGAGATGCATTTTGGGACATGAAACTCCATCTTATTTGGCAAACACCGGTGCCTTGAATTTTGGGGGAATGACAATCCCAGATACTAACCCCAATTCCTCAAAGTCAAATCCATACAATTTTTGGATTTCCATTGCAGTTAACCGTTCTTCCAGATGCTTATACTTGTCATCGACTGGAGGATATTGTTCTTCAGAATAATCTTCTTCTTCCTCTTCCTCTTCTGAATCTGGATGGACAACTGCTTCCTTGCCTTTCCCATCTTGATTATCTTTCTCACCATATGATGTTGCAAAGTCCAGGGTCCTTCTTGCTTGACCTTGGAATCGTCTTCCAATATTTAGAACTCCAGTTATTTTCTTCGTTTTCTTCTTTTTCTCTTCAACCAGCAAGGTCTTCAACTCTTCTTGTCCTTTGGCTAGAGTTAAGAACATATGTTAAAACAGAGCATTTTGTGCTTGGAGGTCCTTCATCGTTTGCTCGAGATCCATCTTACTGAAATAAACAGTAGAAAGATGAGGAGACTTGTTGTAAGAAACCTGCTTATGTTATGATGAATGGTAAATGCATATGCAATGATTTCAAGGATTTTAAAGATTCAAATTTGTTTTAGACAAAAAGGAAACACACATTATATTAATAAATTAAAGCTTGAGTACATCAATGCCTCTTTGGGAAAAACAAATACAAAAACTCTAAGATAAAAAGGTTGTACGCATCCTCTTTGGTGTGATGTAGGCATTTAGAGTCTGCTCCTCATGAAGTTGCTTAGTGAGCTCCAAAACCTTCTTCTCGCTAGCGTAGAATTGGGCTTCGAAAGTGTCTCGCTCCCCCTTGAGTTGTATCCAATCTCTTTGTAAGTCTTCTAGAGAGGTGGGCATGTCAAGATGCAGGATAGTGTACAAAATGTCTCCTTCCATAACAGGCTCCATGATTACCAGGAGAATGGAGGGATAAGGCATCATAAGACTTTGAGAACAAGTTCGTACCCATTTGAGGTAAGGCTCAAGAGGGATGGAATTATTGCGCCCCAATGTCTTGCTATCTACCTTTTTTAACATCCTCCAAGCTCGTATAAACCTCTGGCGATGACCTTGATCGTTGTTCTCATAGTCAAATACCAAACCTTGGATGAGCATCTCATGAGGGCCATCCATTCGGGCGTAACCAAGCTGTCTTAAGGCTAAGCAGGGGTTGTAGGTGATACCTCCTCTAATGCTAAGTAAAGGGACATTAGTAAATTCACCACAATGGTCGACAATAGTAACATTCTCTAAGGATCGGGAACACCAATGAATGTCTGAATGTTTGAGCATCATCAACCTTTGTGACCACCTTGAACCTTGCTCGTTCTTCAATACAGATTGGGGAAGATGCGAAATAAACCATCTTTCCAAGAGAGGAGTACAACACATAAGGATACCTCTTTTCCTCATAGTGCGAGTGTGAAAGGAATGTAGGATGTCCCCTAGCAAAGTAGGCACCAGGTTACGAGACATGAAGATCTTGACGGTGTTCACATCTATGAGTTGGGAAGGATTTGGAAACAAAACCATCCCATAGATTAGGAGAGCCACAATTTCCTCAAAAGCTTGCAAATCTAAAGAGTTCCAACAGTTTTGGGCTATCTCAAACAAGAACTTTGCTAGAAAACCCTTGACACCACTCCTTGTTTCCCAATTGGTTGTGACATCAGATGATTGCAAGTGTAGAGCTTGAGCAATATCTTCCGGCTTTGGATCTTTTTTCGTACTGTTGAAAGGTAGTTGATTGACAATGGGAATCCTCAAGAGTTGGGAGAATTCTTCCAAAGTTGGCACAAGTTGATAATTGGGAAATGTGAAGCAATGGTGTAAAGGATCAAAGAACTGAAAGAGCACCTTCATCATGTCTTCAACAGTGTTGAAGGTGACCAAGTTTAGTAGGCGACCATGTCTTTCGGTAAATGGAGAGTTTTCAGGAATCCTTGATGCTAGCTCCTTAAGTTGAGGAGGGATCCTTACAAGATTGACTTGAATAGTTTTCCTGCGAATATAATCCATGTCCTACAAAACAGAACAAAGATAAATCCCAAGATCCTTGAAATGGTTAGTAAATGAGTATGATGTTATGATGTTCATGATGTTATGTACAAGAAAATATACACAAACAAAGCAAACAAGTCCTTAGGTTTAGGCTTGCATGGAGTTTTATAGGTAAGTACCCTCTTGAAGTTTAGTTGGCTCAACCTGTCCTAGTAATAGTAACCGGGTTCTAAGGAGCTCAATATCACTGGTTTATTTCCTTGGTCATTGTTTCAGCACAAGCCTCTTTACTGGCGACCGAAATATCCCAAAAAACCAAACCTCAATGAGTGTAGTATCGAGTATCTACCAACTTCGGACTGCACCAAAGCCGGTCATCTCACTACGTCCTAAAAGGACAAGTTAGTCAAGTAAAGGTTCTAAAAGTTCATCAGTGCTTCATGACATCACTCAGCGGCCCCATATTCTCCTTGATTAACTCAAGGGCTACCGGTACCCACAAATGTGTCACACTAACGTAGCTATTGCTTAGACCATGTCGGTATATCCCACACAGTTTCCACAACGTATTGCTACTTACCTATAAGGTATCCCGAATCCGGGTAGAGGATTCAAACCCAAACAAAGAACCATAATATAAAGAATACAAGTCAAACCATGAAAGCAAGTAAATGTGATCTAACCCTAAGGTAACCCCACTTTTAGAATATTCCCAAGCAGAGTCGCCAGTTCTGTGATACGGTGGGAGAACTGACTTGGGTGTTTTGCGTTTTATCGCAAATGTTGCGGTTAGCAAGATTCGCCACCGACTTTTCTTTTATCCAAAAGGAAAGGTGAAAAGGGAAGGTATTAGCACCCTTTTCATCCATAGTTATAAATTGCAGAATTTATAAATTACTACACTATTACAATACTTGTGGGAGGGGGTACAAATTATAAATGGGGATTGCAAGAAAATAAAGCCTAATTATCTATTACAACCATATTGAGTTTGTACAAGAATTGAAATAAATAATGTACCAAATGAATAAATATACAAGGATGTGAATGTAAAGTAAATGCATATTTTGTTTGGGGTTTTTATGAAAAAGTGTTTTGTTTTAACCTAATTAAATAAAAGAAAAATAATTAATTAAAAGTAAAACATAAATTTACCAGGAAAAGAAATTAAATAAAACCTTAATCTATTAATTGATTAAAAAGAAATTAAGTTTATAAGAAAAGTATATTTTTGGTATTTTTGTCTTGAAAATAATTTATAGTGCTATAAAATATTTTGGTCTTTTTAAATATTAAAATAATATATTTAAAATGTGTAAAAGAAAATAATTAAAACCCTAGTTTTTAAATTAAATTTACAAAATAATTAGTGAAATAGATAGAGTATGATTAAATAAAATAAATTTTTGTGTAAACAAAATAAATAAACTATGTCAAAATATAAATCTAATATTTTTATATTTTTTATAATTTTTTAGTATTAGAAAAATATTTAAGAAAACAAATAAATAAAAATAAGCAAAAATAAAAATAAAATGGGCCAAGGGTGTGGATAGCCTGCAAGGGGGGTTAACAGTAAGAAAAAAAAACAAAAAGGCCCAAGGGAGGCTCAGGCGCCTGTCAAAAAAAGTCAGAATGTGCAAAAAATGTAAAAAAACCAAAAGGGTACCATTTGGGCTCGAACCTAGGTCCCTCTAGTCACAAGCGCACGCTTCTACCACCGGGGTGGCTATACATCCGTTTATATAATCAAAACAATAAATATATGATAGTAAACAAGTCCATGGCCTGAACTTCATCTTCAACCTCACGCCTAGCCAGAGCCTCTGTATCTTGATCAATTCTCAACAAAAACGAAAAGTGTAAATAGGAAACTTGTAGCAAATGTCCTCACGATTTCAGAAATGCAAAGCAATAAAATTATAGATCAAAGACAAGCATGAATTTTAATGGCCCTAATCTGAACCCTAGAAATTTCAGAAACTTCAATCCTAAAATTCTTTAAGCTCAAGAAAAATTAATGAAAACTATGGACATGGTTAGCTTTAGGGCAATGATATCTACATTTTTCCTTCACTAATAAACCATTAGTGATGCCTGTATGAAAAGTTCCAAAGTTAGAAAACTTACCTTGCAAGAGGGTATCGGGTTTGGAGTTTGAGTAGCTTCCAGTGAGTTCCAATGATTGGGTTAGCTTCTTCAAGTTCCCAGGAAGCTAATGGGATGCTTAACTTGAGCTGAAAGTGCCTGAGGAGTTCTAGAGAAGTCAAGGTGCAAGGTGTTGTTTTTGAAAATGGTGGATGGTGATGGAGGTGGTACTGTGGTGCTGCAGGTGTTGGGATTGTTTGTATATGTTGTTTATAAGCTTCTAAAAGAGAAAGCCCAAGAAACGCACGAGCAAATTTGGAGATTGGATTCAAAACTCAGAAATGACAAGTTTTGAAGAGTTTTTGGTGATTTTGTATTCTAGGAGTTTTCAGGGCTTAAGCATGTGTTGTATTTATGGTAAATGGCTTGTGTATGTATAAGAAAAAGGTCTTGAGTGGTTTTGAAAGTCAGAAGTACAAGTTACAAGCTATTTGCTATCTTACTTGATTTTCAAGAAAAGTGGGACAACAAGTTTCAAGGGGAAGTACAAGAATGGGATGAGTGATTGTAAGTGTATAAAAAGTTTCTTATGAGTTATGGGACTTGTATGATCAGAAGAGAACAAGTGCACGGCTCAAGAACAAGTTTTATGCAAAAAGCCACTTTATCAAAATGTCAATGTGCAGTTTCTTCCCAAAATGGATATAAAGCATGGCCTTGCATTGAATGCTTGAAATGATACCTCTAACAGCTATGCAAGAAATTAATTATGGAGTGCCTAACAAGTTTGAGGCCTTAAAAGTAGAGGTTATGCAACATAACTTTGAATTTTGAATTTGGTTCATCACAAAATGACTTGTAATTCAAGTGATAAAACCCTAACTTCATCTCTTCGATTCTCCCTACTCAAAAATGATCTCAAGGAGTTCTTGGATATTTTGGAAAGCTTGCAATGTTCTCTACAACCCATCTTTGAATCACCTTTGGAAATTCCCCTTGAAAATATATGTAAAAGTACCATGAAGTTAGGTCAAAATCCTGACCAAATTAGGGCAAAATTTCACTAAGTGTTTTTCTTTCATGACCATGTATTCTTAAAATTATAACTTGAGATCCAAGCACTTTTGGAAGGAGTTGTGTGAAGAAAAGTTGTAGATTTCATGGAGATCTACAGATTTCATGTTAGAAGTTTCTTTTTAATCATCTTGCATCATAGTGAAAATTTTGCTCAAAGTTGTGAAAAATTAAGAAATTTCCAACAGTTAGAAAAATTTCTAAGTTTAGAAATTTTAACTTTTCAAAATGAAATCTAGAATTTTTTATTTCTTGATGAATAAGTTTCATATTTTGACATTTTTTGATGAATTGTGATCTTTGACATTTGAATTTGACCAAAAAGTCAAAGTTTGACTTTTCAGTATATAGTTGACTTTTGATCAGTTGACTAAAAATTCATCTATCAATCCATTGGGCTTGAGAAATGTTTTGAGCCATGTCATTAGGTCAAAATGATGCAATTGGACTCTTGAGATCATGCCTTAAACCAATTGATCATTTTCTAGTTCAAAAACCAGAAATTGCCCTTTCCCAATCAAAACCCTAATTTTGACCATTTTGCCCTTTTGAAGATTTGATCAAATTTCTTGAGGAATTATGGTCCAAACTTGATTAAATGATACATATGAGTTTAAAATGATTATGTGGATAAAAAATTATGAAGTTTGACTGTGAATTGGCCATAGTTGACTTTTTCTCCAATACAACTAATTTTTAGGTCAACTGCTCAATTGACTGAGCAAAAGTGTGATCCAAAGCTTGAAACTTGACATGAGTAATTTTGAGGGTCCATAATGATCCATGAAAGTCATATGGGGCATTGGAAGTTCAAATATCCTTGTGCAATCTCAAACCCTAATTTTGGTCATCAGTGCTTAAGGAGGTGTCTTGAGCTGATCAACCCTAGTGCAGTCTTGAGCCAAAGGAGATCTTGTGAGAAAATTATTGATAAGTGAGAGGGCATATTTTGGGGTAAAACACCATGGAAAGATTGATTTCAACGCGATCTAACTGATGGGAAGGAGCAAAGTCAAGATCGATTACAACGTGATCTATAACCAAGGAAAGATCGATTACAACGCGACCTAACCAAAGGATGAGGAATGGAATGAGAAATGAAAACTGACTAGCTGACGAGAACTGGGTTTAGTCGAAAACTGACTACAAGACAATGTAATACCCCAAATTTGTCCTACCCTTTCATCAAAACATATGGCTTATGCATCTCTTACTTTTCACATGTATTACCTTTCCATTAGGTCGTTTAACACACCACACATCCCTCACCAATAAATTTAGCATTAGGATCAAGGAAACATGCAATTTAGGGTTTATTTATTACTTTGAGGATCTTATATTCACCAGTAGGGTTTGGCTCTATAATCATCATATCATCGTGGGCTTCTTTCTCTCAACACACGAGCTTTATTCATCATAAGAGGAATGGTTCCTCTATTACTTGTGATACAAAGCATTCAATTGGACTTCATTCAAGAGTCTTGAATTCATACGTGGAATTCTCGTTGAATTAGGGACCGAAATGCATTTTAATTGTGCTTTCAAATATCAATGGGTTTCAGAATTTGTTAATCTGTAAGAGGTTTATTTCAATACAATCAGGATTTCATTTGGTTTGTATCAATTTAAGTTTGTTTTCATCAAAGTTGCTTGGGTTCCAAGTTGTCACTTTGGTTTTTGCAAAGATTGGAGGCATGGTGGAATTAGAGAATCATTTCAAGGTTAAAAGGTCTTGACTAACATATTTATTGAAACTTGTTGAGCTTTTATCTTTTCATCATTTCGTAATCATATAAGTGTTGCAAAAATTGAAGAAAAGTTAGAAAGTGAAAGTAAAACATGTGGAGGGAAAATGAATTCCAAACTTTATTTGAAAAAAGAAGGACCATTGCATATGATACTCATGAGATCCATTACAATATCAAGCTTCATTAAAGTTGCATCCAAATTTGTCCAAAGCACCATGAAAGTATCAACTTTCCATGGACATGGAAATCATTACAAGTCAACATTCAAAAATATTTATCGAAGAAGATTAGAAATTCAAATGAGGCATTCAAGGAACATTACAAAAGGCATTTACATCAAAGTCTAATCATAAACCTAGCCTAATCCTTAATCTTTGTCTTCAATTTTATTCATGGCTAAATGGGCTCCAAAGTTACGACTTCAATATCCGTATGGATCCACAAGCATCAAGTTCAGACTTGCAGAAGCACAACAATCAGAATCACCTTCATGCTGCCACCTGCTACAACCAGTCCTGCATTCACATAAACTGACACTATATCCACAAACCAGTTCTTGTACTAACTAATAGCCATACACCAGTCGTGCCCTGTACTGTGAACAACAGAAGGCTGCAAAAGGAAATATAAATCAACACTTGTGAAAACCAAG
The DNA here is from genome assembly GCA_948472305.1 of Vicia faba. Taxonomy (NCBI): domain Eukaryota; kingdom Viridiplantae; phylum Streptophyta; class Magnoliopsida; order Fabales; family Fabaceae; genus Vicia; species Vicia faba. Next base: position 1,210,364,780 of record OX451739.1, read on the forward strand.
AAATATACGCAAGAAAAAAGAGACAAAATCAGGAAATGTACTCGCAAAAGGAAATCAGAACATTTTTCAGATTTATCTTATCCATCATTCACCAATGACTAACATTGATATTTTCAAGTGAATTCATAACAGAAAGTTTCATTCTATAACTGATTCTTTTCTGAACTTCTAACGGAATTTCAGCCTATTAACAGAATTTCCAACAATTAACCAACCTCTAGCGAACTGTCAAAACTAACTCTCCCAACCAACTTTCAGCCAATTAACAACTCCAACGAACTTCCTAACATCTCCTAACAGAAACTAACAGCTCTACCCGTAACCACCTATAACAGAAAATAGTATCCAGGAAACTTCTCTAGCATATAAGAGTTTCTATTTACAAAGGGGGAGAGATTCATTCACAGTTATTCAACCAGAAAAGTCAGAAGAAATCAGATATAGAAAAACTCACTAAGAAATCTTCTCTTCTCTCCAATCCATCACCATCACCTTCATCCTTCAACAACACTGCAAAAACCTCATTCTTCATCATTTGGAGAATAACCAAGAAAACAACATAAAATTTCTCTCTCTCTCTCTCTCTCTATCTGCCTCTCTCTCTCTCTCTCTCTCTCTCTCTCTCTCTCTCTCTCTCTCTCTGTCTCTCTCTGTCTCTCTCTCTCTCTCTCTCTCTCTCTCTCTCTCTCTCTCTCTCTCTCTCTCTCTCTCTCTCTCTCTCTCTCTCTCTCTCTCTCTCTCTCTCTCTCTCTCTCTCTCTCTCTGATTCAATCCACCAAACTTTATATGCAATCATCATTCTCAATCTGCAAAATTCGCTGCATCTTCATCTATTATCCAATGCACATGTTTCATCTCTCCTCTACATCGATTATCATATTCAATCTTCAACTGCAACACACAACATTATCATTGTTTCACGGTTCAATCTCAATAACTCTGCAATGTCACTTCTTTGTAAATGCTAGTGCTTTAGCTTTGACACATATCTTCATTCCTCTGCATCACCATAACTGCACCTGCTTCAATGCTTCAAATACAAAACAACAACAACAACAACATCAATTTGTTAACAACGATATCATCACCATCTTCATTTTTTATTTAATACGCATCGATAAAGGAAATATAGGAAGAAAGTATAACGAAGCAGAAGAAGATTAGAATGAAGATTTTACCTCTGTATTTCTCGCATAACTTCGCCATTAAAGGGTCACCGGAACCGCTTCGGTAGGTAAGCCCTAACATCCTCCTAGTTTTTTGTATTTTCTGTGTTGCTTGAGGCGCGTGACTCCGACAGCGAGTTCGTGGTATGCGGTAGGTGTTGTTGTCAGTTCTCTGTTTAGAGGATGCAAGAAATATTAACTGAATCAGACTGAGACGGAGGTGCGGACGGCGAAGTTGAGAATCATCAGAGGGATTGAGACAAAGATTGTTGGAGGAGAGATAGGACGGAGGCGTTCGCCGTGAAACAGAGGTTGAGCGTTGGAGAGGAAGAAGATTCAGTTTGCGTCGTTGGTAAAGAAGAGGAAACAGATCGTGTTTCTCACAAAGTTGAAGAGTCACAAGCTTCAAACCCTAATATCACCTTAAAACGCACCGTTTGTGACTTTTTTTCTTTATTTTTTTTTAATTAATGTGAAATAAAAAATTTGCGGGATGTTGTTATTGTTGGACCAAGAACGTGAATCCCTTGGGCCTTTGTTGCTGCGCTTCACCATAAGCCCATGTTTCAATTTTTGACGTAGCTGAAAGAAGCACAAAAAAAAAGCTCAGAGACCCTTGCTGATTGGGCTTAGCGCCCATGCCTTGCTTCTCTTCACCATACACCTAATTCAAACCTTACACCCCCTGATACTATCTTTCTCTTTGTTAGATTTAGGATTTAATTTTTCTTTCCTTTAGCGGTAAGATAATTATAAAATCGATAAAATTTGTTAGATTTTCTTAATTGACTTTAGGAATTAATTCTTTAGTTTTGATAAAATTTTCCTTACATAAAAACTAATAATAAAAATACTTTATTTCTTTTAGTTTTTATCCATATCTTTATACCACTTCGCCTTGTTATTTTTGACGCATTTGTTCATTGTGCAAGGTACATTCTTTTTGCTTTCGATCATATAACATAACATGTAGTTATATGATCGAAGCATATGGCTTATGCTCGCTTCTAATGCGAAATGACTTATTCCTCATCATCCTGAGAAATTCATATCGTATTATATGTTGTCCTGATACATGTGATATTTTGTGATACTTTATGCAGGAACTTCTGATTACACGTTGCATTCGCAACACGCGTTTGCTTTTATCTTAGTTGGATATTGTTTCTGACTTTGTTTGTTTCTTGGTGAAGCTTGCTTGACGCGTACTCCTTTCTTTTCCATTGCTTTCATCTACTTTTGACGATTTGCTTGCTCGTGGTAGTTGCTGCTACTAACTTTGTATTTCTCCGCACTTTATCACATTTCTTTACAGCATTTCTAGAGATCATGAAAAGTAGGGCTTTACTGTTTTCTGGTGCCAAGAGAAGTAGGCTAGAGATGTATGATGGGGATCTCTGTTGCTGGTCATGCCAGGAATCCCCCTGGTTTATTTAAAGACCCGTTTAGGACAATTCCGCATTGTGTGCATTCTGTTTGCTATTTGTGGTTGTTTAAAACCCTACCTTTGTGTAGGTATTTTGCAAGTGTGTTTATATTTGTGCTCGCATCTATTACCCCATCCCTTATTGAAATCCTCAAAAAGAGGCGAGCGAGGAGGTTTCACAATCAACCCCCACAGTTCCGTCTGTGTCATCCTTAGCTCGTGACACACCATGATGCTTCGGAGTTGTGCCCGCTCTTGTTATCGAGTCGTCAAGTAGGGAAGGGTTCCGCAATCGAACCCCCATGCTTTGTCAGGAGTTCGTATTGGCCGATGCAGATACTCCATGATTGTTCATATTGCCTTCTGTCGCCTACCTTGATCTCCTATATCAGTTAGGTGTTTAGTCGCTTTGGACATCACATTTTTGTTTTTTCATCTCACTCCCGCTTGTTTGTCTCGGGTGATACGCTCCCCTTGGCTAAAGAATTTCGATTCTTTTCCTTACCATTTTATGTGTGTGCTCTTTCGAGCTTGGTTATTTTAACCTTGTACATACCATGTTCTCTTAGGACGTGTTTGTTCCTTTCAAATGCAAGTTAGACCTTAGGTTCCAATCCAAGCATGGTAACATTAGGTAGAGATTTCCCTTTCATCCTTGACGTAGGGTTACCATTGTATGATAACGCTGGGTTTAGAAATAGGCTAGTCTCCCTTAAACTTTTTTCATCCCCTTTTGCATATGCATCTAAAACTAAAACTTCATTTCTTAGCAAATCATAAAACATGTTAATCACACTTAAACCCTTTTTCAAGGTAAAAAATACAAACCAATCAAATGTGGCATCTTGCCTCGAGGGCGTAACTCAAAACCATTTTCAAGTAAGGACATGATTAATTTACCTATGTGCCAACACATGAGTCTCCAAAGGTCGAGATGCGGCAGAAGGAGGAATTAATATTGTTCATAAAAAACACAAACAAACAAAAACGTGTAAGCCGAACTACGGTAACTCTGATTCCTCAAAAAGGATACGTAGGCATTAGGGTAGGGCCCGAACGAGTACAACTTTATTTTCCCTACATTATTTTCTACTTTCTTTTGCATGAATTATTCCTCAGTAGTAAACAATAAGCATAGTTTAGACACACCCATAAGATAGATAACAAGAGTGGATACCGTAGAGTACTATGGGCATGTGGGGTGCTACTACCTTCCCCTCGCGTAACAGACTCCATTACCTGATCTCTCGATCGCAAGACCGTGACTTCTCCCTTCTCTTAATTTCTATATGTTTACCTTTCCCTTCATGTGGGATAAAAGATGTTCGATGGTGAATTTATTGTTTGATGATTTTCAGCCGGTTGTTTCAGACGAGAACTGGATTTTGAATTGATTGTCAAACAAGAACTGACTACCAAACGGGAACTGGGTTTTGAATTGATTCAGGCGAGAAATAACTACCAGACGAGAATTAGGTTTAAAATCAGACGGGAACTGACTACCAGGCGAGAACTTGGTTTTGGATAACTTGTCAGACAGGAACTGACTACCAGACAACAATTGGAATTTGAATTAATTATCAGACAAGAATTGACCACTAGACGAAAATTGGAGTTTGAATTAACTGTCAGAGGAGAAATGACTACTAAGTGAGAACTGGGTTTAAAATAAGATGGGAACTGACTACCAGATGAGAGTTAGGTTTAGAGTCAGACGAGAACTGACTACCAGACGAGAACTTGATTTTGAATTAACGGTCAGACGGGAATTGACTACCTGAAGAGAGTTAGGTTTAGAATCAGACGAGAACTGACTACCAGGCGAGAAATGGACTTTGAATTAACGGTCATACGAGAACTAACTACCCTACAAGAACTGGACTTTGAATTAACGGTCGGACGGGAAATGACTACCAGACAAGAACTGGGAACGTATGACAAAGTGTATTGATTTTGCTGGGGATTCAGTAGTACAATGTAATGATACCGTTAAAGGAGGATTGTGAGATAATGAAGGAAACTAGTTGGGGATTTACCATTGTTTTGATGGAGGAATGATTTGGGCTTTCATGTAAGGTACCAAATCTAGATTATGCTTCGCATGCATGTTTGAGTTTTCCATGGTGTAATTATCCATTTAAATGGATATGCTACGCGCTTTATGGATGCAATATGATGCAATGATGATTACTATATGCAAAGTGCAGAGAAATAAACTCTGTGGGGATACGAATATGCTCATTGGGACCTATTGACCATTGTCTGGAGATGCAAATATGGATTGGCATTGGAAAACTTGTGGTGCCAAAGACTACTGGTGGCTTCACTGGGGATTGAATTGTAACTTTGCTGGGGAGGAAGTGATTTGGCCTGACTTCCCTACATCCTGAACTGCTTGGGGTTGGTAGAATGGATACAGACATGCTGGGCAATTGCATGTTGAACATCATTTGGATCTCTTTGAATTCCTTGAGTCTACCTGATGATAGGGAAATACATCTTTGAACCGCTTAGGGATTAGGAGTTGGACATGGACATCTTCGAGTGCCCCGGTTTACTTCTCTGTTGGAGTTTAGAGGATGATTTCGTGGGGATTACATATTGAACCACATAGAACTCCTTGAGTGCCCCAAGTTTACACTACTGGGGAATTGCACATGCAAATGCTGAATCACACGAAGACTATGAGTGCCTCCAAATTTACACTGCTGTTGGGGAACCATGCTTAATATGTGCGCTGAGCCGTATAAAAACCTCGGGTTCCCCGGCTTACTCTGTTGTCGGGGAGTATACTTTGAATATATGTAGAGGATGAGGACGAATTTTTCAATGTTGGCTAGGTTAAGGTGACCATCATGATGCTTTTAGCTCGATTTCTTCGGCAGTTACCTTGCAGGATAGAACTTGCTTAAGTAGCTTTTCTAGTATGGACGAGGAATTCCCTTTTTTGTAGGATCTCCAAAATAATATGCTTTGAATAGAAGACCAGAATATTCGTGCCACAATATGATATAAGGTGGCCTTCCCTAATCTCTTGAGTCATGGAATAAATTGTCTCTGATTACAGATTTCTTGGAGAGACTTATCGAATCTCCACGTGATTGCATCCGGTTTATGGCAACTTGAAGGGATTTATCAGCGTGATTGCCCCAGGTTGAATGAATTCCAAAATATTTCTCGACGTGATCACCCCTAATTTAATGGAGACTTGAAGAGATTCATCGATGTGATATCTTTAGATTGATCATAGTTTGAAGAGATTTATCGACGTGATAGCCTCAAATTGTCTAAACCTTTACTCAACGGAGTATTCACATGCTTCTTCCCCTTATGGTAATCAGGTTCTGATACTTTACTTCTGTTCAATGGAATACTACCATTGAAAATAATTTCCCCTGATCAACGGAGTCTGGGATGACAACATCTCCTTAGGGTGATTGACTTACATACTAAAAGTAGACTAATACCTAACCGTATTTCTCAACTTGAGCCGCTTCGTGCTCAAACAGAAACTTGAAACAACCCATCCCTTAGGGCCAACTGAAAGTGATGCACCCCTGCTCAATAGAGACTTCCGGGCAACCAAAGCTTCCACACAATCATCAAGATCTCAAGTGATCTACTTCTGATCATTTCTCATGCTGGTCTTCTTTTACTCAACAGAGTCACTAGAAAGTCTGCCCCAAATTAAGATAATTCTTTAAGATGATTTGTTTTTCGACATATTTGTCCCTCGGGTAATCAAACTCTTCATTTGATGCTCATTATGCAAGCTCACTTGATGTTTAAGCACTTTTTCATATGCAAAGAATGTTTTTTCTAAGAATTATAATTTTAATGAAAATCATATGCTTGTCTTGAAGTTAGAAAACCTTTATTTAAAAGACATTGAAACATCAAACTTTTGTGTGCAAAAGATAGTAAAAGATGGAGTGATACAAACTCAAAAGTTTTAGCAAGCCTCCTAGGATTCAGGTTACCATACTCTCATTACAATTTTGCTTTCGAATCAACCCATGCTTCAGTTAGGACTTTTCAGGATTGTAACATGGCCTAGTTCGAGGTTTTAGAAAAAAGGATTTAAGGCTCAAAGTTATTTGGTGCCCACCCATTCTCCATGATGTTATCAAGTCTTATGTTCAGCTAATTCGACATGAGCACTCATCTCTCAAGAGGAGTTCATGATGGTTGAGGAATTACTAACGTTTCTTGGACATGACATCACTCACCTTTTTGTTTTTGGTATCTGATCACACGACTTTGTTCTTTAGAGAGGATTTTTCTTTGGCAACCATTTTTCTTCCCTTAAGAATTTTCATTTTCTTTTTGTTTTCCTTAACTTTTGCCTGGACAAATTCTTTTGAATTTTGATTTTTGAAGTCCAGCGGGATGCCCTAAATTTTTCCTAAGCGACTTATTTTCAAGTTTCAACTTAGAGGGCTTTCTCTTTTCTTTTATTTTTTCATTTCATTCTTTTTCTTTTGAACAAATAATGTGATTCTAGATTTTTGACTTTTTGGAAGGGTTGTGACTGCTCCATTTCTTGGTCGATGAGGGATAACCATTATGGTATCACGTATGTTTAGACCTCTTGATGCGAGGAAATAACCACTGTGGTTTTGATCTTTTTTCGACCTCCTAATGTGAAGGATAAGGTATGGTGATCCTTAGACGTTCACTTCCTTTTGAGATTTGAATGCTCGTTCTAGTTAGCTGAAAAACTACCCAACCTCGGGTTAAAAATGAGGATTTTTTTCTGAATAGAAAAGAAACTCCTAATTCAAGGCTCAAAGGGGTTGACAAGGGTCTATCTCCCTTATATCTTATGTGTTTGGGGATTTGAAACAATTCTTGTACATCATCAGCAGGGTTTTTATTTGAAAGCATACCATTTGAGATTCTAGGTAAATTATTCTTCACCCTCCCTCCAGAGTTGTTGCTTTATGAACAAGAGTTGAGTATAAAAAAACATAGTAAAACCAATAAGACTGATAATGAATGGATTAGTTCAAGACAAACATATTTGATTCATTATGATTAATATTCAAAAGATGAACAAGTTTGGCATACAAGAAAGTACTTGAACAAAAACAAGAAAGTTACAAACGAGAATGCAAATGAAATTTGAAATTTCCGTGTTGAGGAGACTTCTTCAAGCTTGACCTATTTGAGGGGGTGCTCTTTGTAGTCTAGCAATTTATTCGAGGGGGAGGGTCTCTGGTTACCAACATGTTTCCTCCTTGAAAGGATAAGTACTTCTTATCGATCAACTGTTGTACTTTAGCTTTGTAAGCATTGCAATCCTCCGCCGAGTGCCTTGATGACCCGGTGTGACACCCGCATTGTATGTTGGGATTATATCCAAGTGGAAATGGATGAGATGAAGGCTTCAGAGACTTGGGAACTACAAATGAAGTTTGAATCAGACATGGCAGAAGTTGATTGTATGTCATAGGAATTCAATACAAAGGAGCATTCCTTATTTCCAAATTATTTCGAGGTTTGCTCTAATTATGATGGTTTTGCTGTTGATGTGGAGCATACTGTTGTTGTGGAAATAAAGGTTGTTGTTGAGCCACCCAGGGTTATGGATTTGCAGCAGCGTATGCTTGAGGAACATATTGGTAAGGAACAACAACAGGTGTTGAGTAGTAATGAAATTGGACTTGAGGAAAGGCAGGAGCCTTCCCCTCACCAATAATAGCAAAATTAGTTTCACCTTCTTCATTATTGACAAAGTCAGAGTAAGGTTTCTTGCCATTAACAGTGTTATTGTTAATTCCAGAAGTACCTTGGATCATACCAGCCTTGATACAAGTTTTCACACGCTCCTTGATAATAACCACATCAGATAAGGGGGAGAAAATACTGCCAAATATATGCTGAAGGTAAGGTCCTCCCAAGGTGCCCATGAACAAATAAGTTAATTCATAATCCAAGAGAGAAGGTTGAACCCTCGCAACTAGTTCACGCCACCTCTGGGCGTACTCTTTGAAGGATTCTTTATATTTATGAGCCATATTTTGTAGCTTGGCACGACTAGGAGCCATGGAAGTGTTATATTGATAATGTTTCAAGAAAGCATCAGTAAGCTCTCCCCAAGTATTGATATGAGTTCTCTTTAATTGCATATACCATTCCAATGGTGCCCCAGTCAGGCTGTCTTGAAAGAAGTGTATGAGTAACGGTTCTTTCTCAACATAAGCCACCATCTTGCGGCAATAGGAGCGGAGATGAGTCTCTGGGCATGTTTTGCCTGTGTACTTTTGGAATTCTGGAACTTTTAACTTTGGAGGAATAACAATCCCAGGAACAAGACATATTACAAAAGCATTAAAACCAGGCTTCTTGGAAGTCTCCGTAGCCTTGGGGCGCTCTTCAAGAGCACGATAAACTTGGTAGTTTCAACAAGGTCCATGGTGAGATCACTATGGGAATCATCAAGATCAATGGCATTGTAATGGTCGGCAACCACCTTCTTCTGAATTTCAGGAGTAATCACAATAGTAGCAGCCTTGGGAATTCCATTATGAGGATTAGGGAGCCCATTAAAAGTGGAAGGAGCAACTTCTGCAATCTTAATGACGTTATGATGAAGCTCTTCTTGACCTTGAATAACAGCATGGAGAGTCTCAAGGAATTGATTCATTCTGAAACCCATAGTATCCATATCCTGACGGAGGGCATTCTGATTCTGTTTAAAGAGATGCATAAGTATTCGTTGATTGCTTCTAGTGCGATATGGATGTAGGGAAGTTGTTATCGTTGATTCTAAAATCTGAATGAAAAGAAGGATCCAATAAGCTTCTGATATGAACAATAAAATTTATGATATTATGAATGCATGTTTCATCCTTCATTTCCAAGGAAACCCAATGACTTGTCTATTCATAAGTATTCTTGAGATATTAGCATTCATTTTTGGAAAAGCTCGGTGAAAGAGACTCGTTTTTGGAATTCCCTAGAAATAGGATGTGTATACATAATAATATGATGTTATGGTATGCAACAACATGGGATCAAGGCTCCATAGAATTTGGGTAGCCATTGTACAACCCTCTGAATAGATATTGTACAATCTTTTGATTAAATATTGTACAATCTTATGAATAATCTCAATGTCATAAGATCAAAGGTCTGGAACATAACCAAAAAACCATAGTCACCAACAGAACAATACAGTTACCATCAGAACATAGTCACCATGTGTACCTGTAAATATATTCCCGCTCCACTCACAAGTTAAGACTAGGTTAAGGTAAGGTCAATGATAACTCAGAATCCCAAGTTCGCTTGAGAATACTATCATCGTACACCTACGTGATAATGATAGTACCTGATTAAAATCTCAATTGAGCGTGGACGACATAGTTGCATAGGGAGATATACATCCCATATTCGTCATGTTCCACTCTATTCCTAGTGTTCCTATTATTTGTCACTTGTTCTGGGTGTTGGGCCTTTTACCTCAATAGTTACATCCCACTCGACCTGAAAAACCAGCAAATCCAGCACAACAACAGTATATGGAAAGTAGTAAAATGCTATGCAACCATATGCATGAAAGCATGCAAATAAAGACGAAATAAAGCAATAACACACAAAACATCCAAATACAATAAAACAAACAAAAGCTAGGACTCACTTGCATAGGATGGACCAAGAATTGGTCAACATGTCCCCAGTAGAGTCGTTAGTTATCACGCCATAAAAAAAACACAAAGTCGCCACCGAACTCTATTTGTTTTGAATTAATGGAAGATATCAAGATAACCCCAAAGAAATGGATAAGATGGTTTTTCAACCAAGAGAAAGGGTAAGAAAGTCATTTACGCGAGGGGAATGTATTAGCACCCCACGCGTTTGTGGTACTCCATGGGATCCACTTTTGTTTGCTCTAATCTAATGGAGTGTAAAAATCTATGTAAAGATTAATTCTAAGAGGGAATGTGTTGTAACCCAAAATTCACCCTCCCATTTCTTCAAGACATTTCTCACAAAAGATCTAAAATGCTCAAGGATGCTCAAGAGTTGATCAGACAAACTCACTTCCTAAGCACTGAGACCACAAATTAGGGTTTTGGTTTTCACAAGGAAAGTTAGACTTTTAATACCTCAAGTGACTTTCATGGTCCATTATAGTTCTTCAATAATGCTCATACCAACTTTCAAGTCTTGCACCACAAATTTGCTCAGTCAATTGCTCTGATGACTGAAAATAAATTGTATTGGGTAAAGATTATTGTGGTCAACATACTGTCAAAATTCATGATTTTTAGCCAACATCAAAATTTTTAAGTCATATTCATCAATTGATCAAGGGTTTATCATAATTCCTCAAGAAAGGCATTCAAATCATTAAAGGGGAAAATTGTCAAAAATTAGTGTTTTGGCTGAGAATGACTGATCAATGACTTTTGACCTAGTAATGACCTAATGACTTGAATCATGATCTCAATGTATCAAACAAATTAACTCAACCTAATTTCATGGCTCAAATTATTTCTCAAGATCAATGGATTGATAGTTAAAATTTGATCAACTGATGAAAAGTCAATTGATACATAAAAAGTCAAATTTTGACTTTTTGATCAACATTGAATTTCAAAGATCAAGAATCATCAAGATATTCCAAAATATCAAACTTGATCATCACGAATAAAGAGAATCAATAATGTCAACAAAAATTCAAGATTTCCAAGGGTTTTTTAACCTTGATAATTTCACTACTTCGTGATAATTTTTCACCAAGATGCAAGATGATTCAAGGAAAACTTTCAACATGAAAGTTGTAGATATTGATGAATTGTGCAACTTTGTCCTTGAGGGTGGATGTCCAAAAAATGCTTAGATTATGAGATATAGGCCCATGAAGTCATGACTTTTTTTATCAAAAACACATAGTGAAATTTTCATCATGTTAGGCAGATTTTTTGTCCGAACTTCTTGGAAATTTTTCACCAAGTTCCAAGTTTATTTAGCCAAAGTGATCAATATGAATGTTTTAGATAATGTTTCAAGCTTTCCAAAATGTCCAAGAACTTGAAGATATCATGCTTGAGATAGGAGAATCAAAGAGAAGAAGTTGAGCATCCATTATTGAATTTTAGGTCATTTTGTGATGAACCTTATGATCCAATCTTCAAGCATGCTGCATAATCTTGCTTTACAGGCATTCAAACTTGCAAATCACTCAAAAATTAAATCTTTACAAAACTTATTGAGCTATTATCCAAGTTCTTAAGCCATTTTCTAAGTGATTAATCCATTTTTGGCACAAAGGTAACATTGCCATTTTTGAAAAGTGGCTTTAATCACAAAGTCCACCCTCCTTGAGCTTTGCACTTGTTCCTTCCGAACACACACAATCTCAAAGCCAGAAGCAACTTGTCTAGAGCCTCTAACTACTCTGACCATGCTTGTACTATGCATTGAAACTATGTATTTCAAGTTTTCTTCAAAAACAAGTTTCAAAACCATAACATGTGATTTTTAAAATCTGATTGCTAGAGCCTCCAAAACCTTTTCTCTATAAATAGAGAAGTTATATACAAGCCAATGGACGAATACACAAGCTTTGAAACACCCTCAAACACTCTAAAATCTGAACTTGCATCAAAACCTCCATTGTTGCAACTTCTAGCCAAAAACTTCAAACTCACAAATCCACTCATGCATTTTCACTTTTAATCAATCACAAAGCTCCCATACCTCATTTACAACTCATCCCCACCCCTGTTTCATAAATGTAACTTCATCTTCATCATCTTCCAAACTCAAAAACAACCACCTACAACTTGACTTTTCCAGAAGAATCCAACCACTCTTAGCTTAAAGTAAGCATTGCAATAGCTTCCTAGGAGTTCAGAGAAGCTATCCATATCATCACAGCACCACAAGGAGTGCTCAAACTCCAAACACGATTTCCAACTTTGAGTTAAGTTTTCTCAACTTTGAACTCCTTATACAAGCATCATTAATGGTTACTTTGTGAATAAAAAATATAGATATCATTGCCCTGAAGCTAACCATGTCCTTAGTTTTCATTTTGATTAACTGAGCAATGAGAATTTTAGAACTGAAATTTTTGAGATTTTAGGGTTCAGTTTGGTACCAAATAAAATTCATGCTCATCTTTGATTTATAGCTTTAGTTATTTATATGGTTGAATTCATGGTGAAAACTGGAACAACTTTCATGTTTACACTTTTGAAAATGGTTGAGAAATGAAGAAGTTACAGATTTGACTATGGTGTTGTTCATCACTGCATGAACAAGGTTGAAGATGAAGTCATTTTCAAATTTTATAAATGATTTTAGTTTAAGTTTATTGCAACCTGTGTTATGACCAGGTGAAACAACCACCCCAGTGGCAGAGAAGCACACACTAAGGCTTTTGTGTATAGGGACCTGGGTTCGAGCACCAGCGGTACCCTTTTGACTATTTCATATTCTCTTGTCTTAGATCATGTGCAGGCCAGTCTAGCGTGTGCATCATGCATCTCTCACCATCACCATCAGATATGCAAGCAACAAATATCAAACGTTCCATGTGTGTAGCCCATGATACATCTCAAAAAGCGAGCAACATGGAATCATAGATAGGCACTGGATCATTGTTTTGGGCTTGTTTGAATTTCTTCCCAACACCCATCTTTTGCTAAAACACAGGCCCATTTCCTTATTTTTATTTCATTTTTGTTTCTAACAAAAAACTGTTTTGGGCCTTTTTGCTAAATTTAACCTCCTAATTACTTTTCAACACCTCAACCCATTTCTTTTTATTTCTTTTTTATATTTTAATTATTTTAATTTATATATTTATTTTATTTAAACCTAAAATCCAAGAAATATCTTCTTAAATAATTAAATTAAAAATATTTCAATTTAAACACTTATTTTATTTTTGTTAATGTTTAGAACTAGATGTTGTTTGTTTTCCATATTTTAAAATATTTTTCCAAATTGATATTAACATTCAAATTATTTTTTAAACTCAATTAACTTATATTTTATGTTTTTATTAAAAAACTAATTAACTTCTCTTGTAAATTAAAATTAACTAATTTAATTAGGCTAACAGTAAACCTTTTTCTCCATCAAAAACCCTAAAAACAATTTCTTTTTCTTTTCATCTTTACATTTTGTATATTCTGTCTTTATTCATGTTCAATGGTTTGTAATATATAATTAGGGTTTTATTGCTTTCTTACCCCTATTCACAAAACTTGTACCCCCCCATTCCTAAAGCGTTCTAATAGCGTAGGATATTTAAATTCCGTAATTTATCGCTTTCCTTATTATTGTTAGCAATTAGGGTTTGCATGACAAGACTAAAATCAAACATTAGAAAACCCTAATCCAAGAAAATATATATGAAATCCAACACACTTTGCACACATTCACCTATAGTGTAACCCACACATGTTGCCTCGGATAAAACAATCATGTCCCTTGAATGTGGGATATTTTAGCAAAGACCCTCGATTAAAAGATCGTAGTCCCTCGATGACCATTCGATGTTGCCTTCGGTAAACGATCTTAGTCCCTTACGACAATTGCTAAAACATCCTACAAGTTGCCTTCTTTGGTTGTACGATGACCCATACATGTTCCACACATCCAATGATATGGCTCCTTACCAATCAATGGTAAAATAACATTATCTAAAAGAGGAGGAAAAGCACAAAGACTTTTTGAGTAGGTAGATTTCTCATAATTGCTTGCTCACAAACTAAAACCCTTTCTACACCTCACACTTTCAAAAACAAACATCTTTTAAAACACTCTCTTTTCAAACAAATATTTTCAAAATAAACATTTTGTATACATTTTCAACAATACGAGAATGATTGCAAAATTTTCGCACCAAGGCGTTTTCAAAATATTTCTAAAACAAACATTTTGTATACATTCTCAACGATACGAGAATTATTATAAAATCACCACATTCAAAATATTTTCAAACATACACCAAACACAAAGCATTTCAAAGTGATCAAGAAATTAAGAGCCCGTAGATAACTACGGATGAAAAGGGTGCTAACACCTTCCCTTTTCATAACCTACCCCTCGAACTCAAGAAATTTCTCAAAAGGTCTTTCCTGTTCTTTTCACCCTTTCCTTTATTGGATAAAGTAAAAGTCGATGGCGACTCTTTCTATCCGCAACATTTGCAATCAAACGCAAAACACCAAGTCAATTCTCCTACCGTATTACAGAACTGGCGACTCTGCCAGGCAATATCTTAAAAGTAGGGTTAACTTAAGAGCTAGATCACCTTTATTTCTTTACTTATTTTCCTTGTTTGCTTTACATTTTGGGGTTATTCTTAGGTTTATTTCTTGTATAGATCCTATACCCGTATCTGGGGAATTTTAGGTAAGTAGAAATAGATTGTGGGGACTATGCAGCGTAATATCGACATGGTTGAAGCGATGGCTACGTTAGTGTGACACATTTGTTGGTACTGGTGTCTCTTGAGTCTAGTCAAGGAAAATATGGGGCCGCTGTATGGTGTCATGAAACACTAACTGACCGTAGAACCTTAGTTGAACAACTTGGCCATTAGAAAGTAGTGAGATAGTTGGATTATGTGAAAGACTAAAGTTGGTTAATACTCGATACTACACTCATTGAGATTAGACTTTCGAGATATTTTGTCTGGGGTTTGGATGCTTGAGCTAAAATAATGTCCGATGAAGAAAGATCAATGATATTGAGGCTCCTAGAACTCAGTTACTTCTTTAGAACATGTTGAACCAACTAAAACTTCAAGAGGGTACTTACCTATAAACCCCATGCAAGCCTAAACCTAAGGCCTTGTGTGTTTTGTTTGTGTATGATTATTTGATCAAGCATAACATCATGACATCATGCCGTAGCATTTTCACTAACCATTTCAAGGACCTAGGGATTTATCTTTGTTGTGTTTGGTAGGACATGGCTTCCGATCATAGAAATACCTCTCGAGTCAACTTCGTAGGGGTGCCTCCTCAACTCAAATAGTTAGCATCAAGGGTTCCTAAAAATTCTCTGTTCACCAAAAGATATGGTCGACTTCTCAACCTGGTTACCTCAAGCTTTTAATAAGACATGATGAGGGTTCTCTTTCAGTTCTTTGACCCTCTACATCATTGTTTCACCTTTTCCAGTTATCAATGGGTGCCCACAATGGAAGAATTCTCTCAACTACTAGGGGTATTCGTTCTTGATCAAATACCCTTCACCAATTTAGAGGAAGCTCCAAGACCTGAAGTTATTTCCATGACTCTACATTTTAAGAGTTCTGACATTGTAGCTAATCAGGAGACGAGAAGTGGAGTCAAAAGCTTTTTGGCTAAATTCCTGATAGAGAAGGCTCGTTTGTTTTCGGATGCCATGAACTTTTAAGCTTTTGAGGAGATCTTGGATCTTCTAATATATGGGTTGGTGCATTTTCCTAACCCTGACCAACTCATAGATGTGAATGCTGTCAAAATTTTCCTTACTCGTAACCCTGTGCCTACATTGCTTGGAGAAGTTTTGCACTCTTTTTATACTCGCACTATGAGGAAGCGAGGGACTCTTATGTGTTGCTTACCTTTTCTGTCTAGGTGATTTATTTCACACCTTCCCCGATCAGTATTGAAGAATGAGCAAGGTTTGAGATGGTTGCAAAGGATAATGTCGCTTTCTCATATAGATGTCTATTAGTGCTTTTGATCTCAAGAGGACATTACTATCATTGACTGTTGTGGGGAATTCCCTAATGTTCCACTCTTGGGTATTAGAGGAGGTATCACTTATAACCCTTCTCTAGCTCTACGACAATTTGGCTATGCTCGAAGAGATGGTCTCCACGATGCACTCTGTTGTACCCCAAAATTTTCCCTCCCATATTTCTCAAAACATTTCAAGTGAGGTCCTCAAATTGCTCAAGGAAGTCCAAGGGTTGACCAGACAAACTCCCTCCTAAGGCAGTCTACCTCAAATTAGGGTTTCAGTTTGCATCAATATGTTTGAACCCAAAGGGTCTCAAATGCTCACCATTGTCCTAATATATTCTCAAGATCATCCATGTCAAGTTTCAAGCCTTGCAGAGGAAGTTTGCTCAGTCAATTGCTCAAAGGCCTGGAAATCGACTGTGCTAGGGCAAAAGTCAACTGTGGCCCACATGCAGTCAAACTTCAAGATTTTTGGTCAACATCCTCATTTTGAAGTATTATTCATCATTTGGTCAAGGTTTGATCATGATTCCTCAAGGATTGCTCATAATTCATCAAAACCCAAAAGTTGCTAAATTAGGGTTTTGTAGGAAAAGTTAACTCAACTTTGACCAAGCATAACTTTCTCATACTTTATCAAAAATGACCCATCCAAAGCTCATTTTGAAGAGGATGGAATTCTCTACAATCCAGCTTCAGCTCCCAAGTTCAAAATATGCACTCACAAGAAGATATAAATTTGGACATCATAGGTCATTTTGGAAAGTCAACAAAAACACCTTTTTGTCAAAGCTTCATACATGAACATGGAAGACTCAATTGAGATGAGACCAAAAGGGTTGCTTAGAGGACATCTTAAGATTTCTAAAAAGTCCAATAACACATATCTAGGGTCAAAATTGAAGGAGTTATGCATTGGCAAAGTTGACCCTTTTTGCAAAATTGCCAAAAGTCAAATGTGGCCAAAATTGCATATTTTATCAAATGGGCCCAACTTTTTATGCTTGCACTGAGTTTGTAACATGACCCACGACCCATGATCCTTCCCATTTGTCATTCTTTTTTTTTGTTATTAATTTTGATTTTATTTCAATTAAATCAAATAAAATCAAAATAAAATCATGAAAATATCAAAACTAATCAAAGCTTGAGATTTTGTGCATGTTTAGGCCTCTTATACAGCTGGAAAGAGAATCAAATCGTGCAAGCTTTATTTGGACACAAAAAGATTGGATTTGGCTTGGTTTGGAAATATATGCATAAGGATCAAATCTTGAATCAATGATCTTAATTGAGGAAGATTTGAAACAAGTTTGTAACCCTAATTCGTTCTAGGGTACATAAAGAGCATGTGCAGACCAAAAGCAGGGGGAATAGAGGCGTGAGAAACAGAAAGAAAACTTGCAAAAATTCAATAAAAGTAGTGAATCAATTTCCAATTTTCAGGCCATCTCAAGCCTTCCCAACTGTCTCAATCGCTTGCTGGATATCTCTGGGTCATATTGCAATCACTAGCAAGCATTCTTGTGCCCTGAAACGCACTGTAAGTGTCCCACAATCTACATACTTTCTTGAAATCGAATATCCCAATTCTGGAACTTTTAACATTATTTATTTGCATATTCGTAATCCTTGAATCATTTGCAAGCTAATGGTGATACTTAATTGCATTTTCATTAACTATACAACAAGATGCCATAGTTAGGGTTCTTGCTTCATTTTTGGGGTTTTTGTGTACATGTACAATTGGCCATGGATAAGGGTACCATGATGCTCGTGAGGTTGCCACGAGTTGATTGGTACCATTTTTGTGCATTTATCATGCTTGCATAGAATTTTGGAGAATCACAGGGCTGTACCTACGCCCATTTGTCTGTAGGTAAAAGTTACAGAATTTTTAGCAACGGTGGGAGGAAGAAGAAGGGTAGCATGGAAACGGTGCATTTATTAACACGTTTGTAATATTATTATTTTGTTTTTCCATATAACATTTACTTGTTGTTCCATATACAAAAATCCAAGCCAACTCAGATGGTCACCGTGCATTGGGATAACGCCTAAGGGTCTGGGTTCGATCCCCAGGTCCCCTTATTTGTTCAATATTATTTTGCTTTGTATGATCAAGTGTGCAGGCTTCTCATATGACTACCATGCGTCATCAACACTCAACCATCAGATCCCTAGTGTGCCAGATCCAAGGCTTCCCACATGAGGGTCCACCATGGGCACAAGTCAAGCAAGCGCACGAAATCTGGGAAAGTCAAATGGGCTAGGCGCTATTGGGCTCAGAAATTGCAATTCAGACCCCCCCTTCTTGCTACAAAGCTAGGCCCATTCTTATTTCTTTTCCAATTTTTCTTTTTTATTTAATTTCTTTTATTTAATTATTTTCTAACACAAATTAATTTCTTTTCTTACAAAAAATCATAAAATCAATTTCACCAATTTAGAATTTAGGTTTTATTTTATTTTTATCAAATTTAATTTAATATTAGTTAAATTTAATTTTAGGGTAACTCTAACCTTTTTGTAAATAATTTAAAATCAATTAGAAAATTAGGGTTTGTTCTTGATTTAATTTTTATTTCTTTTCTCAATAAAACAAAATATAAAAATAGGTTAACTTAATTATTTTTCTTAAATAAAATTAATTAGTCATTATTTTCTTTATTTATTCAATTAAACTCTATTTTTCTCAAAATAACACAAAAACCACAAAAATATGTTTTTTTCTTTCAATTAGGTTTATACGAGGTTAAAACCCTAATTTTTCTCGTTCTTAATTCATCGCGCGCATTTATTATTTTTTGTGATATTAATGTAACTGCACATGATATGTAATAGTTTAATTAGGATTTTCTTTTATTTATCGTTTTATGGGTTTTTGGCTATGTAATTAATCCCCCTCCCCGAAGCCTTGTAATAGCGTAGTTTTATTTCTCGCATTTTAGTTTTTGCAAATATTAACTATTAGATGTATGATAATAGGATTGCATGACAAGACTGTATGTTAATTTAAAATGGCTAGAAAACCCTAAATATGCAAAGATAATAACTGAAATCAAATCACTCGCACATGCGCATTCCTAGGGTATACTCTCACTTCGGTTGCCTTCGATAAACAATCATTAAGTATATGGTGTCTTAGTGGTTTCCCTCTTGTCTAAACAAAGATCAAATGTCCCGTTCGGAAATGTTGCCTCGGAAATGTTGCCTCGATTATGATCTTAAGACATTAGGGTTATTACTAAAACGTCCTAACATTGCTTTAGTGATCGTACGTCCCTTTCGAATTGACCCTTACAACTCCAACGACGGTGCTACCTACTTCTCAATAGTAGGATAGCATTGTCTAAAAGAAACAAGAACATAAATAATCTTTTTTCGAGTAGGTAGATACTGTTAGGTACTTGCTCAAAATAAACTTTTTCACACTTACACTCTTTTCAAATAAAGTTTTCAAAAACACTTCGTAACACTCTTGAGGACTGATACAAGGGTTAAAACAAAGTAAAACAAAAACTTTTCAAAACACACAAACACGGAAGTAATTTTTAAAATGAGGAGCAAGTACCTAAGAGCCCGTAGAAAACTACGGATAGAAAGGGTGCTAATACCTTCCCTTTCTATAATCTACCCCCCATACTCAAAATCTCGAAAAAGGAATTTTTCTGTGCTTTTGTCCTTTCCAGTTGGATAAAATAAAAGTCGGAGGCGACTCTTGCTTACCGCGACATTTTGCAAACACAAA
The DNA here is from genome assembly GCA_948472305.1 of Vicia faba. Taxonomy (NCBI): domain Eukaryota; kingdom Viridiplantae; phylum Streptophyta; class Magnoliopsida; order Fabales; family Fabaceae; genus Vicia; species Vicia faba. Next base: position 1,210,384,829 of record OX451739.1, read on the forward strand.
CGCAAAACGCAAACCAGCATTTTCCAAAACAGTCTGGTTCTGCCACCGTATCACAGAACTGGCGACTCTGCTGGGGACTAATAAGTGGGGTATACCTTAGGATTAGTTCATCATAAATTGCTTCTCTTGTTTGTTTTGGTTTCTTTACTTTTAAAGTTTTGTTTGGGATTTACTATAGATCCTAACCCGGATCTGAGGGACACCTTTTAGGTAAGTAGCAATAAACTGTGAGGGAACTATACGGCATAGACCGATACGGTTGAAGCAGTAGCTACGTTGATCTGGCATATTGGTTGGTACCGGTATCCCTTGTGGAGAAACAGGGAGAATACGGGGCTGCTATGTGTGTCGTTAAACATCAACTGACCTTAGAACCCTTAATAGACCAACTTAGCCATTAGGAAGTAGCGAGATAGCTGACCTCAGTGTAAAGCTGAGAACTGGTTGATACTCGATGCTACACTCATTGAGACCATACTCTCGAGATAGTTCCGGCTGCAAGAAAAGATTGTGTGAGCTGAAACCATGACCGATGGAGGATGGTCAGTGATATTGAGAACCTTTAGAACCCGATTACTATTAATAGGACAAGTTGAAACCAATTGAACTTCAAGAGGGTAATACCTAGACCCCATGCAAGCCTTAAACTTAAGGGCCTTTGTGTGACTTGTTTGCCTTTGCCATGTCTGTTATCTTCTATACCTGAGTTGCTTTTATCATGACATCATGCATCATAACACAACATGCATACTTCATTATACTAACCATTTCAAAGACCGAGGGGATTTATCTTTGTTCTGTTTTACAGATTATGGATTCCATGCACAGAAACACCATCCGAGTTAATTTTGTGCAAATACCTGCTCAACTCAAAGAGTTAGTCTCAAGAGTTTCTAAGACTTCTTCCTTCATTAAGAGACATGGTCAGCTTCTTAGCCTGGTTACCTCAAGGTTTGATGAGCAGATGATGAGTGTACTTTTCCAGTTCTTTGATCATGTGCATCATTGTTTCACCTTCCAGGATTATCATTTAGTTCCCACTTTGGAAGAGTTTTCTCACTTACTGGGCATATCCGTCCTTGAGCAGATGCCCTTCACAGGTTTGGAAGAGACTCCTAGACCAGAAGACATTGCTTCAGCTCTACATCTGACACGGGCTGATGTAATATCCAACTGGGAGACACGAAGCGGGGTTGAAGGTTTCTTAGCCAAGTTTCTGATAGATCAAGCTCAGCTATTCTGGGACAGTTTGGACTTTCAGGCTTTTGAAGATATCTTGGCTCTCCTTATCTATGGTTTGGTTCTCTTTCCGAATCCAGATTCCTTTATAGATGTGAATACGGTTAAGATCTTCCTGTCTCGCAATCCTATGCCTACTCTACTGGGTGATGTCTTGCATGCCCTCTACACTCGTACTGTATGTAGAAGAGGGACCCTCATGTGTTGCATGCCTTTGCTGGCGAAGTGGTTTATTTCGCACCTCCCCAAGTCTGTGCTGAAGAATGAGGAAGGTTTAGGATGGTCTTACAGAATAATGTCTGTTGTACCCCAAAATTTGCCCTCCCATATTCTTCAAGATTTGCCAAGATCAAGGTTCAAAATCTTTCAAGGGTTGCACAGTCCATTTGCCTCCTAACACAGTCAAAATTAGGGTTTTGGTTCTGGCAAAGAAATTGAAGTTTCCAAGGGACCAATCAAGTCCCATATGCTCATAAACATGGTCAAGCATCCACATGTCAAGTTTCAAGACTCATAGCATCAAATTGCACAGTCAAAAACCCTAAATGCTTCACAGTCTACTGCAGGGGCAAAATGGTCATTTGACAGTCAAAAGTCAAAATTTTGGGTCAACATCTTATTTTGAAGCCACAAACATCATTTGATCAATTCTTGATCATGATTCTCAAAGCATGGCTCAAAAAGTCTCAAGATGCAAAAGTTTCTATTTTTGGACAACTGAAAAAGTCAACTGCAAATTGACCAGGGCATAACTTCTTCATGGTTTATAAGAAAAATTCCATCCAAAGCTCATTTTGAAGAGAATGACATTTCCTACAACTCATCTTCACACTTCAAGTCCAATAAATGCTCTCACAAAAAGTTATCAATTTCAACATTATAGGTCATTTTCAAAAGTCAACAAAAAGGCACTTTAAGTCAAAGACCATAACTTGAGATTGGTAAATCAAAATGACATGGGACCAAAGGCATTGGTTAGAGGACTTCAAGACCTTTCCAAAATATCCAAGAACATGATCATAACTGTAGTTGTTTAGTTATTGGCATTCATTTTTGGTAAAACCAGGTGTGTGAATGTCATGACTGATGTCATAACATTCTAGTTTATTAGGTACTGATTTATTAGGTACCTTTGCAGAAAAATAATGTCATACAGGTGCTGCTGCTTATGAGTGTGTATCTGAGCATTTTGAAAAATGATCACATTTACCAAAATCAGTAAACAGGAATTCAGATGTCATAACAAATGTTAAGACATCCTGTTCTGAACTAACAGTTATGCAGTTTGGTTAATTATGAGTTTTTTCAGGAAAATGACTCAGTCTTTCCAGAACAGAATCTCTCGTGGACTTGGGGTTAACCTAGCTCAACCCTAACCTGGTTGATAAAGTCCTGTGACCAAGTCTTAAAGTCAAACGGAATTAACCCTAGCTTTTTATGGAAACCCTAACTGAAGAAGCAGCTGCTATATATTCAACAGGGCTGCTGTTTGGAATTTTATCCCTTTTGATAGAAGATCATTTAGAAGCTGTATAGTTTTAACTATTGTAATCCAAGCAAGTATCATTGTGATAAGTGACTTGGAATAGGTTTTAATTGTAAGGGTTTTGTATCACTCAAAGCTTTGAAGCAAGAGTGTTTTGTGTCTCTTGACTAAAGCTTTGAAGCAAAGTCAAGTTAGGTTTATGTCTCACTCAAAGCTGTGAAGCAAGAGTGTTTGTGTTGCTTGATTAAAAAGCTGTGAAGCATAATCAAGTGTATGTTTTGAAGAGTGTCTTCATTAAATCATTAGTCAATTGTTTTAAGTATCACTGCTGTGATTGAGGGGGAGTGAGTAGGAACTCAGGTTTAAGTTGTACTTAGATTAAAGTTGCATTGGGTAGGTCTTAAGTGAAGGAGATAAACTGGTTGTTTATTCCTGAATTAATATCTCTTATAGTGGATTTCCTCCCTGGCTTGGTAGCCTCCAGAGTAGGTGTTGTTGCATACTGAACTGGGTAAACAATTGACTGTGTTCTTTACTGTTTTTGTATTTACTATCTTATAGAAAGTCAGATACGGTGTCATAACATTGAACGTGACATTGAGTATCTGCAGCCATAATTTCAATTGGCATCAGAGCAGGCACCCTGCCTGTATTACTGGGTGAGATCTAGGGATATCACTTTCTGGCACTATGGACAAAGAAGGAGTTTTTGGAAATAGACCACCCATTCTGGATGGAACAAATTATGACTACTGGAAACCTCGTATGATTTCCTTCTTAAAATCTCTGGACAAAAAGGCTTGGAGAGCTGCTGACAAAGGATGGATCCATCCCACCATAACTGAGAAAGATGGGACAATCAGTCTGAAGCCTGAGGAAGAATGGAGCAAAGAAGAAGATGAGTTAGCCCTGGGTAATTCCAAAGCTTTAAATGCCTTGTTCAATGGAAATGATAGAAACATATTCAGACTAGTACATCAATATGAACTGGCCAAGGAAGTTTGGGACACTCTCAAAACTACCCATGAGGGCACTTCCAAAGTAAAAATGTCAAGGCTTCAGATGTTGACTACCAAGTTTGAGAATCTAAAAATGATGGAAGATGAAACCATTCATGAGTTTCACATGAACATCTTGGAGATTGCCAACACCTCAGGAGCATTGGGAGAAAAGATGTCAGAAGAAAAACTGGTGAGAAAGATTCTCAGATCCTTGCCTAAAAGATTTGCAATGAAGGTAACTGCTATAGAAGAAGCCCAGGATATCAGCAAGCTGAAAGTGGATGAACTCATTGGGTCTCTTCAGACTTTTGAGATGGGGATCACTGAAAATGTTGACAAGAAGAACAATAGCATAGCACTTGTATCCAACATTGAAGGTGAAAACAAGGAGGATGAAGAAGAAAATATTTCAGAAGCTATAGCCATGCTTGGAAGACAATTCAACAAACTCATCAAAAGAATAGATCCAAAGTCAAGGTCTAATATTCATAACATCCCCTCTGACATTGACAGTTCCATCAGAAGACCAAGGTCAGAAGAGAAGGGAAATCAAGGCAGAGGAATTCAATGCCATGGTTGTGAAGGATATGGACATATTCGAGCTGAATGTCCTACCTTTCTTAAGAAACAAAAGAAAGGAATGACTGTTACTTGGTCTGACTGTGATTCAGAAAGTAATTCTGAAGAAGAATCTGCCAAACTAGTTACTGCTCTAACTGGTGTTTGTACCTCTGAAAGTGACACTAGTGATGAGGAAGTGACATTTGAAGAACTGGCTGATACTTACAAGAAATTGTGTATCAGAAGTGCCGAAGTCTGTGTGCAGAATGAGAAACAAACAAAACTCATCATAAAGCTGGAGGCTGAAAAAAGGGCAGACCTTGAAACTATAAGTCATCTAGAAGGGGAAGTTCAATTGCTGAACTCACAACTGAACCAGATGACCAAATCTGTCAAGATGCTGACAAATGGAACTGACAAATTGGAAGAAATCCTTCAGGTTGGACAAAATGTGGGAAACAAGTCTGGACTAGGATTTGTGGAAGCAAAGAAATCTGGTGCAGACAAGAAGATCAGGCCTGTTAAGCAAATGTCAAAGCAGATGTCTCAACACAACTCTTAACATCAGGAACAGAGACATATGAAGAAAAGGTACCAAAGATGGAGATGTCATCATTGTGGGAGGTATGGCCACATAAAGCCTTTCTGCTTCAAATTGCATGGATACCCTAATCAAAACTCAGGTGTCAAACCTAAGACTAAAAAGGTACCACACACTCCTCAATGGAAGAAAAAGGCTATTGCCCTGATAGCCCACACTTCCCTGAGAGTCTCTGCAAAGGAAGACTGGTACTTTGACAGTGGGTGTTCTAAGCACATGACTGGAATCAAAAACCTCCTAAATAATGTGAAACCTCACACCACTAGTTTTGTGACCTTTGGAGATGGTGCTAAAGGTAAAATCAAAGGAGTTGGTAATTTGGACTGCCCTGGAGTTCCAAGTCTAAATGAAGTACTACTGGTAAAAGGCCTGACTGCTAATCTCATTAGTATCAGTCAATTGTGTGATCTAGGATTCAAGGTCAATTTCTCAAAATCTGAATGTCTTGTAATTAATGAAAAACAAGAAGTTGTAATGAAAGGAGTCAGATCTAAAGACAACTGTTACTTGTGGGAGCCTGAGATCACAAATTTCTCCACTGTGTGTTCCATTGCCAAAGAAGAAAAAGAGGTGAAACTGTGGCACCAGAAACTTGGCCATCTTCATCTAAGAGGAATGAAAAGGATTATATCCATGGAGGCAGTCAGAGGGATTCCAAGACTGCAAATTGATGAAGGGAGAGTTTGTGGTGAATTTCAGGTTGGTAAGCAGACTAGGATGTCACATCCAAAGTTAAGACATCTGACCACCTCTAAGGTTCTAGAGCTTCTTCATATGAATCTGATGGGACCAATGTTGGTGGAAAGTCTTGGTGGAAAGGGACATGCCTTTGTTATTATGGATGACTATTCCAGATTCACCTGGACTATCTTCTTTAGGGAAAAATCTGAGGTGTTTGAAGTTTTTAAAAAACTGTGCAAAAGAATTCAAAAAGAAAAAGAAGGCTGTATTGTCAGAATCAGAAGTGGTCATGACAAGGAATTTGAAAACAGCAAGTTTTATGAGTTCTGTTCCTCAGAAGGAATTAGTCATGAATTCTCTTCTCCTATAACTCCTCAACAAAATAGGACCATACAGGAATCTGCCAGAGCTATGATCCATGTCAAAAGACTTCCTTTTCATTTTTGTGGTGGAGCTGAATACTTTGCAGATAGTAGTAGCTGTTCTCAAATTATCTGGATAACACAGATGCTCTCTGAGTATAATGTCACACAAGATGTTATGACATTGCACTATGACAATCTGGGTATAATCAACATTTTCAAGCACATTGGTATTAGTCATCACTTAATCAGAGAACGTGTAGAAGATAAAACAATTAATCTGGAACATGTTGCCACTAAGCTTCTACTGGCTGAAATTTTGACCAAGGATCTTGATACAATTCAATTTGAAGACTTGAGGGGCAAGTTGGGTATTTGCCAACATGAGAAATTATAGCAATTAATTTTGCTTAAAACAAGGGTTGAAGGAGTTATTTTTGTTAAGTCTATTTTTAGTGGGTTAATCATATGTTTTCCCAATTCTTTCAAAATTATTAAGAAGTTGAATAGACTCTCATTTGCCTCCTACCTCTCTCGACTTTGCAACCTATTCCTTTCTCTCAATCAAAGTTTTCTCTCAAATTGCTACTGGTGCTCTAAGTCAATCAAAATGTCTCAAACATCATCTTCAACCAAGGCGACAACTTCATCTTCATCATCTGACCAAGATTCTCGAGAAATCACCACATGCATAGATTCTGAAGTCCTGGAGATCACTCCTCTCAGAGAAATGGCAACTGACCCCTCCAAAGTCAAAAAGCTGAGAACTAGGCATGCAGGAAGAGCTCAAGCTACTGCTTCTGGTAATCCTTCTCATCCTTCTTCCTCTGTACCAAATAGGGAAGGATCAGCTCAAGTTCATCAAGCAATTGCTAGGCTTGTTACAAGAATACTAAGCGAAAACCACTCTGTACCGGGGATTTCTGTCCCATTAAATCAAGAATCAGCAAGCCCAAATGTTGAAGCAAATGTAGATGTCTCTGAGAATGTTGTGACACCAAATGACAACATTCAAAAATCATCTGAAACCCTTGATGATATTCAGAACCCTTCAGAGAAGACTGTTGATCCACCTGTCATTGATGTGGATGAGGAATACTCAGACAATGATCTAATTGCCAATGTAAACCCTAGCATAGCTAGGAGAATGATGAAAAGAAAGGGTAATCAGAATGCTGCAAAATGTATGACCAAAGAGAAACCTGCTGATAAGAAATCCAAGGCTGAAGGCAAGACTGGGGTAGAATCTGTGAAAACTGGTCAGTCCAAAGGGAAGGTGAAAGCCCAGGTGCATACTGGTAGACAACCAATTACAAAGAAGAGAAAAGAAACTGAGTCTTCTGATTCTGATGAGGAATCAGAGTTTGAGATTGATGCTGAAGAAATTCCTATCAGAAGGAAACTCCCCTCCAGCAAAATGGCTAGAGTTCCTGAAGTCCCAACAGACAACATCTCTTTTCACCACCCTGACAATGCCAACAGATGGAAGTATGTTTGCTTGAAGAGAATAGCTTTAGAAAGAGAGCGAAACAATGATGCCATGGAGTGCAAGGAAATCATGGACCTGATTAAAAATGCTGGACTGATGAAGACTGTGGTAAAATTTACCAAGTGCTATGAAAATCTGGTCAAGGAATTTATAGTAAACTTGTCTGATGAATGTGCTGATGGAAGGTCAGCTGACTTTGAATGTGTTTATGTTAGAGGAAGAAGGGTTAATTTCTCTCCATCAGAAATTAACAAATTTCTTGGAAGATCAAATGAGGATTTCCCTGAACTGGAAGTCACTGACAATGAAGTTTGTCAAACCGTCACAGCAAGACAAGTCAAGTGCTGGCCCTTGAAAGGCAAGCTGAATGCCAGCAAACTAAGCATGAAATTTTCCATCCTGCACAAGATTGGTGCAGCCAACTGGGTCCCTACAAACCATAAATCTACTATCTCCACAGGATTGGGGAGATTTATTTATGCTGTGGGAACCAAGACTGAATTTGACTATGGCAGGTATATTTTTGAACAAACTCTAAAACATGCTGGTAGCTTTGCTGTCAAAGGCCCTATTGCCTTTCCCTCCCTCCTGCGTGGAATTATCCTTGCACAGTACCCTGATATCCTGGTGGCAAGAGATACTGCTTGCAAAAGAGCTCCTGCTCTTGGGTTACACTACAAGCTGTTTCAGGGATCTCATGCTCCTGATATTGTCATAACATCAGCTGAGACATCATCTGTAAAGACTCAGTCCAAAACATCTGATGTTATAGCTGTATTGAAAGAGACCTACAAAGAGCTGGAGACTAGGAAAAAGACCCTAGAAAACTTAATTGCCAGGTTAGAAAAGGAGGAAGCTGAAGGAAACAGAAGAGAAGAGGGTGCTGCTGAAGATCAACTCAATACTGAAGAAACTAGCTCCTCTGAAGGGGACAGTGCTTAAAGGTTGGTGGAGTTGATGCTGGTCCGTGGTGGAGTTTGGAAGTGTGTTCAGATTTTAGTTGTTGTTTTTATTACCTTTTCTGGATGACTGTATAACTTTTAAGAACATGTATCTTTGGCCCATTTGTGGCTAAAGAGGGGGAGATATTATTCTGTGGTCAATTACTTGATAGACATTCTATTTTTCTGCAGTCATATTTATTCTGCTGCTATCTATCTCTGATTGCTTAGGGGCTTTAGCCAAAAATCTGCCAAAGGGGGAGTTTGTAGTTGTTTAGTTATTGGCATGCATTTTTGGTAAAACCAGGTGTGTGAATGTCATGACTGATGTCATAACATTCTAGTTTATTAGGTACTGATTTATTAGGTACCTTTGCAGAAAAATAATGTCATACAGGTGCTGCTGCTTATGAGTGTGTATCTGAGCATTTTGCAAAATGATCACATTTACCAAAATCAGTAAACAGGAATTCAGATGTCATAACAAATGTTAAGACATCCTGTTCTGAACTAACAGTTATGCAGTTTGGTTAATTCTGAGTTTTTTCAGGAAAATGACTCAGTCTTTCCAGAACAGAATCTCTCGTGGACTTGGGGTTAACCTAGCTCAACCCTAACCTGGTTGATAAAGTCCTGTGACCAAGTCTTAAGGTCAAACGGAATTAACCCTAGCTTTTTATGGAAACCCTAACTGAAGAAGCAGCTGCTATATATTCAACAGGGCTGCTGTTTGGAATTTATCCCTTTTGATAGAAGATCATTTAGAAGCTGTATAGTTTTAACTATTGTAATCCAAGCAAGAATCATTGTGATAAGTGACTTGGAATAGGTTTTAATTATAAGGGTTTTGTATCACTCAAAGCTTTGAAGCAAGAGTGTTTTGTGTCTCTTGACTAAAGCTTTGAAGCAAAGTCAAGTTAGGTTTATGTCTCACTCAAAGCTGTGAAGCAAGAGTGTTTGTGTTGCTTGATTAAAAAGCTGTGAAGCATAATCAAGTGTATGTTTTGAAGAGTGTCTTCATTAAATCATTAGTCAATTGTTTTAAGTATCACTGCTGTGATTGAGGGGGAGTGAGTAGGAACTCAGGTTTAAGTTGTACTTAGATTGAAGTTGCATTGGGTAGGTCTTAAGTGAAGGAGATAAACTGGTTGGTTTATTCCTGAATTAATATCTCTTATAGTGGATTTCATCCCTGGCTTGGTAGCCCCCAGAGTAGCTGTTGTTGCACACTGAACTGGGTAAACAATTGACTGTGTTCTTTACTGTTTTTGTATTTACTGTCTTATAGAAAGTCAGATACGGTGTCATAACATTGAACGTGACATTGAGTATCTGCAGCCAGAATTTCAATAACTTAAAAATTGAGCAAGATATGTCTTGTAGAAGTGGGGAAATTTTTGGGAATTTTGAAAAGTCAACTTTGCACAAAAGGCTTCAAAAATGCTAATGGGCCTCAATTTCTTCCATGAATCATTACCCAAAGGCTATGCACGACCCATTAAGCTAAAAGGGAGTTATTTTCTTATTTTTAATTAATTAATTGAATTTTTAATCTTATTAATTCATTTAATTAAATTTAATTATGAGAAAAATACTAAACAATGGTTTCAAATCTTTTTTGTGCAGCAAATCCTTCCATTATGAGCTAAATATTTCGTGTACCTTCTCAAGAGACAAAATCTTCCACAATTGGCAAGAGTTTCATGGCAAAAAGATTGAAAAAGATTGGATTTTATATGATTGGAAATCAAATATCAAAATCATAAATGGATGGACTTTGGGCTGGTTTTTCTTGACCTAATTCACTCAAATACATATACACAACATGACCTAATCCTAAGACACACGAAATATTGCATACAGGCTGCAGACAAAAATTGCAAATTTTGATAAAACTTTTGAAAACTGAAAACCTAGTTGCAAGGCGTTTCAAAGCTTGAAAAGCATTCCAAAACATTGCCAAGACATCCAGGAACGTGTTACAATCAAGAGCTAATCTCCAGACCTCAAGAATTGGTAGAACAAAGTCTTACTTTTCCCAAAAATTTTCATAATCGTGTTTCAATTTACATGCATTTTTCATATGTTTTAAATGTTTATTTACACTAATATGGATGTTCTGAAGCTAATGGTATCCTTGAATTGAACTAAGAATGCCTGTATCAAAAGTTGCCATTAACGTTCTCTAGGGTTTCAGAAGCTTGGATTTAGGGGTTTACACATATGGCAAAATTGGACCCTCAAACTGGTACCATCAAATTCGTGACATGAAGACGAATCATTTGTTCACCTCGCGCCCTTTTTATATTTGCTTATGTGCTAATCGCTATTTTCCCTGGTCTTGTTTAGTGGGGGTTTAAAACCCCCGCTATTTGATTATGTTACAGGGACAAAGACGAAGAAGATGCTAGCGTGTCCAGGCATGGTTGGTCAGTTTGAATATTAGCGCGTTTTTTTATTTTGTTTCAGCATGGTTACTTTTTCATTATATTATTTATGTTCTATTATAATAACAAAGAAACGCATTAGCCTGGTTGGTTGGTGAGCTGTCCTGCAGGTACTGGGACTTGGGTTCGATCCCCAGGTCCCCCCAAACGCTTAATAATTTTTGTTGCAAGGTATTCCAGCGTAGCACTTCATCCAAAGACCATCATGCATCCTCACATGCTTGCTTGCCAAGTGTCCCAGAGGATCAATCCAATGGCCATGACGTGAATTCCATGATACACCCTCAGTCAACCACATGCACACGCGCTGGAAAGTCAAACAGGCTTCTTGTTTCATGGGCCCAATTACTCTACAAAAACCTCCAAATTGGGTCAGACACCCCCATTGTTTGTATTCTTCTTTTAATTTTCTTTTCTTTTCTTTTAATTATTTTAATTGTTTTCCTTAAATTCCAATAATTAATTTTCATAAATATAAAAAATCAGAAACTAAAATATATTAATTAATTTACTTATTAAATATTTTTGTAAATAAACTTTAAATAATAAATTTAGTTAATTTTAGGTTTTCAATTTTAATGCTTTTTCTTAAATAAATTAAAATATGTAGAAATTAGGTTTTTTTTAGCATTTTCATCCTTTCTCTTAATAAACAATTTTTCTTATTATTATTATTATTAATTACTAACTTATTTTGTAAATAAATATGTAAAATAATTAGTGTAAATTAGGTTTTAAACTTTAATGTTTTCTTTAACAATTAAAAATAATTTAGAACTAGGGTTTCATTTAACTTCTAATTTTAATTAATTTTCTTTATTCTCCTTAAATACAAAAACACCTAAAAAACATTTCCTTCCTTTTATTAAATAATTAATTAGCTTTTAATTTCATTTAATTTCTTTAAAGGGTCCAACGCCCTCGAACATTCGATTCTAATTTCTCTTCGCGCATGTATTCTTATTTATTTTCTTTCAAATATTATGTAACTGTTCAAGCCATGTAATAGTAACTAGGTTTTTACTTTCCGCATTTTATTAAAAACGGGTCTTTGTTAATTTGGCGATGTATAGACCCGCGCCTTGTAATAGCGTAGGACTTTAATTTCCACACTCTTAAAACTGTTAAACTTTGCATGAAAGAATGTATGGCCTAAAATTAAAAACAATGCGTAGATCACTATGATACATCAAAGATAACTGTTAAACTGAAAACAACTCACCAATTCACACACCACTCTTAGGGTACGCCTCACTGTTGCCTTGCCCTCGAAACGTGGTCGTCGAGTATAGGACGTTTTAGTAAGTCCTTATGTCCATGCCACATGGCATAAGGGTAGCTTCTAAGGTGTTCTACTGTTGCTCTGGTGACCACACTGTCCCTAAACTCGAATTGACCCGAACACCTCCAACGGTGGTGCTACCTATCTCTCAATGGTGGGATGGAACTACCTTAAGGACATTTACACAGCCTAATTCCTTAGGGTAGGTAGATGACTCGTAGATACTTGCTCTAATTCAAAACAAAATCAAAAAAACTCTTTTCACACCGACACTTTCAAAAAGCTTTCAAAAAAACAATTTTTCAAACACTCTTGAGGACTGATACAAGAGTCGATCTGAAACTTTGAACGTAACTTTTTCAAACCCACTCACACTTTGAAAAGCAAACAAACATTTTGAAAACACAAATGAGCAAGTATCTAAGAGCCCATGGATAACCATGGATAGAAAGGGTGCTAACACCTTCCCTTTCTATAAATCTACCTCCCGAACCGAGAGACATCTCAAAGAAGGAATTTTGCTGTGCTTTTGTCCTTTCCATGTTGGAGAACATAAAAGACGGTGGAGACTCTTGCTTACCGCGACATACGCGATCCAACTTTAAACAGTCAGTTCCAGATCCACCGATCACAGAACTGGCGACTCTGCTGGGGATGTTTTTGAAGTGAGGTGTACCTTAGGACTAAGATCACTTGTGTTTTCAATTGTTGTGCTTGTTTGCTTTATTATTGTGGGCTGTCTCGGGAGTTCTATAGATCCTAACTCGGATCTGGGGGATACCTTCTTAGAAAGTAGCAACAAGGCTGTGAGGGAACTGTGTGGGGTATACCGACATGGTTGAAGCAGTCTGCTACGTTGATGTGGCACTTTGGTGTGTACCGGTAACCCTTGAGTTCAGTCAAGGAGAGTACGGGGCCTCCGCGTGGTGTCGTGAAGCATCAACTGACCTTAGGAACCTTAATTGAACCATCTTGGCCTCTTTAGGGTAGTGAGATAACTGACTTTGGTGCAGTCCGAGGTTGGTTGATACTCGATACTACACTCAATTGAGGGTTGTTTTCTTGGAATATTTCGGTTGCCAGTTCAGTGGCTAAATCGAAACGATGAACAATGAAAGCAATCCAATGATATTGGGACCCTTATAACCCGGTTACTTCTGATAGGACAGGTTGAGCCCACCAACTTCAAGAGGGTAATACCCAGACCCCATGCTGGCCTAAACTCTAAGGGCTGTGGTGTGACTTGTGTGCTTTACCATGTTTGTTCTTGTGAATATTTGTGGTGTGTTTAATCATAGCATCATAACATCATACAACATCATATGCATTGACTGACCATTTCAGGGGTTCGAATCTTCATCTTTGTTCTTGTTTTGTAGGACATGGAAACTGTTCGCAGAAAGACAATTCAGATCAGCCTTGTAAGGATCCCTCCTCAGCTTAAGGAACTTATATCCAGGATTCCCGAGAGCTCTTCTTTCAGTGAGAGGCATGGAAGACTCATCAGTTTGGTCAACACCAACATTGAGGAAGATATGATAAAGGTCCTTTTCCAGTTCTTTGACCCTCTGCACCACTGCTTTACCTTCCTAGATTATCAACTGGTGCCCACATTGGAAGAGTTCTCCCGGCTTCTGAAGATTCCTATACTTAGTCAACTACCCTACAACGGTACGGAAAAGGAACCCAAACTTGAAGAGATTGCTAAAGCACTACGCCTACAACCATCTGATATCAAGGGACATTGGGAAGTTAGAAGTGGTATCAAAGGGTTCTTAGCCAGGTTTCTGTTTGAGAAGGCCCAAGAATGTTGGAACTCCCTTGACCTACAAGCCTTTGAAGAAGTTGTGGCCCTCCTTGTCTATGGTTTGGTTTTGTTCCCGAATCCAGATCAGCTTATAGATACCAGTGCTGTCCAGATCTTCATGTCCAGGAATCCTATACCTACGTTGCTTGGGGACATCCTTCACTCATGTTACACTCGAACCATGAGAAAAAGAGGTGTTCTTATGTGCTGCACTCCTCTCCTGGGAAGGTGGTTTATTTCGCACCTTCCACAATTAGTTTTGAAGAATGAGCGGGGTTTGAGATGGTCACAACGGTTAATGACTCTTACACATGCTGATATACATTGGTGTTCTCGGTCCAGAGAAGACGTCACTATCATTGATCGTTGCGGGGAGTACCCTAATGTTCCTTTACTTGGAATCAGAGGAGGTATTACTTACAACCCGTGTCTGGCTTGGAGACAGTTTGGTTATGCTCGGAGGGACGGCCCTCATGACATGTTAATCCCTGACATAGTTTTTGACTTCGACAACGATGCACAAGGACTTTGCCAGAGATTTATCAGAGCTTGGAGAATGCCCAGTAAGATAGACAGCAAGACACTGGGGCATAGGAATTCCATCCCGTTGGAGCCTTATCTCAAGTGGGTACGAGCCCACTCCCAGAAGTTAGTGATGCCTTATCCCCATGTTCTCCATGTGATCAAAGAGCCAGTCTTGGAAGGAGAGGTGTCCTACACCATTCAACATCCTGACATGCCTACATCCTGGGAAGAAATGCAGAAGAGCTGGATCCAGCTTAAGGAAGAACGGAATTCTCTTGAGACCAGTCTACATGCTAGTGAGAAGAAGGTCTTGGAGCTCACCCGCCTACTGCACGAGGAGAAGACTCTCAACACTTACATTGCTCCGAAGAGGATGCGCAGTGTCTTTTGGGATTGATTCACTTTTGTAATGTTTGCCCACGAGGCTTTGATGTACTAAACAATTATTTCTTAATGATAACGTGTGTTCCTTTTTGTTTACAACAAATTTGAACTTTCGAACCCTTGAATGCATTGCATAAACACATATCATTCATCATATGCATAGCAGGTACTCTTCTTTTCAGGTTGCTTAATGTTCTTCGCTGTTTATTTCAGCATCATGAACCCTGAATCATCTACCGAGCAGTCCATCAAGGCCCTTCAGGCTCAGAACGCCCAATTTCAAGAGCTGATTATGAGTTTGGCCCAAGGTCAGGAGGAACTGAAGGCTCTGCTGGTCAAGAAGAAAAAGAAGAGAACTGTTCTATTCAACACGGGCCGGAGATTTGGTAACACACTGCAGAATGAGGTTGATCAAGCTGGTTCTTCTGTGGGAAAAGGCAGTCCCCAGGGGGAAGGGCTCCTAGTCCGGTGGTCTCTGACAACGAGACCGATTACAATGAGGAGCAGTATCCTCCAGCTGAAGACAGATACAAGCAGTTGGAAGACCGTCTGAATGCCATGGAAATTCAATAAGTGCCTGGTTTGGATTTCGGAGACTTGGGTCTATCTTCTGGTGTGGTCATCCCACACAAATTCAAAGCACCATCTTTCGCAAAGTATGACGGGGCGTCCTGCCCTAAGCTACATCTCAGATCTTATGTGCAGAAGATTCAGCCATACACTGTGGACAAGAACTTGTGGATCCACTTCTTCCAGGAGAGTCTTTCAGGGACTCATCTCGAATGGTTCTATCAACTGGATGGAACCAAGGTTCGTAACTGGGAGGAGTTAGCTACTGCTTTTTGCAAGCAGTATCAATATAATGCCGACCTCGCTCCTACACGTACCCAACTCCAGGGTATGTCGCTAGGATCGGGAGAAGGTTTTAAAGAGTATGCGCAGAAGTGGAGGGACCTGGCTGGCAGGGTGCAGCCACCATTAACCGACCGTGAATTAGTAGACATGTTCTTGGGGACCCTATCTGGGCCGTTCTTCAATCATCTCATTGGCAATTCATCTGCAGGGTTCACAGACCTCATCCTGACTGGGGAAAGGATAGAGGCTGGCATGAAATCAGGTAAAATTCAGAAAGGTGCGTCCTCAAGTTCTGAGAAGAAACCTTTTAAAAAGGAGGCCAGTGCTTTGTATGGGCCTAGAAGGCAAGACAAACCAAAACGCCGCCAAGCTGTCAACGCGGTGATTATTGCTAAGCCTGCTGCCGCTCCTCGACAACCTAACCGACCAAGGGCTGAGAGACCCAGAAGAGAATTCACTCGGCTGAGTATGACCTTGTCACAAATCTTGCCGCAACTGCTATCGACCAACTTGGTGACCGTCAGAGAGGCTCCGAAGGTTATGAACACTGCATCTCCTAAGTATAATCCAAATGCCCGCTGTGCTTATCACTCCGATAGCCCGGGGCATTCTACTGATGATTGTTGGGCCTTAAGGAATAAGGTGCAGGACCTTATTGATGCGAAAGAGGTTCAGTTTGAGGCGCCTGAGAAGCCTAATGTGGTGACTGCTCCCATGCCTAACCATGGAGTAAATGCTATTGGGGATGGTGACGAAGTGGAAGAATCTGAGTTCAACAGCTGGATCTACCCGACGGCCGACAGCGGACCTAGCAATTGGACTGCAAAAGACAACATACCTGTTACTTTTATTACGCAGTAATGAATTCCTTTGTTTCTTTAATTTGTAATAAACAATAAACTTTCTGGCCCGGTGTCTTACCCGGGGCACCGTTGGCTTCATTTGTGAGGGCTTATTAACTGTCATTTCCATATATCATGAATAAAGACATTGGACGTTTTTCGCATTTCAAATCTTGTGCTCCCTTTCTTTCTTTCTTTCTTTATATATTGCAAAACAGCTGTATTTACACACACTCACTCGTACAGGTTTCAATCCACTCTGGATCTCACTGGTAACGACTCTGCTACTGCCAGTTATGACTTCGAAAATCCGATCAACTTAGCCGAAGACGAAGGTGAAGATGATTGCGAAGTGCCTGGTGAGCTTGCAAGACTGTTACTCCAGGAAGAGAGGGCCATTCAGCCGCATGAAGAGCCAGTGGAAACTATAAACCTGGGTACTGAGACCGACAAAAGGGAAGTTAAGATTGGTGCCAATCTGGAGCTCAGCGTGAAACAACGGTTGATTCAGATGTTGCATGATTATGTGGAGATCTTCGCCTGGTCCTACGAAGACATGCCTGGGTTGGATACCGACATTGTGGTCCATCACTTGCCTACCAAGGAAGAATGCCCTCCGGTTAAGCAAAAGGTCCGCCGTATGCGTCCAGAGATGTCCGAGAAGATCAAAGCTGAGGTTATGAAGCAATTTGATGTCGGTTTTCTTGCAGTGACTTCTTACCCTCAGTGGGTTGCCAATGTGGTTCCGGTGCCAAAGAAGGATGGTAAGGTCAGAATGTGTGTTGATTACAGGGATCTGAACAGGGCAAGCCCCAAGGATGATTTCCCTCTACCTCACATTGACGTTCTTGTTGACAACACTGCTCAGCATAAAGTGTTCTCCTTCATGGATGGTTTTTCAGGTTATAATCAGATCAAGATGGCTCCTGAAGATATGGAAAAGACTACCTTTGTTACTCAGTGGGGCACCTTCTGCTACAAGGTCATGCCATTTGGGTTGAAAAATGCTGGGGCAACCTACCAACGTGCCATGGTTGCTTTATTTCATGACATGATCCATCATGAGATAGAAGTGTATGTCGACGATATGATTGCAAGGTCCCAAACTGAGGAGGAGCACCTTGACCATCTGCAGAAACTATTTGACCGTCTGAAGTTGTACAAGCTGAGATTAAACCCGAACAAGTGCACCTTTGGGGTGAGATCTGGAAAGTTGCTAGGCGTCGTCGTGAGCGACAAGTGTATTCAAGTGGACCCTGCCAAAGTGAAAGCCATACAAGAGATGCCAGCTCCCAAGACAGAGAAAGAAGTCAGAGGCTTTCTAGGACGGTTGAACTACATTGCCCGATTCATCTCGCACCTAACTGCTACTTGTGAACCAATCTTTAAGCTACTGAAGAAAGATCAAGTAGTACGTTGGAATGATGAATGTCAGGCCGCTTTTGATAGAATCAAAGAGTATCTCCAAGAACCACCCATTCTTATGCCACCGGTTGAAGGGAGACCTCTGATACTATACCTAACAGTACTTGACAGCTCAATGGGGTGTGTGCTGGGGCAGCATGACGAGTCTGGCCGAAAAGAGCACGCCATTTATTACCTTAGCAAAAAGTTTACCGACTGTGAGACCCGATACTCACTGCTCGAGAAAACTTGCTGCGCTTTGGTATGGGCTGCTCGCCGGCTGAGACAGTATATGCTGACTCACACTACCTTGTTGATTTCAAAGATGGATCCAATAAAGTACATATTCGAAAAGCCTGCTCTGTCTGGAAGAATAGCAATATGGCAAATGATTTTGACAGAATACGACATCCAGTACACGACTCAGAAAGCTATCAAAGGAAATGTATTGGCAGACCACTTGGCACACCAGGCAGTAGACGACTATCAGTCAATGAACTTTGAATTTCCTGACGAGAGCATCATGATTGTGACTGATTGTGAAGTACCTGGACCGGATGAAGGACCTGAGGAAGGATCCCGATGGTCTATGCACTTTGATGGAGCCTCCAACGCTTTGGGTAACGGTATCGGCGCTGTGATCATATCCCCTCAAGGCACTCATACTCCACTTACTGCCCGGCTATGTTTCAACTGCACCAACAACATGGCGGAGTATGAGGCATGTATCATGGTTCTTCAAGCTGCGATTGACTTAAGGATCAAGTTTCTGAGTGTCTTCGGAGATTCCTCTCTCGTGATCAACCAGATCAAAGGCGAGTGGGATACGAAACATCAGAATCTTATTCCTTACAGAGAATGTGTGTTGACATTGATCCCCCATTTCACAGAGATAACTTTTGAACACTTCCCAAGAGAGGAGAATCAGTTGGCGGATGCGCTGGCTACGATGTCTTCTATGTTCAAAGTCAAGTGGGACAATGAGGCTCCCCGGATCATCATCTGGAAACTGAACGAACCTGCATACTGTTATGATCTTGAGGCTGAGGTGGTAACTGAAAAAACCTGGTATCATGAGGTGAAGAGGTATCTGGAAGCCCAGGAATACCCTGAAGGAGCATCCATCAATGACAAGAAGTTTCTGAGAAGGTTCGCAGCGAAGTTCTTCCTTAGCAACGACATTCTATACAAGCGAAACCATGATTCGACCTTACTGCGTTGTGTGGATAAGACTGAAGCAGAAAGGATCATGGCAGAACTGCATGAGGGTACCTTCAGAACGCATTCCAGTGGATACACCATGGCAAAGAAAATCCTCCGGGCAGGATATTACTGGTCCACCATGGAAGCTGACTGTTACCAACATTCTCAGACATGTCACAAATGCCAGATTTATGCAGATAAGGTGCACGTTCCTCTAGTTCCTCTGAATGTCTTGACAGCACCTTGGCCTTTTGCAATGTGGGGAATTGATATGATCGGCGAGATTAAACCTACGGCATCCAACGGGCATCGCTTCATCTTGGTAGCGATTGATTACTTTACAAAGTGGGTAGAAGCAGCTTCCTACGCTACCGTAACCAAGAACGTTGTGGCACGGTTCATTCGGCATAACCTGATCTGTCGATACGGCATACCAGAAAGAATCATTACAGACAACGGTACCAATCTTAACAACAAGATGATCACTGAGCTCTGCGAGCAATTCAAGATACAGCACCACAACTCTTCTCTTTACCAGCCGAAGATGAATGGGGCTGTAGAAGCAGCGAATAAGAATATCAAGAAGATCGTGCAGAAGATGACAGTGACCTATAAAGATTGGCACGAGATGTTACCGTTCGCTCTTCATGGGTACCGTACCTCAGCAAGAACATCAACCGGGGCAACTCCTTTCTCCTTAGTCTACGGCATGGAGGCAGTCTTGCCTATTGAAGTCCAGATACCCTCTCTCCGGATAATGAAGGATGCAGATATGAGCGGAGATGACTGGATCCAGACTCGACTTGATCAGTTAAATCTAATTGACGAAAAGAGACTCACCGCTATTTGTCATGGTCAAACGTACCAAAAACGGATGATCAGGGCATTTAACAAAAAAGTCAGACCACAAGAGTATCAAGTTGGGGACCTGGTAATCAAGCGCATCATCCTTCCTCAAAGTGATCCCAGGGGCAAATGGACCCCCACCTACGAAGGGCCATTTGTGGTTAAACATGTGTTCTCAGGAGGAGCCATGATTCTAACTACCATGGATGGTGACGACCTTCCTCACCCCGCCAATGCAGACATAGTAAAAAGATACTACGCATGATAAAAGACCCGCTAGGTTGACATACCTAGGCACAAATTAGGGCTTCCCGGCGAACCAAAAGTGTTCGGGCAAAATGAGGGATGAAATGAAAAAAATCTGTACACCCGGCAAGTCGAAAACTTGAAAAGGCGGCTCTGGCAAAAAAGGGTATCCCGGTGGACTGAAAACCCGAAAGGGCGGTCCAGGCAAAAGTTAGGGATTAAAGCGTAACACTATGTCTCATTGGATCACCTTGCATCCAGAATCCGGTATCAACTATCAAGTTTAAACGGCATCGATCAATCAGCTTCATCGTCAACTGAGCAGCAAAGTGATGAGACGCTCGAAGATATAAAGGCGATAGCAGAGTTGGAACCCAGTGGGATTATTCTTTTCACATAGCTGTTTTGTTTTCCCTTTTTCACAAATTGTATAAACTCTGTTGTTCGGCGGCGTTCTCTTACTAGGACGTCAGCCTCTTGTACAAAAACGCCTATTTACAGGCAATTCAAAAACCAATATAAATTCACTTTTCAGATAAATTGCCAATTGTTTTTCCTTTTTCTGTTTTGTTTTGCGAAGAACGTCCAAGGTTCAATTCGTGATATATGCATTTGACACTATTTGCTAACTCATAAATATTTGCATACGAAATAAAGGATTAATTACAGGTAACATCAGAAACAGGGGCAATAATGAGTTGTCTAAGCAGTCTAATTGCTCTGTCCACCAAGGTACCAAGGTAAGTTCGGCTGAAGAATGCAACCAAGATATCTTAGTTCCCCAGAGAGTGAGCCAGCAAGTCAACATACTCTCCCCAAGCAGAGTGATGCTCAGTCAGCCTTAAGGAAGTTGGATTATCCCCAGCAGATCTCAACATTCCTCAGAGGAGTATACAAACATTCTTAACAAGCATCCCCGGCAGTCTTGATCTAAGATTGTTCCCCGGCGGTATACCAGACATTCAGTGGAGTCACTTCCCCAGTGCCATTTCAAAAGTTTCCCCAGGAGAACTCAATCAATCTCCCCAGCAGGTCTTGAAGCTTATCCCCAGTAGATTCTGGAAGCTTGTCACCCGCATAGCACGAACACGTCTCCCGACTTTATTCAAAGGTTATTTCCCCACCAGGATATAACTGGGTTATCCTCAGCCAATCGCCACGGAAAGACCGTCCCCGGCGAAGTCTTCCTATCCCCAGCGGAGTTCATCAATTCCTCCAACAGAGCACAACAACGGTATCCCCAGCGGAGTTATCCTCATCAACCTCAACAAAGTTCCTCTCTTTCCCCACAGAGTTACCTCCCCGCAGAGTAATCTATTCGCCAAGTTTATTCCCCAACGGAGTCATCTTCTCCTACCGGTATTCTTGCAATCATCATCCCCAACGGAAACGAAGAATCTCACTCTTCAACATCAGCCCAGGATTTGACTTCCCGGCATCCGTCAAGGATTTACTTTCCTAGACGACAACATACATTCATAAACATCGCATCTTCATACATTATAGCATGCATATACGCATCATGAACATACAGTCTCATTCATTCTGAAAACATCACACATGTCATACAACATGACATCGCATACAACTAACGCTTTGTCTTTTCAGGAACAAGATCAATACTAAGATAATTACTATCAACGGTCATAACTAAAGATCCGATTCCTGTATCTTGCCAGGGTGTATCTGTTGACGACTGATTCCAGACTCGATTCCTGTATACTGCCAGGGCACGTCTGAAGGGTTCGAAGATCCGATTCCTGTATCTCGCCAGGGTGTATCTGTTGACGACCAACATTACCAGACTCGATTCCTGTATCCTGCCAGGGCACGTCTGAAGGGTTCGAAGATCCGATTCCTGTATCTCGCCAGGGTGTATCTGTTGACGACCAACATTACCAGACTCGATTCCTGTATCTCGCCAGGGCACGTCTGAAGGGTTCGAAGATCCGATTCCTATATCTCGCCAGGGTGTATCTGTTGACGACCAACATTACCAGACTCGATTCCTGTATCTCGCCAGGGCACGTCTGAAGGGTTCGAAGATCCGATTCCTGTATCTCGCCAGGGTGTATCTGTTGACGACTAACATTACCAGACTCGATTCCTGTATCTCTCCAGGGCACGTCTAAAGGGTTCGAAGATCCGATTCCTGTATCTCGCCAGGGTGTATCTTTTGACGACTAACATTACCAGACTCGATTCCTGTATCTCGCCAGGGCACGTCTGAAGAGTTCGAAGATCCGATTCCTGTATCTCGCCAGGGTGTATCTGTTGACGACTAACATTACCAGACTCAATTCATGTATCTTTCCAGGGCTCGTCTGAAGAGTTCGAAGATCCGATTCCTGTATCTCGCCAGGGTGTATCTGTTGACGACTATATTCTGAGGACTCGATTCCTGTATCTCGCCAGGGCACGTCTGAAGAGTTTAAATATTCGACACCTGTATCCAGCCAGGGCACATCTACGTAAAGAGTTTGAAGATCAACTCCTGTAACGGGCCAGGTAATTATTTTTCTTTCTCAGGTACGCAAGTTCTCGCTAAGGAATCTATTACGCGATCGACACCCAGATGGCATCTATAAGCCCATCCACCTGCCAACAATCTCCAAATGGCATTTATAAGCCCATTCCCTACATCACACTGCTGACATTCTACTATGTGAGTGCAAATTTCTGGGCACTCTAGTGTTCAATCATCTTCCACCTTCGGATTACGAAAGGCACACCAGCCAATCTACATCCTCAGGTCTAAGAAGATTGAACAGGGGCAACTTTTGTACCCCAAAATTTGCCCTCCCATATTCTTCAATATTTGCCAAGATCAAGGTTCAAAATCTTTCAAGGGTTGCACAGTCCATTTGCCTCCTAACACAGTCAAAATTAGGGTTTTGGTTCTGGCAAAGAAATTGAAGTTTCCAAGGGACCAATCAAGTCCCATATTCTCATAAACATGGTCAATCATCCACATGTCAAGTTTCAAGACTCATAACATCAAATTGCATAGTCAAAAACCCTAAATGCTTCATAGTCTACTGCAGGGGCAAAATGGTCATTTGACAGTCAAAAGTCAAAATTTTGGGTCAACATCTTATTTTGAAGCCACAAACATCATTTGATCAATTCTTGATCATGATTCTCAAAGCATGTCTCAAAAAGTCTCAAGATGCAAAAGTTTCTATTTTTGGACAACTGAAAAATTCAACTGCAAATTGACCAGGGCATAACTTCTTCATGGTTTATCAGAAAAATTCCATCCAAATCTCATTTTGAAGAGAATGACATTTCCTACAACTCATCTTCACACTTCAAGTCCAAGAAATTCTCTCACAAAAAGTTATCAATTTCAACATTATAGGTCATTTTCAAAAGTCAACAAAAAGGCACTTTAAGTCAAAGACCATAACTTGAGATTGGTAAATCAAAATGACATGGGACCAAAGGCATTGGTTATAGGACTTCAAGACCTTTCCAAAATGTCCAAGAACAGGATCATAACTTAAAAATTGAGCAAGATATGTCTTGTAGAAGTGGGGAAATTTTTGGGAATTTTGAAAAGTCAACTTTGCACAAAAGGCTTCAAAAATGCTAATGGGCCTCAATTTCTTCCATGAATCATTACCCAAAGGCTATGCACGACCCATTAAGCTAAAAGGGAGTTATTTTCTTATTTTTAATTAATTAATTGAATTTTTAATCTTATTAATTCATTTAATTAAATTTAATTATGAGAAAAATACTAAACAATGGTTTCAAATCTTTTTTGTGCAGCAAATCCTTCCATTATGAGCTAAATATTTCGTGTACCTTCTCAAGAGACAAAATCTTCCACAATTGGCAAGAGTTTCATGGCAAAAAGATTGAAAAAGATTGGATTTTATATTATTGGAAATCAAATATCAAAATCATAAATGGATGGACTTTGGGCTGGTTTTTCTTGACCTAATTCACTCAAATACATATACACAACATGACCTAATCCTAAGACACACGAAATATTGCATACAGGCTGCAGACAAAAATTGCAAATTTTGATAAAACTTTTGAAAACTGAAAACCTAGTTGCAAGCCGTTTCAAAGCTTGAAAAGCATTCCAAAACATTGCCAAGACATCCAAGAACGTGTTACAATCAAGAGCTAATCTCCAGACCTCAAGAATTGGTAGAACAAAGTGTTACTTTTCCCAAAAATTTTCATAATCGTGTTTCAATTTACATGCATTTTTCATATGTTTTAAATGTTGATTTACACTAATATGGATGTTCTGAAGCTAATGGTATCCTTGAATTGAACTAAGAATGCCTGTATCAAAAGTTGCCATTAACGTTCTCTAGGGTTTCAGAAGCTTGGATTTAGGGGTTTACACATATGGCAAAATTGGACCCTCAAACTGGTACCATCAAATTCGTGACATGAAGACGAATCATTTGTTCACCTCGCGCCCTTTTTATATTTGCTTATGTGCTAATCGCTATTTTCCCTGGTCTTGTTTAGTTGGGGTTTAAAACCCCCGCTATTTGATTATGTTACAGGGACAAAGACGAAGAAGATGCTAGCGTGTCCAGGCATGGTTGGTCAGTTTGAATATTAGCGCGTTTTTTTATTTTGTTTCAGCATGGTTACTTTTTCATTATATTATTTATGTTCTATTATAATAACAAAGAAACGCATTAGCCTGGTTGGTTGGTGAGCTATCCTGCAGGTACTGGGACCCGGGTTCGATCCCCAGGTCCCCCCAAACGCTTAATAATTTTTGTTGCAAGGTATTCCAGCGTAGCACTTCATCCAAAGACCATCATGCATCCTCACATGCTTGCTTGCCAAGTGTCCCAAAGGATCAATCCAATGGCCATGACGTGAATTCCATGATACACCCTCAGTCAACCACATGCACACGCGCTGGAAAGTCAAACAGGCTTCTTGTTTCATGGGCCCAATTACTCTACAAAAACCTCCAAATTGGGTCAGACACCCCCATTGTTTGTATTCTTCTTTTAATTTTCTTTTCTTTTCTTTTAATTATTTTAATTGTTTTCCTTAAATTCCAACAATTAATTTTCATAAATATAAAAAATCAGAAACTAAAATATATTAATTAATTTACTTATTAAATATTTTTGTAAATAAACTTTAAATAATAAATTTAGTTAATTTTAGGTTTTCAATTTTAATGCTTTTTCTTAAATAAATTAAAATATGTAGAAATTAGGTTTTTTTTAGCATTTTCATCCTTTCTCTTAATAAACAATTTTTCTTCTTATTATTATTAATTACTAACTTATTTTGTAAATAAATATGTAAAATAATTAGTGTAAATTAGGTTATAAACTTTAATGTTTTCTTTAACAATTAAAAATAATTTAGAACTAGGGTTTCATTTAACTTCTAATTTTAATTAATTTTCTTTATTCTCCTTAAATACAAAAACACCTAAAAAACATTTCCTTCCTTTTATTAAATAATTAATTAGCTTTTAATTTCATTTAATTTCTTTAAAGGGTCCAACGCCCTCGAACATTTGATTCTAATTTCTCTTCGCGCATGTATTCTTATTTATTTTCTTTCAAATATTATGTAACTGTTCAAGCCATGTAATAGTAACTAGGTTTTTACTTTCCGCATTTTATTAAAAACGGGTCTTTGTTAATTTGGTGATGTATAGACCCGCGCCTTGTAATAGCGTAGGACTTTAATTTCCGCACTCTTAAAACTGTTAAACTTTGCATGAAAGAATGTATGGCCTAAAATTAAAAACAATGCGTAGATCACTATGATACATCAAAGATAACTGTTAAACTGAAAACAACTCACCAATTCACACACCACTCTTAGGGTACGCCTCACTGTTGCCTTGCCCTCGAAACGTGGTCGTCGAGTATAGGACGTTTTAGTAAGTCCTTATGTCCATGCCCCATGGCATAAGGGTAGCTTCTAAGGTGTTCTACTGTTGCTCTGGTGACCACACTATCCCTAAACTCGAATTGACCCGAACACCTCCAACGGTGGTGCTACCTATCTCTCAATGGTGGGATGGCACTACCTTAAGGACATTTACACAGCCTAATTCCTTAGGGTAGGTAGATGACTCGTAGATACTTGCTCTAATTCAAAACAAAATCAAAAAAACTCTTTTCACACCGACACTTTCAAAAAGCTTTCAAAAAAACAATTTTTCAAACACTCTTGAGGACTGATACAAGAGTCGATCTGAAACTTTGAACGAAACTTTTTCAAACCCACTCACACTTTGAAAAGCAAACAAACATTTTGAAAACACAAATGAGAAAGTATCTAAGAGCCCATGGATAACCATGGATAGAAAGGGTGCTAACACCTTCCCTTTCTATAAATTTACCTCCCGAACCGAGAGACATCTCAAAAAAGGAATTTTGCTGTGCTTTTGTCCTTTCCATGTTGGAGAACATAAAAGACGGTGGCGACTCTTGCTTACCGCGACATACGCGATCCAGCTTTAAACAGTCAGTTCCAGATCCACCGATCACAATGTCCCTTGCCCATACAGACATTCTTTGGAGTTCCAAGGCTATGGAAAGCACTGCTGTCATTGACCGATGTGGGGGATACCCTAATGTCCCGTTTCTTGGAATCAGAGGGGGAATAACCTACAATCCTTGTTTAGCTTTGCGACAATTCGGTCATGCTCAGAGAGATGGTCCTCATGAGCTACTTCTTACGAATATTGCATTTGACTACAAGGAAAACGTTGACGAGCATCGCCGAAGGTTTATACGAGCTTGGGGAATGGTGAACAGATCTGACCCTCAAGAGCTAGGACCAAGGACTTCTCTCCCTATGCAGCCTTATCTCCAGTGGGTCCGAGCTCGTGCTCAGAAGCTTAGGATGCCTTATGAAGCCGTGTTGCCAGTGATTGTGGAGCCCATTAATAAAGAGGGCATTCCTTATACAGTCCTTTATCCTTCCATGCCCACTGATCTTGGGGCATTGAAGAGATCCTGGATTCAGCTGAAAGAGGAGAGGGATACCTACTGGGAGAAGTACCATGAGCAAGAAAGGAAGATCTTGAAGCTCAACAGGCAACTCGAGAATGAAAGAACGATCAATGACTACGTCAGCACGAAGGGGAAGCGTCCATGGGATTTCTGATTTTGCTTTTTCTAGTCTAGATTTGTTTTCCGTTTATTTCTTTGTAACGCCTCAAAGGCATTGTTGAACCTTGTTACCAGTTAATCTAATAAAGTTTGTTTATTTTTGGTTTGCAAATTTAAATCTCCCAAAGTCTTTGAAATCATTACATACGCATCCCATTATCATGCACACCATTACATGTACCATTACAGGTCTCTTATCTTCTTCGCTGTTTATTTCAGCAAGAATGTCTTCTGATCAAGCTATCAAAGATCTTCAGGCACAAAATGCCCAATTCCAAGAGATGTTCTTGAGCTTGGCTAAAGGGAAAGAGGATTTGAAAGCTCTCATTCTGAAAGAGAAAGAGAAGAAGAGGAATAAGAAGAATGTCGCTCTTCTGAGTATGGGCAAAAGGTTTGGGGATAGGTTAAAACAATAAGCTGATTTATCCTTTTTATCCAAGGAAGGGGAGAACCAAGAAGAAGAAAAGGGCCCCAGTCCTGCCAACTCTGATGATGATACATATTATGATGAGGAGCAATATCCTCCTGCCGAGGATAGGTACAAGCAGTTAGAAGACCGTCTGAGTGCTATGGAGATTCAGAAGATCCCTGGTTTGGATTTCGAAGAACTGGGACTGGTATCTGGAGTGGTGATCCCTCATAAGTTCAAAGCTCCGGTTTTTGCCAAGTACGATGGAATATCCTGTCCAAAAGTCCATCTTCGCTCGTATGTCAGGAAAATTCAACCCCACACGGCTGATAGAAATTTGTGGGTGCACTTCTTTCAAGATAGTCTGTCAGGGACTCAGCTTGAATGGTTTTATCAATTGGAAGGAGCTAATGGCTGAAACTGGGAGGACCTTGCTGCTGGTTTCTACAGGAAGTACCAATATAACACCGACCTTGCTCCCACTCGTACTCAGCTTCAGGGTATGTCTATGGGTGCAAGCGAAGGCTTTAAGGACTATGCTCAGAAGTGGAGAGACTTGGCTGGAAGAATCCAACCCCCTTTGTCTGACAGGGAGTTGGTTGACATGTTTCTGGGGGCGCTATCTGGTCCATTTTTCAATCATCTGATCGGCAGTTCATCATCTGGGTTTACTGAATTGATTTTGACTGGGGAGAGAGTAGAAGCTGGTATCCAAAGTGGTAAGTGAAGCCACCGGCAGAAAACACAGAGCCGCCACCGAACTATATTTATCCCGAAGGAAGGGGAAATATCGATAAAACCACAAGGTAATGGATAAGATGGTCTTGCGACCGAGAGACAGGGTAAGGGAGTCAGTTATGCGAGGGGAAGGTATTAGCACCCCTCACATCCGTTGTACTCAACGGGATCCGTTTTGTTTGTTTGTCTTAAAGGGTGTATTTATCTACAACTAGGCTTGCTTAAGGGGAAATGGATGGTTTTTGATTATTGCGTTCGTGAGGGTTTCGCGACCCTTTTCCTACGTATCCAATGAAGGAATCAGAACACTGTAGTTCCTCTAGAAAATGGTTGGTTTGTTTGTGTTTTTTAGTGGGCGACGTTAACGCACGCATTCTAGCAATAGGCACGGCCGGTATCGCGGTAGAAGTGAGATAACATGCCCTTTGGGGGAGTTTTGATTTGTTGAGTGTTTTGCGGCTTTTAAAATAAATTTAAGTAATGATTAAGTGTTTTTGGATTTTTGATTTGTGAATGAGAAGTTTTAATTAATTGCAACAGAAAAGGTTAAGAGGGAGCCTAGAAAAGCCTAATTGTTTGTTATGTACAAGGTGGACTTGAAGTTGAGTGTAAAAGGGAAATTCTATCCTAAAGTTATCATACATAGTTTCGACCCTAATATTTAATTCAACATGAAACAATCAACCTGAATTTAATCGATTTGGGGAATCACCTGAGCGAACATGTAACCTGAATTAAGTTCTTAACGTTTTTTATGATTTTTTATCAAAGAAAATAATGCTATAATATTTTTTATGATTTTTTGTGAAAACAAAAATTAAAACCTAATTCTAAATCATTATGAATTGCGAAATCGAGAAATTTTAAAAAGGGGGAAATCAAAATTTTAATACTACTTTACTCTAATATGTTTTTATTATTTTTTAGTAAAAAAATAATCAAAAGAAAAATTAAAAATCCTAATCTAATACTTTTGGTGTTTTTTATCAAGTTAAAAACGAATTTAAAAATAAATTAACCTACTTCTAAAATATTCTATTATATATATTTTTTTCAAATGATTAATGAAGGTTAAATTATAAGCATGTTTTTTTGTTTTTTATGTTTTCTTATAATAATTATTCAAGTTAGAAAATGGAAGAGATAAAGCTACATGAAGTAAATTTAAAAAAAAACGTCTCAACCTGGACTTGAACCGCGTCACTGCTGGATTATTACTAACTGCCTTGCCAAATGAACTAAACTGCTTAACTGTTACTATTATGTTTTAATTAAAATAAGAAGGGTGATGTTGATAGCGATTGGGCCAACCGGCCCAATGGAGTGGACCCGGGTTTGGAGAGAAAAAATGCAAAAGGGTCCCTTGGAAACCCTAGTAGCAAATGGCGCTGCTGTTGCTTAGCATTGGGAAGGAAAAAGTCAGGTTTCTCATTATTATTAATAGAGCTATTCGTATCCAAAAAGAGAAATTAAAAAAGTTGAAACAAAAGTTGTAAAATCCTCTCTCTCTCAACCGTATCAACACCATCATATCAAACTTACCACTTCATTTTGATCTCTTTTGAAACGCGTTCAGTTTTAGGTTCATCTGTTCCCTGACTCCGAGCCTTGCTTGCAAAGCTTCTCGTGCTGTTGTAGTTGTCGGAGTTGCTATTGCAGCCTGAATAGTACCTGGTTTGGTAAACCAAGTAGTATAGAGGAATTGTTTATGAGCACCTACATGGTTGCAAACAAGACGAAGCTTCTGTCGCTCTCTCATCCATCTCAAAACTACTTTCATGTGATTCTTGCTTGTCAAATCTTTCAGTCCAACTTCCTGGACGCGTTCCCATGTATTAGAAATGGTGATTGGACCATGCTCCTTGACGATATCAAAGAGAGATCTGGTAATCATTTGTCTCAGTTCCGGTGGCATTATGAGCGTCACCGCTCCCAGCTTTAGCTTCAATTTCTTTGCTGCATCTCTAATCGTTGTTCCAAATATTTCTCTACTCAAACCCTAATTTCTTACAACTTTACTCTTTTGTTCTGTTATAGTTCATTCTTACTTTAGCTCTGGACAGTGGTTTAACAACAACATGTCGTTTTGTTCGGTTGACTCCTGGTCACGTTCAAGGTATTCTTCTTCATTTTTCTTACAGCTTAGTTACAATATCTATACGTTGAGTTCTAATCTTCTGGTTCATTTGTAACAGCAAAAAACAGTTTTTTAGACTCACACTTTTCCGCTTTTATTACAGTGAGTAACATATGTATCCAACTATGAGTTACAATCATAGACAAGCATATAAGTGAATAATACAATAGTTATACCATGGCAATAATTTATGCAAAAGGGTGGAAGAGTCGTTTTACCTATCGGAGATTCTCCGATGGATCTTCAAGGGAAAGTATGTTCAAATACCTTCTTCTTCTTTTGTTGTTATGTTACTAGCATTGACCAGTGAGGACTATTGTGAGTAGTAATGACTTTCTGAACAAAACTCTTTGTGTTTCTACCCTCTGATCTCTATTCTTCTCTCAAATTTTCTTAGTGTTCTCTCCTCTGATTTGTTATGCTGGCTGTGCAAAGAAATTCCCTTTTTTGTGTTTTAGGCCGTGGGTAAAAAGATCCTCTTCTTAATGAAACAGTGGCTTCTTCTTATTATGATACCAAGGTGAAAATGTGGGGGCAAAATTGGTTAGATTTGAACAATGTTGGTATGTTATCTTGTGGCTTTAGAATGCGGTTTTTGTTATTGTCTATTTTGGTGTTTGTGGGCAGTTTTCTTGGACTATTTTGGTTATGCAGTATGAAGGTTTTTCTTTCCTCTCTTACCTTTCTGTGATGTAAAGCTTACTGCTTTTTTTCTTATAGTTCTGAAGGGTTTGCCTCTTTTGGAAAATGATGAAGCACTAGAATGTATGGGCTAATGAGCTTGCACTATTGTTTTGTTTAATATTTACTGATTGTTTCTTGTGGGACAGTTTGCTTTGTGCTTATTGTTGCATTTCCTTTGCTTGCTGCCTTGCTTCTGTGCATTTGGCTTGGATGTTGTGCTGCCCTGTCTTGTGTATTTATGATGTTTGTATATTTTTGTTGATCTGGACTTTTCCTTGCTATTTTTTTAGTAGCGCTGCTGGTTTTTTGCTTTAGCAACAGGAAACATTTGCAATCTTTTTCTTTTTTTCCTTTTTGTGATCCAAAGAGAACAACTCTTTGCGATTTGAAATTTGGGAGAAAATAAAACATGATGAAAAATATCTCCCTCTTTAACTGATTCCAAAAGGCAAACCCTTATGATGAGATATCAATCAATTAATTCTTGTTTGAATTTTTTTTCATGTGTTTGATCGCTAACTTTTCTTTTTCCTTGTTTCATGAGCACGATTATTGGACGGTCCAAAGCGAGATTGAATGATGAAAATACCATGGCAAGGAGTGAAGATGAAGACTTAAAGATGAAGACTTGAAAAAACACAAATTATTTCTCTCTTTTCTTTGTACACAAAACAAATGTAATTTGTATTCCAATAATTGTAATTTATGATTTCACATGCTCTGTAATCTGTCCAAAAAAATGTAATGAACATGAAAGCTTGAATGATATATTTTTGAAAGAATTCTTTTGTATGGAAATCAAACAACTCTCGATCTTTGATTAAAAATGGCAATTCCTACTTGAATGATTTGAATGCACCCTTTGGACTTTGTAACTTAAACTTCAAGAAATTGTGAGCAATTGTTATAACTTGTATTCCAAACAAATCACACGCCTTATCTTTCAAAATCCAACCAAACTCCCAAAAAAAATAAATGCTTAAGAATTTAATTCCACTGGTTAATTCGAACCCAAAACACCGATCGCTTGAACCTTGATCTTCATATCATGCCTGAACCACACTTGCACTTCTTGACCAGAACTTCATCTTTTTATATTCAGCCCACAATAACTTGTAACTTAAGCAACAAGAACAATGTATTGATCATCATGAACCCTCAACCTCATTTCTTGTGCCCAAACTCCACATTTTCCAATTTAAACTTCAAACTCTTGACTCAACGGCTTAGAGGCTTTAAGAAGAATATTGAAATGCGAGGAGGTGAAATTCTTGACCTAATGCACTGAGCTTTGAGCCATCTTCGAGGCAGGCGAGAGAAACATCTTCCCAGAAACCAAAGACCCGGAACCCTAGCATCTTGACCAGCACACATAGGGAAATAAACCCTAATCCAGGCTCTGATAAATTTGAGCGAGAACCAACCTTGCAACGTGATGACAAAATTCGTTCCACAATCCACTAATTGAGAACCAGATGCGCTTCCTATTTACCTGATAAGAAAACCTCAAAACAAGATTAGACATAAAGAGGGCACAACCCTAAAACTTCAAACCAAAGCGCCTGATTCCCTGAGACGCGGGATACGTAAATGATTGAATGATAAAATGATGCAAATGGACTGCAAAGTTCAAAGCCAGACAAAAATAAAAGAGATAGGGCAAATTTGGGGTACGACAGCTGCCCCTATTTAATCGTCTTAAACCTGAATGTGAGATTGGCGTCGGCCTTTCGTAAGTTCAAGGTGGAAGATGATTAAATACCAGGACCCGAAATTTGCCCTGGAGAGATGGTGTGAGTGTTATTCGCTGGTGTGAATGTCTGTTGGGGAAAGACAAACTGGTCTTCTGGTGGACTGGTCATGATGGATAAAACATGGTCGAAAAAGTGTAGCTCGTACTTGGGTAATGGTGCCGGTACAAGGTTTTTGAGGGAATGAGTGGCAGGGTGATTGAAAGGATATGGTTGACGGTGTCGTGATGACTGAAAGTAAGAAACTTAAGGATAATACGAAGGTAAAGTCTGCGGAAGACTTAAGACCCTAAGAATATGGCGCAACGGCAAGATCTACGGACGATCTACGACCCTAAAAACATAACGCGATGGTAAGATCTACGAACGATCTACGGCCCTAAAAAATATGACGCGAAGGTAAGATCTACGGACGATCTACGACCTTAAAAGGATGACGCGACGGTAAGATCTACGAACGATCTACGGCCCTAAAAAAGATGACGCGATGGTAAGATCTACAGACGATATACGACCTTAAAAGAGGTAAAGAGGAGAAGGTAAAGTCTACGAACGACCTACGACCTTAAAAAAAACACAACGCGATGGTAAGATCTACGGACGATCTACGACCCTAAAATGCTAAGGTAAGACCTACAGACGGTTTACAACCTTAAGAGAGGTAAAGTGAAGGTAAGATCTATGGGAGATCTACGACCCTAGAAAGATAAAGCGAAGGTAAGATCTACGGACGATCTATGACCTTAAGAGGATGAGAGGGTAAAGTCTAGGGATGACCTACGACCCTAGGAAAGATAAGGTGAAGGTAAGATCTTCGGAAGATCTACGACCCTAAAAGACACCACTATGGTAAGATCTACGGACGATCTACGAGCTTAAGAGAGATAAAGTGAAGGTAAGATCTATGGGCGACCTACGACCTTAGAAGGATGACGCGACGGTAAGATCTACAGACGATCTACGACCTTAAGATGATGAGAGGGTAAAGTCTATGGTCGACCTACGACCCTAGGAAAGATAAAGTGAAAGTAATATCTTTGGACGATCTATGACCCTAAAAAGACACCACTATGGTAAGATCTACGGACGATCTACGACCTTAAAAGATAACTCGACGGTAAGATCTACGAATGATCTACGACTTTAAAAAAAGATGACGAGAGGGTAAAGTCTACGGATGACCTATGACCCTAGAAAGATAAAGTGAAGTTAAGATCTATGGGCGACCTACGACCTTAGAAAGATAAAGCGACGGTAAGATCTACGGACGATCTACGACCTCAAGAATACGAGGATGAGAGGGTAAAGTCTAGGGACGACCTACAACCCTA
Organism: Vicia faba; assembly: GCA_948472305.1. Lineage (NCBI taxonomy): Eukaryota > Viridiplantae > Streptophyta > Magnoliopsida > Fabales > Fabaceae > Vicia > Vicia faba. The sequence goes on from OX451739.1 coordinate 1,210,419,214, forward strand.
AGAGAGATAAAGTGAGTATTGAGAGTTGGGGAGCATGACGTAATAACACCCTGGTTTATTTTAGTTGGTAGTGTAATAACAGATGTTAACTGGGAATTATGAGGATGAAAATTTTTGTGAGGATGTCTTGTTGATTTGGGATTGATCTGGCTCATGCTTCATATGCATTTGAAGTGTGACATGATGATCCATGGATATGTTGTGCGTTTGAGGATGCAATGAAGTATGTCGTGATGATTATTGTATGCAAAATGTCAAAAACTCATTAGGATCTGTTGTCCGTCATCTTGAGGTACCAATATGGACTGGTCCTTGAATTTGAGAGAAATGAATTATATCCTTATCGAGCTCACTGGGGAATTAAATCTTGCTGAGGAGAAAAGACTTGATCTGACTTCCTTCATGTGTTGGACTTTGTGAATAACTGAAAAAGAGACGTGGATATCAACCAATGCCCCAAGTCTCTCCGTGTGGGAGAATCGGGTGCTCGGTCGATTGTAATGAGGCGACGAGGATGAAATCTTGGTCAAGGTGACCGTTATGACTTGCTACCTGCACAAAAGAACGAACACTTGAATGCCACAACATTACCTTGGGATGCCTTCATATCCATGTAATGTAGTGTTTCACATCTTAGCTCGTGATTATTATTGATTTATTGTTTCCAATGCAATGCTTAACAAAGAATTTAAATCATAATTTGCATAAGAAAAATAAAGTAAAAGAACATAACAAAGATTTTTAATGGAAGGGCAAATTTTTATTAATGAGTTCGGCCCATCAATGGGCATTTATACATAGAAACAACTCCTAAATGAGGAAGTTGCGGAAAAGAAAAGAAATACAACAGGTAAAATGGCAATAAGAAAATCTCGAATTTCCGTTAAAATTGATATTGCTATAGTTCTCATATCCCGGGTCGCCCTAGTGCCGTGCTTCCAAAGGATAATGTTAGGTCGATCCATCCCGCATTAGGAGGGTGTACGTGAAGAGTCTTCAGACTCCAGTCTCTCGCCTTCTGTCCCTAATTTTTGCCTGGATCGCCCTTTTGGGTTTTCAATCCATCGGGACACCCATTTTTGCCTAAGCCGCCCTTTCGGATTTTCGACTTAGCGGGTTATTCTTTTTTCTTTTTTAGCCCTAATTTTTTCCTAAGCCTCCCTTTTGGGTTTTCGACTTAGCGGGTCCTTTCATGCGTAGTATTTTTTGACTGAGTCTGAATTGACTGGAAGCGGAACGTCTTCCCTATCCATGTTTGTCAGGATTAGAGCACCTCCTGAGAAAGCTTTGTTCACGATGTACGGTCCCTCATAGTTGGGAGTCCACTTGCCTCTTGGATCAGTGTGGATTGGGAGAATCTTTCTTAAGACCAGGTGTTGTACCCCAAAATTTGCCCTCCCATTTTCTCAACATTTTCTCATCACAAGACCCTTGGAGCTCAAGATCCAGTTAGGGTTTCCTCTGCTCAAGACTTCTCCTTGCACTGTTGACCCAAATTAGGGTTTGTGTTTGCACAAAGATATTTTGACCTAAAATGCCTAAGATGACTTTCATGCTTCATGTTGGACTCCCAAGTTTATCCATACCAAGTTTCAAGCGTTGATTCCAAACTTTGCCCAGTCAACTGGACAGTTGACCTAGAAATCAGCTGTATTGGGGAAAAAGTCAACTGTGGCCAATTGACAGTAAAATCTCATGAAAATTGACCCACATCAACATTATGAACTCATATGGACCATTTGATCAAGTTTGGATCACAATTCCACAAGAAATTTGATCAGATCACCAAAAGGGCAAAATGGTCATTTTTAGGGTTTTGACTGCACAAAGGCAATTTTTGACTGTTTGACCTAGCCAATGGCAAACCAAACTCACATATGGACTCGAGGACCCCATGGAATTGTCTTGACATACTCAACAAGTTCAAAAGACCCCAAATACACAAGATTGACAGTTGAATTTCCCAGTCAATTGATCAATTTTGACCGTATACTGAAAAGTCAAACTTTGACTTTTTGGTCAAAATCAAGTGTCAAGATTCATTTTTCATCAAAACATGCCAAATCATGAAACTTGTTCATCAAGAAATCAAGAATTGCAAATTAGGGTTTGAAAGGAAGATTTTTCATAACTTAGAATTTTTCTAAGTTATGAAAAAACCCTAATTTTTTCCTAACTTTGTCCCACTTTCTCATCAAGATGCATTTGGATTCAAGGAAAAGTCAAAACATGAAAGTTGTAGTCCATTACAAAGTATACAACTTTGATTCACAAAGTTTCCTCAAAAGAAGCTTGTAGCTCAAGTTACAATTTTTGGAATAAGGGTACCAAACCATTCTTAACTTAGAGAAATTTGACCTATTTTAGGCAGGATTTTTGCCTAACTTCAAGACCATTTTTCACATGCTTACACTTGGAATTTCAATTTTCATTTCAAAGATAGATTGTAGTACACATTCCAAGCTTTCCAAAATGTCCAAGAACTCATCAAACAACCTCATGGTTAGGGAGAATCGAATTTGGTAAGTTGGGAAAAATTCACTTTTGTTATGACCAATTTACATGTTCATACACTTGTGCCATTTTGAAATTAGCATGCATAAGCTAGTTATAGGCCTCTAATCCCATTTTAACTCAATAATTAAATGCCAATCCATTGTGTGTTAGCATTATTTTGTGCATTTGGACATTACATGTTAGATTAAGCCTTAATTAGAAAAAGCACTTTATCCATTTGTGTAAAGTTTGGCTTTATGTCAAGTTTGTGAATCAAAGAGTACAATGCATATCTTTGGACACAAGATTCATGGAGATATCACACTGATCAAGGCTCAAGTGTGCAGCATACTTGAGGGGCCTGTACAAGCTAGAAACACCACTTGACATTTCCTTGCTTAAGTGTGAAGAAAGCTTGCATAACAACTACCAACTCACATTGCTGCAACCAAAAGCTTAGACAAACTTCTTGAGCATATTCTAAACAATCACCCTGACCTGAAACACGAGCTAAACACCTTCCAAACCTCATCAAACCTCAAAACACCATAGAACTGCCCAAAACAGGGCACCTGTTGCAGATTGAGTTCCATAACTCAATCCATTCGTGCATTCTTGCCAAAACCACTTCAAACACATCCCACATCATCCCTTGAAACTGTTCCAAGCCCTGAACATGACCTGTAATATCCCTAGCTAACATCACCATTTTCATTTTTCTGTTTTGCAGTTGAAGTACCATAGCACGATTCTCTTGGTTTCCAAGCAAAGTAAAGCTTGGGATAGCATCCCTGGACATCAAGGAAGCTGTACCAATCATCACCTTGCATTGAAAACACCTCCATCACCAGATACGATTCCAACTGAACAGGTAAGTTCATGAACTCTTATCTCTCTATCCAGGCATTGTTAGGTTTAGATTTGTGAAGAGATTATGTCACATTCATAGCCCTGAACATGCCTGTTGTACCCCAAAATTTGCCCTCCCATATTTCTCAAAACATTTCAAGAAAAATTCACAAGTCCAACCTGGCGCGTCATATTCAGGTATTCTTTCGCCAAGATATCTCTGATAACGTATTCTCAAATTCAGGTTCGGCTCAAGAGTCAATTCTTTAAAGAAGGTATCCGAATGTGTGAGTTTTCTCGAAGAAATATGGTGAAAAAAGTGTGCTGAAAGTGCAGTTTTTACGCGCTAAAAAATTCATAACTTGAAGATCGTGACTCGTTTTGAACCCGTTCCGGTGGCCAAAATTCCGTCTTGACATTATCTACGTTTTCATCTCTCACGGCTGGAAGCCAATTTCGATCAGAAGGTCTTCAAAAATGTGGATTTATCAAGTATTTTCGCGCAGAAAATTTGTGACAGAAGTTTATTTGCGTCATGTTCAGAAAATCATAACTTGGTCGATTTTCATCGTATCAAGCTGGTTCCGGTGCCAAAATTTCACAAATTGAGTTGGCTACATTTCCACAGAAGGTATTGAGTTCAAACGGTATTCAAAAGGCCTTCGTTTTTTGCTCAGAGTGCGTGACACGCTGAAAATCCTGAATGCTGAATATTATTTCATCTGAGCCGAAACTTCGAAAATTCATAACTCGGTCAATTTTTATCGGATTGGACTCATATTTTTACACAAGGTCACTGACTCATAGATCTACAACTTTGCTTCAAAAGTCGAGATCAAATTATGCACCGATCAATACCAGTTTTTTATTGAAGAACGTGTCAGAGTCGACACTGGAGCCCAAAATAAGTTTGTCTGAGCAGCTGAAACTTCAAAAATTCATAACTAATTCACCGTTTATCCGATTGAGTCGATTTTCGGACAGGAGTTAGTTCTCGATGTCGGCTACATTTTGTTTTCACACTTCAACTTCAAAAAATGCACTTAAGTCCCTGCGATTTAGCCTGGAAAGTGACGAATTCAAGTGAATATTGGAGGCCCAATTGCACATTCAAAGCCCATTTTCTTTACCCTAATTTCCACTATATAATCACCTTCTTGTCACACAAACCAGGGGGAGGAGAGAAAAAAGGGAGGAGAAAAAAAAAGGGAGAAAGGGGAAGAGAAAAAAGAGAGAAAAAACCTTGCCACAACACTGTTGGAATATCAAACTCTTTCAAGAACCCTAAAACCTTGAAATCCTTATTACAAATCCCTCTCTCACTACAAACAAAGCCATCTCAGTTACAAACCAACACCTCACTACTTCTCCAGTAAGGATAAGGCTGGCTTGATCTCCATGATCCTAATTTTCCAGTAAGGCATAAAAGCATCCAGGTCACTAATTTTCCAGTAAGGGTAAGATTGATTTGATCTCCATGATCAAAAGGGTATAATCATTCATACATGCCATATTGTGCCTAAACATTAAATTTCTTCATATATTGGCTTTATTTTCATTTTATGATTTTATTTAATGTGTTCGTGAGATTCAACACTACAGATTTAGACAGAATCCCATGCAGGTTCATTAAGGAACGTTGAGGCCAAAAGCCAAATGGCCAAAAGGCCAAATGGCCAAAGTAGAACATTTTATGCATGACACCAATACATGGCGAGGCAGACATTAAGCCAGACATTAAGGAACGTTGAAGCCAGAACACAAATGGCCAAAAGCCAAAAGCCAAAAGCCAAATGGCCAAAGTAGAACAACTTATGCATGAAACTCAATCCAATGGCCAAAGAATGCAGACCACGGTACTCAAGAGTCAATACTTCAAAAAAATCTCCCCTTGGGCCAGACACCCCCTATGGTTTGCTCAATTTTTAATTTTTATTTGTTTTTCCTTTTTATTCTTTTAATTGTTTTTTTAATTGTTTTCTTTTAATTCCATAAAATAATTTTCATAATAAATATAAAATACAGAAAAATCAAAAAAATGTTTATTTTATTAATATTAATTTTACTATTATTATTTTTGTAAATAAACTTTAAACAATTAATTAGATTAATTTAGGTTTCAAAACTTTAATATTTTTCTTAATAAATTAAATATGTAGAAATTAGGGTTTTTAACTTTTTCATCATTTTTTTTAATAAATAATTTTCTCATCATTATTATTATTATTAACTACTAATTTATTTTGTAAATAAACATGTACATAAATTCTTTAGTAAATTAAGTTAAACTTTAACATTTTTCTCAAATAATTAAAAATAACTTAGAATTAGGGTTTCTTTTAATTTTAATTTTAATTTTCTTATTTCATAAATACAAAAAAACCTAAAAAACACTTCTTTTATTTCAATAAATAATTAATTAATTTTTAATTTCATTTAATTTCTTTAAAGGGTCCAACGCCCTCGAACGTTCTATTTTTATTTCTTTCGCACATTTATTTTCTTTCAAATATTATGTAATTGCTCAAGCCATGTAACTCGGACATTTTACATTTCCTGCATTTTATTTCTTTATTTTATGTCAAATCGGGTCCTGGTTTAATTTGGCGATGTGGACCCGCGCCTTTGTAATAGTCTAGGAATTTTATCTTTCCGCACTTTTTAACTGTTAAATAATGGCATGAAAGAATGTATGGACAAAAATAAAAAAGCAATGCGTAGATCACCCATGACATGACAAGACAAAAATAAACGAATATGACACACAAAGCACACACCACCCCTAGGGTACGCCTCACTGTTGCCTTGCCCTCGGAAAGTGATCGTCGAGTAGAGGACGTTTTAGTAAGTCCTCATGATCCAGGAACCTGGCATGAGGGTAGCTTCTGAGGTGTCTTCCCATTGCTCGGTGATCACATTGTTGCCTTGTCCCTCGAATGTGGCCGTCGACTATAGGACGTCTTAGTGAGTCCTTGTGTCCATTGATCAAGTTTCCTAAAACAAAGTTGCCTCGAATAAGTTGCCTCGGAACGGTCGCCTCGAATAAAAGATCAATGGCATAAGGGTAGCTCCTAGGGTATCTTACCTTTGCTCGGTGACCACGATGTCCCTAAAACTCGAATTGACCCGAACACCTCCAACGGTGGTGCTACCTACCTCTCAATGGTGGGATGGCATTACCTTAAGGACATCTACACAGCCGAATTCCTTAGGGTAGGTAGGTTCTCAAGGATACTTGCTCTAATTTCAAAAACAAAACAAAACTCTTTTCACACCAACACATTTTCAAAAGCTTTCAAAGCAAACTTTTCAAACACTCTGACGTATGAGTCGAACTGAAAATTTTCAAAGAAACTTTTTTAAACCCACATTGAAAAGCAAACAAACAATTTTGAAAACACAATGAGCAAGTATCTAAGAGCCCATGGATAACCATGGATAGAAAGGGTGCTAACACCTTCCCTTTCTATAATCTACCTCCCGAACCGAGAGCAATCTCTATAAGGAATTTTTCTGTGCTTTTGTCCTTTCCATTTGGAGAAAATAAAAGACGGTGGCGACTCTTGCTTCCGCGACATTTCGCGAACCAGCGTTAAACTGTCAGTTCCAGATCCACCGATCACAGAACTGGCGACTCTGCTGGGGACTTACACTTAAAGTGAGGTGTACCTTAGGGCTAGTTCATAACTGTGTTTTCAATTGTCTGAATTGTTTGCTTTAAAATTGTGGGACTGTCTTGGGAGTTCTATAGATCCTAACCCGGATCTGGGGATACCTTCTTAGAAAGTAGCAACAAGGCTGTGAGGGAACTGTGCGGGGTATACCGACATGGTTGAAACAGTCTGCTACGTTGATGTGGCACTTTGGTGTGTACCGGTAACCCTTGAGTTCAGTCAAGGAGAGTACGGGGCCTCCGCGTGGTGTCATGAAGCATCAACAGACCTTAGGAACCTTAATTGAACTATCTTGGCCTCTTTAGGGTAGTGAGATAACTGACTTTGGTGCAGTCCGAGGTTGGTTGATACTCGATACTACACCCAATTGAGGGTTGCTTTCCTGGAATATTTCGGTCGCCAGTTCAGTGGCTAAATCGAAACGATGAACAATGAAAGCAATCCCGTGATATTGGGACCCTTAGAACCCGGTTACTTCTTATAGGACAGGTTGAACCCACCAACTTCAAGAGGGTAATACCTAGACCTCATGCTGGCCTAAACTCTAAGGGCTCTTTTGCGTGACTTGTGTGCCTTCAAACTTGGATTACTTGCATGCTTGTTATCTGACATCTGAACTTCTTGCAGGTTTTGTTTATAGTCCCTAACTAGGACTCATAATAAGGTTTACTGAACTTCCTGCAGGTTTTGTTCATAGTCCTTAACTAGGACTCATCACAAGGCTTACTAAGTTTCTTGCAGGTCTTTGTTTAGTCCTTAACTAGGACTCATAACCAGGTTTACCGAGTTTCTTGCAGGGTTTGTTTTAGTCCTTAATTGGGACTCATGACAAGTATACTGAATCTCTTGCAGGGTTTGTTTATAGTCCTTAATTGGGACTCATAACAGGGTTTACCTACACTACCCCATGCATCATGACATCATACCATTGCATACATCCTAACCCATTTCAAGGATCTCAAAGGCTTGTGATGCAGGTCATGATGAGTCAAACATCTAGAAAGGGGCAAAGAGGATTTATTTTCCTCTAGCCAAAGTTGTCAGGGGCTATGACCCACTTGATATGGTGAGCTTTGACTCCTGAAGAAGGTTCCCCTAGCCAAGGTCGTTTGGAAAGCAAAATAAGGTTGAGGACATGAGTCAGGGGCTATGACCCACTTGATATGGTGAGCCTTTGACCCTTGGAAGAAAGACTCTCAACAAATATGAAGTTTCTTTCAATCAAGCTACCGGATCCAAATGCTAACCAATTTTCTTGTTTACCCCGCGAGGTCCTTGAAAACATTACATGCATGTCATACTCATCATTGCATAACAGGTATCCTTGTTGTAGGTCACTTACCTTTCTCGCTGTTTATTTCAGCAATGGCCTTCCAACCAAATGACCGGGACCTTCTCGCTCAAGAGACTCAGTTCAGGGAAATCCTCCTGAATCTATCCAAGGGGCAGGAAGAGCTAAGGATACTTCTCAGGGAGACCTTTGTCAGGAATAGTGCTGAGGATGAAAGGCTGAAACACCTACAAGCTGAGGTGGATGCATTGAGGGTCCAGATGCTGGGGCAGGTGACTGCCATTCAAGGGTTAGCTCAAAAACAAGATGAGCTCTGGTTTCTCGTCAACCAACTGCTGCAGGGTAACCAACTAGGGCAAAAGTCCAAGGGTAAAAAGCCAGTCATCGCTCGACCACCTTTGAGACAAAGAGGCAAGGAGAGAGCTCCCCAAACGGCTCCAGTGTCACAAATTCAACATCGCAACCAACAAAAGAGCGAGAGGAGGCAGTTCACTCGGCTCAGCATGACCCTATCCCAGATATTGCCACAGTTGCTGGAGACCAAGCTGGTAACTCTAAAAGAGGCTCCGAAGTTTCAAAATACAACGTCACCAAAGTATAACCCCAACGCTCGCTGCGCTTATCATTCTGATAGCCCGGGGCATGCTACAGAGGAATGTTGGGCTCTGAAGAACAAGATCCAGGACCTGATTGATGAAGGAGCACTGGAATTCACACAAGATGGTCAGGCTGAATTTTTCTACCATCCCTCCAAAGCTCACCTTTTGAAGTGACAAGCTCTGAGACTAGGAAACTTTTGTTCATTCGAATGTTCAAGTTGCAGTTTTCTTTTGTTCAAACATTTACTCTGGTTAAACATTGTTATTTCATTAATGCATCGCATATGTCTGTTTTGAAGCAATATATTCGCATTCACTATATGCAAACTGCTTTCATATTTTTTTCTGATGTCAACTCTTGATCTAAAATTCTAAGCCTCTTGAGGGAGGATGACGAAAACGATACCACTATCTTTACAGTATGCTTTTGAACAGACCCCGCTGATGAGGTACAGGCATTGTTTCAATTCCTAAACACTGGAGTTATAAGGATGATAATCCCTCGTCAACCCCTCTGAGCCAAAGAAGTAGGAGTTTTTCTTTTCGAAATTTAAAACCCTTAATCATAACCTGGGGCAGGGTAGTTCTCTCAGTTGATCCAAATGCATAACAAATGGCACCACAGAGGTCCTTACAACAAAAAAAGAAAGACAGTGATGGTTCCGAATAATCAATAAAGAAAAGCAGTCATTATCTCAAAAAATAAAAAACCCATTAAGTCAAAACCCATGAAGGAGACTTACAAAACTGGGGCATCCCGCTGACTGTAATTCCAAAAAAGGAAACAGTTCAGGCAAAAAAAGAAAGGGATAACAAAAAAAATCAGAAAAGAAAGAGGTCTTACAAACCCTCAACAAAAAAAAAAGGAATGACTGCCTATTCAAAATAAATTGTCAACATCGGAATCATCACCGGAAAATCAGAGTAAAGACTCAAAACAAGGTCTAACATATGATCAACTGAGTTTAGGATTGAAGAACATCACGAAGAGCGGGTGGGTACAAATAATTTGAGCCTTTATCCTTTGTTTCTTAAACCGTGAACCAGGCCACGTTATAACCCTTAAAAGTCCTAGCTGAAGCATGGGTTAGTTTGAAAGCATACTGTTACGAAAGGTATCCTGACTCCTTAAGGCCTACGGTAAATACGGAGTTGACATCACGTTTTACAAACATTCACTTGTTTTATGAAAAAGGATGCATTTTCAAAAACTTCGAAACAGATATGAGCTTTGCATTTTAACATAACTTTGTTTGCATATGACTATTTGTTTGAACAACAGGGAAATTCGCACGATGAATACCTAGTGAACAAAAGCACTTCCAATCAAGGGGCATGACAGGATCATGGTCCATCATCTGGGGCAACCCAATCAAGATTTGGAGAATCTCTCAAAGGCCAAATAGCCTGGGGCAAATCTCCACCTGAGTCACTTGGGGCATTTCAACAACGAATCTTGCCTGATCAAATACCTTCTGGTGGCATGACAAAACACTTCTAACAGGGGCAACTCCCTACTTTCTGAGAGCGTGGACATAGTCGAAAAGATACTACGCAAAATCAAAGACCCGCTAGGTCGACGTACCTAGGCAAAAATAAGGGCTTCCCGGCGAACCAAAAGGGTTCGGGCAAAATGAAGGGATGAAATAAAAAAAAAAAAAATTTGTACACCCGGCAAGTCGAAAACCTGAAAAGGCGGCTTGGGCAAAAATGGGTATCCCGGTGGACTGAAAACCCGAAAGGGCGGTCCAGGCAAAAGTTAGGGATCAAAAGCGTACGACTATGTCCCGGCATCTTGTCACTGGCCTATCAGAAGAAGAGTTTGGCCATCAACAACTGTCAAGCACCTTCACAGGTCTGCCTCTCCCACCACCGAAACAGGGGCAATGATGAGCTGTCCAAGCGATCTAATTGTTCCATCCACCAAGGTGCCAAGGTAGGCTAAAGAACATAACCGGCATATCTCAATTCCCCAGAGAGTAAGCAGCCAATACACTCTCTCCAAGCTATATTATCAAATCTCAAGGAAGTTGAGTATCCTCCAGTAGATCTCAACATTCTCCGACAGCATATATATTCTTAACAAGCATCCCCGGCAGTCTTGGTCTAAAGATTGTTCCCCGGCGGCATACAAACATTCAAAGGAATCACTTTCCCCGCCATTAAAAACTTCCCCAGGAGAGTCTAATCTAGTTCCCCAGGAAAATTGGAACCCATCTCCCCAAGCAGTAAGCTTATCCCCAGTAGATTCTGGAAGCTTATCCCTCGCAGAGCACGAACGCGTCTCCCAGCTTTATTCAAAGAGTTATTTCCCTACCAGGATATAACTGGGTTATCCTCAGCCAAAAGCTACGGAAAGATCATCTTCGACGAAGCCTTCTTATCCCCAGCGAAGTCTATTAACACTTCCAACACAACCAGGGTATCCCCAACAAGTTATTATCAACATTCCAGCAAAGCATCTCTCTCCCCACAGAGTATTGCTTCCCAGCAAGATCGTTAGAGTAATTTTCTCCCCGCAGAGTAATCCATTCGCCAAGTCTATTCCCCAACGGAGTTATCTTCTCCTACTGGTATTCTTGCAACTATCATCCCTAGCGGAAGCAAAGATCTATTCTCCAACATCATCCCAGGAGTGACTTCCCGGCACCCGTCAAGGATTTATTTTCCTAAGACGAAAAAATACATACATAAACATCGCACTTCCATACATTATAGCATGCATATACGTATCATATCTTGCAAATCTCATTTATGTTGAGAACATCATTGCTTGATCCATATCACGCATTGCATATGACTGACCTTTACCTTTCAGGAAATATTCAGTTAAGTTCTCAGCCATATTTCAAGACCTAGGCCGGTTCAGTTAAATCAACTCCAAAGATTTCTTATCCAGTCAAAGGCCTTCTCTGGTCCAGTTAAATCGACCCCAAACAGATTTTTCTGATAAAGATCCAGTTGAAGACATTCCAAGACCTAGACCGGTTCAGTTAATCGACCCTAAGATTCTCTGTTTCTTATCCAGTCCAAGGCCTTCTCTAGTCCGGCTAAATCGACTCCCAACAGATTTTTCTGATGAAGACTCAGTAGAAGTTATTCAGATGGTTCCCTCTCCGACGGTGAGTGAGGTGATAATCTCTTATGGTTCCCTCTCCGACGGTGAGTGAGGTGATAATTCCTTTTCAGATGGTTCCCTCTCCGACGGTGAGTGAGGTGATAATCTCTTATGGTTCCCTCTCCGACGGTGAGTGAGGTGATAATTCCTTTTCAGATGGTTCCCTCTCCGACGGTGAGTGAGGTGATAATCTCTTATGGTTCCCTCTCCGACGGTGAGTGAGGTGATAGTTCCTTTTCAGATGGTTCCCTCTCCGACGGTGAGTGAGGTGATAAGTCCTTTTCAAATGATTCCCTCTCCGACGGTGAGTGAGGTGATAATTCCTTTTCAGATTATAATTTCCTATAGTTCCCTCTCCAACGGTGAGTGAGGTGACTCCCTTTGAGATTATAATGTCCTTTGGTCCTCTTCCCGATACTACGAAGATGGTAATTCCCGCTAAGATTTTTCTCAACGAGCGTTGTTGAAGTTAAAGTCATCCAAGGTTCTCTCACCGTACCTGTTGAGGTAGTAACCACCCCTGGTTCATTCATCATCTTTTGAAGCTCCAGACTCAGCTCCTGTAACCAGTCAGGACATATCTATACCAAGCATCTGAAAACCAGCTCCTGCAACATGTCAGGTAATCATCTTTCTTTTGCAGGTACGCAGGTTCTCGCCAAGGAATCTCTTATGCGATCAACATCCAGATGGCATCTATAAGCCCATCCACCTTCCATCATCTCTTAGCATGGCATCTATAAGCCCATCATCCTATTCATCAATCTCCAAATGGCATCTATAAGCCATTCCCCCGTCACACTACTATGTGAGCGCAAATTTCTGGGCACTCTAGTGTTCAATCATCTTCCACCCTCGGATTACGAAAGGCACGTCAGCCAATCTGCATCCTCAGGTCTAAGAAGATTGAACAGGGGCAACTGTTGTACCCCAAAATTTGCCCTCCCATATTTCTCAAAACATTTCAAGAAAAATTCACAAGTCCAACCTGGCGCGTCATATTCAGGTATTCTTTCGCCAAGATATCTCTGATAACGTATTCTCAAATTCAGGTTCGGCTCAAGAGTCAATTCTTTAAAGAAGGTATCCGAATGTGTGAGTTTTCTCGAAGAAATATGGTGAAAAAAGTGTGCTGAAAGTGCAGTTTTTACGCGCTAAAAAATTCATAACTTGAAGATCGTGACTCGTTTTGAACCCGTTCCGGTGGCCAAAATTCCGTCTTGACATTATCTACGTTTTCATCTCTCACGGCTGGAAGCCAATTTCGATCAGAAGGTCTTCAAAAATGTGGATTTATCAAGTATTTTCGCGCAGAAAATTTGTGACAGAAGTTTATTTGCGTCATGTTCAGAAAATCATAACTTGGTCGATTTTCATCGTATCAAGCTGGTTCCGGTGCCAAAATTTCACAAATTGAGTTGGCTACATTTCCACAGAAGGTATTGAGTTCAAACGGTATTCAAAAGGCCTTCGTTTTTTGCTCAGAGTGCGTGACACGCTGAAAATCCTGAATGCTGAATATTATTTCATCTGAGCCGAAACTTCGAAAATTCATAACTCGGTCAATTTTTATCGGATTGGACTCATATTTTTACACAAGGTCACTGACTCATAGATCTACAACTTTGCTTCAAAAGTCGAGATCAAATTATGCACCAATCAATACCAGTTTTTTATTGAAGAACGTGTCAGAGTCGACACTGGAGCCCAAAATAAGTTTGTCTGAGCAGCTGAAACTTCAAAAATTCATAACTAATTCACCGTTTATCCGATTGAGTCGATTTTCGGACAGGAGTTAGTTCTCGATGTCGGCTACATTTTGTTTTCACACTTCAACTTCAAAAAATGCACTTAAGTCCCTGCGATTTAGCCTGGAAAGTGACGAATTCAAGTGAATATTGGAGGCCCAATTGCACATTCAAAGCCCATTTTCTTTACCCTAATTTCCACTATATAATCACCTTCTTGTCACACAAACCAGGGGGAGGAGAGAAAAAAGGGAGGAGAAAAAAAAAGGGAGAAAGGGGAAGAGAAAAAAGAGAGAAAAAAACCTTGCCACAACACTGTTGGAATATCAAACTCTTTCAAGAACCCTAAAACCTTGAAATCCTTATTACAAATCCCTCTCTCACTACAAACAAAGCCATCTCAGTTACAAACCAACACCTCACTACTTCTCCAGTAAGGATAAGGCTGGCTTGATCTCCATGATCCTAATTTTCCAGTAAGGCATAAAAGCATCCAGGTCACTAATTTTCCAGTAAGGGTAAGATTGATTTGATCTCCATGATCAAAAGGGTATAATCATTCATACATGCCATATTGTGCCTAAACATTAAATTTCTTCATATATTGGCTTTATTTTCATTTTATGATTTTATTTAATGTGTTCGTGAGATTCAACACTACAGATTTAGACAGAATCCCATGCAGGTTCATTAAGGAACGTTGAGGCCAAAAGCCAAATGGCCAAAAGGCCAAATGGCCAAAGTAGAACATTTTATGCATGACACCAATACATGGCGAGGCAGACATTAAGCCAGACATTAAGGAACGTTGAAGCCAGAACACAAATGGCCAAAAGCCAAAAGCCAAAAGCCAAATGGCCAAAGTAGAACAACTTATGCATGAAACTCAATCCAATGGCCAAAGAATGCAGACCACGGTACTCAAGAGTCAATACTTCAAAAAAACCTCCCCTTGGGCCAGACACCCCCTATGGTTTGCTCAATTTTTAATTTTTATTTGTTTTTCCTTTTTATTCTTTTAATTGTTTTTTTAATTGTTTTCTTTTAATTCCATAAAATAATTTTCATAATAAATATAAAATACAGAAAAATCAAAAAAATGTTTATTTTATTAATATTAATTTTACTATTATTATTTTTGTAAATAAACTTTAAACAATTAATTAGATTAATTTAGGTTTCAAAACTTTAATATTTTTCTTAATAAATTAAATATGTAGAAATTAGGGTTTTTAACTTTTTCATCATTTTTTTTAATAAATAATTTTCTCATCATTATTATTATTATTAACTACTAATTTATTTTGTAAATAAACATGTACATAAATTCTTTAGTAAATTAAGTTAAACTTTAACATTTTTCTCAAATAATTAAAAATAACTTAGAATTAGGGTTTCTTTTAATTTTAATTTTAATTTTCTTATTTCATAAATACAAAAAAAACCTAAAAAACACTTCTTTTATTTCAATAAATAATTAATTAATTTTTAATTTCATTTAATTTCTTTAAAGGGTCCAACGCCCTCGAACGTTCTATTTTTATTTCTTTCGCACATTTATTTTCTTTCAAATATTATGTAATTGCTCAAGCCATGTAACTCGGACATTTTACATTTCCTGCATTTTATTTCTTTATTTTATGTCAAATCGGGTCCTGGTTTAATTTGGCGATGTGGACCCGCGCCTTTGTAATAGTCTAGGAATTTTATCTTTCCGCACTTTTTAACTGTTAAATAATGGCATGAAAGAATGTATGGACAAAAATAAAAAAGCAATGCGTAGATCACCCATGACATGACAAGACAAAAATAAACGAATATGACACACAAAGCACACACCACCCCTAGGGTACGCCTCACTGTTGCCTTGCCCTCGGAAAGTGATCGTCGAGTAGAGGACGTTTTAGTAAGTCCTCATGATCCAGGAACCTGGCATGAGGGTAGCTTCTGAGGTGTCTTCCCATTGCTCGGTGATCACATTGTTGCCTTGTCCCTCGAATGTGGCCGTCGACTATAGGACGTCTTAGTGAGTCCTTGTGTCCATTGATCAAGTTTCCTAAAACAAAGTTGCCTCGAATAAGTTGCCTCGGAACGGTCGCCTCGAATAAAAGATCAATGGCATAAGGGTAGCTCCTAGGGTATCTTACCTTTGCTCGGTGACCACGATGTCCCTAAAACTCGAATTGACCCGAACACCTCCAACGGTGGTGCTACCTACCTCTCAATGGTGGGATGGCATTACCTTAAGGACATCTACACAGCCGAATTCCTTAGGGTAGGTAGGTTCTCAAGGATACTTGCTCTAATTTCAAAAACAAAACAAAACTCTTTTCACACCAACACATTTTCAAAAGCTTTCAAAGCAAATTTTTCAAACACTCTGACGTATGAGTCGAACTGAAAATTTTCAAAGAAACTTTTTTAAACCCACATTGAAAAGCAAACAAACAATTTTGAAAACAAAATGAGCAAGTATCTAAGAGCCCATGGATAACCATGGATAGAAAGGGTGCTAACACCTTCCCTTTCTATAATCTACCTCCCGAACCGAGAGCAATCTCTATAAGGAATTTTTCTGTGCTTTTGTCCTTTCCATTTGGAGAAAATAAAAGACGGTGGCGACTCTTGCTTCCGCGACATTTCGCGAACCAGCGTTAAACTGTCAGTTCCAGATCCACCGATCACAATGCCCATATAATTAGTTTTCACTTATGTTATGTGTGCTATGAGAATTTGATGTCTGAACTTGGAACAAAAACTAGGTCAGGAATTGGGGGAGAAGAAATTCTCTCTCATTTCTGAGAGTTAAATCATGTTCTTTATATGTATGAACTCGTGAGATGATGCTTGACATTTTTTGTGTTGTGAGTTTTCATTAAAAGTCAAAGAATCAGGTTCTTGTTATGGAAGCAAGAGGCGCGCGTTTTTTCAAACAATTCTGGCCAGAGGTTGAAGAAGGTCTTTTGGGCTGGGCTTTGTTTCATTTTTCTTATTTGCACCCTTTTGTTACTTCTAAACCCCCATGGCCCATTGTGTTTATTTGATATATTTTCTTGACTTTTCTTTTTATTCCTGACTCATTTATTTTTCTTCATAATATTAAAAATATAAAAAATATTTTTTGAACCATTTTTATATTTAATAGGCATTTATTTGTTTAGATTGACATTTATACATATAAATAATACATAAATACATTTTATTTTAAAATACAAAAAATAATATAAACATATTTTATTTCTGATTTTATTTTGTATTATCTCTAAAAAACATTTTATAATAAAAATATATATATTTTTTTTTTGTAAATATTAAATATTTTTATTTTTGTACATATAATATATATTTAATAAATAATGTAAAATACTTATATATTTATTAGTATATTTAGGGAAAATACAAAGAATTAATACATTTTATTTCTATTAATATTTTGACCTCAAAAATACTTTTTTTACAATATACCTTCTTTTATTTATTTTTGTACATAACTAGTAAACATTGTATATATTAAATAATTAATACATTTTACTTAATAAATTAGGGTTTTGCCCTAAATACATAAAAACTCCAAAAAATGAATACCTTTTATTTTGTTTATTTGACATATAAAAATCACTTTTTTCCATACATATAAAAAACATTTTTTTTTGCATCTTGCATATTTATTCCATTTTTATTTAATTATTGTATATTAAATAATTTGTATAATTCAATTTTGATGTAATAGTTAGGTTTAAATTCCTTGTCAAAATACCCCCATTTGAACATTTGTACCCCCCTTCACATATATTGTGTTGTAATAACTTAGGAACTTTATTTTTCGCACTTTAAAGCTTTCTAATTATGCCATGTTAGAATTAGGGTTTGTATGCAAATCAATTAACCAAAAATAGTTTGACCTAAATTCAAGATAAACAAGCATGAAAATGGACAACACTAATCACACTTGCACCCCTAGGGTATTCCACTTGTTGCCTTCAATAATGGGCCATATTGCATGTTAGGTCTCTTTGGGCAAAACAAACACAATTCAAATGATCATAGTCCCTCGATGACGCTTTCGAAAGTTGCCTAAAAAATGATCAAGTCCCTCCAAAGAAAATTGCCCAAAGATACTTGGCACCATTGCAATTATGGTCTAAACGATGACCCGCGCCCGTCCCTTTCACATCCTAACACAAGATTGTCCACCAAATGCAATGGTGGAACAAAATTGTTAAAAGGGTTAAAACATAGCAAAGACCTTTGAGAACTTTAGGGTAGATAGCTCTTGAGTACTTGTCAACTTGCAAAACAAAAACACTTGCTTATTTTTCAAACCACACTTTCAAAACAACTTTCAAAAACAATTGAAAACCTTTTTCAAAAGACATACACCTTTGTATACATCCCAACATGGATCATTACAAAAGGTGGCCACCACATTGGCTTCTATTCAAAACATTTTCAAACCCACACACACAAAGCACCATTTCAAACAATTGAAAATTAAGGCAAGTTGGTCTAAGCAAGTAACTAAGAGCCCATGGATAACCATGGATAGAAAGGGTGCTAATACCTTCCCTTTCTATAATCTACTCCCCGAACCCAAGAAAACATCTCAAAGGTTTTTGATGTGCTTTTTAACCTTTCCTTAGGATAAAATAAAAAGTCGATGGCGACTCTTGCTCAACCGAAACATTTGCGAAAACAAAACGCAAAACCTCAAGTCAGTTCTCCCACCGTATCACACCAGGTCACCTGCATGGAACTCTCGAGGCCGAATCTTCTTGTCAAATGCCCTCTTGAGATGCTGTTGGTATAAATGACCGTGACAAATGGCTGCCAGGCGCTTTTCTTCGATGAGATTGAGTTGGTCGAGTCTCGTTTGAATCCATTCTTCTTCATCAAGTTTAAAATCCATCAGAACCCTTAAGGAAGGAATCTCCACTTCGACCGGGAGTACCGCATCCATACAATAAACTAGTGAAAACGGAGTTACCCCAGTGGAAGTACGCACCAAAGTTCGATAGCCATGCAGGGCAAAAGGAAACATCTCATGCCAATCTTTGTATGTTCTCATCATTTTCTGGATGATCTTCTTTATGTTCTTGTTAGTGGCTTTGACTGCCCCATTGATCTTTGGCCGATAGGGTGATGAATTATGGTGCTCGATCTTGAACTCTTCACACATTTCCCTCATCATCTTGTTGTTGATATTTGACCCGTTATCAGTGATGATCTTGTTAGGAGTTCCATACCGGCATATGATCTCTCTTTTGATGAAACAAGTGATAACTTGCTTGGTCACATTCTTGTATGAAGCCGCTTCCACCCACTTGGTGAAGTAGTCAATAGCAACAAGGACAAACATGTGTCCATTTGAAGCGCTCGACTCAATGCGCCCAATCATATCAATGCCCCACATTGCAAAGGGCCATGGTGAAGTCATCACATTCAAAGGAGTGGGAGGAACATGTATCCTGTCTGCGTAAACCTGGCATTTATGGCACATTTTGGCATATACACAACAGTCACTTTCCATCGTCATCCAGAAATAACCTACTCGTATGATTTTCTTGGCCATGGAATGCCCACTGGCATGAGTCCCAAAAGAGCCCTCGTGTATTTCTCGTATAATGGATTCTGCCTCGTGTCTATCCACGCATCTGAGCAGAACTGAATCATAGTTTCTCTTGTACAGAACGTCTCCTGACAATAAAAACTTAGATGCCAACCTTCTGAGAGTCCGCTTATCACAAATCGTAGCACCTTTGGGGTACTCTTGCTTCTCAAGATATCTTTTGATGTCAAAATACCACGGCCTTTCATCTGATACATCTTCCGTTGTGAGACAATGAGCAGGGAAAATATGTGTTGGCTCCTTGTAACGACAAATCCTTATACTGGGTGCATGATTCGGGTAATTGACTTTGAACATTGCTGCTAAAGTGGCCAGAGCGTCTGCCATTTGATTCGCTTCTCTAGGAATGTTCTCAAAGGTGACCTCATCGAAAGCGGGCAACAACTCAACTATGTAATTCCTGTATGGAACTAGATTAGGGTGCCGTGTATCCCAATCACCCCGTACTTGATGTATCACTAAGGCAGAGTCCCCATAAACTTCAAGAATCTTGATCTTCAAATCAATGGCTGCCTCAAGGCCCATCACACAAGCTTCATATTCAGCGACATTATTCATGCAATCAAAACATAATCTGGAAGTGAAAGGTATGTGAGTGTTGCGTGGAGAGGTCAGAACTGCCCCAATACCGTGACCCATAGCATTTGACGCACCATCGAACGTGAGAGTCCATCGCTCCCCTGGTTCAGGTCCTTCATTGTCATCAAGTTTCATAATATCCTCGTATGGAAAGTCGAACTTCATGGGCTGATATTCTTCCAATGGCTGGTGAGCGAGATGATAAGCAAGAATGCTACCTTTGATAGCCTTTTGTGTGACGTACTGGATGTCATACTCAGACAAAAGCATTTGCCATCGAGCCAATCTGCCTGTAAGTGCTAGTTTCTCGAAGATGTACTTTATCGAATCCATCTTAGATATCAGAAGCGTGGAATGTGTCAACATATACTGCCTCAAACGTCGGGCTGCCCACGTAAGAGCACAACAAGTCTTCTCAAGTAAGGAATACCTCGATTCACAATCAGTAAACTTCTTGCTCAAATAGTAAATGGCGTGTTCTTTTCGTCCAGTATCATCATGTTGTCCGAGCACACAACCCATAGATCCTTCAAGCACAATCAAATACATAATGAGAGGTCTCCCGGGAACTGGTGGTATGAGTATTTGTGGTTCTTGAATATACTGCTTAATCTTCTCGAAAGCTTCTTGACAACTCTCATCCCAACAGACATCCTGATTCTTGCGTAATAATTTAAAGATGGGTTCATAGGTAGCGGTAAGATGGGAAATGAACCTGGCTATGTAATTCAACCTTCCAAGGAAACCTCGTACTTCCTTCTCATTTTTCGGCACCGGCATATCTTGTATTGCTTTTACTTCGTCTAGATCTACTTCAATTCCTCGTTGAATCACTATAAAACCAAGTAACTTGCCCGATCGGACCCCAAAGGTGCATTTGTTGGGATTAAGCCTTAACCTGAACTTTCACAAACGATCAAACAACTTCTTCAAATGAACCAAATGTTCTTCCTCAGTCCGTGACTTCACAATCATGTCGTCCACATACACCTTAACCTCTTTATGAATTATGTCGTGAAAGAGAGTCACCATAGCTCGCTGATATGTCGCACCAGCGTTTTTAAGACCAAAAGGCATGACTCTATTGCAAAAGGTACCCCAAGGAGTTGTGAAAGTTGTTTTATCCATGTCTTCCGGAGCCATCTTTATCTGATTGTATCCAGAGAAACCATCCATAAAGGAAAACAACGAATACTGGGCAGTGTTATCAACCAATACATCAATATGGGGCAACGGGAAATCATCCTTCGGGCTTGCTCTATTCAAGTCTCAATAGTCAACACATATACGTACCTTACCATCCTTCTTAGGTATGGGCACAATGTTAGCAATCCAAGGCGGGTAATTTATCACCGATAGGAAACCTGCTTCGAGCTGTTTCTGAACCTCTTCTTTGATCTTCAAGGCCATGTCGGGTCTGGTCCTTCTTGGTTTTTGCTTTACAGGAGGACATTCTGGCTTGAGTGGTAATCTATGCATTACTATATCAGTGTCTAAGTCAGGCATGTCTTCATACAACCAGGCGAAGATGTCAGCATACTCTTGAAGCAAGTCAATCAACCCCTTCTTTTCTTCACTTTGCAAGACGGCCCCTATCTTGACTTCTTTCTTTACTTCTTCAGTACCGAGATTGATGACTTCTGTTTCTTCTTGATACGGCTGGATGAACTTCTCTTCCTGTCTCAAGATTCTGGCTAGTTTTTCAGGGACTTCACAATCTTCCTCGTTATCTTCGTTAGCATGATCAACTGAATTCTCAAGGATATAGGGAACCATAGCATTATCATTTCCAACGGAGTCCGAGACGGATCTGCATGATCGATGATTTTATGTTTTATTTTTAGAAAGTGCAAAAGAATATTTAGAATATGAAAAGAAAAGTATTGCAATTTTTATTTTGAAAAAGTAAAAGTAAAAGAAAAGACATAACAAAATTGTATGCGAAAGTGAGATTTTTCATTCAATGTTAAACGAAGATTGAAACATAAGGGGCCCCTTCTACAAGCTGTCAGTATGCCTTGGGCAGGACATATGACTTAAAATGGAAACAAAAAATTACACATCAAGGAAAACAACTTCAGGGATGTCCATGGCAGTCCAATTGCTGAGCTCCTGGTCCGGTGCAACTTGATAGATAAATCTTGAAATATCCTCATCGTCACCTTCAACATATGTTGAGAGCACTTGTCCTTCTTTGCTTGCACCATCACTGACGAACACTTCAGAAATTGGGAGAACCTGCTGTCCTTTGAGAGGAACCCAACCAGCTTGCACAGAGGATGATGGTTGATACCCAAGACCAAAACAGTTTTTCTTCTCTGGAACTTCAATTAATTTGCCCCAACTGTCATGGGGAGGTCTAGCTTCTATGAGGGCTTTGGCATCCTTCCAAGAGGCCATGGGTATCTCAGACTTCTTACCTTCCACGACGAGGACTTTGTCAACAGTAACAATCTCCAGAGCTTGAAAGGGCAACTCTTGTACCTCGCCTTCCACTTCCACATAACTGTAGGTAGTCAAATTATTAATCACTATGTCTTATTCCCCACAAACGACGACAACTTGGTCATTCACAATAAACTTCAAGCGTTGATGAAGATTAGATGTCACAACTCCTGCTACATGAATCCATGGACGACCCAAAAGGAAAGTATAGGATGGACGAATATCCATAACATAGAATGACAAATAGAAAGTGTGGAGACCAATCTTGACAGGCAAATCAACTTCTCTATCCACCGATCTTCTCGAACCATCAAACGCTCTAAATATTAGAGTGGAGGGCCTCATCATTACTCTGTCCATATTCAGCTTAAACAAGGTAACCTTAGGCATCACATTGAGTGAAGAACCTGTATCCACCAAAACTCGAGATAAAACAGTGTCCAAACACTACATAGAAACATGCAGCGCTTTATTGTGTGCTCTGCCTTCAACCGGGAGTTCCTCATCACAGAAACCCAAACAATTTCCCACAGCAATATTGGTGACTATTCTTTCAAACTGGGCCACAGAGATGTCTTGGGTATCATGAGCAGAACATAAGGTCTTCAATAAGGCGTTGAGGTGGGCCTCTGAACATAAAAGGAGAGACAAAATGGAAATCTTGGATGGGGTCTGGTTGAGCTGGTCCACTACTTTGTAATCACTCCGCTTGAGAATTCTCAAAAGTTGCTCCACTTCTTGTCCTACAGAAAGTTCGGGTTGATTATCCATCACTTGCTTTCCCCTAGCCTTAGCTAGAGCTTCACTGTTAGTTTCCTTAGGAGGTGGTGGTGGAGGAGAAAAGATCCGACCACTGTGAGTCATGTTACTTGTTCCCGCAATGTTGGTAACATTCTTGTCACCAACCGGAGGGCACTCATACCTCTTTCCATGAATATAGACTACATTATACTCCTATGGAACTGCCTTCGAATCGTTGCTTGTAGGAGGAATATGAGCTTGAATCATTGTGGGGGTAATAGGAACCTGAATTGTTAATAGAATACTAGGGATGGCTGAAAAGCTTCTCGGATAATAGGGGATTTCCAGGACATCAATCTCTTCTTCTCGGAATACTTTCTCTATCTGTAAAACACCTTCATCGATCAACTGTTGGATGGCCGTCTTCAACTCAGCACACTCTTCTGGTTTGGAAGAACAGGTTAAGCAGAAGTCATGGAGTTCTTGTAGCACTTCATGCTTCCACAAATGTTCTCTGACAGTTTCCAAAGATATCTTAATTTCATCAACCTTTGATACTAAAACCCGTTCATTAACTTCTTCGATAGCGTTGACCATTCCCCCTTAACGAGGAGGCATGGGATTATTTTGAATATTCGGACCAACAGGGTTGAAGTTGATGGATTTTGCATCGATGAGATCTTGAACTTTGCATTTGAAAGCTCTGCAATTTTCAATTGTATGGCCTGGGGCACCAAAATGGAATTCACAATGAGCATTAGAATCATATCCCCTAGGGAGAGGATTTGGCGGTGGACCGAGTTCACGCAATTGAACCATTTGGCTAGCAAGTAACTGTGGAAGAAGCTGAGCGTAGGACATGAGAATGAGATCAAATCTTCTTTCAGGGACTCTCTGTCTTTGAGGAGCCCTCGGGCCTTGGAGATGTTGATTCGGTTGTTGATAAGTTGTAGGAGGTGAAAACTGTTGTTGCGGAACATAATGTGGTTGCGGAGAGAAAGGCCGTTGTTGGGCCATCCAGGGTGCTGGAGTTGTAGCACCAAATACTTGAGGAACAAATTGGTTGGGAACAGCAGCAGGTGTAGGAAAATATGGGAATCAGACTTGAGGAAATGCGGGAGCTCTTCCTTGGTTGACGGTGATGGCACTGGTCCCGCCCTCTTTCTTCTTGACAAAACCTGAAAATGGTTTCCTATTAATGCATGTATTGTTGTTTGCATTGTTAGGAACACCTTGAATCGTCCCGGCCTTAATACACGTCTCAACACGTTCACCAATAATGACCATATCCGAGAAAGAAGTAGAAGTTCTACTGAGCATATGCTGGAGATAAGGTCCTCGTAGAGTACCCATAAACAGATCAATCAATTCACGATCCAAGAGAAGAGGTTGGACCCTTCCAGCTAGTTCACGCCACCTCTGAGCGTATTCTTTGAAAGACTCTTCAGATTTTTGTACCATCCTCTGGAGGTGAGTACGGCTAGGAGCCATGGAAGTATTGTAATGGTAATGTTTCAAAAAAGCATCAGCAAGCTCTCCCCAAGTACTGACACGAGATCTTTCCAATTGCATATACCAATCCAACGATGCCCCGGTCAAACTGTCTTGAAAGAAATGTATGAGTAATGGTTCATTTTCAGCATAGGCCGCCATTTTGCGACAATAGGAACAGAGATGAGTCTGTGGGAAAGAAGTGCCTTTGTATTTGTCAAACTCTGGGACTTTGAACTTGGGAGGAATAACTACCCCAGGCACGAGGCACATTGCAACAATATTGAATCCGGAAACCTTGATACCCTCCATGGCTCTAAGTCGCTCTTCGAGAGCATGATACATTTTTGCAGTTTTGGCAACCCCGACAGCAAGATTCACTTGGGGTTCATCGAGATCAATAACATCATGATGATCGCCGACATCATTCCTAGGAGCACCGGTAGGAGTCTCAACATTTGCATTGTCATTTCTCCCATTAGCAGAAGTGGAAGGAGCAGCAGTAGTAAGCTTGGAAACACTTTGGTGTAGTTCTTCTTGACCCTTGATCACGGCATGAAGAGTTTTCATAAGTTGATCCATGCGAGTACCCATAGTGTCCATATCCTGACGGAGTGCATTCTGATTCTCTTCAAAAAGATCCATTAGCCTTTGCTGGTTTCCTCTGGTACGGTAAGGATGTGGATGAGTCGTCTTTGCTGTTTACTGGATTCTGAGAAATGGGACCCCAATGTGTTTTTGTTGTGAAAAAATGAATGCATGGTAATATGGATGAATGCTTTATCTTCATTTCTGATGAGACCCAAAGACTCGTCTATCTTTTTAAAATTTCTTTTTTTTTAAAAGCTATATCAACAAGACTTGTCTTTGGATTTCTCTAGATATGAGATATATATACATGATGATATGATGTCATGGTATGTTATGGCATGAAGTCTCAGCTCCACATATTCTAGATAACCATTACGTAGTCTGTTGCACAGGTTGAAAGTAACAGGATCAAAAGTTCGACGTCACAGGCATGGAGTCAAAGTAACCACCCACGAGATATGTACTAGGGGTTTATCACCTGCCGAACAAGGTTCTAAAGAGTTCTCGAAGTCTACGTCCTTCCTTTGGATATTACCGACGTCCCAATTACTTGGTAATCAGTAATATTCACAGGAAAAACTCGTCCAAGTGCAATATCGCGTGACAACTACTTTTGGATTACTCCGTTACAGTCTCCGCATTGCACCTAAAAGGCCAGGATGGGTTAATGGTTCTACAACCCTCAGCTTCTCGAGTTCCCAGGTCAAAAGCAATGACGTCTTCCCGATTACTCGGTAAACATCACTACTTTCAAGGGGACCTCCACCGAGTGGGGTATTTTCATGCCTCCTTCTTTGAGATTACTCCCTCAAAGTTAATATGACTATACCGCCCGTCCTAATCCTATGTGTAACCCAAGTCCGGGTATAGGACTTATCAAAAGTAATCACCAAACCCAACATCACAATGTATCCAGAATATGTGAGTAGCAATAATATATGCAATATATACAAAAGAATAAAATAAATAAACAAATAAATAAAATAGTAAAGTAAGATAAAGCAAATAAATAAACACCCAAAAAGACAAATAAACAAAACTAGGAGAGACTCGCTAAAGTTCCCCAGCAGAGTCGCCAGCTGAAGCCACCGGCAGAAAACACAGAGCCGCCACCGAACTTTATTTATCCCGAAGGAAGGGGAAATATCAATAAAACCACAAGGGAATGGATAAGATGGTCTTGCGACCGAGAGAAAGGGTAAGGGAGTCGATTATACAAGGGGAAGGTATTAGCACCCCTCACATCCGTTGTACTCAACGGGATCCGTTTTGTTTGTTTGTCTTAAAGGGTGTATTTATCTACAACTAGGCTTGCTTAAGAGGAAATGGATGGTTTTTTATTATTGCGTTCGTGAGGGTTTTGTGACCCTTTGCCTACGTATCCAATGAAGGAATCAAAACACCGTAGTTCCTCTAGAAAATGGTTGGTTTGTTTGTGTTTTTTAGTGGGCGACGTTAATGCACGCATTCTAGCAATAGGCACGGCCAGTATCGCGGTAGAACGGAGATAACATGCCCTTTGGGGGAGTTTTGATTGTTGAGTGTTTTGCGGGTTTTAAAATAAATTAAAGTAATGATTAAGTGTTTTTGGATTTTTGATTTGTGAATGAGAAGTTTTAATTAATTGCAACAGAAAAGGTTAAGAGGGAGCCTAGAAAAGCCTAATTGTTTGTTATGTACAAGGTGGACTTGAAGTTGAGTGTAAAAGGGAAATTCTATCCTAAAGTTATCATACATACTTTCGACCCTAATGTTTAATTCAACATGAAACGATCAACCTGAATTTAATCGATTTAGGGAATCACCTAAGCGAACATGTAACCAAGTAGAAAAACAAAGAAATTAAGTTCTTAACGTTTTTTATGATTTTTTATCAAAGAAAATAATGCTATAATATTTTTTATGATTTTTTGCGAAAACAAAAATTAAAACCTAATTCTAAATCATTATGAATTGCGAAATCGAGAAATTTTAAAAAGGGGGAAATCAAAATTTTAATACTACTTTATTCTAATATGTTTTTATTATTTTTTAGTAAAGAAATAATCAAAAGAAAAATTAAAAATCCTAATCTAATATTTTTGGTGTTTTTTATCAAGTTAAAAACGAATTTAAAAATAAATTAACCTACTTCTAAAATATTCTAATATATATATATATATATATATATATATATATATATATATATATATATATATATATATATATATATATATATATATATATATATATATATATATATATATATATATATATATATATATATATATTTTCAAATGATTAATGAAGATTAAATTATAAGCATGTTTTTTTGTTTTTTATGTTTTCTTATAATAATTATTCAAGTTAGAAAATGGAAGAGATAAAGCTACAAGAAATAAATTTAAAAAAAAACGTCCCAACCTGGACTTGAACTGCGTCACTCCTGGATTATTACTAACTGTCTTGCCAAATGAACTAAACTGCTTAACTGTTACTATTATGTTTTAATTAAAATAAGAAGGGTGATGTTGATAGTGATTGGGCCAACCGGCCCAATGGAGTGGTCCCGGGTTTGGAGAGAATAAATGCAAAAGGGTCCCTTGGAAACCCTAGTAGCCAATGGCGCTGCTGTTGCTTAGCATTGGGAAGGAAAAAGTCATGTTACTCATTATTATTAATAAAGCTATTCGTATCCAAAAAGAGAAATTAAAAAACTTGAAACAAAAGTTGTAAAATCCTCTCTCTCTCAACCGTATCAACACCATCATCTCAAACTTACCACTTCGTTTTGATCTCTTTTGAAACGCGTTCAGTTTTAGGTTCATCTGTTTCCTGACTCCGAGCCTTGCTTGCAAAGCTTCTCGTGCTATTGTAGTTGTCGGCGTTGCTATTGCATCCTGAACAGTACCTGGTTTGGTAAACCAAGTAGTATAGAGGGATTTTTTATGAGCACCTACATGGTTGCAAACAAGACGAAGCTTTTGTCGCTCTCTCATCCATCTCAAAACTACTTTCATGTGATTCTTGCTTGTCAAACCTTTCAGTCCAACTTCCTGGACGCGTTCCCATGTATTAGAAACGGTGATTGGACCATGCTCCTTGACGATATCAAAGAGAGTTCTGGTAATCGTTTGTCTCTGTTCCGGTGGCGTTGTGAGCGTCACCGCTCCCAGCTTTGGCTTCAATTTCTTTGCTGCATCTCTAATCGTTGTTCCAAATATTTCTCTACTCAAACCCTAATTTCTTACAACTTTACTCTTTTGTTCTGTTATAGTTCATTCTTACTTTAGCTCTGGACAGTGGTTTAACAACAACATGTCGTTTTGTTCGGTTGACTCCTGGTCACGTTCAAGGTATTCTTCTTCATTTTTCTTACAGCTTAGTTACAATATCTATACGTTGAGTTCTAATCTTCTGGTTCATTTGTAACAGCAAAAAACAGTTTTTTAGACTCACACTTTTCCGCTTTTATTACAGTGAGTAACATATGTATCCAACTATGAGTTACAATCATAGACAAGCATATAAGTGAATAATACAATAGTTATACCATGGCAATAATTTATGCAAAAGGGTGGAAGAGTCGTTTTACCTATCGGAGATTCTCCGATGGATCTTCAAGGGAAAGTATGTTCAAATACCTTCTTCTTCTTTTGTTGTTATGTTACTAGCATTGACCAGTGAGGACTATTGTGAGTAGTAATGACTTTCTGAACAAAACTCTTTGTGTTTCTACCCTCTGATCTCTATTCTTCTCTCAAATTTTCTTAGTGTTCTCTCCTCTGATTTGTTATGCTGGCTGTGCAAAGAAATTCCCTTTTTTGTGTTTTAGGCCGTGGGTAAAAAGATCCTCTTCTTAATGAAACAGTGGCTTCTTCTTATTATGATACCAAGGTGAAAATGTGGGGGCAAAATTGGTTAGATTTGAACAATGTTGGTATGTTATCTTGTGGCTTTAGAATGCGGTTTTTGTTATTGTCTATTTTGGTGTTTGTGGGCAGTTTTCTTGGACTATTTTGGTTATGCAGTATGAAGGTTTTTCTTTCCTCTCTTACCTTTCTGTGATGTAAAGCTTACTGCTTTTTTTCTTATAGTTCTGAAGGGTTTGCCTCTTTTGGAAAATGATGAAGCACTAGAATGTATGGGCTAATGAGCTTGCACTATTGTTTTGTTTAATATTTACTGATTGTTTCTTGTGGGACAGTTTGCTTTGTGCTTATTGTTGCATTTCCTTTGCTTGCTGCCTTGCTTCTGTGCATTTGGCTTGGATGTTGTGCTGCCCTGTCTTGTGTATTTATGATGTTTGTATATTTCTTACAACTTTACTCTTTTGTCCTGTTACAGTTTATTCTTACTTTAGCTCTGGACAGTGGTTTAACAACAACAGGTCGTTTTGTTCGGTTGACTCCTGGTCACGTTCAAGGTATTCTTCTTCATTTTTCTTACAGCTTAGTTACAATATCTATACGATGAGTTCTAATCTTCTGGTTCATTTGTAACAGCAAAAAATAGTTTTCTAGACTCACACTTTTCCGCTTTTATTACAGTGAGTAACATATGTATCCAACTACGAGTTACAATCATAGACAAGCACATAGGTGAATAATACAATTGTTATACCATGGCAATAATTTATGCAAAGGGTGGAAGAGTCGTTTTACCTATCGAAGACTCTCCGATGGATCTTTAAGGGAAAGTATGTTCAAATACCTTCTTCTTCTTCTGTTGCTATGTTACTAGCATTGACTGGTGAGGACTACTATGAGTAGTAATGACTTTCTGAACAAAACTCTTTGTGTTTCTATCCTCTGCTCTCTATTCTTCTCTCAAATTTTTTTATTGTTCTCTCCTCTGATTTGTTATGATGGCTGTGCAAAGAAATTCCCTTTTTTGTGTTTTAGGCCGTGTGTAAAAAGATCCTCTTCTTAATGAAACAATGGCTTATTCTTATTATGATACCAAGGTGAAAATGTGGGGGGAAAATTGGTGAGATTTGAACAATGTTGGTATGTTGTCTTGTGGCTTTAGAATGCAGGTTTTGTTTTTGTCTATTTTGGTGTTTGTGGGCAGTTTTCTTGGACTATTTTGGTTATGCAGTATGCAGGTTTTTCTTTCCTCTCTTACCTTTCTGTGATGTAAAGCTTACTGCTTTTTTTCTTAAAGTTCTGAAGGGTTTGCCTCTTTTGGAAAATGATGAAGCACTAGGGTGTATGGGCTAAGGAGCTTGCACTATTGTTTTGTTTAATATTTGCTGATTGTTTCTTTTGGGATAGTATGCTTTGTGCTTATTGTTGCATTGCCTTTGCTTGCTGTCTTGCTTCTGTGCATTTGGCTTGGACGTTGTGCTGCCTTGTCTTGTGTATTTATGTTGTTTGTATATTTTTTGTTGTTCTGGACTTTTCCTTGCTATTTTTTTAGTAGCGCTGCTGGTTTTTTGCTTTAGCAACAGGAAACATTTGCAATCTTTTTCTTTTTTTACTTTTTGTGAACCAAAGAGAACAACTCTTTACGATTTGAAATTTGGGAGAAAATAAAACCTGATGAAAAATATCTCCCTCTTTAACTGATTCCAAAAGGCAAACCCTTATGATGAGATATCAATCAATTAATTCTTGTTTGAATTTTTTTTTCATGTGTTTGATCGCTAACTTTTCTTTTTCCTTGTTTCATGAGCACGATTATTGGACGGTCCAAAGCGAGATTTAATGATGAAAATACCATGGCAAGGAGTGAAGATTAAGACTTGAAGAAACACAAATTATTTCTCTCTTTTCTTTGTACACAAAACAAATGTAATTTGTATTCCAATAATTGTAATTTATGATTTCACATGCTCTGTAATCTGTCCAAAAAAATGTAATGAACACGAAAGCTTGAATGATATATTTTTGAATGAATTCTTTTGTATGGAAATTAAACAACTCTCGATATTTGATTGAAAATGGCAATTCCTACTTGAATGATTTGAATGCACCCTTTGGACTTTGTAACTTAAACTTCAAGAAATTGTGAGCAATCGTTATAACTTGTATTCCAAACAAATCACGCGCCTTATCTTTCAAAATCAAACCAAACTCCTAAACAAAAATAAATGCTTAAGAATTTAATTCCACTGGTTAATTCGAACCTAAAACACCGGTCGCTTGAACCTTGATCTTCATATCATGCCTGAACTACACTTGCACTTCTTGACCAGAACTTCAACTTTTGATATTCAGCCCACAATAACTTGTAACTTAAGCAACAAGAACAATGTCTTGATCATCATGAACCCTCAGCCTCATTTCTTGTGCCCAAACTCCACATTTGCCAATTTAAACTTCAAACTCTCGACTCAACGGCTTAGAGGCTTTAAGAAGAAACTTGAAATGCGAGGAGGTGAAATTCCTGACCTAATGCATTGAGCTTTGAGCCATCTTCGAGGCAGGCGAGAGAAACATCTTCCCAGAAACCAAAGACCCGGAACCCTAGCATCTTGACCAGCACACATAGGGAAATAAACCCTAATCCAGGCTCTGATAAATTTGAGCGAGAACCAACCTTGCAACGTGATGACAAAATTCGTTCCACAATCCACTAATCGAGAACCAGATGCGCTTCCTGTTTACCTGATAAGAAAACCTCAAAACAAGATTAGACATAAAGAGGGCGCAACCTTAAAACTTTAAACCAAAGCGCCTGATTCCCTGAGATGCGAGATACGCTAATGACTGAATGATAAAATGATGCAAATGGACTGCAAAGTTCAAAGCCATACAAAAATAAAAGAGATAGGGAAAATGTGGAGTACGACAGTAAGATACAAAAGGATACTTAATCAAGTACAGTGAAGAAGCCTTTCACCGGTAAGAAAGAAGCTAGTGCAGTTTATGGCCCGAGAGGCCAAAGCAGACCTGAACACCGTCAAGCAGTAAACGCGGTAGTGATATCAAGACCCACCGTTGCTCCACAGCGCAACAATCAACAGAGGGTGGAAAGACCACAAAGACAGCTCACTCGACTCAATATGACCTTGGCTCAAATTCTACCACAGTTATTGAAGACCAACCTGGTAACTCTGAGGGAAGCCCCGAAGAATCCCAACACCACATCTCCGCTATATAACTCGAATGCCCGTTGCGCCTATCACTCTGATGGCCTAGGTCATGACACAAACAACTGTTGGGCCTTGAAGAATAAGGTGCAAGACTTGATCGAAGCCAAAGATATTGAGTTTGACGCTCCAGAGAAGCCCAACGTCATAACTGCTCCCATGCCCAAACATGGTCATGGAGTATTACTGTGGATGATGATTTATTTGTAACCTTCGTGGAAGAAATTTCTACTCCTTTGATGACAGTTAAGAAGAATCTATTGTTGGCCGGTTTATTTCCGGGTTATGGCGAAGGATGCCACATATGTTCAATTCTGCCTGCTGGTTGCCACTTATTGAAATCAGGTGTTCAAAGCCTGATGGATAATAGAGAGATCCTGTTCGAGAAGACTATGATTCCATTAGTTCCAGTTGAAGATGTTGCCATCATAACCATTTCCGCCAATCCTTCCAAGGCTTCCTCGAGAAAGCCTATTAGGATTACACATGTTCCAAGAATCGCTCCGTTAATCATTACTGTCCCTGGTCCTATCCCATACACTTCGGATAAGGCTGTCCCTTGGAACTATGGGGTCGATGTGTATTACCATGGAGTTAAGCAAGACTTAAAAAGTGAGGAAGCTGATGTTGACGTCAGCAATATTGTCGGGGCTAGCAAGGTCACCAGAAGCGGAAAACTCTTTTCTCCCGAGATTTCCCCTCCGAATGTTCACAAACCTGTTTTCATTCTGTCTGCTAGTATACCAACTACTATCCTGGTTCCTATTCCAGTTATCACCCCCATTGCCGAGCCATCTAGGGCTCGGGGAAAAGAAATCATAGGTGAGCCTGCCCGAACGGAGGCACCTAAGAAGATCATTATAGAAACCTTGAAACAAGAGATAGAAGAAATTCTGAAGATTATCAAGAAGAGCGACTACAACATAGTCGAGCAGATGGGGCAGACCCCGTCAAAAATCTCCATGCTGTCCTTGTTATTATGTTCTAAAGCCCATGCAAATGATTTAATTTCATTCCTCAAAACTGTGCATATGCCGCAGGAAACTTCAGCCGATCAATTCAAAGACTGCGTAGCTAGTTTGACTGCCGATAATGGGTTGGGTTTCTCAGATGCAGATCTGACTGCTAAAGGAAGAAATCACAATGATGCTCTACACGTCTCGATCGAGTGCAGGGGCACTACTTTGGCCCATGTACTGGTGGACACCGGGTCCTCATTGAATGTTTTGCCAAAGAAAGCATTAGACCGTCTGGACTGTGAAGGTTTGATTCTAAAGCCGAGAAATATTGTGGTCTGGGCTTTCGACGGGTCAAAGAGAATGGTGCACGAGGAAGTGGACATCCCTGTTAAAGTTGGCTCTCAGACCTTGGGTCCACTTTTTATGTGATGGATATCAGACCATCATATTCCTGCTTGCTGGGTCCCCCTTGGATTCATAAGGCTGGGGCAGTGACTTCCACGCTCCATCAGATGTTGAAATATCCGGTAAAGGGGAAGATTGTCACAGTACAAGGTGAAGAGGAGTAAATGGTGAGTCATCTCAATTCCTTTTGCTACGTGGAGATGGATGGGGAGTTCATCGAAACCCCTTGCCAGAACTTTGAAGAGGTCCCCCAGACTTTGGCGTCAACTGAAGTTGCTACTGACAAACCTCCGATGAAGATGGCTTCTCTCAAGGATACTAGGGCTGTAATTGAAAAAGGTGGGTGTACAAATTGGGGTCAGCTCCCTGATTTCACGCACAAAACTGACAAATTTGGTTGGGGCTTTACTACAGGGGCTCAGAGGGCTGTTAGGCGTGCATGGATTGGAAGACCTCCTCTGCACATCAGTGATCAGGGAGTGAATGCAATTGAGGACAGTGAAGAAGATTCAGATATCGACAGCTGGATCTACCCTACAACCGATGGTGGATTGAACAACTGGACGGCGACGGACTTCGTACCTGTTTCTTTTATTACACAATAATTGACTCTTGTTTTTGAAGGTTGTAATAAACATTTTGAAACTTTACGGCCCGGTGCCTTGCCTGAGGCACCTTGGCTTTGCTTGTGAGGGCTTATCATTTGTCATTTTCATATATCATCAATAAAGCATTGGACATTTTCTTGCATTACAAATTTTGCGCTCCTTGTTTTTCTTTTTCATATCTCGCTTTATCAAAAACAACTATTGTCTTACACACACTCACATATCATAATGCAGATCCATATTCACTCTGGATCCCATTGATAATGACTCTGCTATTGCCAGTTATGACTTCAAAAATCCGATCAACCAAGCCGAGGACGAAGGTGAGGATGATTGTGAGGTGCCTGGAGAACTTGCTAGACTATTACTACAGGAGGAGAGGGCCATACAGCCTCATGAAGAGCCAGTTGAATCAGTAAATTTGGGTACCGAGGAAGACAGGAAAGAAGTCAAGATAGGTGCGAATCTGGAGCCTAGTGTCAAGCAACGGTTGATACGGATGCTACGCGACTATGTTGAGATCTTCGCTTGGTCATATGAAGATATGCCTGGTTTGGACGCTGACATTGTGGTTCACCGCCTACCAACCAAAGAAGACTGTCCTCCGGTAAAGCAGAAGTTTCATCGTATGCGCCCTGAGATGTCTGAGAAAATCAACGTTGAGGTCATGAAACAGTTTGACACAGGATTTTTAGCTGTTACTTCGTACCCGCAGTGGGTTGCCAACGTTGTTCTAGTACCTAAGAAGGATGGTAACGTACGAATGTGTGTGGACTATAGAGATCTGAATAGGGAAAGCCCCAAGGATGATTTCCCACTTCCTCACATCGACGTTCTGGTCGACAACACCGCGCAGCATAAGATCTTATCCTTCATGGATGGTTTTTATGGTTACAATTAGAACAAGATGGCTCCCGAAGACATGGAGAAGACGACCTTCGTTACGCAGAGGGGCACCTTCTGTTACAAGGTAATGCCTTTTGGGTTGAAGAATGCCGGGGAAACTTATCAGCGTGCCATGGTCGCTTTGTTCCACGACATGATTCACCGTGAGATTGAGGTTTACGTTGATGATATGATCGCCCGATCCCAAACAAAGGAAGAGCACCTTGACCATCTCCAGAAACTGTTTGACAGGTTGAAGATGTATAAGCTGAGGTTAAACCCGAACAAGTGCACCTTCGGGGTAAGGTCTGGTAAGCTGCTGGGTTTCGTTGTTAGTGATAAAGGTATTCAAGTGGACCCCACCAAGGTAAAAGCCATACAGGAAATGTCGGATCCCAGCACAGAAAAGGAAGTTAGAGGCTTTTTGGGACGGCTGAATTACATTGCCCGATTCATTTCACATTTTACTGCTACTTGTGAGCTAATCTTCAAGCTGAAGAAAGATCAAGTGGTAAAATAGAATGATGAATGTCAGGCCGCTTTCAAAAGAATCAAGGAATACCTCCAAGAGCCACCAATTCTGATGCCTCTAGTTGAAGGAAGACCTTTGATCTTATACTTAACAGTGCTGGATAATTCAATGGGGTGCGTGCTGGGGCAGCATGACGAGTCTGGCCAAAAAGAGCACGCTATTTACTACCTTAGCAAAAAGTTTACCGACTGTGAGACCCGATACTCACTGCTCGAGAAAACTTGTTGCGCTTTGGCATGGGATGCTCTCCGGCTGAGACAGTATATGCTGACTCACACCACCTTACTGATATCAAAGATGGACCCAATCAAGTATATCTTCGAGAAGCCTGCCTTTTCCGGAAGAATAGCAAGATGGCAGATGATCTTAACTGAGTATGACATCTAATACAAAACTCAAAAAGCAATCAAGGGGAGTGTATTGGTGGAACATTTGGCGCATCAGGCTGTGAATGACTACCAATCCATGAATTTCGAGTTCCCGAATGAGAACATCATGTTGGTGACCAACTGTGAAGAACCTATACCAGATGAAGGACCTAAGGAAGGATCCCGATGGTCCATGTATTTCGACGGAGCTTCAAACGCATTGGGTAATGGCATTGGCGCTGTGATCATATCTCCGGAGGGATGTCATAATCTGTTAACCGCCCGATTATGTTTTAACTGCACCAACAATATGGCGGAGTATGAATCATGCATCATGGGCCTTCGAGCTACTATCGACCTGAGGATTAAGTTCTTGAGTGTATTCGGAGATTCCGCTCTAGTGATCAGTCAGATCAAAGGCGAGTGGGATACGAAGCACCCAAATCTTATTCCTTACAAGGATTATGTGTTGACGTTGCTTCCACACTTTGAGTAGATAACTTTTGAACATTTCCTGAGAGAAGAGAACCAGCTAGCGGATGCGCTAGCTACAATGTCTTCTATGTTCAAAGTCAGGTGGGACAATGAAGCTCCCCAGATTACCATCGAGAGGTTGGACAAACCCGCACACTGTTGTGACATTGAGACTGAAGAGGTGGCAGATAAACCATGGTTCCATGAGGTAAAGAGGTATCTTGAGGCTCAAGATTACCCCGAGGGTGCATCTGTTAATGATAAGAAGTTCTTGAGAAGGTTCGCTGCGAAGTTCTTCATTGGTAATGGTGTCCTTTATAAGGGTAACCATGATTCAACCTTACTACGATGTGTGGACAAAAGCGAGGCAGAAAGGATCATGAAAGAGTTACATGAAGGTACCTTCGAAACTCATTCCAGTGGACATACCATGGAAAAGAAAATCCTACGGGTAGGATATTATTGGTCCACTATGGAAACCGATTGTTATCAGCACTCTCGGACCTGTCATAAGTGCCAAGTCTATGTTGATAAGGTGCATGTACCTCCGGTTCCTCTGAATGTTTTGAAAGCTCCTTGGCCTTTTTCAATGTGGGGCATCGACATGATCGGTGAGATCAGACCTACTGCGTCCAACGGGAATCGTTTTATTCTGGTAGCTATTGATTACTTTACAAAGTGGGTCAAGGAAGCTTCCTTTGCTACAGTAACCAAGAACGTCGTGGCGCGGTTTATCCGGCACAATCTGATCTGTCAATACGGTGTACCAGAGAGGATCATTACAGACAACGGTACAAATCTCAACAATACAAAGATCACCAAGCTCTGCAAACAGTTCAAGATACAACATCACAACTCTTCTCCCTACCGGCCGAAGATGAATGGGGTTGTTGAAGCGACTAATAAGAACATCAAGAAGATTGTGCAGAAGATGACGGTGACATACAAAGACTGGCACGAGATGCTATCATTCACTCTTCATGGGTATCGCCCCTCAGTGCGGACATCAACAGGGGCAACACCCTATTCCTTGGTGTATGGAATGGAGGCAGTCCTACCCATCGAGGTCTAGATACCCTCTCTCCGAATTATGAAGGATGCGGGTTTGAGCAAAGACGACTGGATCCAAACCAGGCTTGATCAGCTGAACTTAATTGATGAGAAGAGACTTACTGCTATTTGTCATGGTCAGACGTATCAAAAGCGAATGATCAAGGCTTTTAACAAGAAAGTCAGACATCAAGAATATCAAGTCGGGGATCTGGTGATCAAACGCATCATACTGCCGCAAGGTGATCCCAGGGGAAAATGGACCCCCATATATGAAGGGCCATTTATGGTTAAGAACATTTTCTCGGGAGGAGCTATGATTCTAACCACCATGGATGGTGACGACCTTCCTCACCCCGTCAATGCAGACATAGTGAAAAAATACTACGCCTAATCAAAGACCCACTAGGTTGACTGGCCTAGGCAAAAATAAGGGCTTCCCGGCGAACCAAAAGGGTTCGGGCAAATTAAGGGATGAAAATGAAAAAAACTGTACAACCGACAAGTCGAAAACCTGAAATGGTGGCTTGGGCAAAAAAGGGTATCCCGGTGGACTGAAAACCCGAAAGGGCGGTCCAGGCAAAAATTAGGGATCAAAGCGTAACACTATGTCTCATTGGATCATCTTGCAACTAGACTTCAGTATCGACTATCAAGCTCGGACGGCGCCAATAAATCTGATCTACCTTCGACCAAGTAGCAAAGTGATGAGACACTCGAAGATATAAAGGCAATAGCAAAGTTGGAACCCAATGGGATTGTTCACATAGCTGTTTTTCTTTCTTTTACAAAAAATTGTATGAATTATGTTCCCTCGGTGGCGTTCTCTTACTAGGACGTCAGCCTCTTGTACAAAAATCCTATTACAGGCTAACTTCAAAATCAATACAATTCATTTCCACAAGAAATTTCAACTTGTTTTTTTTCTTTTTCAGTTTTGTTTTGCAAGAACATCCAATGATTCATTTTGATATATGCATTTGAAAATAATTGCTGCTCATAAATATTCGCATACGAAACAAAAGACAATTACTCGTAATTCCAGGAACGGGGGCAAACAAGAAATGTCCAAACCTTACAGTTGCTCTACCCACCAAGTACAGGGATAAAGCCAGTTTGAGAATATGACTAAAGATGCATACACTCCCCGCAGAGTAGGAAGTATCCAAAAACAGTGGTGACAACTCTCCCCAGCTGAGGTTCATAATCGCGAATGAGTCGGCAAAATTTTCCCCAAGCAGAGTTTATCTATCACCAGCAATAGAAGTTCACCATCAGTGGAGTTTATTTCTTCCACAAACAAAAAGTCAATCCCCGGCAGGGTTCATTATCACCAGCAATGGTAATTCATTCCCCGCTGAGGTTATTTCTCCAAATCAGCAGATCTCCTAGCAGAGTATCTCTCTTCCCCACAGAATCATTCTCTCTCCAATTTATTCTCAAACAGAGTCTCTCCCGGCAAAATATTCTCAAGCAGAACAAACACAAGTCTCTGGATAATCATCTTCGGTCGTCATCCCCAGTGAGAATGAAGAACTCAACTCCTTGTATTCTCCAGCAGCAGTCTGGGATTTATTTTCCCTAGCTAGAGAACATCACAAGAACATTGCATATCCATACATCATAGCATACGCATATGCATCATACAACACAATCTCATTTATTTTGAGAACATCATTACTCAATACATGTCATACATCATGACATTACATACGACTAACTCTTTACCTTTCAGGGAAAGGTACAATCAAATTCTCACAAGTATTCCCTGGTTCAGTCAAATCGATACTAAGATTTCTATTCCAGTTCAAGCTATGAAGCCCGAATTCGACCGGATAATATCTTGATATCTCCAGAATACCATGAAGCCTGGAATCGACCAGATAGTGGTATATCTTAAATTCAAGCTATGAAGCCCGGATTCGACCGGATAATATCTTGATTTCTCCAAAACACCATGAAGCCTGGAATCGACCAGATAGTGGTATATCTTAAATTCAAGCTATGAAGCCCGGAAATCGACCAGAAAATAGTTGAATCCCTAGTAAGCCACTGTGAAGTCTAGAAACCGACCAGATAGAAGTACAAGACACCATGAAGCCTGGAATCGACCAGATAATGGTATATTATAAACACAAGCTTAAAGCCCAGAAATCAACCGGAAAATAGCTTAACCCTCAGCAAGTTATTGTGAATCCTGGAGATCGACCAGATAGCAATACAAGACACCATGAAGCCTGGAATCAACCAGATAATGGTATAAGACACCGTGAAGCCTGGATCACGACCAAATAGCGGCAAAGGATACTGAAGCCTGGGACACGACCAGATAACAGTATGGGATACTGAGAAGCTTGGAATTCGACCGAATAGCAATTTACCCGACCAATCACTGTGAAGCCTAGAATCGACCGGATATTAGTAGGCCTTAAAATCAAATGGAAGCCCGAATGTGACCGGGTAACCACTTGATTCCTTCTGAAGCCTGGAGCACGACCAGATAAGAAGTGAGAAATTGCGAAGCCTGGAGAACGACCAGATAGCAAGTTTAATCTCATCTCCCCAATGAGTCACGTAAAGCCTGGAGCATGACCAGATAGTAGTCGGTCTTATTTTTCTCAGAAAATCACTGTGGAGCCTGGAGCACGACCATATAGCAGTTCATTTTAACCTCTTAGACCAAGATATGATTCCCCAGTAGAATAACGAACGACTGAAGCTCCTAAAATTCTACTTTCACCAAGACAGAGACTAGCATTCCCCAGCGTAGTCCTCCTCAACAACAGGTATACGGGCTCTCGCAAAGGAATCTCTTATGCGATCGACACTTCTTCTGATGGCATCTTTAAGCCCATATTCCGACATAAACCCCCAAATGGAATCTATAAGCCCATTCCCGACATCACAAGACAAATACCACCTCATGCGAGTGCAAATTTTTGGGTACTCTAATGTTCAATCATCTTCCACCTTCGGATCACGAAAGGCAGACAAGCCAATCTACATCCTCAGGTTTAAGAAGATTGAACAGGGGAAGCTGTTGTACCCCAAAATTTTCCCTCCCATATTTCTCAAAACATTTCAAGTGAGGTCCTCAAATTGCTCAAGGAAGTCCAAGGGTTGACCAGACAAACTCCCTCCTAAGGCAGTCTACCTCAAATTAGGGTTTCAGTTTGCATCAAGATGTTTGAACCAAAAGGGTCCCAAATGCTCACCATTATCATAATATGTTCTCAAGATCATCCATGTCAAGTTTCAAGACTTGCAGAGGAAGTTTGCTCAGTCAATTGTCCAAAGGCCTGAAAATCGACTGTGCTAGGGCAAAAGCCGATTGTGGCCCACATGCAGTCAAACTTCAAGATTTTTGGTCAACATCCTCATTTGGAAGTATTATTCATCATTTGGTCAATGGTTGATCATGATTCCTCAAGTATTTCTCACAATTCATCAAAACCCAAAAGTTGCTAAATTAGGGTTTTGCAGGAAAAGTCAACGCAACTTTGACCAAGCATAACTTTCTCATACTTTATCAAAAATGACCTATCCAAAGCTCATTTTTAATAGGACTGAATTCTCTAGAATCCATCTTCATCTCCCAAGTTCAAAATATGCACTCACAAGAAGATATAAATTTGGACACTGTAGGTCATTTTGGAAAGTCTACAAAAATACCTTTTTTGTCAAAGATTCATACATGAACATGGAAGACTCAATTGAGATGAGACAAAAAGGGTTGCTTAGAGGACATCTTAAGCTTTCTAAAACGTCAAAGAACACATCTCTAGGGTCAAAATTGAAGGAGTTATGCATTGGCAAAGTTGACCCTTTTTGCAAAATTGCCAAAAGTAAAATGTGGCCAAAATTGCAATTTTTGTCAAATGGGCCCAACTTTTTATGCTTGCACTGAGTTTGTAACATGACCCACGACCCATGATCCTTCCCATTTGTCATTATTTTATTTTTGTCATTTATTTTGATTTTATTTCAATTAAATCAAATAAAATCATGAAAATATCAAAACTAATCAAAGTTTGAGATTTTGTTCATGTTTAGGCCTCTTATACAGCTGGAAAGAGAATCAAATCGTGCAAGCTTTATTTGGACACAAAAAGATTGGATTTGGATTGGTTTGGAAATATTTGCATAAGGATCAAATCTTGAATCAATGATCTTAATTGAGGAAGATTTGAAACAAGTTTGTAACCCTAATTCGTTCTAGGGTACATAAAGAGCATGTGCAGACCAAAATCAGAGGGATTAGAGGCGTGAGAAACAGAAAGAAAACTTGCAAAAATTCAACAAAAGTGGTGAATCAATTTATAGTTTTCAGGCCATCTCAAGCATTCCCAACTGTCTCAATCGCTTGCTGGATATCTCTGGGTCATATTGCAATCACTAGCAAGCGTTCTCGTGCCCTGAAACGCACTGTAAGTGTCCCACAATCTACATACTTTCTTGAAATCGAATATCCTAATTCTGGCACTTTTAGCATAATTTATTTGCATATTCTTAATCCTTGAATCATTTGCAAGCTAATGGTGATACTTAATTGCATTTTCGTTAACTATACAGCAAGATGCCATAGTTAGGGTTCTTGCTTCATTTTTGGGGTTTTTTTTTACAGGTACAATTGGCCATGGATAAGGGTACCATGATGATCGTGAGGTTTCCACGATTTTATTGGTACCATTGTTGTGCATTTATCATGCTTGCATAGAATTTTGGAGAATCACAGGGCTGTACCTACGCCCATTTGTCCGTAGGTAAAAGTTGCAGAATTTTTAGCAACGGTGGGAGGAAGAAGAAGGGTAGTGTGGCATCTTGCTTTTCCATATAACGTTTACTTGTTGTTCCATATACAAAAAGCCAAGCCAGCTCAGATGGTCACCGTGCATTGGGATAATGCATAAGGGCCTGAGTTCGATCCCCAGGTCCCCTTATTTGTTCAATATTATTTTGCTTTGTATGATCAAGTGTGCAGGCTTCTCATATGACTACCATGCATCATCAACACTCAACCATCAGATCCCTAGTGTGCCAGATCTAAGGCTTCCCACATGAGGGTCCACCATGGGCACAAGTCAAGCAAGTGCATGGAATCTGGGAAAGTCAAATGGGCTAGGCGCTATTGGGCTCAGAAATTGCAATTCTGACCCCCCTTCTTGCTACAAAGCTAGGCCCATTCTTATTTCTTTTCCAATTTTTCTTTTTTATTGAATTTCTTTTATTTAATTATTTTCTAACACAAATTAATTTCTTTTCTTACAAAAAATCATAAAATCAATTTCACCAATTTAGAATTTAGGTTTTATTTTATTTTTATCAAATTTAATTTAATATTAGTTAAATTTAATTTTAGGGTAACTCTAACCTTTTTGTAAATAATTTAAAATCAATTAGAAAATTAGGGTTTGTTCTTGATTTAATTTTTATTTCTTTTCTCAATAAAACAAAATATAAAAATCGGTTAACTTAATTATTTTTCTTAAATAAAATTAATTAGTCATTAGGTTTTCTTTATTTATTCAATTAAACTCTATTTTTCTCAAAATAACACAAAAACCACAAAAATATGTTTTTTTTCTTTCAATTAGGTTTAGACGGGTCAAAACCCTAATTTTTATCGTTCTTAATTCATCACACGCATTTATTAGTTTTTGCGATATTAATGTAACTGCACATGATATGTAATAGTTTAATTAGGATTTTCTTTTATTTATCGTTTTACGGGTTTTTGGCTATGTAATTAATCCCCCTCCCTGAAGCCTTGTAATAGCGTAGTTTTATTTCTCGCATTTTAATTTTCGAAAATATTAACTGTTAGATGTATGATAATAGGATTGCATGACAAGACTGTATGTTAATTTAAAATGGCTAGAAAACCCTAAATGTGCAAAGATAATAACTGAAATCAAATCACTCGCACATGCGCACTCCCAAGGTATACTCTCACTTCGGTTGCCTTCGGTAAACGATCATTAAGTATAGGGTGTCTTAGTGGTTTCCCTCTTGTCTAAACAAAGATCAAATGTCCTGTTCGGAAATGTTGCCTCGAAAATGTTGCCTCGAAAGGTTGCCTCGGAAATGTTGCCTCGAATATGATCTTAAGACATTAGGGTTATTACTAAAACGTCCTAACATTACTTTAGTGATCGTACGTCCCTTTCGAATTGACCCTTACAACTCCAACGACGGTGCTACCTACTTCTTAATAGTAGGATAGCGTTGTCTAAAGGAAACAAGAACATAAATAATCTTTTTTCGAGTAGGTAGATATTGTTAGGTACTTGCTCAAAATAAAATTTTTCACACTTACACTCTTTTCAAACAAAGTTTTCAAAAACACTTCGTTACACTCTTGAGGACTGATATA
Source organism: Vicia faba (assembly GCA_948472305.1). Taxonomy (NCBI): domain Eukaryota; kingdom Viridiplantae; phylum Streptophyta; class Magnoliopsida; order Fabales; family Fabaceae; genus Vicia; species Vicia faba. The sequence continues at coordinate 1,210,463,191 of OX451739.1, forward strand.
AGGGTTAAAACGAAGTAAAACAAAAAATTTTCAAAACACACAAACATGGAAGTAATTTTTAAAATGATGAGCAAGTACCTAAGAGCCCGTTGAAAACTACAGATAGAAAAGGTGCTAATACCTTCCCTTTCTATAATCTACCCCCCGTACTCAAAATCTCGAAAAAGGAATTTTTCTGTGCTTTTGTCCTTTCTAGTTGGATAAAAAAAATTTGGTGGTGACTCTTGCTTACCGCGACATTTTGCAAACACAAACGCAAAATGCAAACCAACATTTTCCAAAGCAGTCCGGTTCTGCCACCGTATCACACACTCATTCAAGTTATTGTATTCGACTACGAGAACGATGTACAAAGTTATCATCGAAGGTTTGTACATGCTTGGGGCATGGTGAGCAAGGTTGATAGCAAGACTTTAGGGCATAAGAATTCCATCCCTCTTGATCCTTATCTCAAATGGGTGCGAGCTCACACTCAAAATCTCATGATGCCATATCCAGCTATCTTACCAATAGTTGTGAAGCCTATTGCTGAGAGGGACATTCCTTATACCATTCTCCAACCTGGCATGCCTACTAGCCTCGAGGAATTACAGAAGTCTTGGGTTCAACTCAATGGAGAACGATACACCTTTGAATCTAGATTCTATGAAAGCGAGAAGAAAGTGTTGGAGCTCACAAAGCAACTTCACGAGGAGCAAAGCCTGAATGCCTATATCAACACAAAGAGGAAGCGTCCGTGGGAGACCTGAGTCTTAGGTTTTAGGAGTTTTATTTTTTTTTGTCTCTTTGAGACCTTTTTTATTTTTCATTGTAAGCCCAAGGGGCAATTGTAACTCTTGAACTTATTAATGCAATTGTTGTTTTCGTTTCCTTTTTGGCTAGCAAATTTAAATTCCTTAAGGTTCTTGAAAACATTGCATCCGCATATCATGCATCATTTTATAAAGCAGGTTTTCTGATACAGGTTTCCTCATCCTTTTATATTTATTTCAGTATAAGATGCCTCTAGAGAAAACCGTCAAAGATCTGCAAACTCAACATGCACAGTTCCAAGAGACTCTCCTCAACTTAGCTAAAGGACAGTAAGAAATGATGGAACTCCTTGCCACCAAAAAGAAGACTAAGAAGCGGGTTGTTATTCTCAACATGGGAAGAAGGTTCAAGGGTCCCGCCCGATTGGATCAAATAGAAGAGGCTTCTTCTGATGAAGAAGACAATCAATACGAGGATGTTAGAAGCACCGGGGCTGGGGGTGGAAATAACCATATTTATGAGGATGGAGACTATTCCAATGAGCAGTACCCACCGGTGGAGGAAAAATACAAATAACTAGAAGAGTGACTTAAGGCTGTGGAAATCCAAACAGTGCCTGGTTTGGACTTTGGAGACTTGGGTTTGGTCCCTGGGGTGGTCATTCCCCACAAACTCAAGGTTCTCGTCTTTGCCAAATATGATGGAGTCTCCTGTCCAAAACTCCATTTAAGGTCATACGTCTGCAAGATTCAAACACACACTGTTGATAGGAAGTTATGGGTTCATTTCTTCCAAGAAAGCTTATCTGGAACACGGTTGGAATGGTTCTATCAACTAGAAGGAACTAATATCCACACATGGTAGGATTTGGTTGCCGCCTTTTACAGACAATACCAATACAATGTTGATCTTGCACCAACTCGCGTGCAATTACCAAGTATGACTATGGGCTCAAACGAAGGCTTTAAAGGGTATGCCCAGAAATGGAGGGACCTGGCTAGAAGGGTGTAACCCCCTTTGACTGATCGAGAATTGGTGTACATGTTCATGGGCACTCTGTCGGGCACATTCTTTAATTTGTTGATTGGGAATTCTTCATCAGGGTTTACTCAGTTGATTTTGACTGGTGAACAAGTTGAAAGCGGAATCAAAAGTGGAAAAATACTAATGGCCTCAACCTCTACTACTCTAAAGAAACCATTTGTTGGTTAGAAGGAAACAAATGTTTTTATGGACAAGGGAGCCGTATCAAAAATGATCGTCATTAATCGGTAGGAGCATTATTAATTTCTAACCAAACCCCAGTTCAGCGACCACAATGATAAAACAATCAACAAAGGTTGTATGCCCCGAGAAGGAAGTTCACTAGGATCAATATGCCATTGGATCAAGCATTACAACATCTGTTGAAAGAACAATTGATAACACTGCAGGATCCTCCTCAAAATCCCAACACATCATGTCCGAAGTATAAACCAAATGCAAGGTGTGCATACCATTCCAATAGTCCTGGGCCCGACACAAATGATTGTTGGACCCTGAAAAGCAAAATCCAAGATTTGATTGACAACAAAGTGATTGATTTTCACCCTCTAGAAACCCCTAATGTGATTACCGCATCCATGCCCAGTCATGGTAAAGGTGTTAATTCCATTGACAATGTCGCCTTTGTCTACACCATAAGTGATTTGACTACTCCCTTAATGACCATTAAGAAGAATCTGTTAAGAGTCGGTTTATTTCCGGGCTTCCTTGATAATTGCTACCATTGTGCTTCCTAAACTAATGGTTGTATGTGGCTGAAGAAAGGTATCCAACGCCTAATTGATAGCCGTGAAATTATGTTTGAGAAAACTCCATTAGTGAAGACTTTTCCTGAAAGTAATCTACAAGAGCTGATACTTGAAGATGTTTCCATAATCACCATTTAAAATACTCCTATTAGGATCACCTCTAAAGTCCCTATAAGGATTCCTGCTGAGCCAAGAGTGGCTCCCCTGATTATCACTACACCGAGGCCAGTCTCCTATTCCTCTGACAAAGTTGTGCCTTGGAACTATGGCACAAAAGTTTATTATCATGGTGTCAAGCAAGAGCCATGGATTACTGAAAATGAATATCCTGAAATTACAAACATTGTCGAAACTAGTAAGGTCACTAGGACAGGAAGGGTCTTCTCTTCAGATATCTCTCCTCCAACAACTACTATAACACTTGTTCATATTCTTGCTGCTGGGCCAACTGCTGATACCCGAGGTAAAGAGAAAGTGACTGAGCTTGCCCGGATGAAGGCACCATCAAAAGATGTTACAATTGAAGACCCATCTAGACAAGATATGGAAGAAATTCTGAAGATCATCCGAAAAAGTGACTACAAAATAGTTGAACAACTGGGGCAGACACCCTAAAAAATATCCATGATGTCCTTGTTATTATGCATTGAAGCACATGCCCAAGCTTTGTTGAAATTTCTGAAGAATGGCCATGTACCACAAGAGACCACTGCTGATCAATTTGAGAAATGTGTTGCAAGCTTAACTGCCGATAATAGCTTGGGATTTTCCGATGCAGATTTAACTCCGGAGGGGAAGAATCATAACAAAGCTCTGCACATCCCTATTGAATGAAAAGGCACTACTTTGGCACATGTCTTAGTAGATACGGGTTCCTCTCTGAATTTATTACCCAAGTGTGCTTTGGATAAATTAGACTATGAAGGGCTGGTGCTGAAACCCAATGATATTGTTGTAAGAGCCTTCGATGGGTCAAAGAGGATGGTGCATGGAGAGGTTGACCTCTCGATCAAGGTGGGATCTAAAGTCTTCAATTCAACATTTTATGTAATAGATATCCGCCTGACCTATTCTTTCTTTCTCGGATGCCCATGGATTCATGGGGAAGTGCGGTTACCTCTACATTACATCAAAAGTTGAAATATCTGATGAAAGGGAAGATTGTCATAGTTTGTGGAGAGGAAGAATATATGGCCAGTCATTTGAATTCTTTCAAATATGCTGAAATGGATGGAGAATTCATTGAAACCCCATTCCATACATTTGAGGTAATCCCTCCAATGATTGTTGTTTCTACTCCTGAAATCTCTAAGGGCTCACCAAGAATAGCCTCTCTGAAGGGTGCTAGGGTTGTTGTAGAAGATGGGGCTGCACTATCTGGGGATAACTTCTAGATATCCCCTACAAATCTGGAAAATTTGGGTTGGGTTTTACTTTAAAGGCTCAGAAAGAGGTTCGACGTGCTCGTGTTGTGGGACCATCTCTTCGTTTTAGCAACAATGAAGTCAATGCTCTGGAAGACACTGACAATGATGGTCACTTGGACGGCTGGATATTCCCAACTACTGACAGTAGACTCAACAACTTGATGGTTAAAGACTTTATCTCAATCTCCTTCATCCAGGAGTAATTGTTATTTCCTATTTTTATTGCTTTAAGAAGTTTGTCTGTATAATTTCTTTAAAAACAATGACTTTAAACCTTGTGCCTTGCCCAGGGCACAATGGTCCTTTGGTTAAGGGTTGTCATTTCATATATCATATGCTCATTTAATAAAATATTAGATGATTTTGCATTTAAATTTTGCGCTCCTTGTCTTTCTTTTACTTTACTGCATTTTCAAATAGCCATGTGACCTTACATGCACACACACACATTTGTAGATCCACATCCACTCCGGATCTCATTGACAATAATTCTGCTATTGCCATTTATGACTTCAAAAATACAATCTATCAAGAAGAAGACGAAGGTGAAGAATATTGTGAGATATCTGGAGAACTCGCCATACTCCTTATACAAGAGGGAAAGGCTATCCAACCGCATGAAGAACCGGCCGAAGTGATAAACTTGGGTACTGAGGCAGATAAGAAAGAAGTCAAGATTTGGCACCAACCTGGAAGACAGTGTCAAGAGCATATTGGTTCAGATGTTGCACGTATATGTTAAGGTCTTTTCTTGGTCATACGAAGACATGTCGAGGCTCGATACTGATATCGTGGTTCATCGTCTGCCAATGAAAGAGGTTTATTCTCCGACCAAACAAAAGGTTCGTCGCATGCAGCCCGATATGTGAGAGAAAATCAAGGATAGGGTAATGAAACAGTTCAATGCATGTTTCTTGGCAGTGACGTCGTATCCCCAATGGGTTGTGTTGTACCCCAAAGTTTTCCCTATCTTTTCTCAATACATTTCTCACAAGATCTTCAATGGCTCAAGCTCGCAACACTGATACATCAAGTTAGGGTTTAAGTTTTCATAAGGACAATTGGACTTATAATGCTTCAAATGACTTTTATGGATCATTGTGGACCTTCAAAAATTCTCATGTCAAGTTTCAAATCTTGTATCGCAGATTCTACTCAGACAATTGAACAAATGACCAAAAATCAACTGTACTGATGAAAAGTCGACTGATACACCAAAAGTAAAACTTTGACTTTTTGGTCAACATTAAGTCTCAAAGATCAAAGTTCATAAAAACATATAAGAATATCAAGTTTGATCATAAAAAATTCAAGAAAGTCAAAAGTCAATTTGAAAAGTCAAACTTTTCAAGACTTAGAAATTTTTCTAAGTGTTTTCGTACATGATAATCGCATAACTTCATGACATTCTTTCACCAAGATGTAAGATGATTCAAAGAAAACTTTCAACATGAAAGTTGTAGATCTTTAAGAATTCTAAAACTTTGTATTAGAGGGTTGATGTCCAAAAAATGCTTAGATTTGAAGATATGAGCCCATGAAGTCATGACATTGTTATCCAACACTTAGAGAAATTTTGAACAGATTTTGGTCAGGATTTTATCCCAACTTCTTGGCATTTTTTCACATAGTTCCAAGATGATTTTGTCAAAATGGCCAACATTAAAGTTATAGAGGATGTTTCAAGCTTTCCAAAACATCCAAGTGCATGAATTTATCATACTTGAGCTTGGAGATTCAAGGGCATGAAGTTGGGCATCCATTCTTGAATTGCAAGTCACTTTGTTGAAGAACACATAATAAAACCCTTATGCTATGCTGCATAATCTTGTGTTACAGGCCTTCTTGATTGAAAATCTCATCATAATTTAATTCTTACACCCACTCTTGAGCTATTACCCAAGTGTTTAAGCCTCTGTCCAAAAGATCTTTCCAAGTATGGCATAAAGTTACCATTGCTATTCTTGAAAAGCAAACTTTTTGGTACAAATTTGTCTTGAGCCCATACTTTGTTTGCTTCTGATTTTGCTCCACCATAAATCATGGAAAGCATACCCTCTAAACCAACAACTTTGGTACTTCATCTTGGGATTATTGAGTACTTGACATAGTTTGATCTTTGCAATCCAACCAAACCATAACATATTGTCTTGCAAACCTAATCAGATCATATATATAAACCTCTTGCCTATAAATAGAAGAAGCATTTGCAAGAGAAAGAGGTCAGAAAAATAGAGAGAAAAGCCAGAAGTTTTGTTGATAAACCCTCAAAATCTCATATTCACAAAAGCCATAACAGTACACAAAGATTCCACTCTTGAGTTTTGAAGTCCAAACCTTTGAACCTCTCATACCTTGCAAAGCTCTTCCCAAAAAAACTATCCAAACACTCCACACACATCATATAGAAGTTTGTTCAAACTCAAGAACAAGCTTCTGTAACACCTCTGTTTTTTCCAAGTTCAAGAACAGTCAAGGCAGCAACTCAAGCTCAAAGCATAAATTCCAGCTTCAAGGTAAGTCTTCTTGACTTTAACCCTTTATTTCAAGCATCATTAATGATTCATCTTTGAAGATAAAATGTAGTAACCATTGCCCTTGAAGCTAACCTTTTGCTTGACTTCCATCCTTGTCAATTATATGTTAAGAATTGACTTGTACAGACCATAAAACAACGTTGGAGTGATAAAATTACAGTATGAGTCAACACATATCTATATGAGTCAACACATCTTATTGTAAAAACAGGTTATGAGTCGATACAAAGCCTTTATGTGTCGAGACATACTTCTATACAGGCACAAAATAGAAGGAATAAAGGGTGTATGAGTCGACACAAAGCACGAATGTATCGATGCATGCAGGGAATGAGTCGACACATACCCTTATGCATCGACTCATACTGAGTTGATTTGGACTTACAGGGGTAAGAAAAGCTTGTGTGTCGATGCAAAGGAGCATTTGTCGACACATAATGTTCAAAAATGCAATTTTCCTCTCTTTGACACTATTTTTACATATTTTACATATTTTATTCATTTCTATTCAATATGTTTGTAATATTTAAGCTCATATTCCATCCCAATTCATAAGTTGTATCCCCATCCCCCTAATGATGTAATAGCGTAGAATTTTAATTTCCGCAAATTTATCGTTTTTCGTATAATTGTTAGTAATTATGGTGTGTATGGCAAGACTAAAATCAATCCTAGACAACCCTAATCCAACAAAACACTTGCACATTACACCTATAGGGTTAACTCCACTTGTTGCCTTGAGAAAATGGTCATGTTATGCATGTGAGATGCCTTAGCAAAAAATAATAAAAAATACAAGATCATAGTCCCTCGATGACGCTACGAATGTTGCCTTACAAATGATCTTAGTCCCTTAAGAAAAATGAAACATTTCATCTTTTGACTATACAATGACCCACGCCCGTCCCTTTACATCCAAAGAATTCTCTCACAAGATCTCCATTGATTCAAGACTGCACAAGGTTTGATCAGCTCAAGACACCTCCACAAGCACTGATGACTCAAAATTAGGGTTTGAGTTTGTATAAGGAAAATTGGAATTTTAATGCTTCATATAATTTTCATGGACCATTTTGGACTCCAAAGATTTCTCATGTCATGTTTCAAGCTTTGAATCACATTTTTGCCCAGTCAATTGATCAGTTGACCTAAAATCATCTATATTGGGGAAAAAGTCAATTGTTGTCAATTTAAAGTCAAACTTCACAATTTTTTATCCATATCAACATTTTGAACTCATATATGGAAATTTATCAAGTTTGGATTACAATTCCTCAAAAAATTTGATTAGATCATCAAAAGGGCAAAATGGTCAAAATTAGGGTTTTTGACTGAGAAGGTTCAATTTTTGACTTTTGACCTAACACATGACTTATGGGTTTGAGACATGATATCAAGGATTCAAATGCATCATTTTTACCTAATGGCATGGCTTAAAACATTCCCCAAAGATCAATTGATTGATAGTTGAAATTCAGTCAACTGATAAAAAGTCAACTGATACACTGAAAAGTCAAACTTTGACTTTTTGATCAAAATCAAGTTTCAAAAATCATATTTCATCAAGACATGTCAAAAAATGAAGTTTTTTCATCAAGAAATCAAAAAGTCAAAATTCACTTCGAAAAGTCAAAACTTCCAAGACTTAGAAATTTTTCTAAGTGTTGGAAATTTTACTTTTTTCATAACTTTGTGCAAAATTTTCACCATGATGCATGATGATTCAAGGAAAACATCCAACATGAAAGTTGTAGATCTCAGTGAGATCTAAAACATTTTAGGTAATGAACTTTTATAGAAATGCTTGTATCTCAAGTTATTAATTCATAAAAACATGTTCATGAAACTTAAACACTTAGTGAAATTTTGCCCTAGTTAGGCAGATTTTTGGTACCAACTTCATGGAAACTTTTCACCTAGTTCAAAATTTACTCTTCAAAAATGTCCAACATAAAGGTTGTAGATTATGTTACAATATTTTCAAAATGTCCAAGAACTCATTGAGATCATACTTGAGCTAAGAGAATCGAAGGCAAGAAGTTAGGGTTTCAAACTTGTTTTTCAAGTCATTTTCATGATGAATATTTGATCCAATTCCAAGCAATGCTGCATAATCCCACTTCTGAGGCCATCTAACTTGTGTATCTATCCTTAATCAGAAGATTACAAAAGCTTTTGAGCTATGAACCACTTGATTTAAGCTTTGTCCAATACACCTTGCCATTTAAGGATGAAAGTCACCAATTCCATTTTGAAAAAAGCAAGCTTTATGCAAAGTCAACTTGTCTTGAGCTTTGCACTTGTTCTTTCTGCACACACAACATCTATAAGTCATAATCAAGCTTGTTTAAAGTTCAACCACTCTACAATAGCATGATACAAGCTTTGGGAAGATGTTTTCCATGGTTGCTTCAAAAATAAGTAAAAGTGTTACAACTTGATAATTAAAATGCTAACTTGTTGTAGCATACAAAACCTCTTGCCTATAAATACATACACTATTTGAAAGCTAAAGCACGATTTGACAAGCCCTTAAACTCTCCCAAACTTATAACTACATAACAAACCTCCATTGTTTCACATTCTGACAAAAAACTCCAAACTCAGAAACTACTCGTGTGTTTCTTGGCCTTTTGGTTCCAAAAGCTTCTAAACATCACACATAAACAATCCAAACACCTGTTATCCAACTGTAATTCCATCTTCACCAACCTCCATTTTCAAAAACAGGGCATTGCATCTTGACTTCTCCAGACCATTCCATCCACCCATAGCTCAAGTTAAGCATTGCATTAGCTTCCTGGGAACTTGAGGAAGCTCACCTGATCATCACCATCACTTGAAACAACTTCTAACTCAAAACACGATCTCCAACTGTAAGGTGAGTTTTTTGATTTTTAAACTCTTCATATAGGCATTGTTAGGCTTCCATTTCCAAAGACAAAATGCAGACATCATTGCCCTGAAGCTAACCATGTCCATAGTTTTCATTTTATATTGCTTGAGCTTAGAGAATTTTGAGATTGAAATTTCTGGAAAAATTAGGGTTCAGATTAGGGCCAACAAAATTCTCATTCATCTTTGATTTATAGTTTTAGTGATTTATATTTTTAGGATCGTGATAGAATTTGCTACATCTTTCATGTTTGCATTTTCCATTTTTGTTGAGAAATAATTGCGATACAGATGGTCTGGCTAGCGCAAGGTTGAAGATGAAGTTCAGACCATGGAAGTGTTTTGTAATATATTGTTATGGTTTTGTTTTATACACGGGATGTATAGCCACCCCAGTGGTAAGGCAGCGTGCGTATTATGTTGAGGGCGTGGGTTCGAGCCACAACGCTGCAACTTTTTCATTTTTCACTAACATTTTCTTCTTTTTTTGTTCCCAGCTAGCACGCCTGGGCCTAGAGATTTTGGGCCTGGGATTTTTGCTGACTTCGCACCCCCCTGTTTCACTAACAAAACCTCTGGCCCATTTTATTTTCTTTTTCCTTATTTCATTTATTTATTTTCTTTTAAATGTATTTTAGTTAATACAAAAATCATAGAAAATCATGAAGCTACCGGCAGAAAACACAGAGCCGCCACCGAACTTTATTTATCCCGAAGGAAGGGGAAATATCGATAAAACCGCACCGAACTTTATTTAGAATAAATTTGAGTAATAATTAAATGTTTTTGGATTTTTGATTTGTGAATGATAAGTTTTAATTACAAAATAAGAAAAGGTTAAGAGGGAGCCTAGAAAATCCTAATTGTTTGTTATGTACAAGTGAATTAAAAGTCTATTTCGACATAAAGCGATTGAAACAAAGTTTAATCGCCTCATGGAGGTACCTAAGGGAATATGACACCGAAGTTGAGCGAGAAAATAAAGAAACTAAGACTCTAAATATTTTTTATTGTTTTAAGAAAATAGTACTATAATATTTTTACAACTTATTGTGAAATGAGTATCGAAACCTAATTTTAACTTATTTTGAGTATTTTATTAAGTTAAATGAAACAAATTTAATTAAAGAAAATTAAACAAAAGGTTAAGTAAATAACAAAATGAAAGATTAATTAAAACAAACATGTTTTTGTATTTTTCTCAGGCAATAACTATGTAAAGAAAAGAAATTAAATAAATATTTGTTTTAGAAGTATATGGTAAAATACATAAAGATAAAGCCCAAAGAACTAAAAAAATGGAAAATGCCTCAGCAGGGGTTGAACCCGGGTCCCCAAGGTTTATGGTTAGGTGATCTACCATTTGAACTATGCTGTTTATTCGTTATAACAATGGTTTAATTAAAACATAAAGGGGAAATGGTAATTGGATCAGGCCAAAGGGCCCAAAGGGCCGACCCGGTTGGAGGAATGAAACAAGAAATGTTTTGTAACCCTAGACCTAGGAAGGCGCCGCTGGGAGCTTCCTGGGGAAGGGGAAAAGTGATCATTAAATTTTTTCCTAATTAATCATTATTAATTCAAATTTATTCACAATTAAATGACAATTGAAACAAAATTGGGACAAAATACGCTCTTCCCATATTCACGCTTTAGCACCAACCTCGTGTTCTTCTTCTATCAATCCTTGTTCTTCAACCTCTCTGTTTCTCAATTTCTCACCCAAACAACAATCAACAGCAATGACAAACCCTCAACGTCTCATTATTTTATCAAATTAATCTCCTCTCCCATGATTTTTTTTATTTGTGCATCAAATATCTCTCTCTCATCATAACTGATTAAAACTCACAGTCCCCTACCTACATCTCTCGCGCTCTCTTTCTATTCCTCTGTTTCTCTCTCGGCAAAAAAAAACAAAATCAACATCTAATTTCCCTTAATCTTAGCACTAAACACGACCATGCAAACGAAAGCTATAGAAATCAAACAAAACAGGACAAAATGCAAGGCCTTAAACTGAACCCTAGAAAACCAAATCAGCCATCACCGTAAATTGAAAAGTGGAGAAAAAAAGGTGCATACAACATCAAGAATAATCAAGGAAATTGCATGTAGAAGTAAATCAACTAACAAATTGGAGTAGAGTAGCTCCTTCGCCAATGTTCTAGCAAAAGCTTCCTTCAAGTATCAACTTCGTTCCTTTTTGTCTCAATATTCAACTTCTTCTACTCTCTGCTTCATGTTTGTTATTTGTTGTGTTTTTGTGTTGTTGTTTTATTAGGTGTGTATCACTGTTGTTGCTTGGTGATCGTCGTCGTTGTTTTTTGGTGAGCGGCGTGAGTGAAGATGATGCGATTTTTAGTGGTACTGTTGTGGAGAGTTGATGGTGATTTTGTGCCTTTGCATAGAGTTGGTGTTCGTTGAAGGAACATGTTGATTATGGTGAAGGTGATGCATGAGGACTGAGTCGAAGTTGGGAGGTTGATGTGCAATTTTTCTGTTTGTTTTTGGTTTTGACTGATGCAGTTTTTCTGTTTGTTTTTGGTTTGATGCGGTTTTTCTGTTTGTTTTTGGACTGATGCGGTTTTTCTGTTTGTCTTTGGTTATGGTTTCTGTTGAAGGTTTTTTGTGGTTTTTTTTAAGAGGTTACTGAAGAGAATAGAGAGATATTTGTGGTGTATTAATGGTGACAAATGATTTTGTGGTTTCGGTTCTGAATGAACAAGGAGACTGCGGTTATGGTGTTTGCAGGGATTTGAGAGTGATGAATTGAGCAGAGGTTTTGCAAGCTCTTTGAGGTGACTTTTTTTCAATGATTTTTGTATGTTTGAGCAGAATTTTCAGGGGTGATTTTTTGTTTTTTTTCTCTTTATTTTCTGGTTGGTTCTTCTTTATAATGAACACAAATGGTAGAAAATTGGAGGGAAGATGGATGATGTTTGAATAATGTTGGAAAGCTGACTTGTGGCTTTAGAATGCAGGTTTTGTTTTTGTCTATTTTGGTGTTTGTGTGCAGTTTTCTTGGACTGATATGGCTAGTTTCTGCAGCATAGTTGTAGCAGAAATTTTGAACTGGTTTGGGCTGAATTGCAGCAGGTTATATCTTTCCTCTTTCATCTTTCTGTGATGTAAAGCTTTTGTGCTTTTTTCTTTGAAAATTCTAAAGGGTTTGCCTCTTTTGGAAAATGATGACATAGGGTATTGTAAGCTATTGCTAGTTTGCACTATTGTTTTGTTTAATATTTGCTGATTTGTTGTTGAGTTGAGTTGCTTTTTGTTGTTTTGGCTTGTTGGTTACCGTGCTGCCTTGGGCTGCTGTTGCATTGTTTGCTAGCCTGCTATGCTGTTTTGATACTGTTTTGTGCGCTGTTATGTTTGTTGGCTTGCTGTTTGCCTTGTTTGGAAACTTGATGCGCCTTTGTTCCGTGCCTTTGTTTGCCTTGTGTAGAGGCTGGCCTTTGTTCTGCGTGTTGCCTTGCTTGCTTAGCCTGCTGTTGTTGTTCTGCGCGCTATGCTGCTGCTTGCTTTTTGTTTGTTCATTTGGAAAATTTTCTTTTCTCCCTTTTTGTGAACCAAAGAGGACAAATCTTTGTGATTTGCAATTTGGGAGCAAATAAAACATGATAAAAAACATATCTCCCACTTTAACTGATTCCAAAAAGAAAACCCTTATGATGCGATATCAATCAATTAATTCTTGGTTTGAATTTTTTTTTCATGTGTTTGATCGCTAACTTTTCTTTTTCCTTGTTTCATGAGCACGATTATTGGACGGTCCAAAGCGAGATTGAACGATGAAAATTACCATGGCGAGGAGTGAAGATGAAGACTTGAAGATGAAGACTTGAAGAAACACAAATTATTTTTCTCTTTTCTTTGTAAACAAAACAAATGTAATTTGTATTCCAATAATTGTAATTTATTTTTCATACGCTCTGTAATTTGTCCAAAAAATGTAATGAACACGAAAGCTTGAATGATATATTTTTTGAATGAATTCTCTTGTATGGAAATCAAACAACTCACGATCTTTGATTGAAAATGGCAATTCCCACTTGAATGATTTGAATGCACCCTTTGGACTTTGTAACTTAAACCTCAAGAAATTGTGAGCAATCGTTATAACTTGTATTCCAAACAATCACGCGCCTTATCTTTCAAAATCCAATCAAACTCTCAAACAAAAATAAATGCTTAAGAATTTAATTCCACTGATTAATTTGAACCCCAAAACACCGGTCGCTTGAACCTTGATCTTTATATCATGCTTGAACCACACTCGCACTTCTTGACCAGAAACCTAATTTTTTATATTCAGCCTACAATAACCTATAACTTAAGCAACAAAAACAGGTCTTGATTATCATGAACCTTTAACCTCATTTCCTGAAGCGCTCGAACTCCACATTTGCCAATTCAACCTCCAAATTCTCGACTCAATGGCTTAGAGACTTAAAAAAGAAACTTGAAATGCGAGGAGGTGAAATTCTTGACCTAATGCACTGAGCTTTGAGCCATCTTCGAGGCAGGCGAGAGAAACATCTTCCTAGAAACCAAAGACTTGAAACCCTAGCATCTTGACCAACACACATAGGGAAATAAACCCTAATCCAGGCTCTGATAAATTTGAGCGAGAACCAACCTTGTAACATGATGAAAAAATTCGTTCCACGATCCACTAATCGAGAACCAGATGCGTTTCCTTTCTACCTGATAAGAAAACCTCAAAACAAGATTAGACATAAAGAGGGCGCAACCCTAAAACATTAAACCAAAGCACCCGATTCCATGAGATGCGGGATATGCAAATGACTGAATAATAAAAATGAGGCAAATGGAATGCAAAGTTCAAATCCAGGCAAAAATAAAAGAGATAGGGCAAATTTGGGGTACGACAAATCATAAAAAAATAGATTTAGGTTTTTATTTAATTAAAATAATTTTTTACATAAAAATAAATTTATTTTAATCCCCTTTTATTTTGTCTTTGTTAATTAATTTGTAAATTAATTAAGAAATTAGGATTTTGTTTTCTTTTATTTTCACACATTAAAAATACTTTCTTTAACAAATCCAAATTATTTTCTTAAAAAATGAATTAATACTAGACTTAGGTTTATCTTTAATTGAAATTAATTTAGAACTTAGGACTTTTATTTAAATAATTTTTATACTAGTTTAATTGAATTAAAGCTTTTTTCACAAACAAAACCCTAAAAAACTTGTTTTTTCTTTAATAAATTAATTTCTTTTAATAACTTAATTTTAATTTTCTTATTCTTAGGTAGTTATATTATTTTAAGTTAATTAGGTCAAAAACCACTTTTCTTAAACAAAATGCATTTTCTTCTCCATTCATACCCTTGTATATTTATTCATTCTTGTACATTTAATTCTTGTAAATATTCAATACAGTTGTAATAGATAATTAGGATTTAATTTCTTGCAATCGCCATTTGTAAATATGTATACCCCATCCCCAAATGATGTAATAGCGTAGGATATTTACTTTTCGCAATTTACCGCCTTCATATAAATGCTAGTTAATTAGGATTTGTATGGAAAGATAAAACCAATGCCTAGAAAACCCTAACCCAAGATAAATTCAAGCATGAAATACAAAACACTTGCACACTTTCACCTCTAGGGTTAACTCCACTTGTTGTCTCGAGAAAATGGTCATAATATGCATGTGAGACATCTTAGCAAAAACAATTAAAAATACAAGATCATATTCCCTCGATGACGCTATGAATGATGCCTTACAAATGATCTTAATCCCTTAAGAAAAATGCTAAGATATCTCACAACATTGCTATCCATGACTATACGATGACCCACACCCATCCATTTACATCCAAAGATAAGGCTACTTACCAAATCAATGGTGAGATAGCAATATCAAAAGAAGAGAGAAATGAACAAAAGACTTTTGAGTAGGTAGAAAGTTCTTAGTTCCTTGCTCACGACCCATCTTCAAAAAAACAAACATCTTTTCAAACATACCAAACAATTTTAAAACATGAAATATTTACAAAAGTCCAACACTTTGTATGCATTCTCATAGAGACGAGAATCATTACAAAGTTTTCCTAAACGAAGGCGCTTTTCAAAAATACTTTCAAAACCCACCACAAACACATTTCAAACAAAGCAATTTCAAAATTGATCTAGGAAGCAACTAAGAGCCCATAGATAACTATGTATGAAAAGGGTGCTAACACTTTCCCTTTTCATAACCTACCCCCCCCCCCCCCCCCCCCCCTCGAACTCAAGAAAATATCTCAAAGCTCTTTCCTGTTCTTTTCACCCTTTCCTTATTGGATAAAAGAAAAGTCAGTGGCAACTCTTGCTATCCGCAACAATTGTGATAAAACGCAAAACACCCAAGTCAGTTGTCCCACCGTATTACAACAGGCTGAAGAAATACAAGTTGAGGTTGAATCCCAAGAAATTCACCTTCGGGGTAAGGTCTGGAAAACTCTTAAGTTTCGTCGTCAGTGGCAGAGGAATTGAAGTCAATCATGCAAAAGTCAAAGCTATCTAAGAAATTCCAACTCCCCGTACCGAGAAGGAGTTCAGAGGTTTCTTGGGACGACTCAACTATATTGCCCGATTCATTTCTCACATGACTGCTACTTGTAAGCCACTCTTCAAGCTGCTGAAGAAAGATCAAGTAGTAAAATGGAATGACGAATGTCAAATAGCTTTTGACAAGATCAAATAATACTTACAAAAGCCTCCAATCTCTATGCCACCAGTTGAAGGAAGACCTCTTATCATGTACTTAACCGTGTTAGAGAATTCAATGGGATGTGTGCTGGGGCAACATGACGAGTCTGGTCGAAAAGAGCATGTATATACTACCTTAGCAAACGTTTACCGATTGTGAAACAAGATATTCACTGCTCGAGAAAACTTGTTGCGCTTTGGCATGGGCTGCTCGCCGACTAAGACAGTATATGTTAACTCATACTACTCTATTGATCTCTAAGATGTATCCCATCAAGTAAATCTTTGAGAAGCCAGCTCTCTCTGGAAGAATAGCTTGATGGCAAATGATTTTAACTGAATATGACATTCAGTACACTACTAAAAAAAGGAAGTGTATTGGCAGATCATTTAGCGCATCAAGTTGTGGATGACTACCAATCTATGAACTTTGAATTCCCGAACGAGAATATCATACTGATTAAGGATTGTGAAAAGCCTAGACTATATGAAGGACCTGAGCAAGGATCCTGATGGACTATAGTTTTTGATGGAGCTTCCAATATACTGGGTAACCAAGTTGGTGTTGTGATCATTTCCCCGGAAGGTTTCCATACGCCTTTCACTGCCAGACTCTACTTTGATTGTACGAACAACATGGTTGAGTACGAGGCGTGCATCTTGGATCTTAAAGTTGCTATTGACCTAAGAATAAAATTCTTAAGAGTATATGGAGACTCAGCTTTAGTAATCAGTCAAGTTAAAGGGGAGTGGGATATAAAACATCTAAATCTTATCCCTTACAAAGAACTTGTGCTAAATTTGATCCTGTACTTTGAAGAGATCACCTTTGAACATATCCCAAGGGAAGATCTACAGACAATCTACGACCCTAAAATGCTAAGGTAAGACCTACGGACGGTTTATGACCTTAAGAGAGGTAAAGTGAAGGTAAGATCTATGGGAGACCTACGACCTTAGAAGGATGACACGACGGTAATATCTACGAACGATCTACGATCTTAAGAGGATGAGAGGGTAAAGTCTACGGACGACGTACGACCCTAGGAAAGATAAAGTGAAGGTAAGATCTTCAGACGATCTACGAACCTAAAAAGACACCACTATAGTAAGATCTACGGACGATCTACAACCTTAAAAGATAACTCGACGGTAAGATCTATGGATGATCTACGACCTTAAAAAAAGATGATGAGAGGGTAAAGTCTACAGACGACCTACGACCCTAGGAAGATAAAGCAAAGGTAAGATCTACGGAAGATCTACGACCCTAGAAAGATAAAGCGACAGTAATATCTACGCACGATCTACGACCTTAAAAAAAGATGATGAGTGGGTAAAATCTACGGACGACCTACGAACCTAGGAAGATAAAGTGAAGGTAAGATCTACGGGCGACCTACGACCTTAGAAAGATAACTCGACGGTAAGATCTTCGGATGATCTATGACCTTAGAAAAAAGATGATGAGAGGGTAATGTCTACGGAAGACCTACGACCCTAGGAAGATAAAACGAAGGTAAGATCTACGGACGATCTATGACTCTAAGAATACGAGGAAGAGAGGGTAAAGTCTACGGACAACCTACCACCTTAAGAGAGATAAAGTGAGTATTGAGAGTTGGGGAGCATGACGTACTAACACTCTGATTTATTTTAATTGGTAGTGTAATAACAGATGTTAACTGGGACTTATGAGAATGATATTCTTTGTGAGGATGTTTTGTTGATTTGGGATTGATCTGGCTCATGCTTCATATGCATTTGAAGTGTGACATGATGATCCATGGATATGCTATGCGTTTGAGGATGCAATGCAATATGTCGTAATGATTATTGTGTGCAAAATGTCAAAAACTCATTGGGATTTGTTGCTCGTCATCTTGAGGTACCAATATGGACTGGTGCTTGAAATTTGAGAAGAAAGAATTAGCCTTGTCGAGTTCACTGGGGAATAAAATCTTGCTGAGGAGAAAAGACTTGATCTGACTTCCTTCATGTGTTGGGCTTTGTGAATAACTGAAAAAAGAAAAGACGCGGACCTCAACCAATGCCCCAAGTCTCTCCGTGTGGGAGAATCACGCGCTCGGTCATATGTAAAGAGGCGACGAGGATGAAATCTTGGTCAAAGTGACCGTTATGACTTGCTACCTGCACAGAAGAACGAACACTTAGAAGCCACAGCATTCCCTGGGATGCCTTCATATCCATGTAATGTAGTGTTTCACATCTTAGCTCGTGATTATCATTGACTTATTATTTTCAATGCAATGCTTAACAAAGAATTTAAATCACAATTCGCATACGAAGAATAAAGTAAAAGACGTAACAAAGATTTTTTAATGGAAAGGCAAATTTTCATTAATGAGTTTGGCTCGTGAATGGGCATTCATACATAGAAACAACTCCTAAATGAGGAAGTTGCGGAAAAGAAAAGAAATACAACGGGTAAAATGGCAATAAGAAAATCTCAAATTTCCGTTAAAACTGATATTGCTATAGTTCTCATATCCTGGGTCGTCCTAGTGTCGTGCTTCCAAAGGATAATAGTTAGATCGATCCATCCCGTATTAGGAGGGTGTAAGTGAAGAATCTTCAGACTGAAGTCTCTTGCTTTTCTTGTCCCTAATTTTTTCCTGGATCGCCCTTTCGGGTTTTCAATCCACCGGGACACCCATTTTTGTTTAAGCCTCCCTTTCGGGTTTTCGACTTAGCGGGTTATTCTCTTTTTTTTCTTTTTTATTAGCCCTAACTTTTGCCTAAGCCGCCCTTTCGGGTTTTCGACTTAGCGGGTCCTTTCATGCGTAGTATTTTTTGACTGAGTCTGAATTGACTGGAAGCGGGACGTCTTCCCCATCCATGTTTGTCAGGATTAGAGCACCTCCTGAGAAAGCTTTCTTCACGATGTAAGGTCCCTCATAGTTAGGAGTCCACTTGCCCCTTGGATCAGTGTGGATTGGGAGAATCTTTCTTAAGACCAGGTCACCTGAATGGAACTCTCGAGGTCGAATCTTCTTGTCAAATGCCCTCTTGAGACGTTGTTGCTATAACTGACCGTGACAAATGGCTTCCAGGCGCTTTTCTTCGATGAGATTGAGTTGGTCGAGTCTCGTTTGAATCCATTCTGCTTCATCAAGTTTAGTATCCATCAGAACCCTTAAGGAAGGAATCTCCACTTTGACCGGGAGTACCACATCCATACCATAGACTAGTGAAAATGGAGTTTCCCCAATGGAAGTACGCACCGAAGTTCGATAGCCATGCAAGGCAAAAGGCAACATCTCATGCCAGTCTTTGTATGTTCTCACCATTTTCTGGACGATCTTCTTTATGTTCTTGTTAGCGGCTTCAACTGCCCCATTCATCTTCGGCCGATAGGGTGATGAATTATGGTGCTCGATCTTGAACTCTTCACACATTTCCTTCATCATCTTGTTGTTGATATTTGACCCGTTATCAGTGATGATCTTGTTAGGAGTTCCATACCGACATATGATCTCTCTTTTGACGAAACGAGTGACAACTTGCTTGGTCACATTCTTGTACGAAGCCGCTTCCACCCACTTGGCGAAGTAGTCAATAGCAACGAGGATAAACATGTGTCCATTTGAAGCGCTCGGCTCGATGCGTCCAATCATATCGATGACCCACATTGCAAAGGGCCATGGTGAAGTCATCACATTCAAAGGAGTGGGAGGAACATGTATCCTGTCTGCGTAAGCCTGACATTTATGGCACATTTTGGCATATATACAACAGTCACTTTCCATCGTCATCCAGAAATAACCTGCTCGTAGGATTTTCTTGGCCATGGAATGCCCACTAGCATGAGTCCCAAAAGAGCTCTCGTGTATTTCTCGTATAATGGATTCTTCCTCGTGTCTATCCACGCATCTGAGCAGAACCGAATCATAGTTTCTCTTGTACAGAATGTCTCCTGACAATAAAAACTTAGACGCCAACCTTCTGAGAGTCCACTAATCACAAATCGTAGCACCTTCGAGGTACTCTTGCTTCTCAATATATCATTTGATGTCGAAATACCACGGCCTTTCGTCTGACACATCTTCAGTTGTGAGACAATGAGCAGGGAAAATATGTGTTGGCTCCTTGTAATGACAGATCCTTATACTGGGTGTATGATTCGGGTAATTGACTTTGAACATCACTGCTAAAGTGGCCAGAGCGTCTGCCAATTGATTCACTTCTCTAGGAATGTGCTCAAAGGTGACCTCATCGAAAGCGGGCAACAACTCAACTATGTAATCCCTGTATGGAACTAAATTAAGGTTTCGTGTATCCCAATCACCCCGTACTTGATGTATCACTAAGGTAGAGTCCCCATAAACTTCAAGAATCTTGATCTTCAAATCAATGGCTGCCTCAAGGCCCATCACACAAGCTTCGTATTCAGTGACATTATTCGTGCAATCAAAACATAATCTGGCAGTGAAAGGTATGTGAGTGTTGCGTGGAGAGGTCAGAACTGCCCCGATACCGTGACCCATAGCATTTGATGCACCATCGAACGTGAGAGTCCATTGCTCCCCTGGTTCAGGTCCTTCGTTGTCATCAAGTTTCATAATATCCTCGTCTGGAAAGTCGAACTTCATGGGCTGATATTCTTCCAATGGCTGGTGAGCGAGATGATCAGCAAGAATGCTACCTTTGATAGCCTTTTGTGTGACGTACTGGATGTCATACTCAGACAAAAGCATTTTCCACCAGGCCAATATGCTTGTAAGTGCTGGTTTCTCGAAGATGTACTTTATCGGGTCCATCTTAGATATCAGAAGTGTAGAATGTGTCAACATATACTGCCTCAAGCGTCGGGTTGCCCACGTAAGAGCACAACAAGTCTTCTCAAGTAAGGAATACCTCGATTCACAATCAATAAACTTCTTGCTAAAATAGTATATGGCGTGTTCTTTTCGTCTAGTATCATCATGTTGTCCGAGCACACAACCCATACATCCTTCAAGCACAGTCAAATACATAATGAGAGGTCTCCCTGGAACTGACGGTATGAGTATTGGTGGTTCTTAAAGATACTTCTTAATCTTCTAGAAAGCTTCTTGACAACTCCCATCCCAACAGACATCCTAATTCTTGCGTAACAATTTAAAGATGGGTTCACAGGTAGCAGTGAGATGGGAAATGAACCAGGCTATGTAATTCAACCTTCCAAGGAAACCTCGTACTTCCTTCTCATTTTTCGGCGGTCGCATATCTTGTATTGCTTTTACTTTGTCTGGATCTACTTCAATTCCTCGTTGACTCACAATAAAACAAAGTAACTTGCCCGATTGAACCCCAAAGGTGCATTTGTTGGGATTAAGCCTCAACCTGAACTTTCGCAAACGATCAAACAACTTCTTCAAATGAACCAAATGTTCTTCCTTAGTCGTTGACTTTGCAATCATGTCGTCCACATACACCTCGACTTCTTTATGAATCATGTCGTGAAAGAGAGTCACCATAGCTCGCTGATATGTTGCACCAGCGTTTTTAAGACCAAAAGGAATGACTCTGTAGCAAAAGGTACCCCAAGGAGTTGTGAAAGCTGTTTTGTCCATGTCCTCCGGAGCCATCTTTATCTGATTGTATCCAGAGAAACCATCCATAAAGGAAAACAACAAAGACTGAGCTGTGTTATCAACCAATATGTCAATATGAGGCAACGGGAAATCATCCTTCAGGCTTTCTCTATTCAAGTCTCGGTAGTGAAGACACATACGTACCTTACCATCCTTCTTAGGTATGGGCACAATGTTAGCAATCCAAGGTGGGTAATTTATCAAAGATAGGAAACTTACTTTGAGCTATTTCTGAACCTCTTCTTTGATCTTTAAGGCCATGTCGGGTCTGGTCCTTCTTGGTTTTTGCTTCACAGAAGGACATTCTGGCTTGAGTGGCAATCTATGCATTACTATATCAGTGTCTAAGCCAGGCATGTCTTCATACGACCAGGCGAAGATGTCAACATACTCTTGAAGTAATTCAATTAACCCCTTCTTTTCTTCACTTTGCAAGGCGGCCCCTATCTTGACTTCTCTCTTTACCTCTTCAGTACCGAGATTGACGACTTCTGTTTCTTCTTGATACGGTTGGATGACCTTCTCTTCCTGTCTCAAGAGTATGGCTAGTTCTTCAGCAACTTCACAATCTTTCTCACTATCTTCGTTAGCACGATCGACTGAATTCTCAAGGATATAAGGAGCCATAGCATTATCATTTCCAACGGAGTCCGAGACGGATTTGCATGATCGATGATTTTATGTTTTATTTTTAGAAAGTGCAAAAGAAAAAATAAGAAAAGAAAAGTATTGCCATTTTTATTTTGAAAAAGTAAAAGAAAAGACAGGGAACAAAACTGTATGCAAAAGTGCGATTTTTTCATTCAATGTTAAACGAAGATTGAAACATAAGGGGCCCCTTCTACAAGCTGTCAGTATGCCTTGGGCAGGACATGTGACTTAAAATGGAAACAGAAAATTACACATCAAGGAAAACAACTTAAGGGATGTCCATGGCAGTCTAATTGCTGAGCTCCTGGTACGGCGCAACTTGATAGATAAATCTTGAAATATCCTCATCGTCACCTTCAGCATCTGTGGAGAGTACTTTTCCTTCTTTGCTTACACCAGCGCTGACGAACACTTCAGAAATTTGGGGAACCTGCTGTCCTTTGAGAGAAACCCAACCAACTTGCACGGAGGATGATGGTTGATACCCAAGACCAAAACTATTTTTCTTCTCCGGTACTTCAATCAATTTGCCTCAACTGTCATGAGGAGGTCTAGCTTCTATGAGGGCTTTGGCATCCTTCAAAGAGGTCAGGAGTATCTCAGACTTCTTACATTCCACGACGGGGACTTTGTCAGCAGTAACAATCTCCAGAGCTTGAAAGGGCAACTCTTGTACCTCGCCTTCCACTTCCACGTAACGGTAGTGTGATCGGTGGATTTAGAACTGACTGTTTAAAGCTGGTTCGCGAAATGTCGCGGAAGCAAGAGTCGCCACCATCTTTTATTTTCTCCAACATGGACAGGACAAAAGCACAGCAAAATTCCTTATGAGATAGTTTCTCGGTTCGGGAGGTAGATTTATAGAAAGGGAAGGTGTTAGCACCCTTTCAATCCATGGTTATCCATGGGCTCTTAGATACTTGCTCATTGTGTTTTCAAAATGTTTGCTTTTCAATTGTGAGTGAGTTTGAAAAAGTTTCTTTGAAAGTTTTCTGAATAACTCTTGTATCAGTCCTCAAGAGTGTTTGAAAAATTGTTTTGAAAGCTTTTTGAAAGTGTCGGTGTAAAAAGAGTTTTGATTTGTTTTTGAATAGAGCAAGTATCTATGAGTCGTCTACCTACCCTAAGGAATTAGGCTGTGTAAATGTCCTTAAGGTAGTGCCATCCCACCATTGAGAGGTAGGTAGCACCACCGTTGGAGGTGTTCGGGTCAATTCGTTTGTAGGGATAATGTGGTCACCGGAGCAACAGTAGGATACCTTAGAAGCTACCCGTATGCCCTTGATCCTTTTTTAATCCGAGGCGACCGTTTCGAGGCAACTGGATCATGGACATAAGGACTTACTAAAACGTCCTATACTCGACGACCACATTTCGAAGGCAACAGGTGAGGCGTACCCTAGAAGTGGTGTGTGAATTTGTGTGTTATTTTCAGTTTAATAGTTATCTTTGATTATTGTATTTTGAGCTACGCTTGTTTTTAATTTGGCCATACATTCTTTCATACAAAGTTAGCAGTTTAAGAGTACGGAAATTTAAATGCGGAAAGATAAATCCTACACTATTACAAGGCGCGGGTCTATACATCGCCAAATTACAAAGACCTGTTTTAATAAAAATGCGGAAAGTAAAAAGACCTAATTACTATTACAAGCCTTGAGCAGTTACATAATATTTGAAAAGAAAAAAGAATAACGTGCGAAAGAATAAAAGTTGGGACGTCCGAGGGTTTTGACCCTTTTGAAATTAAACTAAAATTAAAAGTCTAATTATTATTAAATTAAAGAAAAGAAATGTTTTTTAGATTTTTGTATTTATGAAAATAAAGAAAATTGAAAATTAAGAGAAACCCTAGTTCTAAATATTTTTAATTATTAATGAAAAATATACAAGTTAACCTAATTTACACTAATTAATTAAATTACATGTTTATTTACAAAAATATGTAGTAATTAATAATAATAATAATGAGGAAAAAAATTGATTATTAAAAAAAAGATGAAAAGGTCAAAAACCCTAATTCTACCTATTTTATTTATTTAGAAAAGATTAAAGTTTAAAACCTAATTTACTAAATTAATGGTTAGAGTTTATTTACAAAAATATTTTAATAGTGAAATTAATAAGAATTAAATATTAAACATTTTTTGGTCTCTGATTTTTTATGGAAAAATATTTTGGGTGAATTAAATAAAATAATTAAAACAATTTAAAAAGAATAAAAAGGAAAAAGAAAGTGAAATTAAATATACAAACAGGGGGGGGGGTGTCTGGCCCATTTTGGAGGTTTGTTGAAGAAATTTGGCCCAACAGAACAAAGCCTTTTTTGACTTCTTGGGATCACGTGTGGGATGGTTGACTGAGGTACATGATAGACCTCCTCCTGCAGCCTTTGGATTGATCATTCAGGCCACTTGGCAGGCCTTAGCATATGCGTGTATGGTGAACCACTGGATGGAAACTGCATGGGAATATGTTAAGACAAAAATTATTGAACATATGGGGGACCTGGGAATCGAACCCAGTCCCAGTACCTGCAAGACAACTCATCCACCAACTGAGCTAACGCGTGCATTTGTTATATGGATAACCAAAGAATATAATATGTGAAAAAAATAATCATGTTGAAGCAAACAAAAAAACGCGCTAACATTTAAATTACCCAACCAGGCCTGGACACGCTAGCCTTCTTCTTCATCTTTATGAAAAATATAAAACAAGTAGCGGGGGTTTTAAACCCCCACTAAATGCAACAGTGGATAATAGCGATTAGAAGATGTTGTAATATAAAAAAGGCGCGAGTAGTCAGTTTGTCTCGTCTTGATGCCACAAATTCATTCATGCAAGTTTGGTGGTCTAATTTTTCCATATGTGAGAACCCCTAATTTGGAGCTTCTGAAACCCTAGGTTTCATCAATGGTGAATCTCGTTTCAAGCATTTTTAGAGCAATTAAACTATGCCAAAAGTTTCAGAAGATCAT
The DNA here is from genome assembly GCA_948472305.1 of Vicia faba. Taxonomy (NCBI): domain Eukaryota; kingdom Viridiplantae; phylum Streptophyta; class Magnoliopsida; order Fabales; family Fabaceae; genus Vicia; species Vicia faba. Next base: position 1,210,488,560 of record OX451739.1, read on the forward strand.
TAGTAGCAAGAATCAACAATTAAAACATATGAATAATGCATGGAAATCAAAAATCGATTATGGACATATTCATGAAAAAGACGATTCTGTTCTACCAATTCTTGGAGTATGGGGACTCGTTTTTGATTGCAATCGACTCCCAGCAATGTCAGTAAGGCAATGGAAGTGTTTTGAAGTCTTGAATCTCCCTCCCACTATGATTTCAGATTCCAAGTTTTTATGGAAATTTTGCAATTTTGTTCTCCCTCTTCTGAGCAGTTTTTCGTGTCTTTGCATTAGGGTTGAGTTGTGCATATGTAAGTGAACGAAATTAGGTCAAAAACAAGCCCAAAGATCCATCCATTTATGTTTTGAATATTTGATTTTTATCACATCTTTTCCAATCTTTTTTCCATGCAAATCTTGCCAAATATGGATGATATTGTCCCCTTGAGATGGTTCACGAAATCTCTTGCATATAATGAACATATTTGCTGCACAAAAAAGATTTAAAACCATTATTTGATATTTTTCTTATAATTAAATTTAATTAAATGAATTAATAAGAATAAAAATTCAATTAATTAATTAAAAATAAGAAAATAAATCCCTTTGAGCTTAATGGGTCGTGCATATGCTTTGGGTAATGATTCAGGGAAGAATTTGAGGCCCATTAGCATTTTTGAAGTGTTTTGTGCAAAGTTGACTTTTCAAAATTCCCAAAAATTTCCCAACTTCTCCAAGGCATATCTTGCTCAATTTTGAAGCTATGATCATGTTCTTGGACATTTTGGAAAGGTCTTGAAGTCCTCTAACCAATGTCTTTAGTCCCATGTCATTTTGATTTACCAATCTCAAGTTATGGTCTTTGACTTAAAGTGCCTTTTTGTTGACTTTTGAAAATGACCTATAATGTTGAAATTGATAACTTTTTGTGAGAGCATTTCTTGGACTTGAAGTGTGAAGATGAGTTGTAGGAAATGTCATCCTCTTCAAAATGAGCTTTGGATGGGATTTTTCTGATGAACCATGAAGAAGTTATGCTTTGGTCAATTTGCAGTTGACTTTTTCAACTGTCCAAAAATAGAAACTTTTGCATCTTGAGACTTTTTGAGCCATGCTTTGAGAATCATGATCAATAATTTATCAAATGATGTTCGTGGCTTCAAAATAATATGTTGACCAAAAATTTTGACTTTTGACTGTCAAATGACCATTTTGCCCCTGCAGTTGACTGTGGAGCATTTAGGGTTTTTGACTGTGCAATTTGATGCTGTGAGTCCTGAAACTTGGCATATGGATGCTTGACAATGTATGTAGGCATGTGGGACTTGATTGGACCCTTGAAAACTTCAATTTCTTTGCAAGAACCAAAACCCTAATTTTGACTGTGTTAGGAGGCAATTGGACTGTGCAATCCTTGAGAGATTTTGAAGCTTGATCTTGGCAAATTTGAAGAATATGGGAGGGCAAATTTTGGGGTACAACAGTTTCCCCTGTTCAATCTTCTTAGACCTGAGGATGTAGATTGGCTGGCGTGCCTTTCGTGATCCAAAGGTGGAAGATGATTGAACACTAAAGTGCCCAGAAATTTGCGCTCACATGTTAGCAGTGTGATGGTGGGAATGGGCTTACAGATGCCATTTGGGGACTGATGGATAGGAGGATGGGCTTATAGATGCCATCTGGAAGTGTGACAGTACCTTGTCGGGAATGGGCTTATAGATGCCATTTGTAGACTGTTGGTATGTGGAGATGGGCTTACAGATGCCATCGGGAGGTTGTCGATCGCGTAAGAGATTCCTTAGCAAGAACTCGCGTACCTGAGAAAGAAAATAATTACCTGACCTGTTACAGGAGTTGATCTTAAAACTCTTTATGTAGATGTGCCCTGGCTGGATACAGGAATCGAATCTTTAAACTCTTCAGACGTGCCCTGGCAAGATACAGGAATCGAGTCCGGAGAATAGTCGTCAACAGATACACCCTGGCGAGATACATGAATCGGATCTTCGAACTCTTCAGACGTGCCCTGGCAGGATACAGGAATCGAGCCTGGAATATAGTCGTCAGCAGATACACCCTGGCAAGATACATGAATCGGATCTTCGAACTCTTCAGACGTGCCCTGGCAAGATACAGGAATCGAGTCTGGTAATGTAGTCGTCAACAGATACACCCTGGAAAGATACAGGAATCGGATCTTCGAACTCTTCAGACGTGCCCTGGCAAGATACAGGAATCGAGTCTGGAATTAGTCGTCAACAGATACACCCTGGCAAGATACAGGAATCGGATCTTCGAACTCTTCAGACGTGCCCTGGCAAGATACAGGAATCAAGTCTGGTAATGTAGTCGTCAACAGATACACCCTGGCAAGATACAGGAATCGGATCTTCGAACTCTTCAGACGTGCCCTGGCCGGATACAGGAATCGAGTCTGGAATATAGTCGTCAACAGATACACCCTGGCAAGATACAGGAATCGGATCTTCGAACTCTTCAGACGTGCCCTGGCCGGATACAGGAATCGAGTCTGGAATATAGTCGTCAACAGATACACCCTGGCAAGATACAGGAATCAGATCTTCGAACTCTTCAGACGTGCCCTGGCAGGATACAGGAATCGAGTCTGGAATTAGTCGCCAACAGATACACCCTGGAAAGATACAGGAATCGGATCTGGAATCACGACAGTTGATAGCAATTATCTTTGTATTGATCTTTGTCCTGAAAAGACAAAATGTTAATTGTATGCAATGTCATGATGTATGAAATGCGTGATGTTCTCAAAATACATGAGATTGTACGTTTGTGATGCGTATGCATGCTATAATGTATGAAGATGCGATGTTTATGAATGCATTATTATCTAGGAAAATAAATCCTTGACGAATGCCAGGAAGTTGAATCCTGGGCTGATGTTGGAAGAGGAGAATTCTTTGTTTCCGCTGGGGATGATTGTTGCAAGAATACCGGTAGGAGAAGATGACTCCGTTGGGGAATAAACTTGGCGAATAGATTACTCTGCGGGGAGTGAACTCTGTGGGGAAAGAGATACTTTGCTGAGATTGGTGATAACTCTGCTGGGGATACCATTGTTAAGTTTTGTTGGAAGGTTTGATGAACTCCGCTGGGGCTAGGAAGACTTCGCCAAGGACGATCTTTCCGTGGTAATTGGCTGAGGATAACCCAGTTATATCCTGGTGGGGAAATAACCTTTGAATAAAGCCAGGGGAGCGTTCGTGCTTTGCAGGGGATAAGCTTCCAGAATCTGCTGGGGATAAGCTTCCTGCTGGGGAGATGGATTCCACTTTCCTGGGGAAACTTTTGAGCTGTATTGGGGAGGTGGCTCCACTGAAGTGTCTGGTGTACCGCCGGGGAACAATCTTAGATCAAGACTGCCGGGGATGCTTGTTAAGAATGTTTGTATACCCCGCTGAGGAATGTTGAGATCTGCTGGGGATACCCAATTTCCTTAAGGCTGATAGAGTAGGCTAACTCTGCTTGGGGAGAGCATCGCTGACTTGCTAGGAGATATTGTGCCTTGTTAGGGCTGATGGGAGACCAACTGCTTGGGAGAGAATTGTTGAATCTTGGCTCACTCTCTGGGGAATTAAGGTATCTTGGTTGCATTCTTCAGCCGAACTTACCTTGGTACCTTAGTGGACAGAGCAATTAGATTGCTTAGACAACTCATTATCGCCCCTGTTTCTAATGTTACCTGTAATTAATCCTTTGTTTCGTATGCAAATATTTATGAGTTAGCAATTAGTGTCAAATGCATATATCACAATCGAACATTGGACGTTCTTCGCAAAACAAAACAAAAAAAGGAAAAATAATTGGCAATTGGTCTGAAAAGTGAATTTGTATTGATTTTTGAATCTGCCTGTAAATAGGCGTTTATGTACAAGAGGCTGACGTCCTAGTAAGAGAACACCGCCGAATAACAGAGTTTATACAATTTTGTGAAAAGGGAAAACAAAACAGCTATGTGAAAAGAATAATCCCACTGGGTTCCAACTCTGCTATCGCCTTTATATCTTCGAGCGTCTCATCACTTGGCTGCGCAGTTGAAGATGAAGATGACTGATCGATGTCGTCTGAACTTGATAGTTGATACCAGATTCTGGATGCAAGGTGATCCAATGAGACATAGTATTACGCCTTAATCCCTAACTTTTTCCTGGACCGCCCTTTCGGGTTTTCAGTCCACCGGGATACCCATTTTTGCCCAAGCCGCCTTCTCAGGTTTTCGACTTGCCGGGTGTACAGATTTTTTTCATTTCATCCCTCATTTTGCCCGAACCCTTTTGGTTCGCCGGGAAGCTCTGATTTTTGCCTAGGTATGTCAACCTAGCGGGTCTTTTATCATGCGTAGTATCTTTTTACTATGTCTGCATTGGCGGGGTGAGGAAGGTCGTCACCATCCATGGTGGTTAGGATCATGGCTCCTCCTGAGAACACATGTTTAACCACAAATGGCCCTTCGTACGTAGGGGTCCATTTTCCCCTGGGATCACTATGAGGAAGGATGATACGTTTGATTACCAGGTCCCCAACTTGATATTCTTGTGGTCTGACTTTCTTGTTAAATGCCCTGATCATCCGTTTTTGATACGTTTGACCATGACAAATAGCAGTGAGTCTTTTTTCGTCAATTAGGTTTAATTGATCAAGTCGGGTCTGGATCCAGTCATCTTCGCTCAAGTCTGCATCCTTCATTATCCGGAGAGAGGGTATCTGCACTTCAATCGGCAAGACTGCCTCCATGCCGTAGACCAAGGAAAAGGGAGTTGCCCCGGTTGACGTCCTTGCTGAAGTACGGTATCCATGAAGAGCAAACGGTAACATCTCATGCCAATCTTTATAGGTCACTGTCATCTTCTGCACAATCTTCTTAATATTCTTATTCGCTGCTTCTACAGCCCCATTCATCTTCGGTCGGTAAGGAGAAGAGTTGTGGTGTTGTATCTTGAATTGCTCGCAGAGCTCAGTGATCATCTTGTTGTTAAGATTGGTACCATTGTCCGTAATGATCCTTTCCGGGACGCCGTATCGACAGATCAGGTTGTGTCGAATGAACCGTGCCACGACATTCTTGGTTACTGTAGCATAGGAAGCTGCTTCAACCCACTTTGTAAAGTAATCAATCGCTACCAGGATGAAGCGATGCCCGTTAGATGCCGTAGGTTTAATCTCGCCCATCATATCAATGCCCGACATTGCAAAAGGCCAAGGTGCTGTCAAGACATTCAGAGGAACTGGAGGAACGTGCACCTTATCTGCATATATCTGACACTTATGACATGTCCGAGAATGTTGGTAACAATCAGCTTCCATTGTGGACCAGAAATATCCTGCCCGAAGGATTTTCTTTGCCATGGTGTGTCCACTGGAGTGCGTTACGAAGGTACCTTCATGTAGCTCTGCCATGATCCTTTCTGCTTCAGTCTTATCCACACAGCGCAGTAAGGTCGAATCATGGTTTCGCTTGTATAGAATACCATTGTTGAGGAAGAACTTCGCTGCGAACCTTCTCAAAAACTTCTTGTCGTTGATAGATGCACCCTCGGGGTATTCTTGAGCTTCTAAGTACCTTTTAACCTCATGATACCAGGGTTTTTCAGTTACCACTTCAGCCTCAAGATCACAACAATATGCAGGTTCGTCCAGTTTCCAGATAATGATTCGGGGAGCCTCATTGTCCCATTTGACTTTGAACATGGAAGACATCGTAGCTAACGCGTCCGCCAACTGATTCTCCTCTCTTGGGAAGTGTTCAAAAGTTATCTCTGTGAAATGGGGGATCAATGTCAACACACACTCTTTGTAAGGAATAAGATTCGGATGTTTCGTATCCCACTCGCCTTTGATCTGATTGATCATGAGAGAGGAATCTCCGAAGACACTCAGAAACTTGATCCTTAAGTCAATCGCAACTTGAAGACCCATGATGCATGCCTCATACTCCGCCATGTTGTTGGTGCAGTTGAAACATAGCCGGGCAGTGAATGGAGTATGAGTGCCTTGAGGGGATATGATCACAGCGCCGATGCTGTTACCCAAAGCGTTGGAGGCTCCGTTAAAGTGCATAGACCATCAGGATCCTTCCTCAGGTCCTTCATCCGGTCCAGGTACTTCGCAATCAGTCACTATCATGATGCTCTCGTCTGGAAACTCGAAGTTCATTGATTGGTAGTCGTCTACTGCCTGGTGTGCCAAATGGTCTACCAATACACTTCCCTTGATGGCTTTCTGAGTCGTGTACTGGATGTCGTATTCTGTCAAGATCATCTGCCATCTTGCTATTCTTCCAGACAGAGCAGGCTTTTTGAATATGTACTTTATTGGATCCATTTTTGAAATCAACAGAGTAGTGTGAGTCAGCATATACTGTCTCAGCCGGCGAGCAGCCCATACCAAAGCGCAGCAAGTTTTCTCGAGCAGTGAGTATCGGGTCTCACAGTCGGTAAACTTTTTGCTAAGGTAATAAATGGCGTGCTCTTTTCGGCCAGACTCGTCATGTTGCCCCAGCACACACCCCATTGAGCTGTCAAGTACTGTCAGATATAGTATTAGAGGTCTCCCTTCAACCGGTGGCATAAGAATTGGTGGTTCTTGGAGATACTCTTTGATTATGTCGAAGGCTGCCTGACATTCATCATTCTAACGTACTACCTGATCTTTCTTCAGCATCTTGAAGATTGGTTCACAGGTAGCAGTTAGGTGCGAGATGAATCGAGCAATGTAATTCAGACGTCCTAGAAAGCCTCTGACCTCTTTCTCTGTCTTGGGAACTGGCATCTCTTGTATGGCTTTAACCTTGGCAGGGTCCACTTGAATACCTTTGTCGCTCACGACGAAGCCTAGCAACTTTCCAGATCTTACCCCAAAGGTGCAGTTGTTCGGGTTCAACCTCAGCTTGTACAATTTCAGACGGTCAAACAGCTTCTGTAGATGGTCAAGGTGTTCCTCCTCAGTTTGAGACCTTGCAATCATATCGTCGACGTATACCTAAATCTCATGATGGATCATGTCATGAAATAAAGCAACCATGGCACGTTGGTAGGTTGCCCCAGCATTTTTCAGTCCAAAAGGCATGACCTTGTAGCAAAAGGTGCCCCACTGAGTAACAAAGGTAGTCTTTTCCATGTCTTCAGGAGCCATCTTGATCTGATTATAACCTGAAAAGCCATCCATGAAGGAGAACACCTTGTGCTGAGCAGTATTGTCAACCAGAACGTCAATGTGAGGTAGGGGAAGTCATCCTTGGGGATGGCCCTGTTCAGATCCCTGTAATCAACACACATTCGGACCTTACCATCTTTCTTTGGCACCGGAACCACATTGGCAACCCACTAAGGGTAAGAAGTCACTGCAATAAACCCGACATCGAATTGCTTCATAACCTCAGCTTTGATCTTCTCGGACATCTCTGGACGCATACGACGGACCTTTTGCTTTATCGGAGGGCAGTCTTCCTTTGTAGGCAAGTGATGGACCACAATGTCGGTATCCAACCCAGGCATGTCTTCGTAGGACCAGGCAAAGATCTCCACATAATCATGCAACATTTGAACCAACCGTTGTTTCACGCTGAGCTCCAGATTGGCACCAATCTTGACTTCTCTTCTGTTTGTCTCCGTACCCAAATTTACCGTTTCCACTGGCTCTTCATGTGGCTGAATGGTCTTCCTGGAGTGACAGTCTTGCAAACTCACCAGGCACTTCACAATCATCTTCACCTTCGTCTTCGGCTAAGTTGATCGGATTTTCGAAGTCATAACTGGCAGTAGCAGAGTCGTTACCAGTGAGATCCAGAGTGGATTGAAACCTGTATGAGTGACTGTGTGTAAATATAGTTGTTTTGCAATATATAAAGAAAGAAAGAAATAAAGGGAGCACAAGATTTGAAATGCGAAAAAACGTCCAATGTCTTTATTCATGATATATTGAAATGACAAGTAATAAGCCCTCACAAATGAAGCCAACGGTGCCCCGGGTAAGACACCGGGCCATAAAGTTTCAATTTATTGTTCATTACAAATTAAGAAATAAAGGAATTCATTACTGCGTAACAAAAGTAACAGGTATGTGGTCCTTTGCAGTCCAATTGTTCATTCCATCATCGGCCGTCGGGTAAATCCAGCTGTCAAACTCTGACTCCTCTGCATCGCCTTCAATAGAATTCACTCCCGGATTGGTGATGATCACGGGAGGTCTTCCGATCCTTGCTTTGTGTACCGCCCTCTGAGCCTCTGCAGTAAAACCCAGCCCAAACTTGTCAGTCTTAGGAGTAAAATCAGGGAGCCTGCCCCAGTTATCACATTCACCTTTCTCAATTACAGCCCGGGCATCCTTTAAGGAAGCCATCTTCAAAGGAAAGTCTTCTTCAATCACTGTCTCTGCTGACGCCAATGTTGGAGGTACCTCTTCAAAATGTTGAAAGGGGGTTTCAATAAACTCCCCGTCCATCTCAATATACCGGAATGAGTTCAGATGACTAACCATGTATTCTTCCTCCCCCTGCACAGTAACAATCTTCCCTCTGACAGGGTACTTGAGCTTCTGGTGTAGAGTGGAGGTCACAGCCCCAGCTTTGTGAATCCAAGGTCGACCCAGCAAACAGGAATAAGATGGACGAATGTCCATCACATAGAACGTTGAATCAAATACTTGGGAACCAACCCGAATCGGAATGTCCACTTCACCATGTACCATCCTCTTCGACCCGTCAAAGGCTCGGACCACGATGTTACTAGGCTTCAACTCCAGGCCCTCACAATCTAACCTGTCCAAGGCCTTCTTGGGAAAAACATTCAGTGAAGAACCGGTGTCCACCAACACGTGTGCGAGAGTAGTGCCCCTGCATTCTATGGAGACATGCAGGGCGTCATTGTGGTTTCTTCCCTTAGTGGTCAGATCAGCATCCGAGAAACCCAAGCCATTGTCAGCGGTCAAATTGGCCACACAATCAGTAAATTGATCCGCAGATGTCTCTTGTGGCACATGAGCCGTCTTCAGAAATGATATCAGGGCCTTGGCATGGGCCTCCGAGAATAATAACAATGATAGCATAGAGATCTTGGATGGGGTATGCCCCAACTGTTCAACGACGTTGAAGTCACTCTTCTTGATTATCTTAAGAATTTCCTCCATCTCTTGCTGGGAGGCTTCAACATTGACAGTCTTTGGTGCCTCCATCCGGGCAGGCTCATCATCAATCCCTTTGCCCCGAGTGTCAGATGACTCGGCAGCAGGGGCAGAAACTTGATCAAGAGGGGAAACAGGCGCACTTGCAGGCGTAATTATAAGAGGTCTTCGGATAACTGGTGGCGCAATGTCAAGCGAGAAGAGCCTGCCACTGCGAGTTACCTTAGCTGGACCAGTGATGTTGCTGATACTGGTACCGGTGTTGAACTCCTGCTTTATTCCAAGTACATACACATCTGCCCCATAGTGCCATGGGACAGCCTTGTCAGATTCATAGGGGAGGGGCCCCAGAACATTAATAATGATAGGTGCAATAGACATGATTTTGAATGGCTTCCTCGGGGGAGCCTTGGTAGGATTATTGAAGATGGTGACAACGGATACTTCTTCAGTGGGAACAAAAGGAATAGCGGTCTTCTTGAACAAAATTTCTTTGCTATCCATCAGGCTTTGGATGCCTGATTTCAGCAACGGACAACCAGCAGGGGAAACGGCACACAGAAGGCAACCCTTGCTACAACCCGGAAATAAACCGGCTAGCAACAGGTTCCTCTTAACGGTCAACAAAGGGGTGGTAACATCATCCACAAAAACTGCATATAACTCTTCCTCAATGGCATTTACTCCATGTTGGGGCATAGGAGCAGTCACAACGTTGGGCCTTTCGGGCGCCTCGAATTGTATTTCCTTCGCATCGATAAGGTCCTGAACCTTATTTCTTAGGGCCCAGCAATCATCAGTAGAATGCCCCGGGCTATCAGAGTGATAAGCACAGCGGGCATTGGGATTATATTTCGGAGAGGTTGTATTCACCACCTTTGGAGCCTCCCTGACGGTTACCAAGTTGGTCGATAGCAATTGCGGCAAGATTTGTGACAGGGTCATACTAAGCCGAGTGAATTCTCTTCTGGGTCTCTCACCCCTTGGTTGGTTAGGTTGCCGAGGAGCGGCAGCAGGCTTTGCAATCACCACCGCGTTGACTGCTTGGCGGCATTCTGGTTTACTCTGCCTTCTAGGCCCATACACAGCACTGGCCTCCTTTTTGAAAGGCTTCTTCTCAGAACTTGAGGACGCACCTTTCTGAATCTTTCCTGATTTCAAACCAGCTTCTATTCTTTCCCCAGTCAGAATGAGATCTGTAAACCCTGCAGACGAATTGCCAATGAGATGATTGAAGAACGGCCCGGATAGGGTCCCCAAGAACATGTCTACTAGCTCACGGCCGGTTAATGGTGGCTGCACCCTGCCATCCAGGTCCCTCCATTTCTGTGCATACTCTTTAAAACCTTCTCCCGATCCTAGCGACATACCCTGGAGTTGGGTACGTGTAGGGGCGAGGTCGGCATTATATTGATACTGCTTGTAAAAAGCAGTAGCCAATTCCTCCCAGTTACGAACCTTGGTTCCATCCAGCTGATATAACCATTCGAGATGAGTCCCTGAAAGACTCTCCTGGAAGAAATGGATCCACAAGTTCTTGTCCACAGTATACATCTGGATCTTCCGCACATAAGATCTGAGATGTAGCTTAGGGTAGGACGCCCCGTCATACTTTGCGAAAGATGGTGCTTTGAACTTGTGTGGGATTACCACACCAGAAGATAGACCCAAGTCTCCGAAATCCAAACCAGGCACTTGTTGAATTTCCATGGCATTCAGGCGGTCATCCAACTGCTTGTACTTGTCTTCAGCTGGAGGATACTGCTCCTCATTGAAATCAGTCTCGTTGTCAGAGACCACCGGACTAGGAACTCTTCCCCCTTGGGGACTGCCTTTCCCTACAGAAGAACCAGCTTGATCAACCTCATTCTGCAGTGTGTTACCAAACCTCCGGCCAGTGTTGAATAGTACAATTCTCTTCTTCTTCTTCTTGACCAACAGAGCCTTCAACTCCTCTTGACCTTGGGCCAGACTCATGATCAGCTCTTGGAATTGGGCGTTCTGAGCCTGAAGGGCCTTGATGGACTGCTCAGTAGATGATTCAGGGTTCATGCTGCTGAAATAAACAGCAAAGAACATTAAGCAACCTGAAAAGAAGAGTACCTGCTATGCACATGATGCATGATATATGTTTATGCAATGCATTCAAGGGTTCGAAAGTTCAAATTTGTTGTAGACAAAAAAGAACACACGTTATCATTAAGAAGTAATTGTTCAGTACATCCAAGCCTCATGGGCAAACATTACAAAGTAAATCAATCCCAGAAGACACTACGCATCCTCTTTGGAGCTATGTAAGTGTTGAGAGTCTTTTCCTCGTGCAGTAGGCGGGTGAGCTCCAAGACCTTCTTCTCACTAGCATGTAGATTGGACTCAAGAGAATTTCGTTCTTCCTTAAGCTGGATCCAGCTCTTCTGCATTTCTTCCCAGGACGTAGGCATGTCAGGATGCTGAATGGTGTAGGACACCTCTCCTTCCAAGACTGGCTCTTTGATCACAGGGAGAACATGAGGATATGGCATCACCAACTTCTGGGAGCGGGCTCGTACCCACTTGAGATAAGGTTCCAACGGGATGGAGTTCCTGTGCCCCAGTGTCTTGCTGTCTATCTTGTTGGGCATCCTCCAAGCTCTGATAAATCTCTGGCGAAGTCCTTGCGCATCGTCGTCGAAGTCAAAAACTATGTTGGGAATTAACATGTCATGAGGGCCGTCCCTCCGAGCATAACCAAACTGTCTCCAAGCCAGACACGGGTTGTAAGTAATACCTCCTCTGATTCCAAGTAAAGGAACATTAGGAAACTCCCCGCAACGATCAATGATAGTGACATCTTCTCTGGACCGAAAACACCAATGTATATCTGCATGTGTAAGAGTCATCAATCGTTGTGACCATCTCAAACCCCGTTCATTCTTCAAAACTGATTGCGGAAGGTGCGAAATAAACCACCTTCCTAGGAGAGGAGTGCAGCACATAAGAACACCTCTTTTTCTCATGGTTCGAGTGTAACATGAGTGAAGGATGTCCCCCAGCAACGTAGGTATAGGATTCCTGGACATGAAGATCTGGACAGCACTGATATCTATAAGCTGGTCTGGATTAGGGAACAACACCAACCCATAGACAAGGAGGGCCACAACTTCTTCAAAGGCTTGCAGGTCAAGGGAGTTCCAACATTCTTGGGCCTTCTCAAACAGAAACCTGGCTAAGAACCCTTTGATACCACTTCTAACTTCCCAATGTCCCTTGATGTCATATGGTTGTAGGTGTAAGGCTTTAGCAATCTCTTCAAGTTTGGGTTCCTTTTTTGTACAGTTGTAGGGTAGTTGACTAAGGATAGGGATCTTCAGAAGCCGGGAGAACTCTTCCAATGTAGGCACCAGTTGATAATCCAGGAAAGTAAAGCAGTGGTGCAGAGGGTCAAAGAACTGGAAGAGGACCTTTATCATATCTTCCTCAATGTTGGTGTTGACCAAACTGATGAGTCTTCCATGCCTCTCACTGAAATAAGAGCTCTCGGGAATCCTGGATATAAGTTCCTTAAGCTGAGGAGGGATCTTTACAAGGCTGATCTGAATTGTCTTTCTGCGAATAGTTTCCATGTCCTACAAAACAAGAACAAAGATGAAGATTCGAACCCCTGAAATGGTGAGTCAATGCATATGATGCTATATGATGTTATGATGCTATGATAAAACACACCACAAATATTCACAAGAAGAAAACATGGTAAAGCACACAAGTCACACCACAGCCCTTAGAGTTTAGGCCAGCATGGGGTCTAGGTATTACCCTCTTGAAGTTGGTGGGCTCAACCTGTCCTATCAGAAGTAACTGGGTTCTAAGGGTCCCAATATCATTGGATTGCTTTCATTGTTCATCGTTTCGATTTAGCCACTGAACTGGCGACCGAAATATTCCAAGAAAACAACCCTCAATTGAGTGTAGTATCGAGTATCAACCAACCTCGGACTGCACCAAAGTCAGTTATCTCACTACCCTAAAGAGGCCAAGATGGTTCAATTAAGGTTCCTAAGGTCAGTTGATGCTTCACGACACCACGCGGTGGCCCCGTACTCTCCTTGACTGAACTCAAGGGTTACCGGTACTCACCAAAGTGCCACATCAACGTAGCAGACTACTTCAACCATGTTGGTATACCCCGCACAGTTCCCTCACAGCCTTGTTGCTACTTTCTAAGAAGGTATCCCCCATATCCGGGTTAGGATCTATAGAACTCCCAAGACAGTACCCACAATGATAAAGCAAACAATTCAGACAATTGAAAACACAAGTGATCTTAGTCCTAAGGTACACCTCACTTTATAAATTTCCCCAGCAGAGTCGCCAGTTCTGTGATCGGTGGATTTAGAACTGACTGTTTAAAGCTGGTTCGCGAAATGTCGCGGAAGCAAGAGTCGCCACCGTCTTTTATTTTCTCCAACATGGACAGGACAAAAGCACAGCAAAATTCCTTATGAGATAGTTTCTCGGTTCGGGAGGTATATTTATAGAAAGGGAAGGTGTTAGCACCCTTTCTATCCATGTTTATCCATGGGCTCTTAGATACTTGCTCATTGTGTTTTCAAAATGTTTGCTTTTCAATTGTGAGTGAGTTTGAAAAAGTTTCTTTGAAAGTTTTCTGAATAACTCTTGTATCAGTCCTCAAGAGTGTTTGAAAAATTGTTTTGAAAGCTTTTTGAAAGTGTCGGTGTGAAAAGAGTTTTGATTTGTTTTTGAATAGAGCAAGTATCTATGAGTCGTCTACCTACCCTAAGGAATTAGGCTGTGTAAATGTCCTTAAGGTAGTGCCATCCCACCATTGAGAGGTAGGTAGCACCACCGTTGGAGGTGTTCGGGTCAATTTGTTTGTAGGGACAGTGTGGTCACCGGAGCAACAGTAGGATACCTTAGAAGCTACCCTTATGCCCTTGATCCTTTTTTAATCCGAGGCGACCGTTTCGAGGCAACTGGATCATGGACATAAGGACTTACTAAAACGTCCTATACTCGACGACCACGTTTCGAAGGCAACAGGTGAGGCGTGCCCTAGAAGTGGTGTGTGAATTTGTGTGTTATTTTCAGTTTAATAGTTATCTTTGATTATTGTATTGCGAGCTACGCTTGTTTTTAATTTGGCCATACATTCTTTCATACAAAGTTAGCAGTTTAAGAGTGCGGAAATTTAAATGCGGAAAGATAAATCCTACGCTATTACAAGGCGCGGGTCTATACATCGCCAAATTACAAAGACCCGTTTTAATAAAAATGCGGAAAGTAAAAAGACCTAATTACTATTACAAGCCTTGAGCAGTTACATAATATTCGAAAAGAAAAAAAGAATAACGTGCGAAAGAATAAAAGTTGGGACGTCCGAGGGTTTTGACCCTTTTGAAATTAAACTAAAATTAAATGTCTAATTATTATTAAATTAAAGAAAAGAAATGTTTTTTAGGTTTTTGTATTTATGAAAATAAAGAAAATTGAAAATTAAGAGAAACCCTAGTTCTAAATATTTTTAATTATTAATGAAAAATATACAAGTTAACCTAATTTACACTAATTAATTAAATTACATGTTTATTTACAAAAATATGTAGTAATTAATAATAATAATAATGAGGAAAAAAATTGATTATTAAAAAAAAGATGAAAAGGTCAAAAACCCTAATTCTACCTATTTTATTTATTTAGAAAAGATTAAAGTTTAAAACCTAATTTACTAAATTAATGGTTAGAGTTTATTTACAAAAATATTTTAATAGTGAAATTAATAAGAATTAAATATTAAACATTTTTTGGTTTCTGATTTTTTATGGAAAAATATTTTGGGTGAATTAAATAAAATAATTAAAACAATTTAAAAAGAATAAAAAGGAAAAAGAAAGTGAAATTAAATATACAAACAGGGGGGGTGTCTGGCCCATTTTAGAGGTTTGTTGAAGAAAGTTGGCCCAACAGAACAAAGCCTTTTTTGACTTCTTGGGATCACGTGTGGGATGGTTGACTGAGGTACATGATAGACCTCCTCCTGCAGCCTTTGGATTGATCATTCAGGCCACTTGGCAGGCCTTAGCATATGCGTGTATGGTGAACCACTGGATGGAAACTGATTGGGAATATGTTAAGACAAAAATTATTGAACATATGGGGGACCTGGGAATCGAACCCAGGTCCCAGTACCTGCAAGACAACTCATCCACCAACTGAGCTAACGCGTGCATTTGTTATATGGATAACCAAAGAATATAATATGTGAAAAAAATAATCATGCTGAAGCAAACAAAAAAACGCGCTAACATTTAAATTACCCAACCAGGCCTGGACACGCTAGCCTTCTTCTTCATCTTTCTGAAAAATATAAAACAAGTAGCGGGGGTTTTAAACCCCCACTAAATGAAACAGTGGATAATAGCGATTAGAAGATGCTGTAATATAAAAAAGGCGCGAGTAGTCAGTTTGTCTCGTCTTGATGCCACGAATTCATTCATGCAAGTTTGGTGGTCTAATTTTTTCATATGTGAGAACCCCTAATTTGGAGCTTCTGAAACCCTAGGTTTCATCAATGGTGAATCTCGTTTCAAGCATTTTTAGAGCAATTAAACTATGCCAAAAGTTTCAGAAGATCATTAGTAGCAAAAATCAACAATTAAAACATATGAATAATGCATGGAAATCAAAAATCGATTATGGACATATTCATGAAAAAGATGATTCTGTTCTACCAATTCTTGGAGTATGGGGACTCGTTTTTGATTGCAATCGACTCCTAGCAATGTCAGTAAGGCAATGGAAGTGTTTTGAAGTCTTGAATCGCCCTCCCACTATGATTTCAGATTCCAAGTTTTTATGGAAATTTTGCAATTTTGTTCTCCCTCTTCTGAGCAGTTTTTCGTGTCTTTGCATTAGGGTTGAGTTGTGCATATGTAAGTGAACGAAATTAGGTCAAAAAAAGCCCAAAGATCCATCCATTTATGTTTTGAATATTTGATTTTTATCACATCTTTTCCAATCTTTTTTCCATGCAAATATTGCCAAATATGGATGATATTGTCCCCTTGAGATGGTGCACGAAATCTCTTGCATATAATGAACATATTTGCTACACAAAAAAGATTTAAAACCATTATTTGATATTTTTCTTATAATTAAATTTAATTAAATGAATTAATAAGAATAAAAATTCAATTAATTAATTAAAAATAAGAAAATAAATCCCTTTGAGCTT
The DNA here is from genome assembly GCA_948472305.1 of Vicia faba. Classification (NCBI taxonomy): domain Eukaryota; kingdom Viridiplantae; phylum Streptophyta; class Magnoliopsida; order Fabales; family Fabaceae; genus Vicia; species Vicia faba. The sequence goes on from OX451739.1 coordinate 1,210,504,926, forward strand.
AATGGGTCGTGCATATGCTTTGGGTAATGATTCAAGGAAGAATTTGAGGCCCATTAGCATTTTTGAAGTGTTTTGTGCAAAGTTGACTTTTCAAAATTCCCAAACATTTCCCAACTTCTCCAAGGCATATCTTGCTCAATTTTGAAGCTATGATCATGTTCTTGGACATTTTGGAAAGGTCTTGAAGTCCTCTAACCAATGTCTTTGGTCCCATGTCATTTTGATTTACCAATCTCAAGTTATGGTCTTTGACTTAAAGTGCCTTTTTGTTGACTTTTGAAAATGACCTATAATGTTGAAATTGATAACTTTTTGTTAGAGCAATTCTTGGACTTGAAGTGTGAAGATGAGTTGTAGGAAATGTCATCCTCTTCAAAATGAGCTTTGGATGGGATTTTCATGATGAACCATGAAGAAGTTATGCTTTGGTCAATTTGCAGTTGACTTTTTCAACTGTCCAAAAATAGAAACTTTTGCATCTTGAGACTTTTTGAGCCATGCTTTGAGAATCATGATCAATAATTGATCAAATGATGTTTGTGGCTTCAAAATAAGATGTTGACAAAAAATTTTGACTTTTGACTGTCAAATGACCATTTTGCCCCTGTAGTTGACTGTGGAGTATTTAGGGTTTTTGATTGTGCAATTTGATGCTGTGAGTCCTGAAACTTGGCATATGGATGCTTGACAATGTATGTAGGCATGTGGGACTTGATTGGACCCTTGAAAACTTCAATTTCTTTGCAAGAACCAAAACCCTAATTTTGACTGTGTTAGGAGGCAATTGGACTGTGCAATCCTTGAGAGATTTTGAAGCTTGATCTTGGCAAATTTGAAGAATATGGGAGGGCAAATTTTGAGGTACAACAGGTAGGTAGTCATATTATTAATCACTATGTCTTCTTCCCCACAAACGACGACAACTAGGTCATTCGCAATGAAATTCAGGTGTTGATGAAGAGTAGAGGTCACAACTCCTGCTACATGAATCCATGTACGACCCAAAAGGCAAGTATAGGATAGACGGATGTCAATAACATAGAATGACAAATAGAAAATGTGGGGACCAATCTTGATAGGAAAATCCACTTTTCCATCCACCGATCTTCTCAAACCATCAAACGCTCGAAAATTTAGAGTGGAGGGCCTCATCATTACTCCGTCCATATTCAGCTTAAACAAGGTAACCTTAGGCATCACATTGAGTGAAGAACCTATATCCACCAAAACTCGAGATAGAACAGTGTCCAAACACTTCATAGAAACACGCAACACTTTATTGTGGGCTCTGCCTTCAACCGGGAGTTCATCATCACAGAAACCCAAACAATTTCCCACAATAATATTGGTGACGATCCCTTCAAACTGGGCCACAGAGATGTCTTGGGTAACATGAGCAGAACATAAGGTCTTCAATAAGGCGTTGCGGTGGGCCTCTGAACACAAAAGGAGAGACAATATGGAAATCTTGGATGGTGTCTGATTGAGCTGGTCCACTACTTTGTAATCACTCCGCTTGAGAATTCTCAAAAGTTGCTCCGCATCTTGTCCTTCAGAAAGCTCGGGTTGATTATCCATCGCTTGCTTTCCCCTGGCCTTAGCTAGAGCTTCACTGTTAGTTTCCTTAGGAGGTGGTGGTGGAGGAGAAAAGATCCGACCACTGCGAGTCATGTTACTCATTCCCGCAATGTTGGTAACATTCTTGTCACCAACCGGAGGGCACTCATACCTCTTTCCATGAATATATATACTACATTATACTCCCATGGAACTGCCTTCGAGTCGTTTCTTGTAGGAGGAATAGGAGCTTGAATCATTGTGGGGGTAATAGGAACCTGAATTGTTAACGGAATACTAGGGGTGGCTGAAAAGCTTCTCGGATAGTAGGGGATTTCCAGGACATCAATCTCTTCTTCTCGTAATACTTTCTCTATCTGTAAGACACTTTCATCGATCAACTGTTGGATGGCCGTCTTCAACTCCGCACACTCTTCTGGTTTGGAAGAACAGGTTAAGAAGAAGTCATGGAGTTCTTGTAGCACTCCACGCTTCAACAAATGTTCTCTGACAGTTTCCAAAGATATCTTAATTTCATCAACCTTTGATACCAAAACCCGTTCATTAACTTCTTCAATAGCGTTAATTGTTCCCCCTTGATGAGGAGGCATGGGATTATTTTGAATATTCGGACCAACATGGTTGAAGTTGATGGCTTTTGCATCGATGAGATATTGAACTTTGCACTTGAATTCTCTACAATTTTCAATGGTATGGCCTGGGGCACCAGAATGGAATTCGCAATGAGCATTAGTATCATATCCCCTAGGGGGAGGATTTGGCGGTGGACCGAGTTCGCGCAATTGAACCATTTGACTAGCAAGTAACTGTGGGAAAAGCTGAGCGTAGTTCATGGGAATGAGATCAAATCTTCTTTCAGGGGCTCTCTGTCTTTGAGGAGCTCTCGGGCCTTGGAGATGTTGGTTCGAGTGTTGATAAGTTGTAGGAGGTGCAAACTGTTGTTGCAGAACATAATGCGGTTGCGGAGAGAAAGGTTGTTGTTGGGCCATCCAGGGTGCTGGAGTTGTAGCAGCATATACTTGAGGAACAAATGGGTTTGTAACAACAGCAGGTGTAGGAAAATAAGGGAATCGGACTTGAGGAAATGTGGGAGCTCTTCCTTGGTTGAAGGAGATGGCACTGTTCTCGTCCTCTTTCTTCTTGACAAAACCAGAAAATGGTTTCCTATTAATGCATGCATTGTTGTTAGCATTGTTAGGAACACCTTGAATCGTTCCAGCCTTAATACACGTCTCAACATGTTCACCAATAATGACCATATTTGAGAAAGAAGTAGAAGTGCTACTGAGCATATGCTGGAGATAAGTACCTCGTAGAGTACCTAGAAACAGATCAATCAATTCACGATCCAAGAGAGGAGGTTGGACCCTTGCAGCTAGTTCAAGCCACCTCTGAGCATATTCTTTGAAAGACTCTTCAGACTTTTGTACCATCCCTTGGAGCTGAGTACGGCTAGGAGCCATGGTAGTATTGTAATGGTAATGTTTCAAAAAAGCATCAGCAAGCTCTCCCCAAGTACTGACATGAGATCTTTCCAATTGCATATACCAATCCAACGATGCCCCGGTCAAACTGTCTTGAAAGAAATGCATGAGTAAAGGTTCATTTTCAGCATAGGCCGCCATTTTGCGACAATAGGAACAGAGATGAGTCTCTGGGCAAGAAGTGCCTTTGTATTTGTCAAACTCTGGGACTTTGAACTTGGGAGGAATAACTACCCCAGGCACGAGGAACATTGCAGCAGTATTGAATCCGGAAGCCTTGATATCCTCCATGGCTCTAAGTCGTTCTTCGAGAGCATGATACATTTTCGCAGTTTCAACAACCCCGACAGCAAGGTTTACTTGGGGTTCATCGAGATCAATAACATCATGATGATCGTCGACATCATTCCTAGGAGCACCGGTAGGAGTCTCAATATTTGCATTGTCATTTCTCCCATTAGCAGAAGTGGAAGGAGCAGAAGTAGTAAGCTTGGAAACACTCTGGTGTAGTTCTTTTTGACCCTTGATCACGACATGAAGAGTTTCCATGAGTTGATCCATGCGAGTACCCATAGTGTCCATATCCTGACGGAGTGCATTTTGATTCTCTTCAAAAAGATCCACTAGCCTTTGTTGGTTGCCTCTGGTACGGTAAGGATGTGGATGAGTCGTCTTTGCTGTTTACTGGATTCTGAGAAAGGGGACCCCAATGAGTTTTTGTTGTGAAAAATGAATGCATGGTAGTATGGATGAATGTTTTATCTTCATTTCTGAGGAGACCCAAAGACTCGTCTATCTTTTTAAAAAAAAAATTTGAAAAGCTATAACAACAAGACTTGTCTTTGGATTTCCCTAGATATGAGATATATATACATGATGATATGATGTCATGGTATGCTATGGCATGAAGTCTCAGCTCCACATATTCTGGATAACCATTGCGTAGTCCGTTGCACAGGCTGAAAGTAACAGGATCAAAAGTTCGACGTCACATGCATGGAGTTAAAGTAACCACCCATGAGGTATGTACTAGGGGTTTATCACCTGCCGAACAAGGTTCTAAAGAGTTCTCGAAGTCTACGCTCTTCCTTTGGATATTACCGACGTCACAATTACTTGGTAATCAGTAATATTCGCAGGAAAAACTCGTTCGAGTGCAATATCGCGTGACAACTACTTCCGAATTACTCTGTTACAGTCTCCACATTGCACCTAAAAGGCCAGGATGTGTTAATGCTTCTACGGCTCTCAGCTTCTCGAGCTCCCAAGTCGAAAGCAACGACGTCTTCCCGATTACTCGGTAAACATCACTACTTTCAAGAGGACCTCCACTGAGTGAGGGATTTTCATGCCTCCTTCTTCGGGATTACTCCCTCAAAGTTAACATGACTATACCGCCCGTCCTAATCCTATGTGTAACCCAAGTCCGGGTATAGGACTTATCAAAAGTAAACACCAAACCCAACATCACAATGTATCCAGAATATGTGAGTAGCAACAATATATGCAATATATACAAAAGAATAAAATAAAAAAACAAAGAAATAAAACAGTAAAGCAAGATAAAGCGAATAAATAGACACCCAAAAAGACAAATAAAAAAACTAGGAAAGACTCGCTAAAGTTCCCCAACAGAGTCTCCAGCTGAAGCTACCGGCAAAAAACACAGAGCCGCCACCGAACTTTATTTATCCCGAAGGAAGGGGAAATGTCGATAAAACCACAAGGGAATGGATAAGATGGTCTTACGACCAAGAGAAAAGGTAAGGGAGTCGATTATGCGGGGGGAAGGTGTTATCACCCCTCACATCCGTTGTACTCAACGAGATCCATTTTGTTTGTTTGTCTTAAAGGGGTGTATTTATCTACAACTATGCTTGCTTAAAGGGAAATTGATGGTTTTTGATTATTGCGTTCGTGAAGGTTTCGCGACCCTTTGCCTACGTATCCAATGAAGGAATCAGAACACCGTAGTTCCTCTAGAAAAAGGTTGATTTGTTAGTTTTTTTAGTGGGTGATGTTAACGCACGCATTCTAGCAATAGGAACGGCCGGTATCGCAGTAGAACGGAGATAACATGCCCTTTGGGGGAGTTTTGATTTGTTGAGTGTTTTGCGGGTTTTAGAATAAATTCGAGTAATAATTAAATGTTTTTGGATTTTTGATTTGTGAATGATAAGTTTTAATTACAAAAGAAGAAAAGGTTAAGAGGGAGCCCAGAAAAGCCTAATTGTTTGTTATGTACAAGTGAATTAAAAGTCTATTTCGACATAAAGCGATTGAAACGGAGTTTAATCGCTTCATGGAGGTACTTAAGGGAATATGACACCGAAGCTGAGCGAGCAAATAAAGAAACTAAGACTCTAAATATTTTTTATTGTTTTAAGAAAATAGTACTATAATATTTTTACAACTTATTGTGAAATGAGTATCGAAACCTAATTTTAACTTATTTTGAGTATTTTATTAAGTTAAATGAAACAAATTGAATTAAAGAAAATTAAACAAAAGGTTAAATAAATAACAAAATGAAAGATTAATTAAAACAAACATGGTTAGGGGTTGAACCCGGGTCCCCAAGGTTTATGGTTAGGTGCTCTACCATTTAAACTATGATGTTTATTCGTTATAACAATGGTTTAATTAAAACATAAAGGGGAAACGGTAATTGGATTGGGCCAAAGGGCCGACCCGGTTGGAGGAATGGAACAAGAAATGTTTTGTAACCCTAGACCTAGGAAGGCGCCGCTGGGAGCTGCCTGGGGAAGGGGAAAAGTGATCATTAAATTTTTTTCTAATTAATCATTATTAATTCAAATTTATTCACAATTAAATGACAATTGAAACAAAATTGGGATAAAATATGCTCTTCCCATATTCACGCTTTAGCACCAACCTCATGTTCTTCCTCTATCAATCCTTGTTCTTCAACCTCTCTGTTTCTCAATTTCTCACCCAAACAACAATCAACAACAATGATAAACCCTCAGCGGCTCATTATTTTGTCAAATCGATCTCCTCTCCCACAATTTTTTTATTTGTGCATCAAATATCTCTCTCTCATCAGAACTGATTAAAACTCGCCGTCCCCTATCTACATCTCTCGCGCTCTCTTTCTATTCCTCTGTTTCTCTCTCGGCAAAAAAAAAACAAAATCAACATCTAATTTCCCTTAATTTTAGCACTAAACACGACCATGCAAACCAAAGCTATAGAAATCAAACAAACCGGACAAAATGCAAGGCCTTAAACTGAATCCTAGAAAACCAAATCATCCATCACCATAAATTAAAAAGTGGAGAGAAAAAAAGGTGCATACAACATCAAGAATAATCAAGGAAATTGCATGTAGAAGTAAATCAACTAACAAATCAGAGTAGAGTAGCTCCTTCAACAATGTTCTAGTGAAATCTTCCTTCAGGTATCAACTTCGTTCCTTTTTGTCTCAATATTCAACTTCTTCTACTCTCTGCTTCTGGTTTGTTGTTTGATGTGTTTTTATGTTGTTGTTTTGTTAGGTGTGTATCACTGTTTTTGCTTGGTGATCGTCGTCACTGTTGTTTGGTGAGCGGCGTGAGTGAAGACGATGTGATTTTTAGTGGTACGGTTGTGGAGAGTTGATGACTATTCTGTGCCTTTGCATAGAGTTGGTGTTCGTTGAAGGAACATGTTGATTGTGGTGAAGGTGATGCATGAGGACTGGGTTGAAGCTGGGAGGTTGATATGCAATTTTCCTGTTTGTTTTTGGTTTTGACTGATGCAGTTTTTCTGTTTGTTTTTGGTTTGATGCAGTTTTTCTGTTTGTTTTGGGACTGATGCGGTTTTTCTGTTTGTTTTTGGACTGATGCGGTTTTCTGTTTGTCTTTGGTTATGGTTTCTGTTGAAGGTTTTTTGTGGTTTCGTTTAAGGGGTTACTGAAGAGAATAGAGAGATATTTGCGGTATATTAATGGTGACAAATGAGTTTGTGGTTTTGGTTCTGAATGAACAGGGAGACTACGGTTATGGTGTTTGCAGGGATTTGAGAGTGGTGAATTAAGCAGAGGTTTTGCCATCTCTTTGAGGTGACTTTTTTTCAATGATTTTTGTATGTTTGAGAAGAATTTTCAGGGGTGATTTTTTGTTTTTTTTCTCTTTATTTTCTGGTTGGTTCTTCTTTATAATGAACACAAAGGGTGGAAAATTGGAGGGAATATCGATGATGTTTGAACAATGTTGGAAAGCTGACTTGTGGCTTTAGAATGCAGGTTTTGTTTTTGTCTATTTTGGTATTTGTGTGCAGTTTTCTTGGACTGATATGGCTTGTTTCTGCAGCATAGCTGTAGCAGAAATATTGAACTGGTTTGGGCTGAATTGCAGCAGGTTATATCTTTCCTCTTTCATCTTTCTGTGATGTAAAGCTTTTGTGCTTTTTTCTTTGAAAATTCTGAAGGTTTTGCCTCTTTTGTAAAATGATGACATAGGGTATTGTAAGCTATTGCTAGTTTGCACTATTGTTTTGTTTAATATTTGCTGATTTGTTGTTAAGTTGACTTGATTTTTGTTGTTTTGGCTTGTTGGTTGTCGTGCTGCCTTGGGCTGCTGTTGCATTGTTTGCTAGCCTGCTATGCTGTTTTGATACTGTTTTGCACGCTGTTATGTTTGCTGGCTTGCTGTTTGCCTTGTTTGGAATCTTGCTGCGCCTTTGTTTTGCGCCTTTGTTTGCCTTGTGTAGGGGATGGCCTTTGTTCTGCATGCTGCCTTGCTTGGCCTGCTAGCCTGCTGCTGTTGTTCTGCGCGCTATGCTGCTGGTTGCTTTTTGTTTGTTCATTTGGCAATTTTTCTTTTCTCCCTTTTTGTGAACCAAAGAGGACAAATCTTTGTGATTTGCAATTTGGGAGAAAATAAAACATGATAAAAAACATATCTCCATCTTTAACTGATTCCAAAAGGCAAACCCTTATGATGAGATATCAATCAATTAATTATTGGTTTGAATTTTTTTTCATGTGTTTGATCGCTAACTTTTCTTTTTCCTTGTGTCATGAGCACGATTATTGGACGGTCCAAAGCGAGATTGAACGATGAAAATACCATGGCGAGGAGTGAAGATGAAGACTTGAAGATGAAGACTTGAAGAAACACAAATTATTTTTCTATTTTCTTTGTAAACAAAACAAATGTAATTTGCATTCCAATAATTGTAATTTATTTTTCATACGCTTTGTAATCTGTCCAAAAAATGTAATGAACACGAAAGCTTGAATGATATATTTTTGGAATGAATTTTCTTGTATGGAAATCAAACAACTCTCGATCTTTCATTGAAAATGGCAATTCCCACTTGAATTAATTGAATGCACCCTTTGGACTTTGTAACTTAAACCTCAAGAAATTGTGAGCAATTGTTATAACTTGTATTCCAAACAATCACACGCCTTATCTTTCAAAATCCAATCAAACTCTCAAACAAAAATAAATGCTTAAGAATTTAATTCCACTGATTAATTCGAACCCCAAAACACCGGTCGCTTGAACCTTGATCTTTATATCATGCCTGAACCATACTCGCACTTCTCGACCAGAAACCTAATTTTTTATATTCAGCCTACAATAACTTGTAACTTAAGCAACAAAAACATGTCTTGATTATCATGAACCTTTAACCTCATTTCCTGAAGCGCTCGAACTCCACATTTGCCAATTCAACCTCCAAATTCTCGACTCAATGGCTTAGAGACTTAAAAAAGAAACTTGAAATACGAGGAGGTGAAATTCTTGACCTAATGCACTGAGCTTTGAGCCATCTCCGAGGCAGGCGAGAGAAACATCTTCCCAGAAACCAAATACTCGAAACCCTAGCATCTTGACCAACACACATAGGGAAATAAACCCTAATCCAGGCTCTGATAAATTTGAGCGAGAACCAACCTTGTAACATGATGAAAAAATTCGTTCCACGATCCACTAATCGAGAACCAGATGTGTTTCCTTTCTACCTGATAAGAAAACCTCAAAACAAGATTAGACATAAAGAGGGCGCAGCCCTAAAACTTTAAACCAAAGCGCCCGATTCCATGAGACGCGGGATATCTAAATGACTGAATAATAAAAATGAGGAAAATGGAATGCAAAGTTCAAAGCCAGACAAAAATAAAAGAGATAGGGAAAATTTGGGGTACGACAAATCATAAAAAATAGATTTAGGTTTTTATTTAATTAAAATAATTTTTTACATAAAAATAAATTTATTTTAATCCCCTTTTATTTTGTCTTTGTTAATTAATTTGTAAATTAATTAAGAAATTATGATTTTGTTTTCTTTTATTTTCACACATTAAAAATACTTTCTTTAACAAATCCAAATTATTTTCTTAAAAAATGAATTAATACTAGACTTAGGTTGATCTTTAATTGAAATTAATTTAAAACTTAGGACTTTTATTTAAATAATTTGTATACTAGTTTAATTGAATTAAAATTTTTTCACAAACAAAACCCTAAAAAACTTGTTTTTTCTTTAATAAATTAATTTCTTTTATTAACTTAATTTTAATTTTCTTATTCTTAGGTAATTATCTTCTTTTAAGTTAATTAGGTCAAAAACCACTTTTCTTAAACAAAATGCATTTTCTTCTCCATTCATACCCTTATATATTTATTCATTCTTGTACATTTAATTCTTGTAAATATTCAATACGGTTGTAATAGATAATTAGGATTTAATTTCTTGCAATCCCCATTTGTAAATATGTATACCCCATCCCCAAATGATGTAATAGCGTAGGATATTTACTTTTCGCAATTTACCGCCTTCATATAAATGCTAGTTAATTAGGGTTTGTATGGAAAGATAAAACCAATGCCTAGAAAACCCTAACCCAAGAAAAATTCAAGCATGAAATACAAAACACTTGCACACTTTCACCTCTAGGGTTAACTCCACTTGTTGCCTCGAGAAAATGGTCATAATATGCATGTGAGACATCTTAGCAAAAACAATTAAAAATACAAGATCATAGTCCCTTGATGACGCTACGAATGATGCCTTACAAATGATCTTAGTCCCTTAAGAAAAATGCTAAGATATCTCACAACATTGCTATCCATGACTATACGATGACCCACACCCGTCCCTTTACATCCAAAGATAAGGCTACTTACCAAATCAATGGTGAGATAGCAATATCAAAAGAAGAGAGAAATAAACAAAAGACTTTTGAGTAGGTAGAAAGTTCTTAGTTCCTTGCTCACGACCCATCTTCAAAAAAACAAACATCTTTTCAAACATACCAAACACTTTTAAAACATGAAATACTTTCAAAAGTCCAACACTTTGTATGTATTCTTATAGAGATGAGAATCATTACAAAGTTTGCCTAAACGAAGGCGCTTTTCAAAAATACTTTCAAAACCCACCACAAATACATTTCAAACAAAGCAATTTCAAAAGTGATCTACCAAGCAACTAAGAGCCCATAGATAACTATGTATGAAAACGGTTCTAACACTTTCCCTTTTCATAACCTACCCCCCCCCCCCCCCCCCCGGAACTCAAGAAAATATCTCAAAGCTCTTTCCTGTTCTTTTCACCCTTTCCTTATTGGATAAAAGAAAAATCAATGGCAACTCTTTCTATCCGCAACAATTGCGATAAAACGCAAAACACCCAAGTCAGTTCTCCCACCGTATTACAACAGGCTGAAGAAATACAAGTTGAGGTTGAATCCCAAGAAATTCACCTTTGGGGTAAGGTCTGGAAAACTCTTAAGTTTCGTCGTTAGTGGCAAAGGAATTGAAGTCAATCATGCAAAAGTCAAAGCTATCTAAGAAATGCCAACTCCCCGTACTGAGAAGGAGGTCAGAGGTTTCTTGGGACGACTCAACTATATTTCCCGATTCATTTCTCACATGACTGCTACTTGTAAGCCACTCTTCAAGCTGCTGAAGAAAGATCAAGTAGTAAAATGGAATGACGACTGTCAAATAGCTTTTGACAAGATCAAATAATACTTACAAAAGCCTCCAATCTCTATGCCACCAGTCGAAGGAATACCTCTTATCATGTACTTAACCGTGTTAGAGAATTCAATGGGATGTGTGCTGGGGCAACATGATGAGTCTGGTCGAAAAGAGCATGCATATACTACCTTAGTAAAAAGTTTACCGACTGTGAAACAAGATATTCACTGCTCGAGAAAACTTGTTGCGCTTTGGCATGGGCTGCTCGCCGACTAAGGCAGTATATGTTAACTCATACTACTCTATTGATCTCTAAGATGGATCCCATCAAGTAAATCTTTGAGAAGCCAGCTCTCTCTGGAAGATTAGCTTGATGGCAAATGATTTTAACTGAATATGACATTTAGTACACTACTAAAAAAAAGGAAGTGTATTGGAAGATCATTTAGTGCATCAAGTTGTGGATGACTACCAATCTATGAACTTTGAATTCTCGGACGAGAATATCATACTGATTAAGGATTCTGAAAAGCCTAGACTGTATGAAGGACCTGAGCAAGGATCCCGATGGACTATGGTTTTTGATGGAGCTTCTAATACACTGGGTAACCAAGTTGGTGTTGTGATCATTTCCCCGGAAGGTTTCCATACGCCTTTCACTGCCCGACTCTACTTTGATTGTACCAACAACATGGTTGAGTACGAGGCGTGCATCTTGGATCTTAAAGTTGCTATTGACCTAAGAATAAAATTCTTAAGAGTATATGGAGACTCAGCTTTAGTAATCAGTCAAGTTAAAGGGGAGTGGGATATAAAACATCTAAATCTTATCCCTTACAAAGAACTTGTGCTAACTTTGATCCTGTACTTTGAAGAGATCACCTTTGAACATATCCCAAGGGAAGAAAATCAGTTGGCGGATGCCTTAGCTACCATGTCATACATGTTCAAGGGTAAATGGGACAACAAAGTTCCCCGAATTACGATCGAAAGATTTGACGAACCAGCACACTACTGTGAGATTGATACTGATAGAGTAGAGGAGAAGCTTTGGTTTCACGAAGTAAAAAGGTATCTCGAAGCTCAAGAATACCCTGAAGGGGCATCAATTAATGATAAGAAATTCCTGCGGAGATTCTCAACCAAATTCTTCCTAAGTAACGGAATTTTGTACAAGCGCAACCATGATTCAACTCTGCTTCGTTGTGTGGACAAGAAGGAAACAGAGAAAATTATGGAGGACATGAACGAAGGTATATTTGGTACTCACTCAAGTGGATATACTATGGCCAAGAAGATTATGAGAGCTGGTTACTATTAGTCGACTATGGAAGCTGACTGTCATCACCACTCGAGGACTTGCTACGAGTGCCAAATTTATGCTGATAAGGTTCACGTGCCTCCAGTTCCTTTGAATGTCATGACTGCTCCTTGGCCATTTGCAATGTGGGGTATTGATATGATCAGAGAAATCAAGCCTACTGCCTCTAATGGACATCGTTTCATTCTTGTCTCCAATGACTACTTTACCAAGTGGGTGGAAGAAACTTCATTTGCCTCAGTTACCAAGAACGTTGTGGCTCGGTTCATCAAGCATAACCTCATCTACCGGTATGGTATCCCTAAGAGGATCATCACTGACAATGGTACCAACCTCAACAATGTCATAATCACTGAACTTTGCACACAGTTCAAGATCAAGCATCATAACTCTTCTCCATACAGACCTAACATGATTGGCGCAGTGGAAGCCGCCAATAAGAATATAAAGAAGATTGTGAAAAATATGGTGGTGACCTATAAATATTGGCATGAGATGTTACCATTGTATCTTCATGGCTATCGTACTTCTGCACGAATATCAATTGGGGCAACCCCATTCTCTCTAGTCTACGGGATGGGAGTTATCCTTCTTGTCAAAGTCCAAATCCCTTATCCAAAGGATTATGAAAGAAGCAAACTTAGACGAAGACGAGTGGATTCAGACTAAATTGGATCAGCTAAATTTGATTGACGAGAAAAGGCTGGAGGTTGTCTGTCATGGTCAGATGTATCAAAAACGTATGATCAAGGCATTTAACAAGAAGATCAAGCATCGGGTATACGAGGCTGGTGACTTGGTAATATAGCGCATCATTCTACCACAAGCAGATCCTAGGGGCTAATGGACTCCCGCCTACGAAGGGCCATTTATTGTCAAGAAAGTATTCTCGGGCGGTGCTATGATGCTAACCACTATGGACGACGAAGATTTCACGCACCCTGTGAACGTGGACGTAGTCAAAAAAATACTACATATAAGAATGACCTGCTAGGTTGACACACCTAGGCAAAAATAAGGGCATCCCGGTGAACCAAAAGGGTTCGGGAAAAAATTAGGGATATATACAAAGGTTGTACACCCGGCAAGTTGAAAACCTAAAAGGGAGGCTTGGGCAAAAAAGGGTATCCTGGTGGACTGAAAACCCGAAAGGGCGGTCCAGGATCACTTACATGTAAGCTTTATTACCAAAGTTGAAATTTCAAATGGTTCAATCAACTTCTTCTGATGGCAATGGACGAGATGTTCGAAGACATAGGGGAAATAGTAGAGTTTGGAACCCAATGAGATCCCTTCCACATGGCTATACATTTTGTTTTCACTTTGTGCTCTTTTCATTTCACGATAACTTCCTCTTACTAAGATTTCCGTCTCTTTGTGCAAAATCGCATGTTTATAGGCAAATTATTAATACAAATACATCTTAAAGTTCAAACTTTTGGTTTTTTCAGTTTTGTTCGCAAAAACGTCCAATGACTAAATTTAATGAACATATGCATATGAACATGATTAACTGTTAACAAATATATTCATAAGAACATAAATAAGCATTTACTCAAAACTCTAGGAGTTGGGATGACGTTTAAGCTGTCCATAAATCCTCACAAAGTCACTTCTATGAGATTATCCCCACAGAATAATCTTCACCAAATTCCTCAAAAATAACAGTACATTACCCATAATCTCCCCAACAGATTATGTTGTACCCCAAAATTTTCCCTCTCATTTATCAAGTATTTTCTCATAAGATCTCCTTTGGTCCAAGACTGCACAAGGGTGGATCAGCTCAAGACACCTCCTTAAGCACTGATGACTGAAATTAGGGTTTGAGATTTCACAAGGATAAATGGAATTTTAATGATCCATATTAATTTCATGGATCATAATGGACCCTCAAGATTGCTCATGTCAAGTTTCAAGTCTTGGATCACATTTTTTCTCAGTCAATTGATCGGTTGACCTAAAAATCAACTATATTGGGAAAAATCAACGGTGGTCAATTTACAGTCAAACTTCAAAAACATTTATCCATATAAACATTGTGAATTCCTATATGTCATTTGATCAAGTTTGGACCATAATTCTTTAATAAATTTGATCAGATCATCAAAAGGGCAAAATGGTCAAAATTAGGGTTTTGATTGAGAAAATGCAATTTCTAATTTTTGACCTAGCAAATGGTTGATTGGTTGGAAACATGATCTCAAGGATTCAATTGCATCATTTTTACCTAATGGCATGACTCAAAACATTGCTCAAGGTCATTTGTTTGATAGTTGATTTTCAATCAACTGATCAAAAGTCAACTGTACACTGAAAAGTCAAACTTTGACTTTTTGGTCAAAATCAAGTGTCAAAGATCACAATTCATCAAAACATGTAAAAATATGAAACTTGTTCATCAGTAAATCAAAAAGTCAAGATTTCATTTTGAAAAGTCAAAATTTCCAAACTTTTAGAAATTTTTCTAAGTGTTGAAAACTTCATATTTTTTCACAAATTTGAGCCAATTTTTCACCATGATGCAAGATGATATAAAATAAACTTTCAACATGAAATTTGTAGATCTCAATGAGATCTAAAACATTTCTTTACATAACTCCTCCTAAAAATGCTTGGATCTCAAGTTATTAATCCATGAAATCATGGTCATGAAACTAAAACACTTAGTGAAATTTTTAGCATTTTGGTCAGGATTTTGACCTAACTTATGAGCCAAGTTTCACATAGTTCCATTTGTATTTTGCAAAAGTGATTCAAAGAGGAGTTGTAGAGCACATTACAAGATTTTTAAAAAGTCCAAGAACTCCTTGAGATCATTTATGAGCAAGGAGAATCGAAGGTCAGAAGTTAGGGTTTCAAGTTGTTTTACAAGGCAAAATTTTGTGATGAACAAGAATTCAAATCCATGCTAGGATGCACAATCTTTGCTTTGCAGGCCTCAAACTTGCTTGGCACTCCATAATTAAATGTTTTCACAACTGTAAGAAGCTTTAACTTAAGCATTCAATGCATTGCCCATGCTTATTTCCATTTTGGGAAGAAAATGCACATTGCCATTTTGGAAAAGTAACTTTATGCACAAAATCAGTTCTTGAGCTTTGCACTTGTTTTCTTTTGATCATACACAATCTATAATCCAAAATAAACTTGTCTAAAGCATCAAAACAACTCAGCCCATGCTTGTACTTTTCCTTGAAACCATGTTTTCACTTTTCTTCAAAATCAAGTAACATAGCCATATATCTTGTGATTTCGACCCTCTCAAGCCTCAGAACATTTTCCTTACTTATGCACAAGTTGTTTGCATCAAAACACACGAATACACATGCTCCAAAACTCACAAAAACTCAGAACTGTATCACAAACAACCATTGTTGCATATTTTGACCAAGAACTTTAAACTTCCATTTCACTCGTGCGTTTCTTAGCCTTTTGCTTCCAAAAGCTTCCAAACATCATACATAAGCCATCCATGTCCCTATTACACGACTGTAACACCATCTTCATCCATTTCCAAGTTCAAAAACAGAGCATCACAGTTGGACTTCTCTAGACCAATCCAGCCACCTTCAGCTCAACCCAGCCATTGCATTGGCTTCCTAGAGGTCCAAGGAAGCTAACCTGATCATCACCATCACTTGAAACAAGCTCAAACTCATTTCACGATTTCCAGTTTTGAGGTATTTTTCTTGAACTTCTATCTCATTATTTAGGCATTGTTAGGCTTGTATTTGTAAAGATAGAATGTAGATATCATTGCCATGAAACTATATATGTCCATAGATTTCATTTATGTTTCTTGAGCATGGAGAATTTTGAGTTTAAACTTGCTGAAACATTTAGGTCAGAATTTGGTACTTTCATAAATTCATCCTTATCTTTGAATGTTAGCTTAAATTAGTTACATGGTTGGATTCGTGATGAAAAAAATACACAAGTTTCATGTTTACAATTTTGAAAATGGTTGAAGAATGAGCAAGTTACAGATCCTTTGGCTAAAAGTTGAAGATGAAGTACAGCCAGGGCAAGTTTTATGTTATGTATTTATTTTTGTGTCAATGTTAACAGATGTATAGCCACCCTAGTGGTAAGGCAACGCGCTGGTAACCAAGAGGGCATGGGCTTAACATTCAGCGCGCTACCTTTTTTCCATTGTCCATATTTTCATTCTTTTTGTCACAAACACACACCTGGGCCCCTCCTACTTGGGCCTGATCATTTTTTTTTCTTTTACTAACTCCTTGCCTTGCTTCATCACCCCTGGTCATTTATTTCTTTATTTTTTCTTATTTTATTTTTATCTTTTAGTTTATTTCACTTTTATATTTTCATTTTATTATTTTTATTATTAATATTATTATTATTATTAATAAAAAATCAAAAAATATTTATTTTATTATTTTTACACTCATTTATATTTTATTTCACTTTATAAGAACTAAAAAAGAACAAAAACAATTTTCTTAACCAAATTAATTTTTTAATTAATATTTAGATAATTAGGTTTAACTATTATATTATTTTCTTGCAATTAAAATTAATTTAGAACTTAGGTCTATTTTGATTAATTAATATTCCCTTTTTCATTTAAAACCTTTTCATGGAAAACCCTAAAAAATCATTTTTTAACTTATTATTCTTTGTGAACTAATTTAGGTTTTAATTTTAGCTAATTTTAAATTAATCGTTTTTCTAATTAGGGTTAGGTTAAAATCCTTTCATAAAAATCAAATAAAAATCATGTTTCTTTACTCATTTGCATTCTTGCATTTTTATCTTCAATTTTGTACAATATTCAATATGGTTGTAATAATTAATTAGATTTAATTTTCTTGCAAAATTCCCATTTGTAAATTTGTACACCCCCTCCCCTATTGATGTAATAGCTTAGTATTTTTATTTTCCACCCTTGTGCAGTCTTGGACCAAAGGAGATCTTGTGAGAAAATACTTGATAAATGAGAGGGAAAATTTTGGGGTACAACAGCTGCCCCTGTTCAATCTTCTTAAACTTGAAAAGTTAGATTGGTGGATCCGTCATTCGTGACTTGAAGGTGGAAGATGATTGAACACTAGAGTGCCCAGAAGTTTGCACTCGAAGATGAATTGTGAATGGGCTTATAGATGCCATTTGGAGGAATGGAGGATATTTTCCAAAGATGGGCTTGTAGATGGCATCCAAAGATGACTGTTGACAGAAAATTGACTAAGTCTGAACTTGATTTCACTGAAAATGAATTAGAATAAATCTTTGGAGCGATTTATCTGAAACTAGCAGAAGTCTTGTATGTTGTTTGATTGGGAAGAATCTGAATAAATCTTGGAGCGATTTATATGAACCAGAAATGTTCATTTGTAAAGTAATCAGGGTAAACCGTTGAGAGGTTTAAATTGAACCAAAAGAGGTTTTGAATATTCTTTAACTGGAGAGAATCAGAGTAGATCTTTGAGCAATTTATCTGAACTAGAGAAAGTGTATACTAGGAAAGAATCAGGATAAATCATTGAGAGATTTATCTGAACCAGAAGGGATCTGGAGAAGAATCAGAATAAATCGTTGAGAGATTCATCTAAACCAGAGAAAACGTCTGCGGGAAAGAATCAGAATAAACCGTTGAAAGATTTAAACTGAACCGACAGGGATCTGGAGAAGAATCAGAACAAATCATTGAGAGATTTATCTGAACCAGAGAAGACGTCTGCGGGAAAGAATAAGAATAAACCGTTGAGAGATTTAAACTGAAACGGTAGGGATTTGGAGAAGAATCAGAAAAAATCATTGAGAGGTTTATCTGAACCAGAGAAGACATTTGCGGGAAAGAATCAGAATAAACCGTTGAGAGATTTAAACTGAATCGGCAGGGATCTGGAGAAGAATCAGAACAAATCCTTGAGAGATTTATCTGAAGCAGAGAAGACGTCTGCGGGAAAGAATCAGAATAAATTCGTTGAGAGATTTAAACTTAACCGATAGGGATTTGGAGGAAATATCTATTATGTAGATGGTTGACCAGTCCTTTTTTGGGAATTGATCTATATTTGACTTGTTAAAAATTTGACGATAATTTTCTGTTGATTGATTTTTCCTGAAAAGGTGAAAGGTTAGTTGCATGCAATGCCATGATGTATGAAATGCATGGTATAATGTTGTTTCTAAAAATAAATGAGATCGCGCTGTATGCATATGTGTTTTCAATTCTATGACATATGGATGTAATATATGGACACATTAATTCTTATGCTGCAGTTTTGCTGGAGTTGGGAAAAATAAATCCCTGAGTACCGCTGGGAATGAGGAGCGTAAGTCTTCATATTTTGAAGTTGAATTGTTGATGAGTTTCCATTTGTTACAGGGATAAACTCTGTTGTGGAAGGGAAACATTGTCCATTGCTTGTGGACCTTGTGAAATCCTGCTGGGGAATCTTGAGAAACTGGGCGACTTTCACTGGGGAACCTTTAGAGCGGTAACCGGAAGTTTTGTTCCGTCGGGGATGTGAGAGCACTTGATACCATTAGGATGCATACTGGAGATATGATAGAGATCCTATAGTGGGATGTCCCTTTTTACGCTCTTGCTGGAAAAAGTACCTACGGGGGATATTATGAAATATTCTAAAGATATTATCCTATTTCTTAAAGCCATTAGTGATTGTCTTTCTATTTTATGTTCCTCTTTTTTTGGTCATTTGTAAACAGTAGTCACGTTTAAATGCATATGGTCAAAAATAATCATTGGACGTTTTCGCAAACAAAACACAGAAATAAAAGAAAAACAGATAGTTTTGCAATTTCAAAGGGATATCTTTGTATTAACTTGAATAAGTATTTTTGTACAATGAGACGAACATTCTAGTAAGAGAATGTCATCATAAAAAATGAAAATTTATACAAAGAAAAGATAGCTATGTGAAATAATCCCATGGGGTTCCCATTCTGCTATAGCCTTCGTGTCTCTAAACGTCTCCTCCACTTGCTACCTTGTCCAAAGTTGATTGGATTGATTAGAACCATTTGAGTTTGTCAGTCGATGCTAAAGGTTGTCTGTAAGGTGATCCAACGGGACATAGTCATACACTTTAATTCTCTAACTTTTCCCTGGACCTTCCTTTCGGGTTTTCAGTCTGCCGGGATACCCTTTTTTGCCCAAGCCGCCCTTTCGGGTTTTCAGCTTGCCGGTGTACAATTTTTTTTATTTTATCCCTAATTTTTTCCCGAACCTTTTTGGTTCGTCGGGATGCCCTAATTTTTTCCTAGGCCAGTCGACCTAGCAGGTCTTTATTCATGCGTAGTATCTTTTGACTATGTTCGCGTTCACAGGGTGCGGAAGGCCGTCGCCATCCATAGTGGTTAAGATCATTGCTCCACCAGAGAATATGCTTTTGATCAAAAATGGTCCTTCATATGTAGGAGTCCATTTGCCCCTGGGATCACCTTATGGAAATATGATACGCTTGATTACCAAATCACCGACCCGATATACCTGACGTATGACCTTCTTATTAAAAGCTTTGATCATATGTTTTTGGTACATCTGACCATAACAGACAACCGTAAGCCTCTTCTCATGAATCAAATTCAACTGGTCAAGTCGAGTTTGAATCCATTCATCTTCAATTGGTAGCACAACTTCCATACCGTATACCAAAGAGAAAGGAGTTGCCCCTGTTAACATGCGCACCATGGTACGGTAACCGTGGAGAGCAAATGGTAACATCTCATGCTAGTTCTTGTAGGTTACTGTCATATTTTGTATGATCTTATTGATGTTTTTGTTAGCGGATTCTACAGCGCCATTCATCTTCGGCCAGTAAGGGGAAGAATTATGGTGCTAGATCTTGAATTGCGTGCATAGTGTAGTGATCATAGTATTGTTGAGATTGGTACCATTGTCTGTGATGATTCTCTCCAGGATACCGTACCAACAGATGAGATTATGTTTGAGGAATCAGGCCATAACATTATTTGCAACGGAAGCGAAAGAAGCTGCCTCAACCCACTTCGTGAAATAGTCAATGGCCACCAAGATGAAGTGATGTCCATTAGAAGTTGTAGGTTTGACTTCTCCAATCATGTCGATGCCCCCACATTGCGAATGGCCAAGGAGCTGTCAGGATGTTTAGAAGAACTGGAGGCACATGTACTTTATCAGCATGGATCTGACACTTGTGACAGGTTCATGAATGCTGATGACAATCCGCTTCCATGGTAGACTAGTAGTACCCTGCCCATAGGATCTTTTTAGCCATCATATGCCCACTAGAATGGGTGCCAAAAGTGCCTTCATGTAGATCATCCATGATCTTGTGTGCCTCACTCTTGTCTATGCAACGAAGCAAAACAGAGTCGTGATTGCACTTGTATAGAATGCCATTACTGAGGAAGAACTTAGGAGAGAATGTTCTCAAGAACTTCTTATCATTGACTGAAGCTCCATGCGGATACTCTTGGGCCTCGAGATACCTCTTAACTTCATGGAACCAAGTCTTATCCACTACTTCTTCAGTATCGATCTCGTGACAATAAGCTGGTTCATCCATCCGCTCAATGGTGATCTAGGGAGCCTCGTTACCCCACTTGAGTTTAAACATGGATGACATAGTGGCCAACGCTTCTGCTAATTGATTTTCCTCTCGTGGAAAATGCTCAAAGGTAATTTCCTCAAAATGTGGGATTAATGTCAACACGTGTTTTTTGTAGGGGATAAGATTAGGGTGTTTCGTGTCCATCAGGATCCTTGTTTAGGTCCGTCATATGGTCTGGATTCTTCACCATTGCTTACCATCATGATGTCTTCATCTGGAAACTCAAATCTCCTGGACTGATAGTCATCCACATCCTGATGAGCAAGGTGATCGGCTAGCACATTGTCCTTTATTACTTTTTGGGTAGTGTACTGAATGTCGTATTCAGTCAGGATCATCTTCCATCCTGCTATTCTCCCAGAGAGGGTGGGCTTCTCGAATATGTATTTAATTGGATCCATCTTGGATATCAATAAGGTAGTATGGGTCAACATATATTGTCTTAGCTGGCGAGCAGCCCAGGAATTGACTTCAGTCTTGATCTTCTCTGACATGTCTGGCCGCATACGACAGGCTTTCTGTTTTACCAGAGGGAAGTCTTCTTTTATCGGTAGACGATGGACCACGATATCAGCATCAAGTCCTGGCATGTCTTTGTATGACCAAGAAAAGACCTCAACATAGTCATGTAATAACTGAGTTAAGCACTTCTTGACACTGGTTCCAGATTGGCTCCTACCTTAACTTCTTTCTTGTCCTTTTTGGTACCTAAGTTAACCGTGTCAACCAGTTCTTCATAGGGCTGTATGGTCCTTTCTTCCTGTTGTAGTAACCTGGCTAGTTCCCCTGGCACCTCACAATCTTCCTCACCTTCGTCTTGGTAGATCAAATTTTCAAAGTAACAATAGGCCATAGCAGAATCGTTACCCACGGGATCCTGAGTGGATGTGGATCTGTATTTTGATATGTGAGTGTGTGTAAGAGCATAACTATCTTTGAAAGAATAAAAATGTATAAAAAGAAGAACAAAAAGCGTAAACTTTTCATGAAAAAACGTCCATGATTCATTGATGACATATGAAAATGAAGTAACAACCCTTACAAATGGACCTTTGTGCCTCGGGTAAGACACAAGGTTTTAAAAGTCCCAATTGTTTAATTATTACAAGTTCGACAAAAATTAAAAGACAATTATTGTTGGATAAAAGTAATAGGTACAAATTCTTTGGCTTCCCAGTTGTTGAGTCCTCCGTTGATAGTTGGGAAAATCCATTCTTCCAGGTCACAGCTGTCATCACTATCTTCCACTTCATTGACTCCACGGTTACTGATCCGCAAAGGTGGTCCCCCAGCACGAGCACGACGAATAGATTTTTGGGCTCCTGAAGTAAAACCCAAACCAAATTTGTCAGATTTGTATGGAATATCCTAGAGTTGGCCCTAAATAGTACACCCACCTTCTTCGACTACTGCCTTGACATTTTTCAGAGAAGCCATCTTCAGCGGAGGTCTGGTAATCTTCGGAACTCTTGGAACAGTCTTGGTTGCCGCAACTATTTTTGGGACTTCCTTGAAATACTGACACGGAGTTTCGATGAATTCACCATCCATTTACACGTATCTGAAGGATTTTAGGTGACTGACCATATATTCCTCCTCTTCATGGATAGTGATAATTTTTCCCTTGGTTGGGTATTTCAACATCTGATGTAATGTATAGGTGACGGCACCAGCGTCATGAATCTAAGGTCGGCCCAATAAACAGGAATAGGAACGACGAATATCCATTACATAGAAAGTTGAATCAAAGGTCTGAGTTCAAACTTTAATGGTGATATCCACCTCCCCGTTGATGGGTGTCTGTAACGTATAGCCTAAATATAGTACTGCAAGTGCACAGCCTATCGAAGTAATATATAAGATTATCGAACCACAGAGACCAATTGTCAATCTATCAACTCTATTGCTAAGGTGCTTATCTAAGGTGAACAAGAATATTGATGTGAGTGCAGTGCAACAAAGTAAATGAGCGAGGTAAATAACAGTTTAAAAGACAGGTTGGAATGTAAATCATGTAATCAGATATTGGTCCGGTCATGCGTAGATGAAACTACTTATGGGGCAGTATTTTCTATTGATAGCAAAGAATCAATTTAATGGGAACTTGTAGCTTTTGACTACTAAGAACCGAATTTACTCTTTAAATTAAATTCCTTTATTGTCACATATAAAGGGTGCCTTCCGCGTTAAAGAGGTAAACCTATTTTTAAGAAATTGATAGTTTTGACTTAACAGAAAAGTAATTTTCCTTGGAAAGATTAACTTAAAGAGACTTTTGGCTTTTGACCAAGAGTCAGATTTCAAACCTACAAACGCGTCCGAAAATAGTTTCAAAATCGTTTTCTAAAAAGGTCAATGATTCCTATTTAACCAATCAACGGCTTTCGCTCTTTTTGTTTGGTTAAATAATAATCAAGTCGTATCATTAGTTTGGACGGCTTTCGATCTTACCCAATAAACATTTAAACATAATTGACTTAAGTTAAAAGCAAAACATCCCCAGAGTATTTTCACTAGCATGATAATTGGAACACGACCATGATGACAATCATTACATCCAAACCTTTATAGTTTAGCCAGACATAATAAGTGCGAGTCTATAAAACGTGTAGACTATGATAAGAGCGAGTAAGTAAAAGAGTGCGAGTCTATAAAACGTGTAGACTATGGTAAGAGCATTTAGAGTCTATAAAACGTGTAGACTATGGTAAGAGCATTTAGAGTCTATAAAACGTGTAGACTATGGTAAGAGCATTTAGAGTCTATAAAACGTGTAGACTATGGTAAGAGCAATTATAAGTAAAGAAATGCAATAAAATAGAACCTTGCTCCAGTCGGAGACTTGAATCTGATACAAATCTGCAGAATGGTAAGGCTGGTATGATGAACTTCAACCAAAGTGCTCCAAGACTCGATTACAACTCAATCTACACCGCAATAACTCCCCGATGTGAAGAGATTATTACTTTACAGAAACTGATAGTATATGGCTTAAGATTGTACTAAGCTTGGATGAAACTAAAAAATGAAAATCGAAAACTATTTATAGAGGATCCTTGAGATGCGTAAAGACCAGCATGCCCCTCAACTTCTTCTGAGCGGGAAACTTTTGTGAAGGCCGCGGGCGCGGTGGCAGTGGCCGCGGGCGCGGTGGCTGGAACTGCCAGATCGTGGGAACGTGGCAGTTGGTCTCTGGGTGAAAGTGGGCCACGTCATCGCGTTCCCTGTAGTCGGCGCGGCGCTGAACGCCATAAGTGCAGAATATCTTGAAAAACCCTAATTTCTTGGTGTTTTGGCTCGTTTCTTCACAGAAGGCTCTGAAATGACAAGAATCCGGAAAACAAAGGAAAAAGGAACATAATACGAGAAAATGATAATAAAAACTAAGGAAAACATGTGATATTTGAGTCAGAAACATAGTGCGATTTAGTGCGATCAAATCCTCCCACGCTTAGACCTTTGCTTGTCCTCAAGCAACAACTCTTAGAAGTAGATGAAAGAAAATTATGGTGTATACAGGTTTTGGGCAAAGAGGGCTTCTAAGTTCGAGTAAGGGTGTGTTGTCATGCACTAACTATCTGAACCAAGGGTATCGTAATTACACGACTCGCAGAAATGCGGATATAAACCTCATAAGTATACAGATCGATCCTAATATCCTTACTATGCTAAGACTTCTTTTTGTACGAGGTCCTTTTTCATTCAGCCGCAATCACATTAAGCCCGTTATCCGTACATACTCATGGTGTAGTGACCGGTTAGTGACTCTGATCTCAAGTGATGGGATTCTGGTACAAGAGTTGGTTTAACCCCTTTTTATTTTACCCATTTGCAGTTGCGGGGGATCGGACCGTAGTCCGCCCTACCAAGTCCGGCACCAGATACCTCTGGACCAACTACAACGGATGTGCCTTATATATTTTTTTTTCTTTGTTTTTATTAGTGCTTACAACTTTCTTGAGTTGAGTAATCTTTGTGAGGATCACCCAACTCGTAGTCGTATTCATACTTTATTTTATAAACTTTTAAGGCAAAATAGAGATCATCTACTTATATTCATCGATCCTACACTTAGAGCATGCTTAGGCCGGAGCTGACTGCTAAGATAAACTACTTGAAGACCTATTTGTACAGTTTTATTCAAAATCATAGCATATTGGGAAGAAAGGATCTAATCTAAATGTTCAAAAAGGCTTACGGTGTTAAAACGATAACGAATCTCTCAAAAAGTGAGTGCCCAAGAAATAGACCCTATCTAGGACCTGTCTCATAGCCCAAATCCTTAAAAACAACCACAATTCTTTGAAAAAGATTTTGTAAAAATTTTGTAAGGCTAAAAAGTGGGGGAAATGAAAGGGTACACTACGCAGAAAGACTCGCCTATCACATGCATTTTATTAACTACGAATATAACATACCTAAAAGGAAAAATGCGGAAGGGAAATAAAAGCAGGAAAAACGGGAAATAAAAGCGATAAATGCTCCTCCCACACTTAAATCGGACATTGTCCTCAATGTTCCAAAATAAGGTAGGAGGAGGTACCTGAAAACGTTAGTGGGGGCCACTAGGACCTTCACCATCCTGGTTGGTACGACCGGAACGGCGGCTACGGCTGCGACGGCGACTCTCTCGGTCCAAAACTAGCTGCTCCATTCTCTCTGTCAAGGCGGCATTTGCCGCTTGTAGCTCTTGGGTCCTACCAATGATGGTGCCTTGGGTTGCCTCCATCAATTGGAAGTGACGAGCGTATGTGGTCTGGTTAAGGTGCTGTTCTCTCTGGAAAGCCAGCTGACTTTCCATAATAGTGCGCAGAGAGCTAGCATTTTGCTGTTGGGATGCTTGCATGAAGGCCATGTTATCGGTCGCCTGTTGCTGCAAAGTAGCAAGGAGGGTGTCCCTCTGGGCCTCTCGGGCCATATGCTCACGCCACATGTCCTCAGTGACATGGAAACTAGGAGCTGTACCTGCATGTGGTTTAGAAGTAGATGGTGTCGTGTGTGGTGGTGAAAAGTGGGGTGGTTCTTCCGTACGGAAATCGTACTCATCATCAGTGTTGTTACCCTCATTTAAAGGTAGATTTGGGGGCAACAGACCAATAAAAGCAGGAGCGTTGAGATCGTAGGTCCAGTTACGCTCAAATCTGATATCAGTACGACGGTTGCAAGGAATAACAACACTGGGTACAGCGGCACCTCCAACCATGAGGAAGTAACCACCTTC
Source organism: Vicia faba (assembly GCA_948472305.1). Lineage (NCBI taxonomy): Eukaryota > Viridiplantae > Streptophyta > Magnoliopsida > Fabales > Fabaceae > Vicia > Vicia faba. The sequence continues at coordinate 1,210,531,055 of OX451739.1, forward strand.
CCTCCTCGTCTTGCATAAACGCATATCCTTTAAAAATTTAAGATTTGCAATACGAGGAGGAAGTGGCTCAAGGGTGGAAAGTTCTGTATCCAATCCTATGGCACGGGAAATAGTAGTAATCAGTCCACCAAAGGAAATCGGCCCACCTTTTCTTAAAACATGGTGCATGTGGGCAATCATAAATGGGACTGGATTAACTTTGGTGTCTGTGAGGCAGCTCTGCATGATAATTAATTCTTTAGCATTCACCTTGTTTGGGTTTTCCCGAGCAAAGATGGTGGATGCTAAAAGAAATCTAAAAACACGAAGGGCAGGATTGTGGATATGAGAAGCAAGTAGGCCATCAAAAGATGTTGCATTTTGTTTAGTAATCCTGGCCCAAAATGCTTCAAATGCCCAATCCGTGTCTAAAGGTGCTTCACAAACGGCACCATCCCCATAAGGCCATCCTAACATGGCAGCTAGACCGTCAGTGGAGTAGTCATATTCAACATTAAACATTCTAAATTTTACTCCACCTACGGCGCTAGCAGTGTTAGGAGAGACGTTATAAATTAAAGAACTCAAAAATTCGAATGTCAGCCTAGGGTAGGTTGGTGCTTGAGTAGCAAAAATATCATGCATGCCTAGTTTGTCGAGAAGGAAAAATACACTATGGTATATACCTAATGAATATAGACAGTTTTCATCGATATACCTGGTAGAGTGTATTGGTGTTGTCAGCAATTTCTCAAGCCGCTTTTGTTGTCTTTCTCCGGGTTGGCCATCTCGCAAAATGTAGCCGTGATACTCCATAGGATTTTCTTGTGGATGAATATAAAGAGAAAGAATGGGATGTAGAAGTAGTGAAGGTGTGAGGAAGAAAATGAAATAGTGGGGGTATTTATAGGTAGTGAAGAAAAATGGTGGTTGATGAATATTTATGATGGGAATAAATGTAGTGGGGTAGGTATGGATAATAAAGGAAGTTATGGGGGGTTAAGAATGGAAGAAAATGGGATTGGAAGTGGAAAAAAAGGCAAAATGGGGGGGAAAACCGAGCCACTAGCCGTTAGGTGACCGTTACGTCACCGCGGGCGCGGCAGGGATCACCGCGGGCGCGGTCAGGGCGAGCCAAGTTGGGCCGGTCTTGCTTCCTTTCCATTGGGCTTTTCCTTCCTTGCCATTAGCTTCAATTTTTGGAGGTGTACCTAGTTTTCTTACGAACGTGCATATATGTATGTGAATACATATATACATGTATATTTATTTATTTTTATATCAAAATTTTCATTATGGTGACCAGAAAAACAAAAACATTAGTAAATGAAAGATATATATAGAGAAAAAAACACATATGCATATATTACGGACATCGGGTCACCAAAATAGTTATTAATAATGTAGGAAACAGATAATGCAAATAAAAATGAGTCTGAAAAGGAAATCAACATAATACTAATAATACTAGAACCAAATATCTTGTGAATAACACAGATCTATCGCCAACCGGGAGGATGCTCTGCAGGAGTGTCTGGGCCACGCAGCTCAGTCAGCTGGCGTCGAATCTCTGCCACCTCGTGAGCTAATTCATCTAACTCACCAGCAAAGGTAACATCATTCAGTTCCAACTGTAAATGAAGGTCAGCCACCTCATTGCGGAGAGTGGCTATCTCAGTGCGCATAGCAGTCAACAGAGTGCGAATATCAGGTTCCTGCAAGCTGAGGTTATTAGTAAGAACAGTAGTGCGTGTAACCTCGGGTCGGGATGTGTGATCTGGAGTAGAGTCCTCGGGAGCAGGAGTGTATTCAGGAGTAGGATCTTCGGAAGCAGGAGTGTATTCTGGAGTGGGATCTTCGGAAGCAGGAGTATATTCTGGGGCATACTCGGATATATCACCCCACCCTTCTACAGAATAGTTCCAATTAGCAGGGTTGGAAACACAAGTCATCTGAGGGTCTGGAAGTGTGAAGGTGTAAACTGTCTGGTCATCGATGAGCAATCTGTACTGATATGGGTGGAAAGAGGCCCTCCTCATGAGCCCACGATCCATGCAAAAGTCTAAATCCAGGAAAGTATATCCACAGTATGGGGTCAGCTGTGCTATCATACTGTCCAAACCCAAAGCAGAAGCTATCTGTGTCACATTCCCTCCGGAATGAATGAGTCCTACAGCAGATCGAGCAGGCTTCTCGAGGCTCTCTATCAGAAAACCTCCACTAGCTATAGGTCTGGACTGACTGGCACAGTATAGGAAAAGGATCTCCTCAGCGGTGACTAAGTGGTCACAGTAACTCCTCCCAAAGAAAGTGTGGCACAGAATCATCTCGAAGTATCGGAAAGCCGGGTTATGGATCTTCCTGGACAGCTGGGTAGAGGGGTCAAGGCTGGCTCCATCAGTAATGTCCTGCCAAAATTTATCAATATCTCTGTCCATATAGTAACTCAATGGTAACTCAGTGATAGCGGTCGGTCCAGTTTGGAAACCAAGCAAATCCCCAAATTCTTTGATGGTCAGGGTATACTCGGTACCAAACAATCTAAAACTTAGGCATCCTCGCTCATCTCCTTCACCCACCCATGGGTTATAATCCACAGAGCTAAGAAACTCCAGAGTAAGGTTCCTGTAGGTTTTGTGGACATCATCAGCATAATAATCCCAGCCAAGTTGGTTGCACAGATACCTAATACTTGGCTCAATCCCGAGTGCCTCCATGCAGCTCTGATCGGGGTACCTAGTGGGTACCATAGGTCTAGCAGATAAGGTAGCAAATCGGGCTTTTTGTGCTTCATCCCTGAAAATCACAACCATACCATCGGGGTAATGCATCCTGAAAATATAAACACAAGAAATTAGTCCAGATAAAACATATATAAATTAATAAAATAAAATAAAATTAAGAATAAACCATGGGTTGCCTCCCATGCAGCGCTTGTTTAACGTCTTTAGCTTGACGATTAGATCTTACTTTATGTGGGTATTGGTGGGTCTATAAGAATATGACTAGAGTAGTCAACAGGCAAATCGCCTCCTTTGTATAGCTTCAGTCTTTGTCCATTTACCACAAATGGAGCGCATGAATTGTTTTTGATTTCTACTGCTCCAGACTTTAGAACTTTTGACACTTCAAATGGACCTGTCCATCTTGAACGAAGCTTACCAGGAAAAAGTCGTAACCTTGAGTTAAATAGGAGAACAGGGTCACCAATGTTGAAATCTTTCTTGATGATTTTTTTATCATGCCACATCTTGGTTCTTTCCTTATATATGATGGCATTCTCATAGGCATTCAAGCGAAGCTCTTCCAGCTTGTGAATGTCCAGGATACGTTTTTCTCCGGCTTTTAGGTAATCTAGATTCAAGGATTTAATGGCCCAATAGGCTTTATGTTCTAGTTCGAAGGGTAAATGACAGGACTTTCCATAAACCAATTGATAAGGAGTTGTTCCAATAGGGGTTTTATAAGCCGTTCTATAAGCCCATAAGGCGTCTTTAAGTTTTCCAGACCAGTCTTTTCTGGATAATGATACGGTTTTCTCTAAGATCTGCTTAATCTCCCTATTCGATACTTCTACTTGGCCACTGGTTTGCGGGTGATATGGTGTTGCTACTCTATGTTTTACTCCGTATTTGCTTAGAAGCTTGTCAAATATCTTAGATATAAAATGTGATCCTCCATCACTTATGACTAACCTCGGGGTTCCAAACCTAGGAAAAATAATATTCTTAAACAGTTTGATAACTACCTTGGTATCGTTTGTGGGTGATGCAACAACTTCTATCCACTTTGAGACATAATCGACAGCTACTAGGATATACTTGTTACCCATTGAGGAAGGAAAAGGTCCCATGAAATCTATACCCCAGACATCAAATATTTCCACTTCTTGGATGTTACTTAAAGGCATTTCATCACGTCTTGAGATGTTCCCAGTGCGTTGGCATCGGTCACATTTTGTAATGTAAGTGTGAACATCGCGCCATACAGTAGGCCAATAAAAACCTGCTTGAAATATTTTGGCGCATGTTTTAGATGTGCTTGCATGTCCACCATAAGGTGCAGCATGACAATGTTTAATGACGTTGCCTACTTCTTCTTCCGGCACACATCGTCTGAATATATTATCTATTCCTCTTTTGAATAGGAGGGGTTCATCCCAAAAGAAGTGTTTAACATCACTAAAAAACTTCTTCTTCTGTTGGTAGCTTAAGTCAGGGGGTATGATATCAGCGGCCAGATAATTCACAATATCTGCGTACCATGGTATGTTGTTCAAGGTTGAGATTTCCTCATAGGTCTCTTCTTCAGTTGAGTTTATCCCAGCTATTAATCTTTCATAAGTAGAGTGATCGTCTATAGGTATAAGTTCAGGTTTAAGGTGTTCTAACCTAGAGAGATGATCAGCTACTAAGTTTTCAGCTCCTTTTTTATCCTTAATATCCAAGTCAAATTCTTGGAGTAAAAGAACCCATCTGAGCAATCTAGGCTTAGCATCTTTCTTACTTAACAAGTACCGGATTGCTGCATGATCTGTGTATACTATTATTTTTGCTCCCACCAAATAAGATCGAAATTTATCAATAGCAAAAACTACGGCTAGCAATTCCTTTTCTGTGGTTGTATAATTTAGCTGGGCAGCGTCTAGTGTTCTACTAGCGTAGTAAATAGCATGCAGTTTCTTGTCTTTTCTTTGCCCTAGTACAGCTCCTACAGCGAAATCACTAGCATCGCACATGATTTCAAAGGGTTGTGTCCAATCAGGTGGTCTTATGATAGGTGCTGAAATAAGAGCTTGCTTTAAAACTTCAAAGGCCTCAAGACATTTTTGGTCAAATTCAAACTCGACATCCTTCATCAATAAGTTAGTTAAAGGTTTTGTTATTCCGGAAAAATTCTTGATGAAACGTCGGTAGAACCCGGCATGTCCTAGAAAACTTCTTACTTCCCTAACGGTCTTAGGTGGGTTTAGGTTTTCTATAACTTCTATCTTGGCCTTATCAACTTCTATACCTCTTTCAGAAATAATGTGTCCCAAGACTATCCCTTCATTTACCATAAAGTGGCACTTTTCCCAATTCAACACAAGGTTTACTTCCACACATCTTTTTAAGATTTTCTCTAAGTTTGAGAGGCAGTTTTTGAAATCAAACCCACACACTGAAAAAATCGTCCATAAATACTTCCATAATTCCATCTAGGTAGTCTGCGAAAATTGACATCATACAACGTTGGAAAGTGGCAGGTGCATTACAGAGTCCAAAGGGCATTCGTCTATAAGCGAATGTTCCATAAGGGCAAGTAAATGTGGTTTTTTCTTGGTCCTCTGGGTGAATAGGGATTTGGAAAAACCCCGAATACCCATCAAGATAGCATAAATATGAGTGTCTTGCTAGACGTTCAAGCATCTGATCTACAAATGGGAGAGGGAAATGGTCTTTTCTCGTTGCCTTATTCAACTTTCTGTAATCTATACACATACGCCATCCTCCTTCTGTTCGTTTTGCCACATGCTCACCTTTCTCATTTTCCATAACAGTGACACCTCCTTTCTTGGGTACCACATGGACTGGGCTTACCCATTCACTATCCGAAATTTGGTATATGATACCAGCTTCTAATAACTTAAGAACTTCTTTCTTGACTACATCACTCATGATAGGGTTTATTCTTCTTTGATGTTCTCTTGATGGTTTTGAATCTTCTTCTAGCATAATCCGATGCATGCATGCGGATGGGCTTATACCTTTTAAATCTGAAACTTTATACCCTAAAGCTGAGGGATATTTTCGCAAGGTATCTAAGAGTTGATTTGTTTCTATTTGGTTTAGAGCGGCGCTAATTATAACAGGTCTATTCATCTCCTCATCCAAAAACTCATATCTTAGATTCTTGGGTAGTTCCTTAAGTTCTATAGTGGGTTTCTCAGTACGCGGCATAAGGTCAGGGGTAAGAGCTAAGCATTCGAAAAGGTTGTCGTCAATGTACGGTTCGATACTCTTAAATCCGTCATCCTCTAAAATAGGGGTTGATGGTAATTTGATTAAAGATTCGTTTTGTTCGAGCTCATTTACACATTCGTCAATGACGTCGATGGCATAACACGCATCTCCTATCACTGGTGCCATTAGAAACTTTGATAAAATAAACTCAATCTTTTCATCTCCTACCTCGAAAGTCAGTTTCCCTTTCTTAACATCTATTATAGCTCCGGCGGTCGATAGGAATGGTCTTCCTAAGAGGATTGGGATGTCTTCATCTTCTTTAATATCCATTACGACGAAGTCGGTCGGAATGTACAACTGACCAATCTTGACAGGTATGTCTTCTAAAATACCCATGGGATATTTGACAAATCTATCAGCTAGTTGTAAGGACATCTTAGTAGGTTGAAGTTCTCCTAATTTTAACCTCTTACAGACGGCCAGAGGCATCAGACTTACGCTTGCTCCTAAGTCTAAAAATGCTTTGTCTATCATATGGTTACCTAGGATGCAAGGGATAGAAACACTTCCAGGGTCTTTATCTTTCTTGGCGAGTTTATTTTCGGATATAAAATGACATTCTAAAGGCTTGGGATCATCGAGTCGCCGTTTATTGGTCAAAATATCTTTCAAGAACTTAGCATATGATGGTATCTGGGTTATAGCTTCAGTAAAAGGAATCTCTACATGGAGTTTCTCTATTACCTTAATAAACTTTTGGTACTGGTTTTCTACTTTGGTGTTTTTCAGCCTCTGTGGGAACGGAATAGGTGGTTTATAAGGTTGTTGAGTGTTATTCCCTACTTCTGGTTTTGATTGCTTTTCTGGTTTCTCTGGTTCCTCTACCTGGTCTTTAGGTGTAGCATCTTCCATAGGTTTTTTTGATGTGCTTAAGTTAGGATTTCTAGGCCCTTCATAAGCAGTTCCACTTCTTAAGGTGATAGAATTTTCTTGGCCTTTTGGATTTGGTTGAGTTTGTCCAGGAAATTGTCCTCCAGGTGCAACTTGTACAGAGGTGTTTTGTGCTACTTGGGAAATCTGAGTCTCAAGCATTTTGGTGTGGGTTATCATCTGGTCAAACTTGGTTGCCAGTTGAGTAACTAGTTCGTTCGTGTGAATGTGTTGGTTCATAAACTCCTTATTTTGCTGAGTTTGAGTCTGAATAAAGGTGTCTATGGTTTCTTTAAGGTTTGGTCTTGGGGGCACTATTTGCATAGGTTGGTTTTGTTTTTGCGTTTGGAATCCTTGAGGTCTCGAAGGTCCTGGATTTTGGATAGGGTTATTGTTTTTGTAAGAGAAATTCGGGTGGTTCCTTCATCCAGGATTGTAGGTATTCGAGAAAGGGTTCCCTTGGGTATAGTTAACTTGGTCTGAGCTAGATTCGTTCAAAAGGTTACAGTCAACGGTTTGATGTCCTTGAGTTCCACAGAGTTCGCATTCCGATTGGATTGCTGCTACTGTGGTTGGGTTTTGAGACATGTTCTCGACTCTCAAAGCTAGGGCGTCCATCTTGGCATTAATCATGTCCGTGCAACTTACCTCATGCTTTCCTCCATGGCTCTCCTTTTTCTCTACTGTCGCTCGTTCTAATCCCCACTGGGCGTGATTTTGGGCCATGTCCTCTATTAGGGCACAAGCGTCAGGGTAAGGTTTGTTCATCAACGCTCCGCCAGCGGCAGCGTTTATGGACATCTTTGTGTTGTAATGGAGTCCATTATAAAAGGTATGTATGATTAACCATTGCTCCAGGCCATGGTGCGGACAAGCTCTTAAAAGTTCTTTATATCTCTCCCAGGCATCAAAAAGTGATTCGCCTTGGTTTTGGGTGAAATAAGTGATCAGGTTCCTAAGAACAGCGGTCTTGCTTGGTGGAAAATATCTCGCAAGAAAAGCTCTCCTAAGGTCTTCCCAAGTTGTTATTGAGTTAGCTGGAAGGGCGTCTAACCAGTCGTGAGCTTTACCTCTAAGGGAAAAAGGAAACAGTCTTAAACGGATGGCTTCGGGTGTGGCTCCATTTGCCTTAAGGGTGTCAGCTAACTGGATAAATACCTTTAAATGTTGATTCGGGTTCTCGGTAGCGAGACCAGCGAATTGGTTTTGTTGTACTAATTGTAATAATGAGGGCTTTAGTTCAAAGTTGTTGGTAGTTATAGTAGGGTTTACTATACTAGAACTAGGTTCCTCGTTAGATGGTTGGGCGAATTCCTTGAGTGGTCTTTGGTTACGATCTTCTGCCATAGCTCTTCTTATCTTGCGTATAAAAAGACGGGCACGAGCGTAACGTTCAGGTTCTACTAAAGGATCTATTAGGTTACCGGTGCTACGATTTCTACGCATCTACCGGCTAGAATAGCCTTAGTCTAAACGGGATAACAATAGGGTACGAAATTTGACGAAGTTGGTCCCCGGCAACGGCGCCAAAAACTTGATGGGTGTCTGTAACGTATAGCCTAAATATAGTACTGCAAGTGCACAGCCTATCGAAGTAATATATAAGATTATCGAACCACAAAGACCAATTGTCAATCTATCAACTCTATTGCTAAGGTGCTTATCTAAGGTGAACAAGAATATTGATGTGAGTGCAGTGCAACAAAGTAAATGAGCGAGGTAAATAACAGTTTAAAAGACAGGTTGGAATGTAAATCATGTAATCAGATATTGGTCCGGTCATGCGTAGATGAAACTATTTATGGGGCAGTATTTTCTATTGATAGCAAAGAATCAATTTAACGGGAACTTGTAGCTTTTGACTACTAAGAACCGAATTTACTCTTTAAATTAAATTCCTTTATTGTCACATATAAAGGGTGCCTTCCGCGTTAAAGAGGTAAACCTATTTTTAAGAAATTGATAGTTTTGACTTAACAGAAAAGTAATTTTCCTTGGAAAGATTAACTTAAAGAGACTTTTGGCTTTTGACCAAGAGTCAGATTTCAAACCTACAAACGCGTCCGAAAATAGTTTCAAAATTGTTTTCTAAAAAGGTCAATGATTCCTATTTAACCAATCAACGGCTTTTGCTCTTTTTGTTTGGTTAAATAATAATCAAGTCGTATCATTAGTTTGGACGGCTTTCGATCTTACCCAATAAACATTTAAACATAATTGACTTAAGTTAAAAGCAAAACATCCCCAGAGTATTTTCACTAGCATGATAATTGGAACACGACCATGATGACAATCATTACATCCAAACCTTTATAGTTTAGCCAGACATAATAAGTGCGAGTCTATAAAACGTATAGACTATGATAAGAGCGAGTAAGTAAAAGAGTGCGAGTCTATAAAACATGTAGACTATGGTAAGAGCATTTAGAGTCTATAAAACGTGTAGACTATGGTAAGAGCATTTAGAGTCTATAAAACATGTAGACTATGGTAAGAGCATTTAGAGTCTATAAAACGTGTAGACTATGGTAAGAGCATTTAGAGTCTATAAAACGTGTAGACTATGGTAAGAGCAATTATAAGTAAAGAAATGCAATAAAATAGAACCTTGCTCCAGTCGGAGACTTGAATCTGATACAAATCTGCGGAATGGTAAGGCTGGTATGATGAACTTCAACCAAAGTGCTCCAAGACTCGATTACAACTCAATCTACACCGCAATAACTCCCCGATGTGAAGAGATTATTACTTTACAGAAACTGATAGTATATGGCTTAAGATTGTACTAAGCTTGGATGAAACTAAAAAATGAAAATCGAAAACTATTTATAGAGGATCCTTGAGATGCGTAAAGACCAGCATGCCCCTCAACTTCTTCTGAACGGGAAACTTTTGTGAAGGCCGCGGGCGCGGTGGCAGTGGCCGCGGGCGCGGTGGCTGGAACTGCCAGATCGTGGGAACGTGGCAGTTGGTCTCTGGGTGAAAGTGGGCCACGTCATCGCGTTCCCTGTAGCCGGCGCGGCGCTGAACGCCATAAGTGCAGAATATCTTGAAAAACCCTAATTTCTTGGCGTTTTGGCTCGTTTCTTCACAGAAGGCTCTGAAATGACAAGAATCCTGAAAACAAAGGAAAAAGGAACATAATACGAGAAAATGATAATAAAAACTAAGGAAAACATGTGATATTTGAGTCAGAAACATAGTGCGATTTAGTGCGATCACCCGTGCACCATTCTCTTCGAACCGTCGAAGGCCCTTACCACTATGTTGCTGGGTTTTAAGGTCAAACCTTCACAGTCTAGTCTATCCAGAGCCTTCTTAGGCAGCACATTCAAAGATGAACCAGTATCTACCAGGACATGTGACAAAGTAGTGCCCCTGCATTCAACAGAGACATGCAATGCCTCATTGTGTTTCCTCCCTCTAGGTGTCAAGTCAGCATCAGAAAAGCCCAAACAGTTATCAGCTGTTAAACTGGCCACGCAATCTTTGAATTGGTCAGCGGAGGTTTCCTGTGTCTCATGGGCAGTTTTAAGAAATTTCACCAAGACCTTCGCATGAACTTCAGAGCACAACATTAAAGCTAGCATAGAAATCTCTGAAGGGGTCTACCCTAGCTGTTCGACTATATTGTAGTCGCTTCTCTTTATAATTTTCAAAATTTCTTCCATCTCCTTCTTGGAAGCCTCTGGGATAGATAATGATTGCGCCTTCATCCGGACAGGTTCAACCCAAATGCCTTTTCCCCGAGTCTTGGTCGACTCGGTGATAGGGGTGTCAACAGAGGTAACCACAAGAGTTGTAGTAGTAGTGTCAACAGGAACAAAAGTAGGGATGATCACAGGACCGGTAATAGTTTTCGGAGGAGCAATCTCGGGGGAGAACACTCTTCCACTTCAGGTTATTTTGCTGGTTCCCACAATGTTGCCGATGTCGGGGTCATCCTTCTTACAAATCGAGTCTTCATCAGCCAGCCAATCTTGCTTGACGTCATGGTAGTAGACGTCACCCCCATAGTTCCAGGGGACAATTTTATCTAAGGAGTAAGGGATTGTCCCTGGCATAGTAATTATCGGTGGAGTCACCTTCAGAACAGATGTAATCCTAACGGGTCTTTTGGTGGAGACCCTGGAAGGATTGGCGGAAATGGTTACTATTGAAACATCCTTGTAAACAATGGTTGGAACGGGAGTCATTTCAAACAAAATCTATTTGTCATCCATCAGGCGCTGGATACCTACTTTCAATAAATGACAATCAGTTTGTAGGGATAAATAGAGGTGGCAGCCTTCGCCACAGTCCGGAAATAAACCAGCCTTCAACCACTTCCTCTTGACGGTCAGGAGAGGAGTAACAAGCTCATCAACAATAGTAACAAACACATCATCTTCAACATCGTTAACATCACGGTCGTGCTTGGGCATATGAGCGATGATAACATTTGGGATCTCGGGAGCGTCAAATTCAATTTATTTTCCCTCGAGAAGGTCTTGCACCTTGTTTTTCAAAACCCAGCAATCGTTTGTATCATGACCTGGACTTTCTGAATGGTAAGCACAACGGATGTTTGGGTTGTAACGGGGAGAGGCAGTGTTGGGATTCATTGGAGCTTCCCACAAGGTTACAAGATTAGATCTCAACAAATGTGGCAAGACTTGAGACATCGTCATATTTATCCGGGTAAATTGTCTTACCGGTCTTTCTATTCTAGGCTGGTTGTTCCTTTGTTGAGTAGGTGCAGGCTTAGGGATCATGACGGCCCCTACCGTTGGACGGCGTTCAGTTCTGTCTTAATTCCTTTGATGGTACACAACACCAACCTCTTTCTTCCCAGTGAATGGTTTTCTCACGGCACTGGAGGATGCGTCCTTTTGGATCTTCCCACTCTTAATCCCAGCTTCCACTCTCTCCCCGTTCAAGATTAATTTAGTGAAGCCAGCTGAGGAGCTTCCAATTAGACGATTAAAGAAAGGACCGGATAGGGTACTGTGATCGGTGGAAATAGAACTGACTTTTTTAAAGCTGGTTCGCGAAATGTCGCGGTAAGCAAGAGTCGCCATCGTCTTTTATGTTCTCCAACATGGAAAGGACAAAAGCACAGCAAAATTCCTTATTCGAGATGTCTCTCGGTTCGGGAGGTAGATTTATAGAAAGGGAAGGTGTTAGCACCCTTTCTATCTGTGGTTATCCACGGGCTCTTAGGTACTTGCTCTTATGTTTTCAAAATATGTTTGCTTTTCAAGTGTGTGTGGGTTTTGAAAAAGTTTCGTTTGAAAAATTTCTAAGTAACTCTTGTATCTGTCCTCAAGAGTGTATGAAAAATTTGTTTGAAAACCTTTTGAAAGTGTAGGTGCAAAAAGTGGTTTTGTTTGTTTGAAAGAGCAAGTACCCTGGAGAAATCTACCTACTCTAAGGAATTAGGCTGTGTAAGAGTCCTTTAGACAGTACTATCCCACTATTGAGAAGTAGGTAGCACCGTCGTTGGAGGTATTCGGGTCAATTCGATTACAAGGGACATGTGTGGTCACCAAAGCAATAGCAGGACGCCTTAGCGGTAACCCTAATGTCCTAGATCCTTTTTATCCGAGGCAACTGTTTCAAGGCAACTAGATCTTTAGACAGGAGGGCGACCTCTAAAACACCATATACTTGACGACCACATCGAGGCAACCGAGTGAGGCGTACCCTAAGAGTGGCATGTGCATGTGTGTTGTTTCAGTTTATATTTATCTTGTACATGTATCATGGTGATCTACGAGTTGTTTTTAATTTTCATCCAAGTCTTGCATGCATATTAACAGTTAAGAGTGCGGAAAATAAATTGTGGAAAAGGTAAATCTACGCTATTACAAGGCGCGGGTCTATACATCACCAAAAACATAACCCGTTTGGAAATAAATGCGAAAAGTAAAAGAAGGCAGTAAAATCCTAATTAACTATTACATTTCCGGAGCAGATACATGAATATGATTAAAATAAAGTAAAGCGCGAAAGAATAGAATCGAGACGTCCTTAGGGTTTTGACCCTTTTGAGAAATAAAGAAATTTTGGTCCTTTGCATTTAATTAAATATTAACCCTAAACTAATTAATTAATTAATTAAAAGAAAAATGTTTTTTTTTGTGTTTTTTAAGTTTTTAATGAAAATAAAAATAAAAGGAAATTAAAAGTCAAGAAAACCCTAATTCTAAATTTATTTTATTTATTGTAAAAAAGGTCAACATTACCTAATTAAACTAGTTAATTTGTTAGTATTTTATTTACAAAAATAACAATTAAGGTGAAATTAATAAATAATACTAATAATAAAAATATTTGCATTTTTTAATTCTGAATTTATTATAAAAAAGATTAGTTTATGAGATAATTAAATAATAATAATAGTTAATGATAATAATTACTTAAAAGAAAATAAAAAAAAGGAAAGGAAAACAAAAGAAAATATGAAAGAACCAGGAGGGTTGATGGACCCAGTTAGGAGGTCTTGCTGGAAATTTGAGGCCCAATAAGCTTAAGCCTGCGTTGACTTTGGAATTGTCCATGTTGGTTGACTGGAGAATATGGTGTGCTTCCCTTTCTGATCATTGGATTGATGCACAAGGACACATGGCACGCGGATTTGTGAGGTTGCATGATGGAATCCTTCTGAAAGCCTGCATTGGATTATACAAGAAAAAATAGGAACAATTATATGGGGGACCTGGGAATCGAACCCAGGTCCCAATGGTTACCAACCACGTCACCTTCCACTACGCCATTGTGTTGCATCTGATATTATAACAAACAACAAACATAATATATCAATAATGATAGTTATGCTGGAAATCAGAAAAAACGCGCGTTCGTTTGAATAAACCACCCACACACTTCCACGTATTATCTTCTTCGCTTGGCCTGTAACAAAAACAATCAAATAGCGGGGGTTTTTAACCCCCTTAAACTGCAAATGCAAAAAATAGCGATTAGGTCTGTAAGCTATATAAATAGGGCGCGATGGTCTTGTTCAATTCGTCTTGATCTTCTGAGTTCAACCATGGGCATCATTAGTCCTAATTTTGCTTGGTCAAGAAAGCCCTAAAATCAAAGCTTCGAAACCCTAGATTTCTTCAATGGCACCTTTTGATTTAAGGCTCTATAACTCAATTCACCTATACCATCAGCTTCAGAAAGGTCATAGCAATGCAAAGCAATGAGTATAACATGTTAATGATGCATAAAAAGTGAGCTTCGATTCTGAAAAAGAATAAGAAAACCGTGAGTTGTTCTTGCGTGTTCTTGGAGTGTTAAGGCTTGTTTTTGATTGCTACACGCTTCTGGGAATGCTAGCAATGTATTAGAATCCTTAAATTGCTTTGAAAGGGCCTGGAAGGTGGAATTCAGTTTTGACTTTGTTCTTGATTTTTTGAATATGGTTATGGTTCTTGTGCAGCAATTCTCACGTTTCAGGCATTAGGGTTTGGTTCAGCATATATAGTAGGATGGAATTAGGGTAAAACTTTATCCAAGAATCCATGGAATAATGTTTTCAATATTTGATTTCCAATCAAATAATTTTCCATCTTTTTGATTGATAAAACTTGCCAAACATGGAGATTTTGGTCCCCTTGATTGATACACGAAATCTTCAGCATGTGTTGAGTTTATTTGCATCACAAAAAGATTTGACAACCATATCTTGGTATTTTCCTACAATTAAATCAATTAAATGAATTAATATTAATAAAAAATTCAATTAATTAATTAAAAATAAGAAAATAAATCAATTTAAGCTCAATGGGTCGTGCATAGGCCTTGGACAAAGATTCAAGAAGAAATTTGAGGCCCATTAGCAAAAATGATGTGTTTTGAGCAAAGTTGACTTTTGCAAATTCCCAAAAATTTCCCAACTTCTCCAATGCATATCTTGCTCAATTTTGCTCATATGAACATGTTCTTGGACATTTTGGAAAGGTCTTGAAGTCCTCTAACCAATGCCTTTGGTCCCATGTCATTTTGATTTATCAATATCAAGTTATGGTCTTTGACTTAAACTGCCTTTTTGTTGACTTTTGAAATTGACCTATAATGTAGAAATTGATAACTTTTTGTGAGAGCATTTCTTGGACTTGGAATGTGAAGATTAGTTGTAGGAAATTTCCACCCCTTCAAAATGAGCATTGGATGGGATTTTTCTGATGAACCATGAAAAAGTTATGTCTTGGTCAAGTTACAGTTGACTTTTCAACTGTCCAAAAATAACAACTTTTGCATCTTTGATGATTTTTGAGCCATTCTTGTGGAATCATGATCAAGACTTGATCAAATGATGATTGTGGCTTCAAAATAAGATGTTGACCAAAAAATTTGACTTTTGACTGTAAAATGACCATTTTACCCCTACAGTTGATTGTGAAGCAAATGGGCCTTTTGACTGTGCAATTTGCCTCTGTGAGTCTTGCAACTTGACATGTAGATGCTTGACAATGTATGTGAGCACATGAGACTTGATTGAGCCATTGAAAACCTCAAATTCCTTGCAATAACCAAAACCCTAATTTCAGCTGGCTTAGGAGGCATTGGGACTGTGCAATCTTTGAGAAGTCTTGAACCATTTGAGGCTGATTCCTGACAAATTTTGGAGAATATGGGAGGGAAAATTTTGGGGTACAACAGTTGCCCCTGTTCAATCTTCTTAGACCTGAGGATGTAGATTGGCTTGCGTGCCTTTCGTGATCCGAAGGTGGAAGATGATTGAACACTAGAGTGCCCAGAAATTTGCACTCACATAGTGTGGTATCAGCAATGTGATGTCGGGAATGGGCTTACAGATGCCATTTGGAGATATGATGGATAGGAGGATGGGCTTATAGATGCCATCTGGAGATGTGACAGAACCTTGTCGGGAATGGGCTTATAGATGCCATTTGGGAGTGTAATGGATAGTTGAACCTGAATAAGAAATAGAATAGCTTCTGTGTCTGGAGCATATCTAGTCTATATCTAATTGCTGACGTCTGAACGAGTAGTAGAATGACCGCCGCGTCTGGGGTATATCCATACTGCATCTGAATGAGTGACAAAATGTCATCCGAACCTGGATCGTATCTAGAATGTCTTTTCAATGAATCTGGACTAAGCAATAGAATAGCATCCGGGTCTGGAGCATTTCCAAGTTGTCTTTAGAAGTTTGAATCTGAATAAGCAATAGAATAGCGTCCGGGTCTGGAGCATCTCTAAGCTGTCTCTGAAAGGAAATCTGAATAAGCAATAGAATAGAATCCGGGTCTGGAGCATCTCTAAGTTGTCTCTGAAAGGAAATCTGAATAAGCAATAGAATAGTATCCGTGTCTGGAGCATCTCTAAGCTGTCTCTGAAAGGAAATCTGAATAAGCAATAGAATAACATCCATGTCTGGAGCATCTCCAAGCTATTTCTGGAAGTAAATCTGGAATAAGTATCAGGATGGCATCCGTGTCTGGAGCATATCTGAACTATCTCTAGAAGAAATCTCTGAATAAGCAATAGAACAGCATCTGGATCTGGAGCATCTCTAGGCCATCTCTGGAGAGAAATCTGAATAAGAAATAGAATAACATCCGGATCTGGAGTATCTCTAAGCCATATCTGAAAGGAAACTTTGAATAAGCTAAAGAATAGCATCCATGTCTGGAGCATTTCCAAGCTATCTCTGAAAAGAAACTTTGAATAAGCAAAAGAATAGCATCCATGTCTGGAGCATTTCCAAGCCATTTCTGGGAAGAAACTCTGAATAAGCGATAGAATAGCATCCGGTTCCGGAGCATCTCTAAGCTATCTGAGAGGGAATCTGAATAAGCAATAGAATATCATCCGCATCGGGAGCATCTCTAAGCTATCTCTGAAAGGGAATCTGGAATAAGTATCAGAATGTAGCCATATCGGGGTCGCATCTGAACCATCTCTAGAAGGGAATCTGGAATAAGTATCAGAATGTAGCCATGTCTGGATCGCATCTAAACCATCTCTAGAAGGACATCTGAATAAGCAATAGAATATCATCTGCGTCGGGAGCATTTCCAAGCTATCTCTGAAAGGAAATCTGAATAAGCAATAGAATAGCATCCGTGTCTGGAGCATCTCTAAGCTATCTCTGAAAGGAAATCTGAATAAGCAATAGAATATCATCCGCGTCAGGGGCATTTCCAAGCTATCTCTGAAATCTCTTTAATGTAGATATGCCCTGGCTAGATACAGGTATCGAATCCACAATCAATCGCTCACAGATATGCCCTGGCTAGATACAGGTATCGAATCTGGAATTGCGACAGTTGATAGTAATCATCTTTGGATTGACCTTTTTCCTGAAAAGGCAAAACATCAGTTGTATGCAATGTCATGATGCATGAACTGCATGATTTTAAGATGTTCTCAAAAATAAATGAGATTTGTGTTGTATGATGCGTATGCATGCTATAATGTATGAAGATGTGATATTTATGAACGGATTTTCGTCTAGGAAAATAAATCCTTGATGAATGCCGGGAAGTTTGTTGAATCCTGGGCTGATGTTTGAAGTGTAGAGTTCTTCGTTTCCGCTGGGGATGATGGTTGCCAGAATAAACCGGTAGGAGAAGATGACTCCGTTGGGGAATAAACTTGATGAAGATATTACTCTGCGGGGAATTACTCTGTGGGAAGAGATACTCCGCTGAGGTTTTGATGATAACTCCGCTGGGGATTCCATTGATAAGTTATGTTGGGGATTTTGATGAACTCCGCTGGGGATAGGAAGAACTTCGTCGAGGACGATCTTTCCGTGGTAATTAACTGAGGATAACCCAGTTATAAGCTCTGGTGGGGAATAACCTTCTGAATAAAGCCGGGGAGAAGCTTTCGTACTCTGCAGGGGATAAGCTTCCAGAATCTACTAGGGATAAACTTCCAGAATCTACTGGGGAGGATGATTCAACTCTCCTGGGAAGCTTTTGGACTGTACTGGGGAAGTGGCTCCACTGGGGTGTCTGGTATTCCGCCGGGGAACAATCTTATATTTCCGTCGAGGAATATTAAGACTGTCGGGGATGCTTGCTTAGGAACATCTGTACTCCACTGGGGAATGTTGAGATCTTCTGGGGATATCCAACTTCCTTAAGGATGACAGTAGACTAACTCTGCTTGGGGAGAGTATCGCTGACTTGCTAGAGATACTGTGCCTTTTCGGGGCTGATGGGAGACCAACTCTGCTTGGGGAGAGAGCATGGCTGACTCTTGACTTACTCTGCAGGGAGTGAAGGTATCCTGGTTACATTCTTCAGCCGAACTTACCTTGGTACCTTGGTGCACAGAGCAACTAGATGCTTACACAACTCATTATTTCCCCAGTTTCTGCGGGAGAAGGTACCTATGGAGGTCTTGATAACTGCCGATTGACAAATCTTCTTCTGGTAGCCAAGTGACGAGATGACGGGACATAGTCGTACGCTTTGATCCCTAATTTTTGCCTGGAACGCCCTTTCGGGTTTTCAGTCCACCGGGATACCCATTTTTGCCCAAGCCGCCTTTTCAGGTTTTCGACTTGCCGGGTGTACAGATTTTTTTCCATTTTTCATCCCTCATTTTGCCCGAACCCTTTTGGTTCGCCGGGAAGCCCTTATTTTTGCCTAGGTGTGTCAACCTAGCGGGTCTTTGATTATGCGTAGTATTTTTTTGACTATGTCCATGCTCTCAGAATGTAGGGAGTTGTCACTGTCAGAAGATGTTGTGTTGTCGTACTACCAGAAGATCTTCGTTCGATCATGCAAGATTCGTTGCTGGAATTCCTGTTCAATGCCCCAAGTGATTCAGACGGAGATCTACCCCTGGTTATTTGGCATTTGAGAGATTCTCTGAATCTTGACTTGACTGCCCCAGATGACAGACAATGATCATGTTATGCCCCTTGGTTGGGAGTGCTTTTGTTCATCAGATATTCTTCGTGCGAATTTCTTTGCTGTTCGAACAAAAAGTCATATGCAAACAAAGTTATGTTAAAAATGCAAAGCTTATGTCTGTCTTGAAGTTTTTGAAAATACAGTTTTTTTTCATAAAAACAAGTGAATTTTTTTTTTGTAAACTGTGATGTCAACTCGTTATTTTACCGCAATCCTTAAGGAGTCAGGATACCTTTCGTGATAGTATGCTTTCGAACTAACCCATGCTTCAGCTAGGACTTTTTAGGGTTATAACGTGGCCTGGTTCACGGTTTAAGAAACAAAGGATAAAGGCTCAAATTATATTTGTACCCACCCGCTCTTCGTGATGTTCTTCAAACCTAAACTCAACTGATCGTGTGTTAGACCTTGTTTGAGTCTTTGCTCTGATATTCCAATGATGGTTCGGATATTGACAGTTTATTTTGAATAGGAAGTCATTTCTTTTTTTGTTGAGGGTTTGTAGGACCTCTTTCTTTTTGATTTTGTTATCCCTGTTTTTTGCCTGAACTGTTTCTTTTTGTATTTACAGTCAGCGGGATGCCCCGGTTTTGTAAGTCTCCTTCATAGGTTTTGACTTAATGGGCTTTTATTTCTGAGAGATAATGACTGCCTGTCTTTATGATTATTTGGAACCATCATTGTCTTTTCGTCTCAGAAGGACTTCTTTGATGTCGTTCATTGTGCATTTTGGATCAACTAAGAAGACTACCCTGCCCCAGGTTATGATTAAGGGTTTTAGTTTTCGAAAAGAAAAACTCCTACTTCTTTGGCTCAAAGGGGTTGACGAGGGATTATCTTCCTTATAACTCCAGTGTTTAGGAATTGAAACAATGCCTGTACCTCATCAGCGGGGTCTGTTCAAAAGCATACTGTATATTGTGGTATCGTTTTTGTCATCCTCCCTCAAGAGGCTTAGAATTATTAACCGAGCGTTGATCATCACAAAAAATGAAAGCAATTTTGAATATAATGAATACGAATAGATTAATTCAAACAGACATATGCGATGCATTAATGGAATAAACAAGTTTGTTATGACATTAATTGTTTGTATAAGCAAAGAAAAATACAACTCGGAAATTCAAATAAACAAAAGCCTTCAATGATTTCGCAAAGGAGCAGTGATTATGTTTGGAGTCTCTGGTGCTTCAAACTGGATTTCCTTGGCGTCAATCATGTCTTGGACCTTGTTCTTCAGGGCCCAGCAGTTGTCCGTAGTATGCCCCGGGCTATCAGAATGGTATGCGCACCTTTCGTTGGGATGATAGTTAGGAGCAGAAGTGTTTGGATTCCGAAGAGGGGCCCTTAAGGTAATCAACCCTGCCTTCAACATTTGTTGTAGCGCTTGATCCAGTGACATGTTGATCTTAGTGAACTGTCTCTTGGGTGCGACCTCCTTACGTTGATGCCCCTGTCTTTGTTGAGCAGGCATAGGATTAGAGATCTGGGTTGCCCCTACATATTGATCATGACGACTCTTTTTACCATGCACAGCATTGGACTCCTTTTTCCCATGGTAAGGCTTTTTATGAGTATCAGAAGGTGTGGCCTCTTGAATCTTCCCAGCCTTGATACCAGCTTCAATTCTTTCCCCGGTCAAGATCAAATCTGTAAACCCAGCAGAAGAATTCCCAATCAGATGGTTAAAGAATGGACCAGACAGGGTCCCCAAGAACATGTCCACGAGTTCACGGTCAGTCAACGGTGGCTGCACCCTTCCAGCCAGGTCTCTCCACCTTTGCGCGTACTCCTTAAAACCTTCATCCGTCCCAAGTGACATACCCTGGAGTTGGGTAAGCGTGGGAGCGAGGTCGGAATTGTACTGATACTGCTTGTAGAATGCAGTAGCCAAGTCCTCCCAGTTACGAATACTGGCTCCATCCAGCTGATAGAACCATTCGAGTTGAGTCCCTGAAAGACTTTCCTGGAAGAAATGGATCCATAAGTTCTTGTCAACAGTGTAAGGTTGGATCTTCCTTATATAGGATCTGAGATGCAGCTTGGGACAGGAGGATCCGTCGTATTTTGCAAAGGCAGGTGCTTTGAATTTGTGTGGGATTACCACCCCAGAGGATAGACCTAGATCTTCGAAGTCCAGGCCGGGCACTTTCTGTATCTCCATAGCACTTAACCGGTCTTCCAGCTGTTTGTACTTGTCCTCAGCTGGAGGGTACTGTTCATCATTGTAATCCGTCTCGTTGTCGGAGACCACGGGACTAGGAACCCTTCTCTATTGTGGGTTGTCTTTGCCTACAGATGAGGTAGTCAGCTTAACCTCATTCTGTAATCCATTCCCAGATCTGTGTCTAGTGTTAAACAAAACAGTCCTCTTCTTCTTTTTCTTCCTCTCTTTTAGAATCAGAGTCTTCAAATCCTGTTGACCGTGGGCTAGGCCCATAACCAACTCTTGGAACTGGGCATTCTGGGCCTGGAGGGCCTTGATAGCTTGTTCAGTGGAAGGTTCGGTATACATGATGATTGCTGAAATAAACAGCGAAGAAGATAAGTGACCTGTAAAAAGTGTACCTATAATGCAATGATATGTATGATATGCATGCAATGTTTTCAAGGATCTCGCGGGGTAAACCAAGAAACTTGTTAGAATTTGAGTTTGGGTAGCTTGATTGAAGGAACTTCATGTTGTTGAGAGTCCTTCTTCAAGAGTCAAAGTTCACCATATCGAGTGGGTCATAGCCCCTGACTCAAGTTATCGTGTTTTGATCTCCAAACAACCTTGGCTAGAGGAAAATAAATCCCCTTTGCCCCTTGCTAGACATTCGGTTCATCATGACCTGCATCACAATCCCTTGAGATCCTTGAAATGGGTTAGTCCTTATGCAGGATGTATGCAATGGTATGATGTTATGCTATGCATGGAGTGATGTAGGTAAACCCTGTTATGAGCCCATATTAAGGACTGTAAACAAAACCTGCAAGAAACTCGTGTGTCAGATAACAAGTATGCAAGTAGTCCAAGTTTTAAGGCACACAAGTCACACAAGACAGCCCTTAGAGTTTAGGCCAGCATGAAGTTTAGGTACTACCCTCTTGAAGTTGGTGGGCTCAAAACCTGTCCTATCAAAAGTAACCGGGTTCTAAGGAGCTCAATATCATTGGGTTGTTTTCTATGTTCATTGTTTTGATTTAGCCACTGAACTGGCGATCAAAATATTCCAAGAAAACAACCCTCAATGAGTGTAGCATCGAGTATCTACCAACTTCGGACTACACCAAAGTCGGTCATCTCACTACCCCTAAAGAGGCCAGGATGGTCAAGTAAGGTTCCTAAGGTCAGTTGATGCTTCACGACACCACGCGGCGGCCCCGTACTCTCCTTGACTTGACTCAAGGGTTACCGGTACTCACCAAAGTGCCACATCAACGTAGCAACTGCTTCAACCGTGTCGGTATACCCCGCACAGTTCCCTCACAGTTTGTTGCTACCTAAAAGGTATCCCCCAGATCCGGGTTAGGATCTATGAAACTCCCAAAACAGGCCCACAATATTAAAGCAATCAAAACAGGAAATTGAAAACATAAGAGTGGTCTAATCCTAAGGTACACCTCACTTATAAGTATTCCCAGAAGAGTCGCCAGTTCTGTGATCGGTGGAAATAGAACTGACTGTTTTAAAGCTGGTTCGCGAAATGTCGCGGTAAGCAAGAGTTGCCATCGTCTTTTATTTTCTCCAACATGGAAAGGACAAAAGCACAGCAAAATTCCTTATTCGAGATGTCTCTCGGTTCGGGAGGTAGATTTATAGAAAGGGAAGGTGTTAGCACCCTTTCTATCTGTGGTTATCCACGGGCTCTTAGGTACTTGGTCTTATGTTTTCAAAATTTGTTTGCTTTTCAAGTGTGTGTGGGTTTTGAAAAAGTTTCGTTTGAAAATTTTCTAAGTAACTCTTGTATCTGTCCTCAAGAGTGTATGAAAAATTTGTTTGAAAACCTTTTGAAAGTGTAGGTGCGAAAAGTGGTTTTGTTTGTTTGAAAGAGCAAGTACCCAGGAGAAATCTACCTGCTCTAAGGAATTAGGTTGTGTAAGAGTCCTTTAGACAGTACTATCCCACTATTGAGAAGTAGGTAGCACCGTCGTTGGAGGTATTCGGGTCAATTCGATTACAAGGGACATGTGTGGTCACCAAAGCAATAGCAGGACGCCTTAGCGGTAACCCTAATATCCTAGATCCTTTTTATCCGAGGCAACCGTTTCGAGGCAACTGGATCTTTAGACAAAAGGGCGACCTCTAAAACACCATATACTTGACGACCACATCGAGGCAACCGAGTGAGGCGTACCCTAGGAGTGGCATGTGCATGTGTGTTGTTTCAGTTTATATTTATCTTGTACATGTATCATGGTGATCTACGAGTTGTTTTTAATTTTCATCCAAGTCTTGCATGCATATTAACAGTTAAGAGTGCGGAAAATAAATTGCGGAAAAGGTAAATCTACGCTATTACAAGGCGCGGGTCTATACATCGCCAAAAACATAACCCGTTTGGAAATAAATGCGAAAAGTAAAAGAAGACAGTAAAATCCTAATTAACTATTACATTTCTGGAGCAGATACATGAATATGATTAAAATAAAGTAAAGCACGAAAGAATTGAATCGGGACGTCCTTAGGGTTTTGACCCTTTTGAGAAATAAAGAAATTTTGGTCCTTTGCATTTAATTAAATATTAACCCTAAACTAATTAATTATTTAATTAAAAGAAAATTGTTTTTTTTTTTGTGTTTTTTAAGTTTTTAATGAAAATAAAAATAAAAGGAAATTAAAAGTCAAGAAAACCCTAATTCTAAATTTATTTTATTTATTGTAAAAAAGGTCAACATTACCTAATTAAACTAGTTAATTTGTTAGTATTTTATTTACAAAAATAACAATTAAGGTGAAATTAATAAATAATACTAATAATAAAAATATTTGCATTTTTTAATTCTGAATTTATTATAAAAAAGATTAGTTTATGAGATAATTAAATAATAATAATAGTTAATGATAATAATTACTTAAAAGAAAATAAAAAAAGGAAAGGAAAACAAAAGAAAATATGAAAGAACCAGGGGGGTTGATGGACCCAGTTAGGAGGTCTTGCTGGAAATTTGAGGCCCAATAAGCTTAAGCCTGCGTTGACTTTGGAATTGTCCACGTTGGTTGACTGGAGAATATGGTGTGCTTCCCTTTCTGATCATTGGATTGATGCACAAGGACACATGGCACGCTGATTTGTGAGGTTGCTTGATGGAATCCTTCTGAAAGCCTGCATTGGATTATACAAGAAAAAATAGGAACAATTATATGGGGGACCTGGGAATCGAACCCAGGTCCCAATGGTTACCAACCACGTCACCTTCCACTACGCCATTGTGTTGCATCTAATATTATAACAAACAACAAACATAATATATCAATAATGATAGTTATGCTGGAAATCAGAAAAAACGCGTGTTCGTTTGAATAAACCACCCACACGCTTCCACGTATTATCTTATTCGCTTGGCCTGTAACAAAAACAATCAAATAGCGGGGGTTTTTAACCCCCTTAAACTGCAAATGCAAAAAATAGCGATTAGGTCTGTAAGCTATATAAATAGGGCGCGATGGTCCTGTTCAATTCGTCTTGATCTTCTGAGTTCAACCATGGGCATCATTAGTCCTAATTTTGCTTGGTCAAGAAAGCCCTAAAATCAAAGCTTCGAAACCCTAGATTTCTTCAATGGCACCTTTTGATTTAAGGCTCTATAACTCAATTCACCTATACCATCAGCTTCAGAAAGGTCATAGCAATGCAAAGCAATGAGTATAACATGTTAATGATGCATAAAAAGTGAGTTTCGATTCTGAAAAAGAATAAGCAAACCGTGAGTTGTTCTTGCGCGTTCTTGGAGTGTTAAGGCTTGTTTTTGATTGCTACACGCTTCTGGGAATGCTAGCAATGTATTAGAATCCTTAAATTGCTTTGAAAGGGCCTGGAAGGTGGAATTCAGTTTTGACTTTGTTCTTGATTTTTTGAATATGGTTATGGTTCTTGTGCAGCAATTCTCATGTTTCAGGCATTAGGGTTTGGTTCAGCATATATAGTAGGATGGAATTAGGGTAAAACTTTATCCAAGAATCCATGGAATAATGTTTTCAATATTTGATTTCCAATCAAATAATTTTGCATCTTTTTGATTGATAAAACTTGCCAAACATGGAGATTTTGGTCCCCTTGATTGATACACGAAATCTTCAGCATGTGTTGAGTTTATTTGCATCACAAAAAGATTTGACAACCATATCTTGGTATTTTCCTACAATTAAATCAATTAAATGAATTAATATTAATAAAAAATTCAATTAATTAATTAAAAATAAGAAAATAAATCAATTTAAGCTCAATGGGTCGTGCATAGGCCTTGGACAAAGATTCAAGAAGAAATTTGAGGCCCATTAGCAAAAATGATGTGTTTTGAGCAAAGTTGACTTTTGCAAATTCCCAAAAATTTCCCAACTTCTCCAATGCATATCTTGCTCAATTTTGATCATATGAACATGTTCTTTGACATTTTGGAAAGGTCTTGAAGTCCTCTAACCAATGCCTTTGGTCCCATGTCATTTTGATTTATCAATCTCAAGTTATGGTCTTTGACTTAAAATGCCTTTTTGTTGACTTTTGAAATTAACCTATAATGTAGAAATTGATAACTTTTTGTGAGAGCATTTCTTGGACTTGGAATGTGAAGATGAGTTGTAGGAAATTTCCTCCCCTTCAAAATGAGCATTGGATGGGATTTTTCTGATGAACCATGAAAAAGTTATGTCTTGGTCAAGTTACAGTTGACTTTTCAACTGTCCAAAAATAGCAACTTTTGCATCTTTGATGATTTTTGAGCCATTCTTGTGGAATCATGATCAAGACTTAATCAAATGATGATTGTGGCTTCAAAATAAGATGTTGACCAAAAAATTTGACTTTTGACTGTAAAATGACCATTTTACCCCTGCAGTTGATTGTGAAGCAAATGGGCCTTTTGACTGTGCAATTTGCCTCTGTGAGTCTTGCAACTTGACATGTAGATGCTTGACAATGTATGTGAGCACATGAGACTTGATTGAGCCATTGAAAACCTCAAATTCCTTGCCAAAACCCTAATTTCAGCTGGCTTAGGAGGCATTGGGACTGTGCAATCTTTGAGAAGTCTTGAACCATTTGAGGATGATTCCTGACAAATTTTGGAGAATATGGGAGGGAAAGTTTTGGGGTACAACAGGTACCCAGAAACATGTCCACTAGCTCCATGTCAGACAGGGGAGGCTGGACTCTTCCTTCTAAATCCCTCCACTTCTGAGTGTAGTCTTTGAAACCCTCGCTCGAACCCATAGCCAGACTTTTGAGGTGAGTACGGGTGGGAGCAAGGTCTGTGTTGTACTGATACTGCTTATAAAAGCAGCGGCTAGGTCTTCCTAATTATGGATATTGGCCCTCTCTAGTTGACAGAACCATTTTAGCTGAGTCCCGGATAGACTATCCTAAAAGAAGTGGACCCACAAATCTCTGTCAGCAGTGTGAGGCTGTATCTTCCTCACATAAGATCGGAGGTGCATCTTGGGACACGAAACCCCATCGTACTTAGAAAACACTGGTGCCTTGAACTTTGGTGGAATAACAATCCTAGACATCAAACCCAGCTCTTCAAAGTCCAGCCCGAGCACTTTCTGAATCTCCATTGCACTTAAGCAATCTTCCAACTGTTTGTATTTGTCGTCAGCTGGAGGATACTGCTCTTCAGAGTAATCAACCTCTTCTTCCTCTTCAGATTCTGGATGGTCAGTCACTTCCTTGTTTTTCCCTTCTTGATTATCCTTTTCACCTGATGATGTTGCGAGGTCTAGGATCCGTCTGGCTGGCCCTGGGAACCTTCTTCCCAGATTCAAAACACCGGTTGATTTCTTTGCTTTATTCTTCTTTTCTTTGATCAGCAAAGTTTTCAAATCCTCTTGTCCTTTTTCCAAAGTCAAGAACATTTGTTGAAACTGAGCATTCTGCACTTGGAGATCTTTTATTGTCTGTTCAAGATCCATCTGACTGAAATAAACAGTAGAAAGATAAGGAGACCTGTTGTAAGAAACCTATTTATGTTATGATGAATGAAGATGCATATGCAAATGATTTCAAGGAAATTAGAGATTTACATTTTCTTTAGACAAAAAGGAACACACGTCATATTAATAAATCAAAGTTTGATTACATCATGCCTCTTTGGGCTTACAATGAAAGAAATAAAATACAAAACTCTAAGACAAAAAAGTTGAACGCATCCTCTTTAGTGCGATGTAGGCGTTCAGACTCCACTTTTCATGAAGCTACTTGGTGAGATCCAGAACTTTCTCCTTGCTGGCATAGAATTGGGCTTCGAAAGTGTATCGCTCTTCCTTAAGCTGTATCCAATCCCTTTGCAAGTCTTCGAGAGAGGTGGGCATGTTAAGATGAAGGAAAGTGTATGGTACATCTCCTTCCACAACAGGCTCTATGATAACTGGGAGAATAGAGGGGTAAGGCATCATAAGACTTTGAGCACGGGCTCATACCTATTTGAGATAAGGCTCAAGAAGGATGGAGTTCTTGTGCCCTAGTGTCTTGCTATCCACCTTGTTTACCATCTTCTAAGCTTGCATGAACCTCTGACGGTAGCCTTGCTCGTCGATTTCGTAGTCGAATACCAAACCTTGGATGAGCATCTCATGAGGACCATCTCTCCGGGCATACCCAAACTGTCGTAAAGCTAAGCAAGGGTTGCAAGTGATACCTCCCCTAACACCAAGTAGAGGGACGTTAGAGAATTCCCCACAACGGTCAATGATAGAAGTGTCATTCGAGGATCTTGAACACCAATGAATATTAGAGTGGGTAAGGGACATCATCTTTTGAGACCATGTCAATCTTTGCTCGTTCTTCAATGTTGATCGAGGTAGGTGTGAAATGAACCACTTGGCGAGTAGGGGAATACAACACAAAAGGGTACCTCTTTTCCTCATGGTGCTGGTATGGATGCAATGTAAGATGTCTCCCAACAAGGTAGGTATAGGATTACGGGAGAGAAAGACTTTGATGGTATTTACATCTATGAATTGGTCCGAATTGGGGAAAAGAACCAAACCATAGATGAGAAGGGCCAGGACGTCTTCAAAGGCTTGAAAGTCCATATCTTCCCAGAATGAATGAGCTTTCTCTAATAGAAATTTGGCTAGGAACCATTTGACTCCACTTCTAGTCTCCCAATTTGCTATGATGTTGGCTCTCTTCAGATGTAGAGCTTCAGCCATGACCTCAGGTTTAGGGATCCCTTCTAGACCGGTGAACGGTATCTGATCAAGCACGGGCACTCCTAATAGTAGAGAGAACTCTTCTAGTGTAGGTACCAACTGATAGTCAGGAAAGGTGAAGCAATGATGTATGGGATCAAAGAATTGGAAGAGCACACACATCAAATCCTCTTGGAAATTGAAAGTAGCCAAACTGAGGAGTCGTCTATATTTCTTGGTAAAAGGAGAATCTCCGGGCACCCTTGATGCTAACTCTCTGAGCTGAGAGTGTGCTTTCACGAAGCTGATTCAGATGGTGTTTCTTTGGACGGAGTTGATGGCCTACAAAACAAAAACAAAGATAAATTCCTAAATCATTGAAATGGTTAGTGAGATTGCATATGATGTTATGATGTTCATGATGTTATGTACAAATAAATATATACAAACAAAACAAATAAGTCCTTAGGTTTAGGCTTGCATGGAGTCTCATAGGTAAGTACCCTCTTGAAGTTTAGTTGGCTCAAACCTGTCCTAGTTAATAGTAACCGGGTTCTAAGGGATATCAATATCACTGACCTTTCTTTTAGGCATTTTCCCAGCACAATCAATCTTTTCTTACGCTCAGGATATCCCAAAAGTCTAGTCTCAATGAGTGTAGTATCGAGTATCAACCAATTTTTAGCTTTCCACCGAAGCCGGTTATCTCACTACGTCCTAATTGGCCAAGTTTGTTCAATTAAGGTTCTAAAGTTAGTTAGTGCTTCATGACGCCACTCAGCGGCCCCGTATTCTCCTTGATTCAACACAAGGGATACTGATACCCACAAATGCGTCACACTAATATAGCCATTGTTTTAACCATATCAGTCTATGCCGTACAGTTTCCACAATCTATTGCTACTTACCTAACAAGGTGTCCCAGATCCGGGTGGAGGATCAAAGCAAGCCCAAACAAGGAACCATAATGTAAAGCAAACAAATCAAACAATGAAAGAAATTAAATATGATCTAGCCCTAAGGTAACCCCACTTTTAAAATAATCCCCAGTAGAGTTTCTAGTTCTGTAATGCGGTGGGAGAACTGACTTGGTTGTTTTGCGTTTTATCGCAAATGTTGCGGTTAGCAAGAGTCGCAACTGACTTTTCTTTTATCCAAAAGGAAATGTTGAAAAGAACAAGAGAGACCTTTGAGATGTTTTCTTGAGTTCGGGGGGTAGATTATGAAAAGGGAAGGTATTAGCACCCTTTTCATCTGTAGTTATCTACGGGCTCTTAGTTGCTTGCTAGATCACTTGCTTTTGTTTGAAAATGTGCTTTGTGTGGTTTTTGAAAGTATTTTGAAAAGGATCCATCGTTTAGGAAAACTTTGTAATGATTCTCGTTCGTAAGAATGTATACAAAATGTTGATCTTTTGAAAATGTTTCAAGTTTGAAAGGTGTTTTGAAAGTGTTGGTGTTTGTTTTGAAAATAGCAAGGATGTTTTTTGGTTTGAAAATGAGCAAGCAACTAGGAACATTCTACCTACTCAACCCTAGATGAATCTCTCAACGATTTATTCTGATTCTTCTCCAGATCCTTTCTGGTTCAGATAAATCTCTCAATGATTTATCCTGATTCTTTCCTAGTATACACTTTCTCTAGTTCAGATAAATTGCTCAAAGATCTACTCTGATTCTCTCCAGTTAAAGAATGTTCAAGACCTCTTTTGGTTCAGTTTAAACCTCTCAACGGTTTACCCTGATTACTTTACAAATGAACATTTCTGGTTCATATAAATCGCTCCAAGATTTATTCAGATTCTTCCCCATCAAACAACATACAAGACTTCTGCTAGTTTCAGATAAATCGCTCCAAAGATTTATTCTAATTCATTTTCAGTGAAATCAAGTTCAGACTTAGTCAATTTTCTGTCAACAGTCATCTTTGGATGCCATCTACAAGCCCATCTCTGGAAAATCTCCTCCATTCCTCCAAATGGCATCTATAAGCCCATTCACAATTCATCTTCGAGTGCAAACTTCTGGGCACTCTAGTGTTCAATCATCTTCCACCTTCAAGTCACGAATGACGGATCCACCAATCTAACTTTTCAAGTTTAAGAAGATTGAACAGGGGCAGCTGTTGTACCCCAAAATTTTTCCTCTCATTTATCAAGTATTTTCTCACAAGATCTCCTTTGGTCCAAGACTGCACAAGGATGTTTTTATCTTTTAATTTATTTCACTTTTATATTTTAATTTTATTATTTTTATTATTAATATTACTATTATTATTATTAATACTATTATTATTATTAATAAAAAATCAAAAAATATTTATTTTATTATTTTTACAATCATTTATATTTTATTTCTCTTTATAAGAACTAAAAAAGAAGAAAAACAATTTTCTTTACTAAATTAAATTTTTAATTAATATTTAGATAATTAGGTTTAGCTATTATATTATTTTCTTGCAATTCAAATTAATTTAGAACTTAGGTCTATTTTGTTTAATTAATTTTCCCTTTTTATTTAAAATCTTTTCATGGAAAACCCTAAATAAATCATTTTTAACTTATAATTCTTTGTGAACTAATTTAGGTTTTAATTTTAGCTAATTTTAAATTAATCGTTTTTCTAATTAGGGTTAGGTTAAAATCCTTTCATAAAAATAAAATAAAAATCATGTTTCTTTACTCATTTGCATTCTTGCATTTTTATCTTCAATTTTGTACAATATTCAATATGGTTGTAATAATTAATTAGATTTAATTTTCTTGCAAAATTCCCATTTGTAAATTTGTACACCCCCTCCCCTATTGATGTAATAGCTTAGTATTTTTATTTTCCGCAATTTAATGCTTTATATATAAACGCTAGTAAATTAGGGTTTATATGGAAAGATAAAATCAATGCTTGGAAAACCCTAATTCAAGACAAAACAATGCATGTAAATCAATACACTTGCACACTTACACCCTTAGGGTAAATCCACCTTGTTGCCTTATGAAAATGGTCGTAATACGCATGTAAGATGTCTTAGCAAAAAAAAATTAAAATACAAGATCATAGTCCCTCGATGACGTTAGAAATGTTGCCTTACAAATGATCTTAGTCCCTTAAAGGAAATGCTAAGATATCTTACAACATTGCTATTCATGACTATATGATGACCTGCGCCCGTCCCTTTACATCCAAAGATATGGTTTCTTACCAAATCAAAGGCAATATAACGATGTCAGAGGAAGGAGGAAATAAACATGAAAGACTGTTGAGTAGGTAGAATGTTCCTAGTTGCTTGCTCATTTTCAAACCAAAAAACATCCTTTCTATTTTCAAAACAAACACCAACACTTTCAAAACACCTTTCAAACTTGAAACATTTTCAAAAGATTAACATTTTTTATACATTCTTACGAACGAGAATCATTACAAAGTTTGCCTAAACGATGGCGCCTTTTCAAAATACTTTCAAAAACCACACAAAGCACATTTTCAAACAAAAGCAAGTGATCTAGCAAGCAACTAAGAGCCCGTAGATAACTACGGATGAACAGAGTGCTAATACCTTCCCTTTTCATAATCTACCCCCTGAACTCAAGAAAACATCTCAAAGGTCTTTCCTATTCTTTTCAACCTTTCCTTTTTGATAAAATAAAAGTCGGTGGCAACTCTTGCTAACCGTAACATTTGCGATAAAACGCAAAACTACCAAGTCAGTTCTCCCACCGTGTTACAAATTGCTCCAGCAAATAAAGGAGTATAATCTCCTTCCCTGCAATTTCCCTAATGAGTTCCAATCAATGCACTTCATGGAATTTCTCTTCCCCAACTGAGTTTGAAAACTCCTACAAATTCCCAAACTCGAGTCTATTCTCCAAACTACTATAAATCACCGATAAAATTATTCTCCCCAATAAAGTTGCCACTATCCCTAGAGACTTGCTGTAAAACCTGGAATCAGACCAGATATCAGTTAGCCTTATCTTCCTCAGACGAGTCGGAAGATTATCCTTCTCTTTTATCCTCAGTCAGGGTGTATAAAGATTATTCTTCCCAGACAAATCGAAATATTTCCATATATTTTATCCCCAGCCATGATATATAAAGATTTAAACTCCTCGGTAGAGAAACGGACGACCTAGGTTCCTAAACTCTACTCCCCAAACATAAATCAATACATCTCCTGCAGAGTTTCCTCAAACAAGTAAACAGGAATTCCCAGCGGAAGAATTCTAGACAAGATTGAAGATACACATACTCTTCATCCCCATCAATGGTCAGGGATTTATTTTCCCAGACAAGATACTGCATGGGTTTAAAAATAAACTTCACAACACATTCATACGGCATAGCATATGCGTATGAAACGCATGTAGAACAGTGTTGTACCCCAAAATTTACCCTCTCACTTATCAAGAATTTGCTCCAAAGATCTCCTTGGGCTCAAGACTGCACTAGGGTTGATCAGCTCAAGACACCTCCTTAAGCAATAATGACCAAAATTAGGGTTTGAGATTGCACAAGGATATTTGAACTTGCAATGCTTCATATGACTTTCATGGATTATTAAGGACCCCCAAGATTACTCATGTCAAGTTTCAAGCCTTGGATCATATTTTTGCTCAGTCAATTGAGCAGTTGACCTAAAAATCATATGTATTGGGGAAAAAGTCAACTATGGCCAATTCACAGTCAAACTTCATAATTTTTTATCTACATCTACAATTTAAACTCATAGGTATCATTTGATCAAGTTTGTACCACAACTCCTCAAGAAATTTGATCAAATCTCCAAAAGGAAAATGGTCAAAATTAGGGTTTTAATTGGGAAAAGGCAATTTTTGATTTTTGACCTAGCAAATGATCAATTGGCTTAAGGCATGATCTCAAGATTCCAATTGAATCATTTTGACCTAATGACATGGCTCCAAACATTGCAAGTCCAATAGATTGACAGATGAATTTTTCAGTCAACTGATCAAAAGTCAATTGTATACTGAAAAGTCAAACTTTGACTTTTTGGTCAAAATCAAATGCCAAAGATCACAATTCATCAAAGAATGTAAAAATATGAAACTTATTCATCAAAAAATAAAAAATTCAAGATTTCATTTTGAAAAGTTAAGATTTCTAAACTTAGAAATTTTTCTAAGTTTTGGAAATTTCTTATATTTTCATAACTTTGAGCAAACTTTTCACCATGATGAAAAGTGATTCAAGAGAAACTTCCAACATGAAAGTTGTATATCTCCATGAAATATAAAACTTTACTTCACACAACTTCTTCCCAATGTGCTTGGATCTCAAGTTATAATTTTAAGAACATGTGGTCATGAAACAAAACACTTAGTGAAATTTTGCCTTAATTTGGTCAGGATTTTGACCCAACTTCATGGAACTTTTTCATATAGTTCCAAGGGGAATATTCAAAAGAAATTAAAATATCGGTTATAGGTGAAATTTCAAGCTTTCCAAAATGTCCAAGAACTCCTTGAGATCATTCTTGAGTAGGGAGAATCGAAGAGATGAAGTTAGGGTTTTATCACTTGAATTACAAGGCATTTTGTGATGAATAAGAATTCAATTTCAAACCTATGATGCACAATATTGTTTTACAGGCCTCTAAACCTCAAGATCTATCCATAATTAGAAGATTACACTTGCTTTTGAGCTATTGTCCACTTGATTCAAGCTTTATCCAAGCAAATTTTCCATTTATGGCACAAAGTAACCATTCCATTCTTGTAAAGAGGCTTTAATCACAAAGTCAATGCATAGAGCTCCTAACCTGTTCCTTCTGATCACAAGCAATGTCAAAGGCAAAATCAAAATGTCTAGAGCCTCCCATAAACTCAGGCCATGCTTGTACTTCATCTTGGAACTATATTGTCACTTTTCTTCAAAATCAAGTAACATAGCCATAAGTCTATATCTTGCTTTTCTGACCTCCTCAAGTTCTCTAATCTTTTTCATATAACCACACAAGTTATTTTCAATAAGGAAACAAATAAACAAGCCTCCAAAACTCCCTGAAAACTCATATTGCACAAAAACCTCATCTTTGTGTCATTTCTGATTTTGAACTTCAATCTTCAAAACCACTCGTGCATTTCTTGGCCTTTTTGTTTCAAAAGCTTCCTCATACCAAATACAGACCATCCATATCCCTATTTGCAAACTGTAACTCCATCTTCGTCAACTTCCATAGCCAAAAATAGAGCATTGCAGTTGGACTTCTCCAGGCAATTTCAGCCATCCTCAGCTCAAGCCAGCCATTGCATTAGCTTGCTATAGGTCCAAGGAAGCTAACCTGATCATCACCACTGCCTGAAACAAGCTCAAACTCAAAACACGATTTCCAATTTTGAGGTAAGTTTTCCTAACTTTGAGTTCTTCATACAAGCATCATTAATGGTTTGTTTGTGAATAAGAAATGTAGATATCATTGTCCTGAAGCTAACCATGTCCTTAGATTTCATTATTGTTGCTTGAGTAGTTAGAATTTTGAATTTGAACCTCTGGAAATATTTAGGTCAGGATTTGGTACCATTAGAAATTCATGCTCATTTTTGAGAATTAGCTTAAGTTATTTACATATTCAGAATCGTGAGAAAATTTCTAACAAGTTTGATGTTGGAAGTTTTATGAATGGTTGAGGAATGTTGAAGTTACAGGTCCTTTGGCTGGAGGTTGAAGATGAAGTG
The DNA here is from genome assembly GCA_948472305.1 of Vicia faba. Classification (NCBI taxonomy): domain Eukaryota; kingdom Viridiplantae; phylum Streptophyta; class Magnoliopsida; order Fabales; family Fabaceae; genus Vicia; species Vicia faba. Next base: position 1,210,565,822 of record OX451739.1, read on the forward strand.
TAATCAGGGAGCATTTTGTATCATATATTTATTATTTTGCTTATATTAACGGATGTATAGCCACCACAGTGGTAAAGCGCGCGCTTGTTCACCCTTAGGTCTTGGGTTCAAGCCCCAGCATGACCTTTTGCCATTTTTCACAATTTTCTGACTCTTTTGTATTTTTTTGGCAGCACTTGGGCTCTTCATATGGGCCTAGTTTTTTTTCTCACATTACTCCTTGCTTTGCTGATTAACCCCCCCTGCACTTTTCTTTATTTTTTTCATTTTTATTTTATTTTCCTTTTTCCTTATTATTATTATTATTAATATTATTATTATTATCACTACTATTACTTTCATAAAATCACAAAAAATCTAAAGTTTATTTTTTATTTAATATTTTTATATATTCTTATTTTTCTCCATAAAACAAAAAGATAAAAAATATTTTTCTTAAAGATAAATTAATTTCATTTTTTCCTTAAATAATTAATTCTTAGATTTAAGTTAATTTAACATATTATCTTATTTTCTTAGATAAAATTAATTTAGAACTTAGGTTATTATAATTAATCTTCATTTTATTTTCATTAATTTAAAACCTTTCATAAAAAACCCTAAAAAATCCTTTTCAAGTTAATTTCTTTACTTAAATGGTTTAGGATAATTTTATTTTAAATCAACCATTTGTTTTATTTAGGTCAAAACTAAACCCTTTCATAAATCCAAACAAAAAAATATATTTTCTTCATATTCACATGCTTGTATATTTATTCATTTTTGTACATTTATTTATTCAATTCTTATACTAATTCAATATGGTTGTAATATATTAACTAGGTTTATTTTCTAGAAATCCCCATTTATAATTTGTACACCCCCTCCCACAAGTATTGTAATAGCGTAGTAACTTTAAATTCCGCAGTTTATCGCTTTATATACAAATGTTAGTAATTAGGGTTTGTATGGAAAGACTAAAACCAATGCTTAGAAAACCCTAATTCAAGACAAAATCAAGCATGAAACAATACACTTGCACACAAGCACCCTTAGGATAAATCCACTTGGTTGCCTTTACAAAATGGCCATATTACGCATGTGAGGTATCTTAGAAAAAACAAGCAAAGTATAAGATCACAGTCCCTCGATGATGCTATCTAAGTTACCTTTAAAATGATCTTTGTCCCTAAAAGAGAATGCTAAGATACCTTGTAACATTTCTAATCATGGTTATACGATGACCCACGCCCGTCCCATTTATATCCAAAGATAGGGTTACTTACCAAATCAATGGTAAGATAACAATGTCAAAGGAAAAGAAAATGAACAAGAAAGACATTTGAGTAGGTAGAATGTTCCTAAGTTACTTGCTCACTTTCAAAACAAAACATCCTTGCTATTTTCAAAACAAACACCCACATTTTCAAAACATCTTACAAACTTGAAAACATTTTCAAAAGATCAAACACTTTGTATACATTCTTACGAACGAGAATCATTACAAAGTTTGCCTAAACAATGGCCTCTTTACAAATTACTTTAAAAAACCACACAAAGCATACTTTCAAACAAAAAGCAAGTGATCTAGCAAGTAACTAAGAGCCCATGGAAAACCATGGATGAAAAGGGTGTTAATACCTTCCCTTTTCATAATCTACCCCCCGAACTCAAGAAATAATCTCAAAGGTATTTCCTGTGCTTTTTCACCTTTCCTTTTGGATAAAAGAAAATTCGATGGCGACTCTTGCTAACCGCAACATTTGCGATCAAATGCAAAACACCCAAGTCAGTTCTCCCAACGTATCACAAAACTGGCGACTCTGCTGGGGAAAATAATAAAAGTGGGGGTTACCTTAGGGTTAGATCACGTTTACTTACTTCCACTGTTTGACTTGTTTTCTTTACATTATGGTTATTTGTTTGGGTTTGAATCCTCTACCCGGATTTGGGTTACCTTATAGTTAAGTAGCAATACGTTGTGGAAACTGTGCGGGGTATAGCGACATGGTCTAAGCAATAGCTACATTAGTGCGACATATTTGTGGGTACCGGTAGCCCTTGAGTTAATCAAGGAGAATATGGGGCCGCTGAGTGATGTCATGAAGCACTAATGAACTTTTAGAACCTTTACTTGACCAACTTAGCCTTTAGGACGTAGTGAGATGACCGGCTTTGGTGCAGTCCGAAGTTGGTAGATACTCGATACTACACTCATTGAGTTTGGTTTCTTGAGATTTTTTGGTCGCCATTAAAGAGGTTTGTGCTGAGACAATGCTCAAGGAAACAAACCAGTGATATTGAGCTCCTTAGAACCCGGTTACTATTGCTAGGACAGGTTGAGCCAACTGAACTTCAAGAGGGTACTTACCTATGAAACTCCATGCAAGCCTAAACCTAAGGACTTGTTTACCTTGTTTGTGTATATATACTTGTACATAATATCATGAACATCATAACATCATACTCATTCACTAACCATTTTAAGGATCTTGGGATTTATCTTTGTTCTGTTTTGTAGGACATGGATTCTATTCGCAGGAAAACTATTCAAGTTAATCTTGTGAGGATCCCTCCACAACTTAAGGAGCTAGCTTTAAGGATTCCTGAAAATTCTCCTTTTACCGAGATACATGGTCTCCTACTCAACTTGGTCACTTCCAACACTGATGAAGACATGATGAAGGTGCTCTTTCAGTTCTTTGATCCCTTACACCATTGCTTCACATTTCCCGATTATCAACTTGTGCCAACTTTGGAAGAGTTCTCCCAACTCTTGAGGATTCCCATTCTCAATCAACTACCTTTCAACGGTACGGAAAGATACCCAAAGCCAGAAGAGATTTCTCAAGCTCTACACTTACAATCATCTGATGTCACAACTAATTGGGAAACAAGGAGTGGTGTCAAGGGTTTCCTAGCAAAGTTCTTGTTTGAGAAAGCCCGAAACTGTTGGAACTCCTTGGATTTGAATGCCTTTTAGGAAATTGTGGCTCTCCTCATCTATGGGATGGTTTTGTTTCAAAATCCTGACCAACTCATAGATGTGAACACCGTCAAAATCTTCATGTCCCGCAACCCGGTGCCTACTTTGCTAGGGGACATCCTACATTCTTTTCACACCCGTACTATGAAGAAAAGAGGTGTCCTTATGTGTTGCACTCCTCTCTTGGAAATATCGTTTATTTAGCATCTTCCCCAATTTGTATTGAAGAACGAGCAAGGTTCAAGGTGGTCATAAAGGTTGATGACGCTCAAACATTCAGACATCCGTTGGTGTTCCTGATCTATAGAGAATGTTACTATTGTCGACCGTTGTGGAGAATTCCCTAATGTCCCTTTACTTGGCATTTGGGGAGGTATCACCTACAACCCATGTTTAGCCCTAAGACAGTTTGGTTACGCCCGAAGGGATGGCCCTCATGAGATGCTCATTCAAGGTTTGGTATTTGGCTACGAGAACGACAATCAAGGTCTTCGCCAGAGGTTTATCCGAGCTTGGAGGATGTTGAACAAGGTAGATAGCAAGACATTGGGGCATAAGAATTCCATCCCTCTTGAGCCTTACCTCAAATGGGTACGAACTCGTACTCAGAGTCTTGTGATGCCTTATCCCTCCATTCTCCCGGTAATCTTTGAGCCTGTTATGGAAGGAGACGTTCCATACACTATCCTACATCCTGACATGCCCACCTCTCTTGAAGACTTACAAAGAGATTGGATACAACTCAAGGGGAAGCGAGACACCTTCGAAGCCCAATTCTACGCTAGCGAGAAGAAGGTTTTGGAGCTCACTAAGCAACTTCATGAGGACAAGACTTTGAATGCCTACATTGCACCAAAGAGGATGCGTACTACCTTTTTATCTTAGAGTTTTTTGTATTATTTTGCCCAAAGAGGCATTTATGTACTCAAGCTTTAATTTATTAATATAACGTGTGTTTCCTTTTTGTCTAAAACAAATTTGAATCTTTAAAATCCTTGAAATCATTGCAAATGTATTTACCATTCATCATAACATAAGCAGGTTTCTGGAAACAAGTTTCCTCATCTTTCTACTATTTATTTCAGTAAGATGGATCTCGAGCAAACGGTGAAGGACCTCCAAGCCCAAAAGGACCAGTTTCAACAGATGTTCTTAACTCTAGCCAAAGGACAAGAAGAGTTGAAGACCTTGCTGGTTGAAGATAAAAACAAGAAAAAGAAAATAACCGGAGTTCTGAACATGGGAAGAAGATTCCAAGGGCAAGCAAGAAGGACTCTAGACTTTGCAACGTCATCTGGTGAGAAATACAATCAAGATGGGAAAGGCAAGGAAGCAGTTGTTCAGCCAGATTCCGAAGAGGAAGAGGAAGAAGAAGACTATTTTGAAAAACAATATCCTCCAGCCGACGACAAGTATAAGCATCTGGAAGAGCGGTTAAGTCTAATGGAAATTCAAAAAGTGCCTGGATTGGACTTCGAGGAGTTGGGGTTAGTATCTGGAATTGTCAGTCCTCCAAAATTCAAAGCACCGGTGTTTGCCAAATATGGCAGAGTTTCATGTCCCAAAATGCATATCCGGTCCTATGTGAGGAAAATCCAACCTCATACCACTGACAAGGATTTATGGGTACACTTCTTACAACTTGATTGGTTTTATCAGCTTGAAAGAGCCAATGTTCATAACTGGGAAGATCTAGCTGCTTCCTTTTACAAAAAATACCAATACAATGTTGATCGTGCGCCTACCCGTACTCAACTCCAAAGTATGGTCATGGTTTCAAGTGAAGGCTTTAAGAACTATGCACAAAAATGGAAGGACTTAGCAGGAAGAGTCCAGCCTCCTCTATCTGAAAGAGAATTAGTAGACATGTTCTTGGGCACTTTGTCCGGTCCTTTCTTTAACCACTTAATTGGGAGTTCATCGGCATGTTTTACTGAATTGATATTGACCGGAGAAAGAGTAGAAGTCGGGATAAAGAATGGGAAGATTTAAAAAGATGCAGCCTCTGCTGCTGTAAGGAAACCATTCATCAGAAAGAAAGAAGTGGTTGTTGTAGAACCTCAGAGAAATCAAGATAGGGCTGAACGCCGTCCAATGGTGGGGGCTGTCATGATTCCTAAACTAGCGCCTGCTCAGCAAAGAAGAAACCATCCAAGAATGGAAAGACCAGTCAGACAATTCACTCGAATTAACATGACACTATCTCAAGTATTGCCACATTTGTTAAGATCCAACCTAGTGACTTTGAAAGAAGCTCCAAAGAGTCTGAACACAACCTCTCCTCATTATCATCCTTCGGCCATGACACTAACAATTGTTGGGATCTGAAGAACAAGGTACAAGATCTTCTTGAAGCCAAAGAGATTGAATTCGATGCGCCAGAAATTCCCTATGTTATTACTGCCCCTATGCCCAAACACGGCCGTAATGTCAACGCCGTTGAAGAAGATATGGTTGTTGCCTCAGTTGATGAACTTGTAACCCCACTCCTAACTATCAAAGAGAATTTGTTGAGTGTCGGTATTTTCCCAGGCTGTGATGAAAGCTTTCATTTCTGTTTTTCCTCACCAACCAACTATCCTTTGTTGAAAGCAGATGTTCAGTACCTAATAGATGATAAGGAAATTTTGTTCGAAAAGACTTATATTCCAATTGTTTCTTATAATGATGTTTCCATCGTGACCATTTCCGACAATTCTTTCAGGGTCTCCACCAAAAGACCCGTTAGAATTACATGAGTTCCTAAAGTAGCTCCTTTGATAATTACAATGCATGGACCAATTCCGTATTCGTCAGACAAAACCGTACCATGGAATTATGGAGGGGATGTCTACTACCACGGTATCAAGCAAGATTGGCCAGCTGCTGAAGATTCAAGTTCTGAGAAAGATGACTCTGATGTCAGTAATATTGTAGGGACTAGCAAGATTACCCGAAGTTGAAGGGTATTCTCTCCAGAAATTGCTCCTCCAAAAGCTATTTCTGGACCCGTAAACATTCCTATTGTTGTTGCTCCTCCAAAGGCTATTCCCAGTCCTACAATCATCTCTGGTAATACTCATATCGACAAAGCTGTTACGATCCCTGTTATCACCCCTACTGACATTCCTGCTACCGAGTCATCCGAGACTCGAGAAAAAGGTATTCTGGTTGAGCCTGTTTGGATGAAGGCCCAATCAGTAGCTATCCATGAGACTACCCGAAAAGAGATGGAGGAAATTCTAAAGATTATAAAAAGGAGCGACTACAATGTAGTCGAGCAACTGGGGCAAACTCCATCAAAAATTTCCAAGCTGGCTCTATTATTATGTTCCGAGGCTCATGCAAAATCCTTGGTAAAGTTCCTCAAATCTGCTCATGTACCCCAAGAAACATCTGCCAATCAGTTCCAAGACTGCATAGCCAGTTTGACCGCAGATAATGGTTTAGGTTTTTCGGATGTTGATTTAACGCCAAGGGGGAGGAAGCATAATGAGGCATTGCATGTCTCAGTGGAATGCAGGGGCACGACCTTAGCTCATGTCTTGGTTGACACCGGTTTGTCTCTAAATGTGCTGCCTAAAAAGACTCTTGATAGGCTTGACTATGAAGGATTGACATTGAAACCGAGCAACATAGTAGTGAGGGCCTTTGACGGCTCAAAAAGGATGGTGCATGGGGAAGTGTACATCCCCATAAAAGTTGGAACCCAAACATTTGATTCAACTTTTTATGTAATGGATATTCTCCCTTCATATTCCTGCTTATTAGTCCGACCATGGATTCACAATGTTGGTGCTGTTACTTCTACGTTGCATCAAATGCTGAAATATCCAACTCAAGGGAAAACTATCATCGTTCATGAAGAAGAAGAATATATGGTCAGCCATCTAAATTCCTTCAGATATGTGGAATTAGATGGTGAATTTATTGAAACTCCATTCCAGCACTTTGAAGAAGTTTCGCAAGATGTGGCAGTAACCAAGGTTGTGTCTCAAGTCCCCAAGATTACAAGGCCTCCGCTCAAGATGTCATCTTTAAAGGATGCCAAGGCAGTGATAGAAGAAGGTGGGTGCACTATTTAGGGCCAACTCCAAGATATGCCATACAAATCTGACAAATTTGGTATGGGTTTCACTTCAGGTGCCCAGAAGGTTGTACGTCGCGCTCGTGCCAGAGAACCACCCTTGAAGATCAGTAACCACCAAGTCAGTGTCGTGGAGGATGATGAAGACAACTATGACCTGGAGGATTGGATTTACCCAACTGTAAATGGAGGGCTCAACAATTGGGAAGCTATAGATTTCGTCCCGATCACTTTTATCCCACAGTAATTTGTCTTTACATTTTGTCGGATCTGTAATATTAAAACAATTCAGACTCTTAAAACTTTGTGTCTTACCCGAGGCACAATGGTCCATTTGTAAGGGTTATTATCTCATTTCCATATGACATCAATGAATCATGGACGTTTTTGCATACAAACTTTGTGCTCATTGTTTTTCTTTTTACATTTTCATTTCTTTCAAAGATAGCTATACTCTTACACACACACTCACACTCACAATGCAGGTCTACATCCATTCGGGATCCCATGGGTAACGGTTCTGCTATGGCTTTCTGTGACTCTAAAAATATAATCTACCAAGCCAAAGACGAAGGTGAGGAAGATTGTGAAGTACCAGGGGAACTCGCCAGGTTACTACAACAAGAAGAAAGGACCATTCATCCCCACGAGGTACCAATGGACACAATCAACCTAGGTACCGAAGAAGACAAAAGAGAAGTCAAGGTGGGTGCCAATCTGGAACCCAGTGTCAAAGAGTGTCTGATTCAGTTTCTACATGATTATGTTGAAGTCTTTTCCTGGTCGTACAAAGACATGCCGGGACTTGATGCAGATATTGTGGTACATCGTCTACCAACAAAAGATGATTGCCTATCGGTAAAGCAAAAGGTCTGTCGCATGTGACCAGACATGTCGGAGAAGATTAAGGCAGAAGTCATGAAATAATTCAATGCTGGATTGTTGGCCGTCACCTCCTATCCGTAATGGGTTGCCAATGTTGTTCCCGTGCCCAAAAAGGATGGAAAAGTAAAAATGTGCATGGACTACAGGGATTTGAATTGGGCGAGCCCTAAGGATAATTTCCCACTTCCCCACATTGATATTCTAGTTGACAATACGGCACAACATAAGGTGTTTTCCTTCATGGACGATTTCTCAAGCTACAACCAAATCAAAATGGCGCCTGAGGAAAAGGAGAAAACAACCTTTGTCACACAGTGGGGCATATTCTGCTACAAGGTCATGCCATTCGGGCTAAAGAATGCTGGGGCAACCTATCAACGTGCCATGGTAGCTCTATTTCACGACATGATACATCACAAAATAGAGGTCTATATGGACGACATGATAGCTAGATCTCAAACAAAAGAAGAGCATCTTGATCACTTACAGAAACTGTTTGAGAGGCTAAAGAAGTACAAGCTGAGGTTGAACCCAAATAAATGCACGTTTGGAGTAAGGTCTGGTAAACTCCTAGGCATTGTTGTCAGCAATAAAGGAATTGAAGTGGATCCTGCCAAGTTGAAACCAATACAAGAGATGCTTGCTCCTCGTACTGAGAAGGAAGTCAGAGGATTCTTGGGACGCTTAAACTACATTGCTAGATTCATTTCCCACCTGACAGCTACTTGTGAACTAATCTTTAAATTACTGAAGAAAGATCAAGTAGTCAAATGGAATAATGAGCGCCAAACTACTTTCGACAAGATCAAAGAGTACCTAAAAGAGCCTTCTGTTTTGATGCCACCAATCGAGGGAAGACCATTGATCATGTATTTAACTGTTTTGGAAAACTCAATGGGGCGTGTGTTGGGGTAGCTTGACGAGTCTGGCCGAAAAGAGTATGTTATTTATTACCTGAGCAAAAAGTTTACCGACTGTGAAATAAGATATTCACTGCTCAAGAAAACTTGTTGTGCTCTGGCATGGGCTGCTCGCCAGATAAGACAGTATATGCTGACCCATACTATCTTATTGATATCCAAAATGGATCCAATAAAATACATCTTTGAGAAACCTGCTCTCTCTGGGAGAATAGCAAGATGGCAGATGATTCTGACAGAATATGACATACAGTATACTACCCAGAAAGCAATAAAGGGCAGTGTACTAGCTGATCACCTTTCTCATCAAGTTGTGGATGACTACCAGTCCATGAAATTCGAATTCCCATATAAAGACATCATGATGGTAAACAAATGTGAAGAATTCAGACCATATGACAGACCTGAACAAGGATCCCGATGGACCCTGGTTTTTGATGGGGCATCCAACGCACTCGGAAATGGTATTGGTGTTGTAATCTAATCTCCTGAAGTATGTCATACTCCCTTTAAGACAAGACTCTGCTTCAATTGTACAAACAACATGGCGGAATATGAAGCATGCATTTTTGGTCTCAAAGCTGCCATAAATTTGGGGATCAAATCCTTAAATGTATTCAGAGATTCAGCTTTGGTCATCAGCCAGATCAAAGGGGAATGGGACACCAAACACCCTAACCTTATCCCTTACAAAGAACATGTGTTGACATTGATCCCACATTTTGAGAAGATTACCTTTGAACATTTCCCGCGAGAAGAAAATCAGCTAGCAGATGCACTAGCCACAATGTCATCCATGTTTTAACTTAAATGGGATAACGAAGCTCCCCAGATCACCATTGAGTGAATGGATGAACCAGCTCACTATCACGAGATTAATACTTAAGAAGTAGTGGACCAGCCTTGGTTTCACGAAGTCAAGAGGTATCTCGAGGCTCAAGAATATCGAGAAGGAGCTTCAGTCAAGGATAAGAAGTTCTTAAGGAGATTCTCTGCTAAATTCTTCCTTAGCAATGGCATTCTCTACAAACACAACCATGACTCGGTGTTACTTCGGTGCGTAGGTAAGGTTGAAGCAGAAAAGATCATGGTTGATCTACATGAGGGCACTTTTGGCACCCATTCCAGCGGCCATACGATGGCAAAGAAGATCCTACGGGCAGGCTATTACTGGTCTACCATGGAAGCAGATTGCTATCAACACTCTCGAACCTGCCACAAGTGTCAGATATATGCTGACAAGGTGCACGTACCTCCGGTTCCTCTGAATGTCTTAACGGCTCCTTGGCCCTTTGCTATGTGGGGCATCGATATGATTGGGGAGATCAAACCAACAGCCTCTAATTGACACTGTTTCATCCTAGTGGCCATTGACTATTTTAGGAAGTGGGTTGAGGCAGCCTCTTTCGCTTCCGTAACCAAGAATTTTGTAGCCCGGTTCATTAAACAGAATCTCATATGTCGGTATGGTATCCCGGAGAGGATTATCACAGACAATGGTATGAATCTAAACAATACTATGATCACCGCCCTGTGCGAGCAATTCAAGATCCAGCATCACAATTCTTCCCCTTACCGGCCCAAGATGAATGGTGTTGTCGAAGCCGCAAATAAGAACATTAAAAAGATCATACAGAAAATGAAAGTCACTTACAAAGGTTGGCATGAGATGCTACCATTCTCTCTCCACGGGTATCGTACCATAGCTCACACATCAACCGGGGAAACATCCTACTCTCTGTTATACGGCATGGAAGCTGTCTTTCCTAATGAGGTCCAGATCCCCTCTTTGAGAATTATGAAGGATGCAGGTTTGAACGAAGAAGATTGGATCCAAACTCGACTTGATCAACTAAACTTAATGGATGAGAAAAGGCTTACTACTGTCTGTCATGGTCAAATGTATCAAAAACGGATGATCAAGGCTTTCAACAAAAAGGTCAGACACCAAGTATATCAAGTCGGGGATTTGGTGATCAAACGTATCATATTACCGCAAGGTGATCCCAGGGACAAATGGACTCCTACATATGAAGGACCATTTGTAATCAAAAACATATTCTTTGATGGAGCAATGATCTTGGCCACCATGGATGGCGACGACCTGCCACACCCTGCAAACGCAGACATGGTGAAAAGATACTACGCATAAGAGACCCGCTAGGTTGACACACCTAGGCAAAACAAGGGCATCTTGGCGAACCAAAAAGGTTCAGGCAAAAACTAGGGATAAAACAAAAAATCTATACACCCGGCAAGCTGAAAACACGAAAGGGTAGCTTGGGCAAAAAAGAGTATCCCGGTGGACTGAAAACCCGAAAGGGCGATCCAGGGAAAAGTTAGGGATTTAAAGTATATCACTATGTCCCGTTGGATCACCTTACAGATAACCTGCAAACTCAACGGTTCTGATCAATTTAATCAGCTTCGGACAAGGCAACAAATAGATAAGATGCTCAGATACACGAAGGCTATAGCAGAATGGGAACCCCATGGGATTATTTCACAAAGCTATCTTTTCTTTGTATCAAATTTTCACTTTTTACGACGGTATTCTCTTACTAGAATGATTCTCTCATTGTACGAAAATACTTACTCAAAGTCAATACAAAGATATCCCTTTGAAAGTGCAAAACTATCTATTTTTTCTTTACTCTTGTGTTTTATTTACAAAAACATCCAATGATTTATTTTTGAACATATGCATTTGAACGTAACTACCATTTAAAAATAAACAAAATAGAAAGACAAACACTGGTGGCTTTAAGAAATAGGGAAATCTCTTTAAAGCTATTTCCATAAAATCCCCCGCAGTGTGCAGTTTAATCCCCAGCGGAACAGAGCTTCTGGTTATCAATCCCTAGTAGAAGTCGTCCAATTTCTTAGGATTCCCCAACAGGATTTTACAAGCAGTACACGTCATTTCCCTGACAACAGAGTTTATTTCTCTAAGTGGAAATTCATCAACACTTCATAACGTGAAGACTTATACTCCATATCCTCAGCAGCAGTCAGGGATTTATTTTCCCCAATCCAACAGCAGTGCGGCGGATTAGCTCACATACGCATACATCGCATCCATATATCATAAACATCGATAACATGAATGCATGTATCACAATCTCATTACACCATGCATTTCATACAACATAACTTTGCATATTAGATAACATTTTACCCTTTTCAGGATAAGGTTAATCAATAGCTACCATTAACAATGTTCAAAGGCCTTTCAGATACAGTACAGATACGTTCCAAACACGGATGCCATTTTGATACTCATTCAGATTCAAGCTTTCAGATATAGTTCAGATACGCTCCAGATACGGATGCCATTCTGATACTCATTCAAATTCAAGCTTTCAGATACAGTTCAGATACACTCCAAACACGGATGCCATTCTGATACTCATTCAGACTCAACCTTTGATACAGTTCAGATACGCTCCAGAAACGGATGCCATTCTGATACTTATTCAGATTCAACTCTCGGATACAGTTCAGATACGCTCCATACACGGGCGTCGTTCTGATACTCGTTCAGTTTCATCTTCTCAGATATAATTTAGATACACTCCTGACACGGATGCCATTCTGATACTCATTCAGTTTCAGCTGACAAATACTATTCAGCAATCATTTTTGGATGGCATCTACAAGCCCATCTCCAAAAACTTTCCATCATCTCTCCAAATGGCATCTTTAAGCCCATTCCTTATACCATCAAACTTCACATCATCGAGTGCAAATTTCTGGGCACTCTAGTGTCCAATCATCCTCCACCTTCGAGTCACGAATGGTAAAACTCGTCAATCTAACTCTTCAGGTTTAAGAAGATTGAACAGGGGCAGCTGTTGTACCCCAAAATTTTCCCTCTCACTTATCAAGAATTTTCTCACAAGATCTCCTTGGGCTCAAGACTGCACTAGGGTTGATCAGCTCAAGACACCTCCTTAAGCATTAATGACCAAAATTAGGGTTTGAGATTGCACAAGGATATTTGACCTTTAAATTCTTCATATGACTTTCATGGATCATTATGGACTCCTAATATTACTCATGTCAAGTTTCAAGCCCTGGATCACATTTTTGCTCAGTCAATTGAGCAGTTGACCTAAAAATTAGTTGTATTAGGGAAAGAGTCAAATATGGCCAATTCACAGTCAAACTTCAAAAAAATTTATCTACATCAACAATTTAAACTGATATGTATCATTTGATCAAGTTTGGACCACAACTCCTCAAGAAATTTGATCAAATCTCCAAAAACGGAAAAATGGTCAAAATTAGGGTTTTGATTGGGAAAGGGCAATTTCTGATTTTTGACCTAGAAAATGATAAATTGGTTTAAGGCATGATCTCAAGAGTCCAATTGTATCATTTTGACCTAATGACATGGCTCAAAACATTGCAATTCCAATAGATTGACAGATGAATTTTTCAGTCAACTGATCAAAAGTCAACTGTATACTGAAAAGTCAAACTTTGACTTTTTTGTCAAAATCAAATTCCAGAGATCACAATTCATCAAATCATGTCAAAATATGAAAATTATTCATCAAGAAATCAAAAATTCAAGATTTCATTTTGAAAAGTTAAAATTTCTAAACTTAGAAATTTTTCTAAGTGTTGGAAATTTCTTATTTTTTCATAACTTTGAGTAAAGTTTTCACCATGATGCAAAGTGATTCAAGAGAAACTTCCAACATGAAAGTTGTAGATATCCATAAAATCTACAACTTTACTTCACGCAACTTCTTCCAAAAGTGCATGTATCTCAAGTTATAATTTTAAGAACATGTGGTCATGAAACAAAACACTTAGTGAAATTTTGCCCTAATTTGGTCAGGATTTTGACCCAACTTCATAGCACTTTTTCATATAGTTCCAAGGGTAATCTTAAAAAGCAATTCAAATATGGGTTATATATCACATTGTAATATTTCCAAAATGTCCCAGAACTCCTTGAGGTCATTCTTGAGTAGGGAGAATCGAAGAGATGAAGTTAGGGTTTTATCACTTGAATTACAAGGCATTTTGTGATGAACAAGAATTAAATTTCAAACCTATGTTGCACAATATTGTTTTACAGGCCTCTAAACCTCAAGATCTCTCCATAATCAGAATATTACACTTGCTTTTGAGCTATTATCCACTTGATTCAAGCTTTATCCAAGCAAATTTTCCATTTATGGCATAAAGTAACCATTCCATTCTTGTAAAGAGGCTTTAATCACAAAGTCAATGCATAGAGCTACTAACATGTTCCTTCTGATCACAAGAAATGTCAAAGGAAAAAGCAACATGTCTAGAGCCTCCCATAAACTCAAGCCATGCTTGTACTTCATCTTAGAACTATATTGTCACTTTTCTTTAAAATCAAGTAACATAGCCATAAGTCTATATCTTACTTTTATGACCTCCTCAAGTTCTCTAATCTTTTTCATATAACCACACAAGTTATTTGCAAGAAGGACACGAATTAACAAGCCTCCAAAACTCCATGAAAACTCAGATTGCACAAAAACCTCCATCTTTGTGTCATTTCTGATTTTGAACTTCAATCTTCAAAACCACTCGTGCATTTCTTGGCCTTTTTGTTTCAAAAGCTTCCTCATACCAAATACAGACCATCCATGTCCCTGTTTGCAAATTGTAACTCCATCTTCATCAACATCCATAGCCAAAAATAGAGCATTGCAGTTGGACTTCTCCAAGCCATTTCAGCCACCCTCAGCTCAAGCCAGCCATTGCATTAGCTTCCTAGAGGTCCAAGGAAGCTAAACTGATCATCACCACTGCCTGAAACAAGCTCAAACTCAAAACACAATTTCCAGTTTTGAGGTAAGTTTTCCTAACTTTGAACTCTTCATACAAACATCATTAATGGTTTGTTTGTGAATAAGAAAAGTAGATATCATTGTCCTGAAGCTAACCATGTCCTTAGATTTCATTATTGTTGCTTGAGTAGTTAGAATTTAGAATCTAAACCTCTGAAAATATTTAGATCAGGATTTGGTACCATTAGAAATTCATGCTCATTTTTGAGAATTAGCTTAAGTTATTTACATATTCAGAATCGTGAGAAAATTTCTAACAAGTTTGATGTTGGAAGTTTTATGAATGGTTGAGGAATGATGAAGTGTAATCAGGGCATGTTTTGTATCATATATTTATTATTTTGCTTATATTAACGGATGTATAGCCACCCCAGTGGTAAAGCGCGCGTCTGTTCACCCTTAGGTCCAAGGTTCAAGCCCCAGCGTGACCTTTTTCCATTTTTCTGCGTTTTTTGTGTTTTTTTGGCAGAACTTGGGTTCTTCATATGGGCCTAGTTTTTTTTCTCACATTACTCCTTGCTTTGCTGATTAACCCCCCCCCCCCCTACACTTTTCTTTATTTTTTTCATTTTTATTTTATTTTCTTTTTTCCTTATTATTATTATTATTATTATCACTACTATTATTTTCATAAAATCACAAAAAATCCAAAGTTTATTTTTTATTTATTATTTTTATATATTCTTATTTTTCTCCATAAAACAAAAAGATAAAAAATATTTTTCTTAAAGACAAATTAATTTCTTTTTTTCCTTAAATAATTAATTCTTAGATTTAAGTTAATTTAATATATTATTTTATTTTCTTAGATAAAATTAATTTAGAACTTAGGTTATTACAATTATTCTTCATTTTATTTTTATTAATTTAAAATCTTTCATAAAAAACCATAAAAAGTCCTTTTCAAGTTAATTTCCTTACTTAAATGGTTTAGGATAATTTTATTTTAAAGTAACCATTTCCTTTATTTAGGTCGAAACTAAACCCTTTCATAAATCCAAACAAAAATATCCATTTTCTTCATATTCACATGCTTGTATATTTATTCATTTTTGTACATTTATTTATTCAATTCTTATACCAATTCAATATGGTTGTAATAGATTAACTAGGTTTATTTTCTTGCAATCCCCATTTATAATTTGTACACCCCCCCCCCCCCCCCCCCCCCCCCCCATCCTACAAGTATTGTAATAGCGTAATAACTTTAAATTCCATAATTTATCACTTTATATACAAATGTTAGTAATTAGGGTTTGTATGGAAAGACTAAAACCAATTCTTAGAAAACCCTAATTCAAGACAAAATCAAGCATGAAAACAATACACTTGCACACAAGCACCCCTAGGGTAAATCCACTTGGTTGCCTTTACAAAATGGCCATATTATGCATGTGAGGTATCTTAGCAAAAATAAGCAAAGTATAAGATCATAGTCCCTCGATGACGCTATCTAATTTTCCTTTCAAATGATCTTAGTCCCTAAAAGAGAATGCTAAGATACCTTGTAACATTTCTAATCATGGTTATACGATGACCCACACCCGTCCCTTTTACATCTAAAGATAGGGTTACCTACCAAATCAATGGCAAGATAACAATGTCAAAGGAAAAGAAAATAAACAACAAATACATTTGAGTAGGTAGAATGCTCCTAAGTTACTTGCTCACTTTCAAAACAAAACATCCTTGCTATTTTCAAAACAAACACCCACATTTTCAAAACATCTTACAAACTTGAAAACATTTTCAAAAGATCAAACACTTTGTATACATTCTTATGAACGAGAATCATTACAATGTTTGCCTAAACAATGGCCTTTTTACAAAATACTTTAAAAAACCACACAAAGCATAATTTCAAACAAAAGCAAGTGATCTAGCAAGTAACTAAGAGCCCATGGAAAACCATGGATGAAAAGGGTGCTAATACCTTCCCTTTTCATAATCTACCCCCCGAACTCAAGAAATAATCTCAAAGGTCTTTCATGTGCTTTTTCACCTTTCCTTTTGGATAAAAGAAAATTCGGTGACGACTCTTACTAACCGCAACATTTGCGATCAAACGCAAAACACTCAAGTCAGTTCTCCCACCGTATCACACACGGTATCATTTATTTTGAGAACATCATTACGCAATGCATTCCATACATCATGACATTGCATACAGTTAACTCTTTACCTTTTCAGGAGAAATCATCACCAAATCCTCAAAACAGATTGTAGGTCATTCGACAGGGCAAATATCTACATGATGAACACTCCCTTCAAACATCTTCTGGCTCAGATTAAATAGACTAATAATTTATTATGATACTTCTCTCAGTAGAACTTTTCTAGCTCAGATTAAATCGACCAAAGATTTATTCTGATACTTCTCCCAGTTAAATATTTAAAGACATCTGCTGGCTCATATTAAATCAACCAAAGATTTATTCTGATACTTCTCTAAATAGACCTGTTTTGGCTCAGATTAAGTCGACCAAAGATTTATTCTGATACTTCTCCCAGTTAAAGATTTAAAGACCTCTGCTTGTTAGATTAAATCGACCAAAGATTTATTCTGATACTTCTTTCAGTAGACCTTTTTTGGCTCTGATTAAATCGACCAAACATTTATTCTGATTATTCTCCCAGTTAAAAGATATAAAGACCTCTATTGGCTCAAATTAAATCGACCAAATATTTATTTTGATACTTCTCTTAGTAGAACTTTTCTGGCTCAAATTAAATCGACCAAAGATTTATTCTGATACTTCTCCTAGTTAAAGATTTAAAGACATCTGTTGGCTCAGAATAAATTGACCAAAGATTTATTCTGATACTTTTCTCAGTAGACCTTTTCTGGCTCAGATTAAATCGACCAAAGATTTATTTTGATACTTCTCCTAGTTAAATATTTAAAGACCTATTCTGGCTCAGATTAAATTGACCAAAGATTTATTCTGATACTTCTCCCAGTTAAATATTTAAAGACATATGCTGGCTCAGATTAAATCGACCAAAGATTTATTCTGATACTTCTCTTAGTAGACCTTTTCTGGCTCATATTAAATCGACCAAAGATTTATTCTGATACTTCTCCCAGTTAAAGATTTAAAGTCCTCTGCTGGCTCAGATTAGCTCGACCAAAGATTTATTCTGATACTTCTTTCAATAGACCTTTTCTGGCACGGATTAAATCGACCAAAGATTTATTCTGATACGTATCCCAATTAAAATATTTAAAGACCTTTGCTAGCTCAGATTAAATCAACCAAAGATTTATTCTGATACTTCTCTCAGTACACCTTTTCTGGCTCAAATTAAATCGACCAAATATTTATCCTGATACTTCTCCCAGTTAAATATTTAAAGACATCTGTTGGCTCAAATTAAATCGACCAAAGATTTATTATGATACTTCTCTCGGTAGACCTTTTCTGGCTCATATTAAATTGACCAAAGATTTATTCTGATACTTCTCCCAATTAAAGATTTAAAGACCATTTCTCGCTCAGATTAAATCGACCAAAGATTTATTCTGATACTTCTCCCAGTTAAAGATTTAAAGACATTTGTTGGCTCATATTAAATCGACCAAATATTTATTTTGACACTTCTCTCAGTAGACCTTTTCTGGATCAGATTAAATCGACCAAAGATTCATTCTGATACTTCAACGAGTTAAAGATTTAAAGACTTATGTTGGTTCATATTAAATCGACTAAAGATTTATTTTGATACTTCTCACAGTTAAAGATTTAAAGACATTTGTTGGCTCAGATTAAACCGACCAAATATTTATTCTGATACTTCTCTTAGTAGACCCTTTATGGCTCATATTAAATCGACCAAAGATTTCTTATGATACTTCTCCTAGTTAAAGATTTAAAGACATCTGCTGGCTTAGATCAAATCCACCAAAGATTTATTCTGATACTTCTTTCAGTAGACCTTTTCTGGCTCAGATTAAATTGACCAAATATTTATTCTGATACTTCTCACATTTAAAGACTTAAAGACCTCTTTTGGCTCAGATTAAATCGACTAAAGATTTATTTTGATACTTCTCTCAGTAGACCTTTCCTAGCTCAGATTAAATCGACCAAAGATTTAATCTGATACTTCCTCCAGTTAAAGATGGACGAAGACCTCTGTTGGCTCATATTAAATCGACCAAAGATTTATTCAAATACTTCTTCCAGTAGACATTTTTTGGCTCGGATTAAAGTCGAGTGTAGACTTAGTCTAATTTCTCTATCAACAATTACTTTAGATGGCATCTATAAGACCATATCTGACAATTCTTGATTACCTCTCCAAATGGCATCTCTAAGCCAATTTCCGATATAATCAATTCACAAACAGTTTTACTTCATCCACAAGCGAGTGCAAATTTCTGGGCACTTAAGTGTTCAATCATCTTCCACCTTCAAGTCGCGAATGGCGAACATGCCAATCTAACTCTTCAGGTTTAAGAAGATTGAACAGGGTAAGATGTTGTACCCCAAAATTTGCCCTCCCTTTTCTTCAATACATTTCCTACAAAAGATCTCAAATGCTCAAGGATGCTCAAGAGTTGATCAGACAAGCTCACCTCCTAAGCACTGAGACCACAAATTAGGGTTTTGGTTTTCACAAGGAAAGTTGGACTTTTAATACATCAAGTGACTTTCATGGTTCATTATAGGTCTTCAAGAATGCTCATACCAAGTTTTAAGTCTTGCACCACAAATTTGCTCAGTCAATTGCTTAGAGAACTAAAAATCAGTTGTATTGGGTAAAGGTCAATTGTAGTCAACATACAGTTAAAATTCTTGATTTTCGGCGAACATAAACATTTTTAAGTCATATTCATCAATTGGTCAAGGGTTGATCACAATTCCTCAAGAAAGGCATTCAAATCATTAAAGGGGCAAAATTGTCAAAAATTAGGGTTTTGATTGAGAATGACTGATCAATGACTTTTGACCTAGTACATGACCTAATGACTTGAAGCATGATCTCAAGGTCCCAAACACTATATCTTGACCTAATTTCATGGCTCAAATAATTTCTCAAGATCAATAGATTGATAGTTGAAATTTGATCAACTAATGAAAAGTCAACTGATACACAAAAAGTCAAACTTTGACTTTTTGGTCAATATTAAATTTCAAAGATCAAGAATCATCAAGACATTCAAAAATATCAAACTTTATCATCAAGAATCAATAGAATCAAGAAAGTCAACAAAAAGTCAAGATTTCCAAGACTTAGAAAAAATTCTAAGTGTTTTTTAACCTTGATAATTTCACTACTTCATGACAATTTTTCACCAAGATACAAGATGATTCAAGGAAAACTTTCAATATGAAAGTTGTAGATCTTGATGAATTCTAAAACTTTTTCCTTGAGGGTGGATGTCTAAAAAATTCTTAGATTATGAGATATAGCCCCATGAAGTCATGACTTTTTATCAAAAACACTTTGTGAAATTTTCATCAAGTTAGGCAAATTTTTTGTCCCAACTTCTTGGCAATTTTTCACCAAGTTCCGAGTTGACTTAGCCAAAATGGTCAACATGAAGGTTGTATAAAATATTTCAAGCTTTCCAAAATTTCCAAGAACTTGAAGAGATCATGCTTGATCTAGGAGAATCGAAAAGAAGAAGTTGAACACCTATTCTTGAATTTTAGGTCATTTTGTGATGAACCTTATGATCCAATCTTCAAGAATGTTGCATAATCTTTCTTTGCAAGCCTTCAAACTTACAAATCACTCAAAAATAAAATGTTTACACAACTGATTGAGCTATGATCCAAGTGCTTGAGCCATTGTCCAAGTGATTAATCCATTTTTGGCACAAAGGTAACATTGCCATTTTGGAAAAGTGGCTTTAATCACAAATTCCACTCTCCTTGAGCTTTGCACTTGTTCCTTTTGAACACACACAATCTCAAAGCTAGAACAACTTGTCTAGAGCCTCTAACTACTCATACCATGCTTTTACTATGCATTAAAACTATGTATTTCAAGTTTTCTTCAAAAACAAGTTTCAAAACCATAACATGTGATTTTTAAAATCTGATTACTAGATCCTCCAAAACCTTTTCTCTGTAAATAGAGAAGTTATCTACAAGCCAAGCGAAGAATACGCAAGCCTTGAAACACCCTCAAACACTCTAAAATCAGAACTTGCGTCAAAACCTCCATTGTTGCAACTTCTGGCCAAAAACTTCAAACTCACAAATCCACTCGTGTGTTTTCACTTCACAAAGCTTCCATACCTCATTTACAACTCATCACCACCCCTGTTTCATAAATGTAACTTTATCTTCATCATCTTCCAAACTCAAAAACATCCATCTGCAACTTGACTTCTCCAGAAGAATCCAGCCACACTTAGCTCAAAGTAAGCATTACAATAGCTTCCTAGGAGTTCAATGAAGCTATCCAGATCATCACAACACCTCCGGGAATGCTCAAACTCAAAACATGATTTCCAGCTTTGAGGTAAGCTTTCTCAACTTTGAACTCCTTATACAAGCATCATTAATGGTTACTTTGTGAATAAAAAATGTAGATATCATTGCCCTGAAGCCAACCATGTCCTTAGTTTTAATTTTAATTGACTGAGCAATGAGAATTTTAGAACTGAAAATTCTGAGATTTTAGGGTCCATTTTGGTACCAAACAAAATTCATGTTCATATTTGATTTATAGCTTTAGTTATTTATATGGTTGAATTCGTGGTGAAAAATGGAACTACTTTCATGTTTACACTTTTGAAAATGGTTGAGAAATGAAGAGGTTACAGATTTGACCATGGTGTTGTTCATCACTGCACGCGCAAAGTTGAAGATGAAGTCATTTTCAAATTTTAGAAATGAGTTTATTTTAAGTTTATTGCAACCTGTGTTATGACCGGATAGAACAGCTAACCCAGTGGCAGAGAGGCGCGCGCTAAGGCATTTGTGTATAGGGACCTGGGTTCGAGCCCCAGCGGTACCCTTTTGATCATTTCATATTTTCTTGTCTTAGATCATGTGCAGGCCATTCTAGAGTGCGCACCATGCGCATCTCACCATCACCATCATATATGCAAGCAACAAAGATCAAACGTTCCACATGTGTAGCCCATGATACATCTCAAAAAGCCAGCAACATGGAATCATAGATATGCGCTAGATCATTGTTATGGTCTTGTTTGAATTTCTTCCCAACACCCCTCTTTTACTAAAACACATGTCCATTTTCTTATTTTTATTTCATTTTTGTTTCTAACAAAAAACTGTTTGGGCCTTTGTGCTACATTTAACCTCCTGATTACTTTTCAACACCCCAGCCCATTTCTTTTTATTTATTTTTTATATTTTCATTATTTTAATTTATCTATTTATTTTATTTAAACCTAAAGTCCAAAAAATATTTTCTTAAATAATTAAATTAAAAATATTTCAATTTAAACACTTATTTTATTTTTGTTCATGTTTAGAACTAGATGTTGTTTATTTTCCATATTTTAAAATATTTTTCAAATTGATATTAACATTCAAAATATTTTTTAAACTCAATTAACTTATATTTTATGTTTTGATTAAAAAATTAATTAACTTCTCTTGTAAATTAAAATTAACTAATTTAATTAGGTCAATATTAAACCTTTTTCTCCATCAAAAACCCTAAAAACAATTTCTTTTTCTTTTCATCTTTACATTTTGTACATTCTATCATTATTCATGTTCAATGGTTTGTAATAGATAATTAGGGCTTTATTGTTTTCTTCCCCCTATTCACAAAACTTGTACCCCCATTCCCAAAGCGTTGTAATAGCGTAGAATATTTAAATTCTATAATTTATCGCTTTCCTTATTGGTGTACCCCAAAATTTTCCCTCCCATTTTTATTCAAGACATGCTCCTAGAGGTTCTCAATTGCTCAAGATTGACCAAGAATTGACCAGACAAATTCTTATCCTAAGCAGTGAACCTCTATTAGGGTTCCACTTTTCACCAAGATGTTTGAGCTCCAAAGGTCTCAAATGTTTTCCATTGTCCTAACATGCCTTCAAGATTTTCCATGACAAATTTTATGCCTTACACTACAGGTTTGCTCAGTCAATTGCTCAAATGTTTGAAAATCAATTGTACTAGGTCAAAAGTCAATTGTGGCCTATATACAGTCAAACTTCAGGATTTTTGGTAAACATCAACACTTTGAAGTGATATTCATCATTCGATCAAGGGTTGATCATGATTCCTCAAGGACTGCTCCTAATCTATCAACAGTCAAAAATTGCTAAATTAGGGTTTCTATAGAAAAAGTCAACAGAACTTTGACCAGACATAACTTTCACATACTTTATCGATTATTCCCCAACAAAATCTCATTTTGAAGAGAATATAATTCCCTACAACTTCTCTTTTTCCATAAATTCCAAAAAATGCATCATTTGAAAGATACAAGCTCATACATTAAAGGTCATTTTCAAAAAGTCAACAAAAGGCACTTTTTGTCAAGACCATTTACATCAAGATAAATTCTTTAAATGCAAAATTGATCAAACGAGGGATTGAAGTAGACATCTTAGGCTTTCTAAAAAGTCAAAGATGATCATCATGAGATAAAAATTGAGCAAGCTATAGATTTCCCAAGTTGGGAAAATTTTGGAAATTTCAAGAATTGTGCATGGAGCAAACATAAACTTTTAGGTCAATGGCTTAATTTCTTGGACTTCAAACATCTTCATAACCTTATAGGGAACCTCGATCTCATTTTTACATTGCCTTACCATTTTTATCTATTTTTCCCATATTTATTTTAACTTATTTCAAATAAAAATAAAATAAATTGCACAAAATGTATAGAGATAGGCCTTAAACTTTGGGCTAGTGTTTTGGTCAGCTTTAGGCCCAAGAATTAGTGCAAGAGGTGTCCAGGTACATCCAAGTCCCAACATGGCATGGAATCTCAAGTTTTGGCAATTTTTCAAATTATGAATAATGGCCTTAAACATGACCTTAATGACTTGATTTCTTTCCTTGTAACTTTGTTCCCTCCTCTCCTCTATATATATACTACCTTCATGCAAGCATTTCTCACGCAAAAAGCTACCTAAATAAGCCACGGAAAATATTGCAAAAAATCTCCAAAATTGTCAAACTCCAAAACCACATTTCAAGCCTTCCCCAGTCCAAACAAAGGACTCAAATACGTTCCTGAAGACTCTGGGAGCCTATCCCTGCTAGTTTCCAAGCTTGTAGCTCTCTCAAATGATCGGATCGTCTACCACCGTTATGGTATATTTTCTTGAATCCAAAACCTCTTATTTTGTGATATAAATGATTTGTATGTTTATGTTCATGTTTGTACTGATGATTGTGTATGTTTAGAACCATCACATTAGTAATTTGACGTAGGGATGAAGCTTTGCCATTGTTAGGGTAAAGTTTCAGCCAAGCTTCATACCTCCCCGTACAGGCACTTTCAGGCTAAACTAAGGCCAGATTTAGACTCGGGAGGCAATTTTGTATGGAGTAGACCCTTTGGTTTGCCACGAATCTCTCTTTTTTGCAGGTGCACGATTTCGCTTGGTCGGAGAAGATGACCGGAGGGCAGCTCCGGCATCCCTGAAAAACTTTGACTCCGTTCAAAGCTGGCGAGGAAATTTTATGTTACATGATTGGTCCATTCAAATCTGATTGGGCGCGTGTTTTAATTTTAAAGCATTCTGAAACATTTTCATATATAATATTTTAGTTTTATTTGTATTAACGAATGATAAAGCAGCTCAGATGGCAAGGCGTGTGCATGCAAAGGGAAAGGACCTGGGTTCGATACCCAGGTCTGGTTTTTGATTTTTTCTAACATTTCCTTGTTGGATTCAATGCGTTGCATCCCTAAGCGCTCACCATATACCTTCATGTTTGGGCCATCTGATGTGATGTAAGAAGATCTAGACAACCCAGAGTGCGCCTCCACCCTGTGACCTCAAGGTTGACGTGCACCTGATCATGCAGGACCTTGGGCTTATTGATTCATGGGCCTAGAGAATTTCCAACGCACCCCTTCCCCCCATTTTTATTTAGACATCAGGCCCAATTTGCTTTTTTTTATTTTACTTGTTTCATTATTTATTTTCTCTTAATCATTTTTTTTAATATTATAAAATCAAAAATAATAATAATTAGACTTAGGTTTTTCTTCTAAAATTAAATTTTAATTTTGTAAATTAATTAAATTAATTATTTTAACTTTATTTTATCAATTTAAAATCAATTAGGCTTAGATTTATTTCATTCAAATTTTTCTATATAAAATTACAAAAAAAGTAGAATTAGTTTTATTAGAATTAATTTTAATTA
Organism: Vicia faba; assembly: GCA_948472305.1. NCBI lineage: Eukaryota > Viridiplantae > Streptophyta > Magnoliopsida > Fabales > Fabaceae > Vicia > Vicia faba. The sequence continues at coordinate 1,210,590,826 of OX451739.1, forward strand.
ACAATCATTTTTCTCTTATTTAATTAATTAGGAATACTTTTAGTTATCCTTATTTAATTTAACCATTCTTTTTAATAATTAAAAAAACAAAAAAAAAGATTTTCTTATGTTTACTTAGCAATTTCTTAGGGTTTTAGACGTTCTTCTCCATTTTGCGCGCGTCCAATATTTCCTTTCTTTTTTCTTTTTTTTTATCTGCTGGTGGAATGTAATAGATAATTACTAGGGCTCTTTACCGCTTTCTTTATTTTCCCCCATTTTGTTTGGACATGTAAATACCCCTCCCCAAAAGCCTTGTAATAGCATAGGATTTACGATTCCCGCACTTTAAATTTCTGCACAATATTAACTGTTAGTAACTAGGCTTGTATGGAAAGACTGAAAACAAAGCGCTAGCAAACCTAATAACAAATATAAATGAACCGAATTGAATCACTTGCACATATACGCCTTTAGGGTACGCCCACTTTGGTTGCCTTTCGGAAATAAAACATTCATGTCCCTCGAAAGTGGGGACGCTTTAGCAAAGACCCGTAAACCAAAAGATCATAGTCCCTCGAGTACCCTACAATGTTACCTTTCATGATCTAGTCCCTTAAATTAAATTGCTAAAGTGTCTCCATATGTTTCCTTTATGACTGTATGTCCCTTCGAATGTCCCGCAAACATCCAATGATAGGGCTACCTACTCACTAATAGTAGGATAGCATTGTCTAAAGGATTGGAGGAAAAGAATTAACCTTTTCGAGTAAAAGTAGATAGTTTTTAAATGCTTGCTCAAAAACAAACTTTTTGCACTTACACAAAATTCTTTCAAAACCTTTTCAAAACACTTTATCAACACTCTTGAAGACTGATACAAGAGTTATCATAAAGCGAATCACCGCACTAAGGCATTTTCAAAAACTTTTCAAAAACACAAAGCACAAGGTATTTAAAAAAATGAGATAAGCATCTAAGAGCCCATAGAAAACTACGGATGGAAAGGGTGTTAACACCTTCCCTTTCCATAATCTACCCCCCTTACTCAGAAAATTCTCGAAAATGTCTTTTTATGTTCTTTTCGCCCTTTCCTTAATTTGGATAAAATAAAAGTCGGTGGCAACTCTTGCTTACCGCAACATTTGCAAACACAAAATGCAAAACCAGTATAACACTCGGTTCTGCCACCGTGTCACAGAACTGGCGGCTTTGTTGGGGAATAGAATAAAAAGTGGGGTTACCTTAAGAGTTAGTTCATTTTAAAACTGTTGTGATTGCTTGGTTTGTATGCTTTGTCCTTGGAGGGTTGTTTGGGTTGTTTGGGTTGTTACTATAGATCCTACACCTAGATCTGGGGGCATATTTTTAGGTAAACAACAATAGATCGTGGATACTGTTGAAGTCATAGTTGTGTTGGTGTGACACTTTGGTTGGTAACGGTATCCCTTGTGTTGAATCGATGAGAATACGGGGCTGCTGCGTGGTGTCGTGAAGCACTAACGGACCTTAGAACCTTAGTTGAACAAACTTGGCCATTAGAAAGTAGCGAGATAGCCGGCCTCGGTGTAAAGCTGGGGATTGGTTGATACTTGATGCTACACTCATTGAGATCGGACTTTTGAGATGTTTCGACTGTAAGAAAAGATTGCTAAGCTGAAACAATGCTCGATAAAGAAAGATCAATGATATTGAGACTCCTTAGAACCCGGTTACTCTTCTAAGACAGGTTGAACCAACTAAACTTCAAGAGGGTATTTACCTATAAAATCCATGCAGGCCAAAACCTAAGGTCTTGTGTGTTTTGCTTATGCGTGATTAATTTGCTTAAACATGATGTCATGCATCATAACATCCATTTTTCATTACACTGACCATTTTAAGGACCAAGAGAATTTATCTTTGTTCTGTTTTGTAGATCATGGCTTCCGCTCGTAGAAATACTATCTGAATCAGCTTTGTGAGAATACCTCTCCAACTCAAAGAGCTAGTATCAAGGGTTCCTGAGACTTCCTTGTTCACCAAGAAATATGGTCGACTTCTCAATCTAGTTTCCTCGGGCTTTAATGAGAAGATGATGAGTGTGCTCTTTCAATTCTTTAACCCTAAACACCATTGCTTCACTTTTGCAGACTATCAGCTGGTACCCACCATGGAAGAATTCTCTCAAATATTGGGTATACCTATTCATGATCAGATGCCTTTCATTTCTTTAGAAGAAGCTCCAAAGCCAAAAGTCATTGCAACAACTTTGCATCTGAAACGGTCTGACATTGTATCCAAATGGGAAACAAGAAGCGGAGTCAAGGGTTTTCTAGTCAAATTCCTATTAGAGAAGGCTCATCTCTTTTGGGAAGATTTGGATTTCTAAGCTTTTGAGGAGGTTCTGGCCCTTCAAATCTATGGTTTAGTGTTGTTCCCTAATCCAGACTTACTCATAGATGTGAATGCTATCAAGGTTTTCCTCTCTCGTAGCCCTGTGCCTACTCTACTCTGAGACATATTGTATACCCTTCACACTCGCACCATGAAGAGAAAACGGATTCTTATGTGTTGCGTGCCATTGCTGTCAAGGTGGTTTGTTTCTCACCTCCCTAAATCGGTATTGAATAATGAAGAAGGTTTGAGTTGGTCGCGAAGGATAATGTCACTTTCTCACTCGGATATTCTATGGTATTCCCGATCTATGGGAGATATTTCTGTCATTGACTGCTGCGGGAATTCCCTAATGTCCCACTACTTGGTATTAGGGGAGGTGTTGTACCCCAAAATTTTCCCTCCCATCCTTCAGGAATTCATCCTGAATTCTCAAATTTTCTCTTAAAGCCAAGCCCTTTAGTATCATTCCTGGTCATTTGCAAGCTTAAAAGGCAAAACTTTCTCCTTGGAAAAGTTAAAATTCTAAATACTTAGAATTTTCTCTAAAAAAGAAGGAAAAAAAGGGGGGGGTTAAGAAGAAAATGGCACTTCAGAACTTCTAAACCAACCTCCAGGTAGAAACGGTCAGAAGTTGCAAACTTGGGTCAGCACGTAACAGTCAGTCAGAGGTTGGCTCCTTCAGCAGTTACACCAACTCAGTCAGAGATTGTAAACATGGTTCAGCACTTGATCTTTGGATAGAGCGTGGCTCTTTCAGCAGTTACGTAAAGTTCAGCCAGAATTTGTTAGAGAAGTGTGAAGAAGGTAACAAAGCCTGAAACTCCTTCAGAATGTACTGGGATCAGAAGGTAATGGGATCAGCAGATGGGGTAAAGTACTGAAGCAGGATCACTAAGTCTAGAGTCTTTAAAGACATATCAAAGGAGCATACTGGAAAACTCTCAGAGCTTGCTGAGGCAACAAGAGGCCAAGGTCAGAGCTTGGTTTACGTTGTTTTTGGTAAACCAGAACTGCTGGCTCAGGTTTAGGTAATGATGCAAAATCTCCTATTACAAGATTTTTGATGTTGATAAATCTCATCACCATTTAATGCTCATTAATGCTCACAACCACTCCTGAACATTCATCCAAGGGGTCTCTCCACGTGTGGCTTGGTAAACACCTTTGTGCAGTTTTAGGCATGGGTCTATGCGCCACTTTTCGCCTATAGAGGTCACTTCTCCTCAATCCTTGCCTACTGTTCCAGCCTAGGCTGAAAAGTTGTCCATCATCACAACTTTTCATGAACTTCCTTCAAAAACAAGTTAAATATTGGCGTCCTTTAACGTTCAAAAAATCCATAAAGCATTGCCTATAAATAGGATACCATTGTCCATCACAAGGGGGACATGAAAAAACATCCAGAAAAAATTGCTAGAGAAGAAACAGAAAACTCTAGTAAAACAACAACCTTGTGAATCTCTGTCCAAAAATCCCTGGTATTTTCACAAACTTTGAACCTCCTACATCCAAACTTCATTAATAACCAGTTTGCTTTGTGACCAAAGAACACCCATACAGTTTCTGACCATACATACACATACCTTCTCCATTCACCCATTCTAAAAAGAACATGTCCAGAACACCATCAGAGCTAAAGCTAGCTCCCACTCACAGACTTTTTCAACAGCCAGGTAAGCACCTGCTGACTTTCATCACGCTGCTAAGCATCATCAGCTTTGCAGACTCAATAAAACATAATGTAAATATCATGTTGCTGCTGTTTGCGTTCTGAGGATTTTCATACCTCTGAATGTTTAAGTAGGAAGTGAATCAGTGTAGAACCTGCCTGTGACCTTGTTGGTTCTGTCTCCTGAAACACTTTGACATTTGCTGAGGTTGTCCCAAGCATGTTTTCTGTTTTGTGGAAAAATAATAAAACTGCAGATGTTCTGGCTAGCACAGGGAGAAGCCAAGTTCTGACTTTGACGTTAGCACATCTGAAGCCTGTTTTGCTGTCAATAATATCATAACTTCTGAAAATTATTGTATTTCCAGCAGGGTCAGAACTTCTGACATCCCCACTAACAAACTTTTGTCTTGCAGCGCATGGGGGTCAGAACTTCTGACCTTCCCACTAATAGGTTTCTGTTTTGCAGGTGCTAGAGTCAGAAGTTCTGACTCATACATTTTCACCAAAAGGTTGATAATCTTGCAGCAGGCCTGGGTCAGAACTTCTGACTTCCTCTCAGCAGCGCGCTAGCCCTCTCTCTCTTTCTCTCTATCTTCCCCTTGTTATTTTCTTTTCTTATCTATTTTTCTCGTTGAACCACACCCATGTACAACCTATCCCCTAAATGCTGTAATAGCGTAGGATTTTACATTTCCGCATTTTATTGCTTTCATATGCAAATGCTAGTAATTAGGATATGTATGGAAAGATAAAATCAATGAAATAGAAAATCCTAATTCAAGATAAACTCTTGCATGCAATAAAACACACTTGCACATAAACACCCCTTAAGGTATCTCCACTTGGTTGCCTCAACAAATGGCCATGATATGGATGTTGAGTATCTATTGGCAAAACAAAAACAAAACAAAAGATCACAGTCCCTCGATGACGCTATCTTGGTTGCCCATACAAAATGATCTAGTCCCTCTGAAAATTGCTAAAAGATACTTAGCACAATTGCTATCATGGTCTATACGATGACCCGTGCCTGTCCCGTTTAACATCCTAACACAAGGTTGTTCACCAAATACAATGGTGAAATAACACTGTTAAAAGGGTTAAAAACATAAGAAAGATCTTTGAGTAAAATAGGGTAGATAACTCTTAGTTACTTGATCAAAAGCTTGCAAAAACATCCTTGCTATTTTCAAACACACCTCACAAACACAATTTCAAAATATTTCTCAAAACAAACTTTCAAACGTTGAAATATCTTTTCAAAGACAATACACCTTTGTATACATTCAAACAAGAATCATTAAAAATGTCCCACGACGATGGCCTCTTTTCAAAATCATTTTCAAAAACCACACACAAAGCACCATTTCAAACAAATTGAAAAGCAAATGCAAGTGATCTAAAACTAAGAGCCCATGGAAAACCATGGATGAAAAGGGTGCTAGCACCTTCCCTTTTCATAATCTACTCCCCGAACCCAAGAAAACATCTCAAAGGTCTTTCCTGTGCTTTTTGACCTTTCCTTAGGATAAAATAAAAAGTCGGTGGCGACTCTTGCTAAACCGAAACATTTGCGAACACAAACGCAAAACCTTCAAGTCAGTTCTCCCACCGTGTCACAGAACTAGCGACTCTGCTGGGGAGAGTTAAAAGTGGAGTAACCTTAGGGTTTAGATCACCTTTGTATGCTTATCTTGATTGCTTTGATTGCTTTACATTTGGTTCTCTTTGTTTGGGCTTGAAATCCTCTACCCGGATTTGGGAAACATTCATAGGTAAATAGAAATACGTTATGGAAATTGTGCGGGGTATACCGACACGGTTGAAGCAATAGCTATATTAGTGCGACATATTTGTGAGTACCGGTAGCCTTTGAGTCAATCAAAGAGAATACGGGGCCGCTGAGTGATGTCATGAAGCACTAATGAACTCTTAGAACCTTACTTGACCATCTTTGCCCATTTTAGGGGTAGTGAGTTTACCGGCTTTGGTACAGTCCGAAGTTGGTAGATAATCAATACTACACTCATTGAGGGTTGTTTTCTTGGAATATTTTGGTCGCCAGTTAAGTGGATAAACCAAAACAATGAACTAGAAAATAATCCAGTGATATTGAGCTCCTTAGAACCCGGTTACTATTTATAGGACAGGTGGAACCAACTAACATCAAGAGGGTACTTACCTATGAAACCTCATGCAAGCCTGAAACTAGGATCTTGTGTGACTTGTTTGTACATGTGCTTGTGTATACATCATGAACATCATAAAGCATCATATGCATCCACTGACCATTTCAAGGGTTTGGATCTTCATCTTTGTTCTTGTTTTGTAGGTCATGGAATCTCTTCGCAGGAAAACAATTCAAGTCAACCTTGTGAGAATCCCTCCTCAACTCAAGGAGCTTACTTCTAGGATTCTAGAGAATTCTCTCTTCAGTGAAAGACATGGTAGACTTCTCAACTTGGTCAACTCTAACATTGAAGAAGACATGGTGAAAGTTCTCTTCCAGTTCTTTGACTCCCTACACCACTGTTTCACATTTCTTGATTACCAACTAGTACCTACTTTGGAGGAATTTTCTCAACTCCTGAGGATTCCTATTCTCCATCAACTACCCTACAACGGTACGGAAAGAGAACCAAAGCCTGAAGATGTTGCTCAAGCCCTACACTTGCAACCATCTGATATCAAAGGTCATTGGGAAACCAGAAGTAGTGTCAAGGGTTTCTTGGCAAAGTTTCTGTTTGAGAAGGCACAAGACTGCTGGAACTCTCTAGATTTACAAGATTTTGAGGAGATTGTAGCACTTCTCATCTATGGGTTGGTCTTATTCCCAAACCCTGATCAACTTATAGATGTGAATGCTGTCAAGATTTTCATATCTCGGAATCATGTGCCTACATTGTTGGGGGACATCCTACACTCATTTTACACACGAAAAATGAGGAAAAGAGGTGTTCTCATGTGTTGTACTCCTCTCCTAGCAAGGTGGTTTATTTCTCACCTTCCACCATCTGTTTTGAAGAATGAGCAGGGTTTAAGGTGGTCACAACTATTGATGACCCTCACATATTCTGATGTCCATTGGTGTTCTCGGTCCAGAGATAATGTCATCATCATTGATCGTTGTGGGGAATTCCCTAATGTCCCACTACTTGGCATTAGGGGAGGCATTACCTACAACCCCTGTTTAGCTCTAAGACAGTTTGGATATGCTCTGAGGGATGGCCCTCATGACATGCTGATTCCTGACTTGGTTTTTAACTTCGACAGCGATGCACAAGGACTTTGACAAAGGTTCATCAGAGCTTGGAGGATGCCCAACAAAGTGAATAGTAATACACTGGGGCACTAGGGCACAAGAATTCCATCCCCCTTGAGCCTTATCTCAAGTGGGTACGAACCTGCACCCAGAATCTTATGATGCCATACCCTCACATTCTACCCGTGATCAAAGAGCCTGTTATGGAAGGAGAGGTTCCATACACCCTCCTACATCCAGACATGCCAACATCATTTGAAGGATTACAAAAGAGTTGGAGCCAACTCAAAGAAGAACGGAATACTTTTGAAGCCAACTTCTATGCCAGTGAGAAGAAGGTTTTGGAACTTACCCGCCGACTTCATGAGGAGGAAACTCTCAACACTTACATCACACTAAAGAGGATGCGCAATGTCTTTTTACATTAAGAATTTTGTAATATTTTGCCCATAGGACACTTATGTACTAACAAATTTCTTCTTAATATGACGTGTGTTCTTTTTGTTTGCAACAAATTTGAATTTTTGAATCCTTGAATGCATTACATGAATAACATTTCATTCATCATATGCATAAACAGGTCTTCACACCAGGTTTCCTTATCTTTCTGCTGTTTATTTCAGCAAGATGGATTTGGAGCAGACGGTTAAGGATCTGCAAGCACAGAATTCTCAATTCCAGCAACTTCTCATGACCTTAGCAAAGGGTGAAGAGGACCTTAAAGCACTGTTGGAGAAAGATAAAGAGAAAAAGAAGAAAAGACCTGGTGTAGTCATCATGGGAAGAAGGTTTGAAAACAATGCTAGAAAAGTTCTCGAATTCCCCTCGACGTCTGATGAAGGGGCTGGTAAAGGAAAAGGAACAGCAATGCCCTCTAAATTTGAGGTTGAAGAGGAAGAAGAGGAAGAAGACGAAGATTACTCCGAACAGCAATATCCTCCGGCGAATGATAAATTTAAAAATCTTAAGGATCAGTTGGCAGCCATGGAATTGCAAAGGGTACCTGGTTTAGATTTCGAAGAGCTAGGGTTGGTCACAGGGATCGTCATTCCTCCCAAGTTCAAATTTCCTATTTTTGCTAAGTATGACGGTTTGTCTTGTCCAAAAATGCATCTGAGATCCTACGTCAGAAAGATCCAACCCCACTCATCCGATAAAGATCTTTGGGTCCACTTTTTTCAAGACAGTTTGACAGGCACACAATTGGACTGGTTCTATCAACTTGAGAGATCGGATGTTCATAACTGGGAAGACTTAGCTGCTGCTTTCTACCGACAATACCAATACAATGCTGATTTAGCGCCTTCTCGTACTCAACTACAGAGTATGGGTATGGCTTCCAACGAGGGATTTAAAGAGTATGCCCAGAAGTGGCGTGATCTGGCTGGAAGGGTGCAGCCACCATTGTCGGATAGAGAGTTGGTTGACATGTTTTTAGGAACCCTATCTGGCCCTTTCTTCAATCATTTAATCGGGAGTTCCTCTGCAGGATTCACAGAATTAATTTTGACCGGTGAAAGGGTCGAGGCTGGCATTAAAAGTGGTCAGATTCAGAAAGATGCCTCCGCGTCCACTGCTATTAAGAAGACCTTCCCAGCTAAGAAGGATGCTTCTACTGTTTATTCTCAGAAAAACCAAGAAAGAACTGAGCGCCGGCCAACTGTGGGGGCTGTGATGATCCAAAACTCTTCAAATGATCAACCTCGCAGCAATCATCCAAGATCTAATCAGCAAAGGGTAGAAAGGCCACAACGGCAGTTCAACCGAATCAACATGACACCATCTCAAGTACTCCCTCATCTGTTAAAGCTGAATCTCACCAATTTAAAAGAAGCGCCAAAGAACCCTAATACCTCTTCTCCTTATTACCACTCCAATGCAAGGTGTGCTTACCACTCTGACAGTGTAGGGCATGATACCAACAACTGTTGGGATCTTAAGAACAAAATCCAAGACATGATCGACGCCAAGGAGGTAGAATTCGATGCGCCCAAAAAGCCGAATGTGATTTCTGCCCCGATGCCCAAGCACGGTCATAATGTTCATGCCGTTATGGAAGATCTTCATGTTACCAATGTTGCTGACCTTTTGACTTCGTTACTAGTGATTAAAGTAAATTTGATGAGAGCCGGGATATTCTCAGGCTGTGGAAAAGACTGTTACTTTTGTTTAAACGTATGAGCTGACTGCCCACTGTTGAAATCAGGCATCCAACGCCTGATGGATACCCAAGAGATACTTTTCCAAAAGACTCCTGTTGATACCTTCACTCCCGTTACTCCTGCTACTGTTGCTACTTCAACCAATGACATTGCAATAATAACCATCTCCGATAATCTTCCCAAGGATTGCAAAAGGCCTGTCAAGATTACGCCTGATCCTAAGTTTGTGCCATTAAAAATCACCATGTCGGGGCCTGTCCCGTATGAATCTAACAAGACGATACCATGGAACTACGGAGGAGAAATCTTCTATCATGGTATCAAGCAGATTGAATCAGTCCAAGAGAATTCTGAAGATGAAACCCCTGATATAGGAAACATTGCGGGAACAAGCAAGATAACTCGCAGCGGACGGATTTTCTCTCCGGAAATTGCTCCCCCACAAGCAGTCTTCGGACCCTCAAAAGCTTCTGTGCCTGTTAAGCCATCTGTGCAAGGCCCGATAATTGAGGAATTAAATACTCCTTAAGTTAGACCATCTGTTGATACAACCTATAAGGGTAAGGGGATACTAGAAGCGCCTGTCAGGATGAAGGCTCAGACTGTGGTAATCCCTGAAACCACCCAGAAAGAGATGGAAGAAATCTTAAAGATAATCAAGAGGAGCGACTACGATGTCGTGGAACAGCTAGGGAAGACCCCTTCCAAAATCTCCATGTTGGCTCTTCTACTCTGCTCTGAGGCCCATGCTAAGGCCTTAATCAAATTTTTAAAGACGGCACACGTGCCTCAAGAAACTTCGGCTGACCAGTTTCAAGAGTGCGTGGCCAGCCTTACCGCTGATAATGGTCTTGGTTTTTCCGATGCTGATTTGACCCCTAAGGGAAGAAAGCACAACGACGCGCTGCATGTCTCAGTAGAATGCAGGGGAACCACACTTACCCATGTCCTAGTCGATATCGGTTCATCCTTGAACGTGCTGCCGAAAAAGGCGTTGGATAGATTGGATTGTGAAGGATTGACCCTCAAACCCAGTAACATCGTTGTTAGAGCCTTCGACGGTTCTAAGAGGATGGTCCATGGAGAAGTGAACATTTCTATCAAAGTTGGCACTGAGACCTTCTACTCTACCTTTTATGTGATGGACATTCGTCCCAAATTATTCGTGCTTATTGGGAAGGCCGTGGATCCACTATGTTGGGGCAGTTATCTCCTCTTTACACCAAATGCTGAAGTGTCCTGTTCAGGGTAAGATTATAACGGTGCATGGCGAGGAAGAGTACATGATAAGTCACCTCAACTCCTTCCGCTATGTAGAGTTGGATGGTGAATTCATAGAAACGCCTTTCCATTATTTTGAGGAAGTTTCTCCTGAGGTCGCAGTTGCAAAGACAATGGTTGATGTGCCTATCGTTTCCAAACATGTGTCTAGGATGGCATCTCTCAAGGATGCAGAGGCTGTAATCAAAAAAGGACGGAGTACAGTGTGGGGGAAACTGCCTGAATTTCCTCATAAGAAGGACAAGTTCGGACTAGGTTTTACTGCTGCTGGCCAGAAATCTATGCATCGCTCCAGGGCTGGAGGACCACCCGTAAAAATCACTCACCATGGAATTAATGCCTTAGAAGATGATGATGAAGAAGACAACTTTGAAGATTGGATCTTTCCAACCGTCGAAGGAGGATTAAGCAACTGGGAAGCAAAGGATTTTATTCCCATCACTTTCATCAACCAGTAATTTATCTTTGAACAATTTCCTATTTTGGTCTGTAATAACTAAACAATTCATACCCTATTTTCACCTTATGCCTTACCCGGGGCATATAGGTCCATTTGTAAGGGCTTGATTTCTTCATCATCATATGCCATGTTTTAATGAATCATTGGACGTTTTCATCTATAAACTATTGTGTTCATTTTCTTTCCTTTTGCATTTTTGTTTAAGGATGGCTATCCCTTACACACACACACACACTCACAAAATGCAGGTACCCATCCACTCCGGATACCATGGGTGACTATTCTGCTTTAGCCTTCGGTAACTCTGAAGACTTGGTCAATCATGCTGAGTACGAAGTTGACGAAGACTGTGAAGTGCCGGGAGAGTTAGCCAGACTTTTGCAACAGGAAGAGAGGACTATTCTGCCTCATGAAGAGTTGCCAGAAACCATCAACTTGGGAACAGAGGAAGACAAGAAAGAGGTTAAGGTGGGTGCCAACCTGGAACCAGGTGTCAAAGAATGCTTAGTGCAATTATTGAATGAATATGTTGAAATCTTCGCCTGGTCCTATGAAGACATGTTGGGGCTAGACACAGACATTATGGTTCACCGTCTCCCTATAAGAGAAGACTGTCCATCGTTCAAGCAAAAAGTCCGCCGAATGAGGCCCGACATGTCTGAGAAGATCAAAGCTGAGGTAATGAAGCAATTCAATGCGGGCTTTCTGGCTGTTACTTCCTATCCACAATGGGTTGCTAACATTGTGCCTGTGCCTAAGAAGGACGGCAAAGTCAGAATGTGTGTGGACTATCGGGATTTAAACAGGGCTAGCCCTAAGGACGATTTTCCACTACCACACATCGACATCTTGGTTGACAACACAGCTCAACACAAGGTATTTTCCTTTATGGATGGATCCTCGGGATACAACTAGATCAAAATGGCCCCTGAACACATGTAGAAGACTACTTTCGTCACGCAATGGGGTACCTTCTGCTACAAAGTGATGTCACTCGGACTGAAGAATGCCGGGGCAACCTATCAGCGCGCCATGGTAGCTTTGTTTCATGATATGATACATCATGAGATTGAAGTCTACGTAGACGACATGATAGCCCGATCACAGACAGAAGAAGAACACCTCGATCATCTGCAAAAGCTGTTTTCCAGGTTGAAGGAGTATAAGCTCAGACTGAACCCAAGCAAGTGCACTTTTAGAGTTAGGTCTGGTAAACTTTTGGGATTTATCGTCAGCAACAAAGGCATTGAGGTTGATCCAGCTAAAGTAAAAGCTATACAAGAAATTCCTGCCCCCCGCACTAAAAAGGAGGTTAGAGGATTCTTGGGACGCTTAAACTATATCGCAAGGTTCATCTCTCACCTGACATCTACCTGTGAGCCAATCTTCAAGTTGTTGAAGAAAGATCAGGTAATTGAATGGAACAATGATTGTCAAGTTTCTTTTGATAAGATCAAGGAGTATTTGCTGGAACCTCCTATCCTGATGCCACCCGTTGAAGGAAGTCCGTTAATCATGTATCTGATTGTTTTGGATAACTCAATGGAGTGCGTACTGGGCCAACATGACAAGTCTGGCCGAAAAGAGCATGCCATTTATTACCTTAGCAAAAAGTTTACCGACTGTGATACTCGCTACTCACTGCTCGAGAAAACTTGTTGCGCTTTGGTATGGGCTGCTCGCCGGCTAAGGCAGTATATGTTGACTCATACCACTTTGCTGATTTCCAAGATGGATCCGATCAAGTATATCTTCGAGAAGCCTGCTTTATCTGGAAGAATCGCTAGATGGCAAATGATCCTGACTGAATATGATATCCAGTATACTACCCAAAAAGCTATAAAGGGGAGTGTACTAGCTGACCATCTAGCTCATCAAGCCGTCGGAGATTACCAATCCATGAAATTCGACTTTCCCGACGAGGACATTATGACATTGGACAACATTGAAGGTAACGGACCGTATGACGGACCTGAACAAGGATCCCGATGGACCCTGTACTTTGATGGTGCTTCAAATGCACTTGGCAACGGTATCGGAGCGGTACTTATCTCTCCAAAAGGTTTCCATACACCTTTCACTGCTAGACTCTGCTTCAGCTGCACCAACAACATGGCCGAGTATGAAGCTTGTATCTTTGGTCTCGAGGCTGCTATTGACTTGGGAATCAAATCTCTGATTGTATTTGGGGACTCAGCTTTGGTTATCAGTCAAATCAAAGAAGAGTGGGACACTAAACATCTTAATCTCATCCCATACAAAGAACATGTCTTGACATTGTTGCCTTATTTCGAGCAGATTACCTTCGAACACTTTCCGCGAGAAGAAAATCAGCTAGCTGATGCTCTAGCTACAATGTCTTCCATGTTTAAACTCAACTAGGATAATGAGGCTCCCCAAATCACCATCGAGCGAATGGACGAACCTGCGCATTATCATGAGATTAATACCGAAGAAGTAGTGGAACAACCTTGGTTTCATGAAATCAAAAGGTATCTCAAGACTCGAGAATACCCTGAAGGAGCTTCAGTCAACGACAAAAAGTTCTTAAGGAGATTTGCTGCCAAGTTCTTCCTGAGCAATGGTATCCTATATAAGCGTAACCATGATTGTGTTCTACTTCGTTGTGTGGACAAATTTGAAGCTGAATTGATCATGACTGAAATACATAGGGCACATTTGGCACCCACTTGAGCAGACATACGATGGCTAAGAAGATTCTAAGGGCAGGTTACTACTGGTCTACCATGGAAGCTGACTGTCATCAACATTCCCGTACTTGTCACAAATGCCAAGTCTATGCTGACAAGGTACATATTCCTCTTGTTCCTCTCAACGTATTAACAGCTCCTTGGCCATTCGCAATATGGGGAATCGACATGATTGGAGAGATCAAGCCTATGGCATCCAATGGACATCGCTTCATCTTGGTCGTTATTGATTATTTTACCAAGTGGGTCGAAGCAGCTTCCTACACCTCTGTTACAAAGAATGTGGTTGCCCGCTTCATCGAGCAGAACCTCATATTCCGGTATGGTATCCCCGACAGGATCATCACAGACAACGGTACAAATTTGAACAACACTATGATCACCGCTCTGTGCGAGCAGTTCAAGATTTATCATCACAATTCATCTCCCTATCGGCCGAAGATGAACGGTGTTGTTGAAGCCGCGAACAAAAATATCAAGAAGATCATTCAAAAGATGACAGTCACCTACAAGGACTGGCATGAGATGTTACCGTTTGCTCTGCACAGGTATCGTACCATGGCACGTACTTCAACAGGGGCAACCCCATTTTCTTTGGTATATGGCATGGAAGTTGTTTTACCTATGGAAGTTCAGATTCCCTCCTTAAGGATTACGAAGGATGTCGGTTTGAGTGAAGACGATTGGATTCAGACCCGGCTTGATCAACTTAACTTGAACGACGAGAAGCGACTTACTGCTATTTGTCATGGTCAGACGTATCAAAAATGGATGATCAAGGCCTTCAACAAGAAAGTCAGGCGTCAGGTATATCAGGTCGGAGATCTTGTAATCAAGCGGATCATCTTGCTGCAAAGTGATCCCAGGGGCAAGTGGACTCCTACTTACGAAGGACCATTTGTGATCAAGAGCATCTTTTCTGGTGGGGCAATGATTTTGACCACCATGGACGGTGACGACTTGTCGCTCCCTACAAACGCGGACATAGTCAAAAGATACTACGCATAAAACGACCCGACAAGTTGAAAACCCGAAAGGGCGGCTTAGGCAAAAATGGGCATCCCAATGAATCGAAGACCCGAAAGGGTGGTTCAGGAAAAAATTAGGGATAAACACAACAAAAAAAACTGTACACCCGGCAAGTTGAAAACCCGAAAGGGAGACTTGGGCAAAAAAGGGTTTCCCGGTGGATCGAAAACCCGAAAGGGCGGTCCAGGAAAAAGTTAGGGAATTAAAGCGTATGACTATGTCTCGTCGGATCACTTTAAGAACAATCTCTTCACCAACAAGCTCCAAGCTTCTGATCAATCTAATCATCGACGGACGAAGAAGCGAATGGACAAGATGCTCAGAGTTGTAAAGGCTATAGCAGAATGGGAACCCCATGGAATTGTTATACATAGCCATCTTTCTTTTTGTATAAATTTTTTCTCAATTTTATGACAACATTCTCTTATTAAGATGTATGTTTCCTTTGTACAAAGATACTTACGAAAGTTAGTACAAAAATATTTCAAAGTGCGGAAATTTGCTTTCCTTTCCTTTTCTTTTTTACACTTGTGTTTTATTTGAAAACGTCCAAAGTTTTGTTAAATAGGCATATGCATTTGAATATAATCACTGCTTACAAATAAAACGAAATTGAGAAAGGATAATTACTGATAGGTTGAAAGTATAGGAAGATATCCTTGTGCTATTCCAGAAATCCCTTACAGTACACCATTCAGCTCCTCAACAAAGCTAAAACCTTGGAGTATACATCCCTAGCAGAGTTAAATTTCAAGATCCCCAGCGGAGCCAGTATATTCTAAACTTTATCCCCCAGCGGAGTTAAGTTTCAAAGTTCCCATCAGAGTTCAAACTCCCGATCCCCAGTGGAGCCCGAAAACTCTGAAATACATATCCACAGCGGAGCTAGAATATTCTAAACCTTCTTCCCCAGCGAAGTCAAATTTCCAACTATTAATCCCCGGTAGGAACCATTCAGCTTCCCCCAACTTCCCCAGCAGGTTATCTTAAAAGTCTAAAAGTCAACCAGATAACAGTTAACTTCTTTGTCCTATCCCCGACTAGGATGATTCCCCAGCAGTTTGGCATACAACCCAAGCTCCTAATTTCCCCAACTAGGATGATTCCCCAGTAGATTGGCATACACCCAAGCTCTTGATTTCCCCAACCGTGTAAACACTCTCCCCACAGATTTATTTCCCAGCAAATCGAAGATTCTCGGTCTCATTTCTCCAGCAGAAGCCTCCCATGTTCTAACTCCCCAATAGAGGTCTTCAGAGTTCTCCTTGTTTCCCAAGAAGGTCATGAAGGATTCTCATTCCCCGCAGAAGTTGTCAAAGCTCTCGTTAAATCCCCACCAGTCACCGAGGATATTCAATCCCCAGCAGTGACCCCAGGATTTCTCATTCTCAACAATCAAAGATCTTTAATCACCACGCAGTCAGCAAGGATTTCGCATCTGCAATGATCAAAGATTTTTTGGAATCCCCAACATCGGTCAAGGATTTACCTTCCCCGGCAGCAGTCAAAGATTTCATTATCTCCAGCCATCAAGGATTTATTTTCCTCAGCAAGACAGCTACTCAGCTTACATGCACATCCATTATATTCATATATCATAAACATTGATAAAACACATTTCATTGTATCATACATATCATGCAACATAACTTTGTGTTTTAGCTAACATTTTATCCTTTTCAGGATAGGATTAAAAGGCTACTGTTAACAATTATTCAGATACAGTATGGATACACCCCAGACACGGCAGTCATTCTATTACTCATTCAGAATTTCAAGAGTCAGATACAGTATGGATACACCCCAGACACGACGGTCATTCTATTACTCATTCAGACTTCAGCAATCAAATACAGTATGGATACACCCCAGACACGGCGATCATTCTATTACTCATTCAGACTTCACCAATCCGATACAGACTAGATACGCTCCAGACACGGAAGCCATTCTATTTATCATTCAGATTCAACTAACAACTTCAAGATTCAGATACGCTCTAAACACGGATGCCATTCTGGCCCTTACACCAGAAGTTTGATTCTCCCCAGTGTAGTCGCCACGGAAGTCATTCTGTCACTTGCCCAGATCCTAGTTACAATACAGATACACACCAGACACGGAAGTTATTCTGCTACTCATATAGGTCTCAACTTCAGATACAGTCCAGATACGCGCCAGACGCAATCGTCATTCTGTCACTCATTCGGAATTTATCCCTAGCACATAGATGCTCCCTACAAAGATGTTTTTCTGTTACCCATTTAGAATACAGATACACTCCAAACGTGGCAGTCATTCTGATATTTATTCAAGAATCAAATACAGATACAGCTCGGATACGCTCTAGACACGGACGCCATTCCTTTGCTCATACGAACCCAATCTCCAGATACAACTCAGATACGTTCCAAATACGAATACCATTCTGATGTTCATTCTACTAATATTCCACAAATAAGTTTTGGATGGCATCTCTAAGCCCATCTCTAGCAAGATTCTACTGTCTCCAAATGGCATCATTAAGCCCATTCCCTCACCTACATTTCGACGAGTGCAAATTTACGGGCACTCTAGTGACCAATCCTCTTTTACCTTCGAGTCACGAAAGACAGATTCGCCAATCTAACTCTTCAGGTCCAAGAAGATTGAACAGGGGCAACTGTTGTACCCCAAAATTTGCCCTCCCATCCTTCAGGAATTCATCCTGAATTCTCAATTTTTCTCTTAAATCCAGGCCCTTTAGTATCATTCCTGGTCATTTGCAAGCCTAAAAGGCAAAACTTTCTCCTTGGAAAAGTTAAAATTCTAAATACTTAGAATTTTCTCTAAAAAAGAAAACAGGGGGGGTTAAGAAGAAAATGGCACTTCAGAACTTCTGAACCAACCTCCAGGTAGAAACGGTCAGAAGTTGCAAACTTGGCTCAGCACGTAACAGTCAGTCAAAGGTTGGCTCCTTCAGCAGTTACACCAACTCAGTCAGAGATTGTAAACATGGTTCAGCACTTGATCTTTGGACAGAACGTGGCTCTTTCAGCAGTTACATAAAGTTCAGCCAGAATTTGTTAGAGAAGTGTGAAGAAGGTAACAAAGCCTGAAACTCCTTCAGAACGTACTGGGATCAGAAGGTAATGGGATCAGTAGATGGGGTAAAGTACTGAAGCAGGATCACTAAGTCCAGAGTCTTTAAAGACGGATCAAAGGAGCATACTGGAAAACTCTCAGAGCTTGCTGAGGCAATAAGAGGCCAAGGTCAGAGCTTGGTTTACGTTGTTTTTGGTAAAGCAGAACTGCTGGCTCAGGTTTAGGTAATGATGCAAAATCTCTTATTACAAGATTTTTGATGTTGATAAATCTCATCACCATTTAATGCTCATTAATGCTCACAACCACTCCTGAACATTCATCCAAGGGGTCTCTCCACGTGTGGCTTGGTAAACACCTTTGTGCAGTTTTAGGCATGGGTCTATGCGCCACTTTTCGCCTATAGAGGTCACTTGTCCTCAATCCTTGCCTACTGTTCCAGCCTAGGCTGAAAAGTTGTCCATCATCACAACTTTTCATGAACTTCCTTCAAAAACAAGTTAAATATTAGCGCCCTTTAACGTTCAAAAAATCCACAAAGCCTTGCCTATAAATAGGATACCATTGTCCATCACAAGGGGGGACGTGAAAAAACATCCAGAAAAAATTGCTAGAGAAGAAACAGAAAAATCTAGTAAAACAACAACCTTGTGAATCTCTGTCCAAAAATCCCTGGTATTTTCACAAACTTTAAACCTCCTACATCCAAACTTCATTTATACCCAGTTTTCTTTGTGACCAAAGAACACCCATATAGTTTCTTACCATACATACACATACCTTCTCCATCCACCCATTCTAAAAAGAACCTGTCTAGAACACCATCAGAGCTAAAGCTAGCTCCCACTCACAGACTTTTTCAACAGCCAGGTAAGCACCTGCTGACTTTCATCACGCTGCTAAGCATCATTAGCTTTGCAGACTCAATAAAACATAATGTAAATATCATGTTGCTGCTGTTTGCGTTCTGAGGATTTTCATACCTCTGAATGTTTAAGTAGGAAGTGAATCAGTGTAGAACCTTCCTGTGACCTTGTTGGTTCTGTCTCCTGAAACACTTTGACATTTGCTGAGGTTGTCCTAAGCATGTTTTCTGTTTTATGGAAAAATAATAAAACTACAGATGTTCTGGCTAGCACAGGGAGAAGCCAAGTTTTGACTTTGACGTTAGCACATCTGAAGCCTGTTTTGCTGTCAATAATATCAGAACTTCTGAAAATTATTGTATTTCCAGCAGGGTCAGAACTTCTGACATCCCCACTAACAAACTTTTGTCTTGCAGCGCATGGGGGTCAGAACTTCTGACCTTCCCACTAACAGGTTTCTGTTTTGCAGGTGCTAGAGTCAGAAGTTCTGACTCATACATTTTCACCAAAAGGTTGATAATCTTACAGCAGGCCTGGGTCAGAACTTCTGACTTCCTCTCAGCAACGCGCTAGTCCTCTCTCTCTTTCTCTCCATCTTCCCCTTGTTATTTTCTTTTCTTTTCTATTTTTCTCGTTGAACCACCCCCATGTACAAATGTGTATCCCCATCCCCTAAATGCTGTAATAGCGTAGGATTTTACATTTCCGCATTTTATTGCTTTCAAATGCAAATGCTAGTAATTAGGATATGTATGGCAAGATAAAATCAATGAAATAGAAAATCCTAATTCAAGATAAACTCTTGCATGCAATAAAACACACTTGCACATAAACACCCCTTAAGGTATCTCCACTTGGTTGCCTAAACAAATGGCCATGATATGCATGTTGAGTATCTATTAGAAAAACAAAAACAAAACAAAAGATCATAGTCCCTCGATGACGTTATCTTGGTTGCCCATACAAAATGATCTAGTCCCTCGGAAAATTGCTAAAAGATACTTAGCACAATTGCTATCATGGTCTATACGATGACCCGTGCCTGTCCCGTTTAACATCCTAACACAAGGTTGTTCACCAAATACAATGGTGAAATAACACTGTTAAAAGGGTTAAAAACATAAGAAAGATCTTTGAGTAAAATAGGGTAGATAACTCTTAGTTACTTGATCAAAAGCTTGCAAAAACATCCTTGTTATTTTCAAACACACCTCACAAACATAATTTCAAAATATTTCTCAAAACAAACTTTTAAACATTGAAATATCTTTTCAAAGACAATACACCTTTGTATACATTCAAACAAGAATCATTACAAAGGTTGCCACGACGATGGCCTCTTTTCAAAATCATTTTCAAAAACCACACACAAAGCACCATTTCAAACAAATTGAAAAGCAAACACAAGTGATCTAAAACTAAGAGCCCATGGAAAACCATGGATGAAAAGGGTGCTAGCACCTTCCCTTTTCATAATCTACTCCCCGAACCCAAGAAAACATCTCAAAGGTCTTTCTTGTGCTTTTTGATCTTTCCTTAGGATAAAATAAAAAGTCGATGGTGACTCTTGCTAAACCGAAACATTTGCAAACACAAACGCAAAACCTTCAAGTCAGTTCTCCCACTGTGTCACAGGAGGCATAACTTATAATCCTTTTATGGAGTTGCGACAATTTGGTTATGCTCGAAGGGATAGTCCCTACGATATGCTTATCCAGGGAATTGTGTTTAGCTATGAGAATCATGTTCAAGGGTATCGTCAGAGATTCATACGAGCTTGGGGCATGGTAAACAGATTTGATACCAAGACCTTGGGGTGTAAGACTTCCATCCCTATGGAACCTTACCTCAAATGGGTACGAGCTCGCGCTCAGAACCTTATAATGCTATATATATCCATCTTACCAGTGGTTGTGGAGCCCATCACCGAAGGAGATGTTCCTTATACAGTTCTCCATCCTGACATGCCCACTGATCTTGAAGAGCTGCAGAGATTCTGGATTCATTTGAAGAAAGAAAGGGATACCTTTAAAGATCATTTCTATGTCATTGAGAAGAAAGTGTTAGAGCTCATGAAGCAACTTCACGAAGAAAAAAGTCTTATTGTTTATCTCAGCACGAAGAGGAAGCGCCCATGGGAAACCTGATTTCTTAGATTTTAGAATTTTGTTTCAGTTGTAAGTCTAAAAAGCAATTGTATTTTGAATTCTACTAATAAAATCTTTGTTTCATTTTGGTTCACAAATTTAAATTTCCCAAAGTCCTTGAAAACATCGCATAATCATAGCATACACTTCATTGCATAAGTAGGTATTTCAAGACTGATTTCTTATTCTTTTCGTTGTTTATTTCAGCAAAAGAAATGGATCTCGAACAAACAGTAAAGGATCTTCAAGCTCAAAACGCTCAATTTCTGCAGATGTTCCTAGCTCTGGCCAAGGGGTAAGAAGATCTGAAAGCTCTGATCATTAAAGAGAAGACCAAAAAGCCAAAGAAACCAGCTGGTGTCTTGAATTTGGGTAGAAGGTTCAGAGGTCCGGCCAAGCGAGCTCTAGATTTTGCAGCCACGTCGGATGAAGGGGACAATAAAGAAGAAAAGCCCAAGGAGGGAGACAACAACCTAGGGTCTGAGGAAGATGAACCTGACTATTCTGAGGAGCAGTATCCTCCTGCTGATGATAAATACAAATAGCTGGAGGATCGGCTCAATGCTATGGAGATCTAGAGGGTACCCAGGTTGGATTTTGAAGAGCTGGGACTGGTCTCAGGGGTGGTTATCCCACGGAAATTCAAGGTCCCTACATTTTCTAAGTACGATGGTGTCTCCTGTCCTAAGCTGCATTTAAGGTCGTATGTCAGGAAGATTCAACCCCACACTACTGATAGGAATCTGTGGGTACACTTCTTCCAAGAGAGTTTGTCGGGGACTCAGTTGGAATGGTTCTATCAGCTGGAAAGAATCAACGTTCGTAATTGGGAATATCTGGATGCTTCTTTCTACAAGCAGTATCAATATAACGCTGACCTTTCCCTAACTCGTACGCAGTTGCAAAGTACGTCTATGGTTTCCGGAGAAGGTTTTAAAGATTATGCCCAAAAGTGGAGAGACCTTGCGGGAAGAGTCCAGCCTCCTTTGTCTGATAGGGAGATGGTGGACATGTTCTTGGGCACGTTGTCTAATCTGTTCTTTAACCATCTGGTTGGAAGTTCGTCTGTTGGGTTCACTGAACTGATACTGACTGGTGAAAGGGTAGAAGTTGGCATCAAAAGTGGTAAAATCTAGAGAGATGCATCCTCCAGTACTGCAAAGAAACCTTTCACTAGAAAGAAGGAGGACAGTGCTGCTTATGGCCAAATAAATCACAACAAGACCGAGCGTCATCCGACGGTAGGGGATGTTATGATTTCCAATCCTTCCTCAAACCAACAACGAAACAATCAGCACAGGCCAGATGCGCCCAGAAGACAGTTTACTCGGATCAACATGACCCTATCACAGGTTTTGCCGCACCTACTGATGTCTAATCTGGTGACCCTATAGGAGGCCCCGAAGAATCCTAATACTACCTCTCCCCGTTACAACCCGAATGCTCGATGTGCCTACCATTCTGAAACTCCGGGACATGGTACAAATGATTGTTGGGCTTTAAAGAATAAGGTACAGGATCTCATCGAGGCGAAGGAGATTGAGTTTGACCTTTCAGAGACACCTAATATAATAATTGCGCCAATGCCCAAACATGGACAAGGTCTCAATGATGTTGATGATGATCGGTTTGTTTCCTCTGTGGATGAATTATCTACTCCTCTTCTAACTATTAAAGAAAATTTGTTGCGAGCCGGTTTATTTCCAGGCTCTGGTGAAGGTTGCCACTTATGTATGTCTCTACCAGATGGCTGTTTGTTGTTATAGATGGGCGTCCAGCGCCTGATGGTTAACAAAGAAATTTTGTTCGAAAAAGTTCCCCTTGCAAGAAGTTCATGTAAAGATGTCTCAATAATCACCATTTTCGATATTCCTCCCAGGGTCTCCACCAAAAGACCTGTCAGGATTACATTTGTTCCCAAGTTTGCTCCCTTGATCATCACCCTTCCTGGGCTAATACCGTATTCCTCGGATAAAGCTATTCCCTGGAATTATGGGGTTGACGTCTATTACCATGGCATCAAGCAAGACCTGTTGGCTATTGAAGACAAAGTTGTTGAAGGTACTGATCTTGACATCGACAACATCGTTAGGACCAGCGAAATTACGAGAAGCGGGAGAGTTTTCTCTCTCGAGATCTCTCCAAAGATGGTTGCCACTCCTGTGATCATTCCTATTACTACTCCTGCTAGTACTCCCATTGCTACTCCTACTGTTATCCCTACTATTATCCCTGCTGCTGAGTCATCCGTGACTCGGGGAAAAGAGGTAATGGTTGAGCCTGTCCAGATGAAGGCACCCAAAGAAGTCATCCCTGAGACTTCTAAAAAGGAGATGGAAGAGATATTAAAGATAATCAAGAAAAGTTATTATAATGTTGTGGAGCAATTAGGGAAGACCCCTTCAAAAATCTCAATGATGGCCTTACTTTTGTGCTCTGAAGCCCATGCTAAGGCTTTAGTAAAATTCCTGAAGTCTGCCCATGTGCCTTAAGATACCTCCACTGTTCAATTTGAGAATTGTGTGGCTAGCCTGACTGCTGATAATGGACTGGGTTTTTCTGATGCTGATTTAACTCTTAAGGGAAGGAAACACAATGATGCCCTTCATGTCTCCATTGAGTGCAGGGGCACTACATTAGCCCATGTTCTGGTGGATACAGGTTCATCGCTGAATGTCTTACCCAAGAATGCTCTAGACATGTTAGATTACGTAGGACTCACACTAAAGCCCGGTAACATTATGGTGAGGGCCTTCGACGGTTCTAAAAGAATGGTGCACATGGAGGTGGACATCCCTATCAATGTTGGTACTCAGACCTTTAATTCCACCTTCTATATGATGGACATCCGCCTGTCTTACTCTTGTTTATTGGGTCGACCTTGGATCCATGGGGCTGGTGCTGTTACTTCCAACCTGCATCAGATGTTTAAATCCCTGGTCAAGAGAAAGATTATCACAGTCCACGGGGAAGAGCAATACATGGTGAGTCACCTAAACTCTTTCAGGTACGTTGAAATGGACGGCGAGTTCATCAAGATCCCCTGTCAGAACTTTGAGGAGGTTCCACAAATGGTTGTTGCAATTAAGACTACTTCTAAGGTCCCGAAGATTACCAAACCTCCACTGAAGATGGCTTCTATGAAGGATGCCAAGGCAGTAGTCGAAGAAGATGGGTGTACCATTTGGGGCCAACTTCTAGATATTCCCTATAAATCTGAAAATTTTGGCTTGGGTTTTACTTCAGGAGCCCAAAAAGTTGTTCGCCGTGCTCGCGTCGGGGGGCCACCACTACGAATCAGCAATCATGGAGTCAATGCTCTGGAAGACAGTTATAGTTGTGATACTGTGGAAGAACTGACTATTTATACTGGTTTTTCATTTATGTTCATAAATGTTGCGGTAAGAAAGAGTCGCCGTCGACTTTTCTTTTATCCAAATTAAGGAAAGGGTGAAAAGAACAGAAAAAACCTTTTCGAGAGTTTTCTGAGTAAGGGGGTAGATTATGGAAAGGGAAGGTGTTAGAACCCTTTCCATCCGTACTTATCTACGGGCTCTTAGATGTTTATCTCATTTTTGAAATGCTTTGTGCTTTGTGTGTTTTGAAAAAATGTTTTGAAATGCCTTAGTGCGGCGATTTGCTTCGTGATAACTCTTGTATCAGTCCTCTAGAGTGTTGACAAAGAAAATGTTTTTGAAAGTTCTTTTTGAAATGTGTAAGTGTAAAAAGTTTATTTTGAGCATATCATCTAAGAACTATCTACTTATACTCGAAAAGTTTGTTCTTTTCCTCCTATCCTTTAGACAGTGTTATCCAACTATTAGTGAGTAGGTAGCCCTATCGTTGGATGTTTGAGGGACATTCGAAGGGACGTTACAATCACGAAGGAAACTTGGCAAGAAATTTTAGTAACTGTCCTAAAGTTCTAATGTTGTACCCCAAAATTTTCCCTCTCATTTTTATTCAGGATACTATCCTAGGTCTTCTCGAATACTCAATTTGGCTCAGAAGTTGATCAGACAGATTCTCTTCCTAGGCAGTAAGTCCACAATTAGGGTTTTGCATTTCCCAAAGAAAATTGAATCTTCAAGATTTCAAATGGTCTTCATAGAACTTCATGTATCCTCAAGGTTGTTTAAGCCAGTTTTCAAACCTCGCATCGCAAGTTTGCTCAATCAATGGTTCAGATAACTGAAAACGACTACATTAACCCAAAAATCGACCTTTTTGCAAGAACAAGTTCAAAAGATCGTAACTTCTTCATTATTCAATATTTTTGAGTGGTTCTTATTTCTTATGATTCTCCTTGATGCCATCTCCAATTTCTCTTCACAAATCAAGAGTTGATTTCGTATAGAAGATCACCAAAATTCGAGTACGTTAGAAGTCGCATCATGGACTTTGACTTAATTTTAAATAACAGTCGTTTGATTTCTAAAAATTGTGATTTCTTCAAATTACAAGATCTTGAGACGATTATTTCTGTATATGGTCATAAGTGATGTCGCTCACGAGTTTATTTTCAAAGATCAAAAGGAAATTGTGTTTGGAAGACCTCAAAAATTATCGAATCATCGTAAGTCATTTGTTGATTTTTGAATGTTTTTAACCACTGTTTGTTGCAAGATTGATGAATGTTCTTAAAACAGGGTTTTTTATCGAGCATGGCGTGCGAGTCCATTTTTGAATGCAGGTTTGAATTGGATACGATTTAAAGATTAAGGCTTTCATTTAAAACAACCATGATTTTGGATTCAAGTTGACCAAGTGGAATTGAATTCTTAAACATTTATTTTGTTTAGGAATTGGATTAGAGTACAAGGCGCATGTTTGTTTGAAAATACAAGTTACAAATTCATTTGTGATTGCTTGGAATTCAAGTTACCAGACTGAAGTATTTCATTTCAAACTGTTCCAATGGGGAATTTCAAAATTCAATTAAAATACAAAGATTTGTATAGAATCCCATCATATCAAAAGTTGTTCAATGCTTTGAATTATTACATTGCAAATAAAATTACAAACTTTTTGTCTTGTTTACAAAGAATCACAATTTTCTTGTTTACAAAGAGAAGTTTTTTTTCTTCTTCAAGTATTCCTTGCTTCGTCTTCAAGCAACTCATCCCAAGCCTCGCTTGTTATTCATGAAACAAGAAGAAGAAAAGTTAGCAAGCATTCAATCAAAGTGATGTGTAAAGAAGAGAAATTCATCATTAGGGTTTGCGTTTTGGAATCAGAACATTTGTTTGTTTTAATCACAATCCATTTCTCCCTATTTTGCAAATCTCAAAGCTTAAATTTTGGTTCACAAAAAAAGGGGGGAAGATATATACAAGGTAGACCTACAAGCAAATAAAACAAGCTACTGCAAAAGTCCAAACAAAACAGGGCTGCATTGCAAAATCGCCAAGCAAAACGGGGTTGCATTGCATTTGCAGCAAATAAATACAAACAAGGCAACATAAGCTGCCTAACCTGCTGTCAAACAAAAGCAAGCATAGCAAGCAAGGTAGCACAGCAGCACAAGAATACAGGGCAGCAGCATCAAATAAAAACAAAATGAGCAACAATATAGAACAAGTATAGCATAAGCATAGCATCAGCAACAAGGCTAGTCCGCTTGTTCACACATCATCATTTTCCTAAATACTGCAAACCCTTCAGAATTTCAAAAAATAAGCAAAACTTCTTTTTTTTCATTGAAAGAGGAAAGAGGAGAGATGAAAGAGATATCACCTAGCAATACAGTCCAAAGTCATGTTATATACCAAAAATTCAGCCCAACTATTGCACAAAAGAGGAAACTCAAGTCCTGCACCTCAAAAGACCACAGTCAGCATATCAGAAAATATTCAAACCCTAAAATTTTCCCCCACTTTTCACCCTGTTTTCATTATAATACCAGTTGCTATTTCACAAAGAAAAAGGTGGCCAAAACAATATACAAACCAACCAAGCAACAAAACCAGCAAGATTAAAACCAAGAGCAAAAACCAGAAAAGATACAAAACCAAACAGCAAGACAATATACAAAATAAAACAGCAAGGCCAGCAAAGATACAAAAACTAAGAGAGCAGACCAGCAAGACAATATACCAACTAAGCCAATATACACACAAAAGCCAGAAAACAAAAAGAGATAGAACAGAATCCATCACCACATAGATCCACAACCCTTTTCCAACTATTTTAACCTTATCATCATCTCCATTCCTCACTCACCCTCAGTCACCACTGAACACCATCATCTGCATCATCCCTCCATCCAACAAAGCTCACAAATTTCAAAGGGAATCACAAGAGAACGAAAGCCAGCAAAAGAAGGAAGAAGCATACCAGAAAGAAGAGTTTCCATAGGTATAACCCTTTCCCCTATTCCCACGCCTCTACTCATATATTTTCTGCATCAACTAGGGCTTAAAAAAACAAAAAATCATTAGACATAGAAAATTGCAAAAATACAGTAGCACAAACCTTCAACCTTCTCCAAATCCATCACCGATTCCCCTTCATGAGTATTATGAGAGGCGGAGTTTAGGGTTAGCGAAAGGTTCGGGCTTGTATCGATAAAGAGAGCAAAATTGCTCGGTCAATTTGGTGAGGATGAGAGAGACGAAAGAGATAGGTTCTGATTATAGAGGGTTGGAAGAAGGTGAGGACAAGATGATGTTGGAATTCTCAGGTATTGAGAGAGAAGGAAGAAGATAGCGTGAAATTAGAAAGAGAGAAAGGGGTTGTTGTTAGAGTTCCCAATTGAAACAATAACAACAATAGCGTCCACTTCTGTTTAGGGCAAAACCCCCTTCTAATTCCTTCCTAAAACCGGGTTTGGGCCTGGTTTATCTTGGCCCAGCCCATTTTTTAAGTTTCACAATATATGTTTGCAAAGGTGATTAAGGTAATGAATGAGCATTTGGTGTAGCGGTTAGGGTGTGTGTATGATGTGTGTGAGGTCCTGGGTTCAAGACCCCCTTGGGACATTTTTTTTTACTGTTTATTTCATTTTCTTTTTTTTGTTAAAACAAAACCCCTTGGGCTTAAGCCTCTAAAGCCCATGTTTAAAAAAGATAGCATCACCCCATTTGTAAACTTAACACCCCATTCCATTTTTTGTTTTGTTTTTATACTTAGTTTTTGATTTTATTTGTGTTTATTAATTTAATAACTCATGAATTTTGTTAATTAATTTTCTTAATTAAATTTAGTTCTTAGTTCTAATTTCATTTAGAAAAAAAAAACTTGGTAATTATTTTTACTAATTAATTTTTGTATTGTAGTCTTAATTTGTTTATTTAATTTCTTAATAACAAAAACCCTAAAAAACAAAAATACATGCATTTGATTTAATTCTTTAGCTGATTAATAGAATAGATTTTTCTATTTTTCTTTTCAAACTTTTCAAACAAAAAAACAAGAATCTTATTTCCTTATCTTTATTCTGTTAAGTAATTTTACTTCATAAACTTGTTGTAATTTTGATTAATTGCTCGATTCGATTTGGTTGCATTGTTTACCTATTTGGATATTTAATTGCATTAATCCATCCCCATTTGTAAATTTTGTACCCCCATTCCCGAAAGTTCTGTAATAGCGTAGAAATCTAATTTCCGCAATTTACTATTTTCCTTAAATTGTATAGTAATTAGGCGTGCATGGCAAGATTTAAAATCAATCGCTTGATTACCTAATTTCAAAGACAAAATAACTTGAATCAAACACACTTTTTCACACGCGCACCTCTAGGGTAACCTCGCCCGTTGCCTCGGAAACACGGTCATGTCCCTCGAATATGGGACGCTTTGGCAAAGACCCTTCGATAAAAAAAGATCGTAGTCCCTCGGTGACCCTTCGATGTTTCCTTCGATAAAACGATCTAGTCCCTTATGAAAATTGCTAAAGCGTCTCACAACTTGCCTTCTATGACTGTACGATTGACCCGCGCCTGTCCCTTCACATCCAATGATGGGGATTCTTACCAAATCAATGGTAAGATAGCAACATCTAAAGGAGGAGGAAAAGAATATTTAAGACCTTTTGAGTAAGTAGATTCTCTCCTAGTTGCTCGCTTGCTCACGACAAAAGCATTTTCACATTAATACTTTCATTTCAAAACATTCTCGAAAGATAAAACATTTTTGTATACGTTCTTATAAGAGACGAGAACCATTGCAAAAACATATTTTCAAAATCACTTTCAAAAACACATTCTACAAACACCTCTTTGAACTATTTTTCGAAACAACACTTTGTACGCGTTCTTATAGAAACTAGAACCATTACAAAGACATTTTCAAAATACTTTCAAAACCCACACCACAAGCACATTCGAACAAAAGCAAGTGATCTAGCAAGTAACTAAGAGCCCGTAGATAACTATGGATGAAAAGGGTGCCAATACCTTCCCTTTTCATAATCTACCCCCCGAACCCGAGAAATAATCTCGAAAGGTCTTTCCTGTGCTTTTTTACCTTTCCTTTTGGATAAATGAAAAGTCGGTGGCGACTCTTGCTAACCGCATAATTGCGATCAGACGCAAACGACCCAAGTCAGTTCTCCCACCGTACCACAGAACTGGCGACTTTGTTAGGGATAAAATTTTAAAAGTGGGGTTACCTTAGGGTTTAGATCATATTTACTTGCTTTCATTATTTGACTTGTATGCTTTACATTATGGTTCTTTGTTTGGGTTTGAATCCTCTACCCGGATTTGGGATACCTTATAGGTAAGTAGCAATACGTTATGGAAACTGTGCGGGGTATACCAACACGGTCTAAGCAATAGCTACGTTAGTGCGACATATTTGTGGGTACTGGTAGCCGTTGAGTAGTCAAGTGGAATACAGGGCCGCTGAGTGATGTCATGAAGCACTAATGAACTTTTAGAACCTTTACTTGACCAACTTGGCCATTAGGACGTAGTGAGATGTCCGGCTTTGGTGCAGTCCGAAGTTGGTAGATACTCGATACTGCACTCATTAAGGTTTGGTTTCTTGGGATATTTCGGTCGCCATTAAAGAGGCTTGCGCTGAAACAATGACCAAAGAAACAAACCAGTGGTATTGAGCTCCTTAGAACCCAGTTACTATTGCTAGGACAGGTTTAAGCCAACTAAACTTCAAGAGGATACTTACCTATGAGACTCCACGCAAGCCTAAAGCTAAGGACTTGTTTGCTTTATTTGTGTATATTTTACTTGTACATAACATCATGAACATCATAACATCATACACATTCAGTAACCATTTCAAGGATCTCGGGATTTATCTTTGTTCTGTTTTGTAGGATATGGACTCTCTTCGCATGAAAACTATTCAAGTCAACCTCGTAAGGATTCCTCCTCAACTCAAAGAGTTAGCCTCAAGGATTCCTGAGAATTCTCCATTCACTGAAAGACATGGTCGTCTCCTAAACTTGGTTACCTCCAAAACTGATAAAGATATGTTGAAGGTGCTCTTCCAATTCTTTGATCCTCTACACCATTGCTTCATATTCCCCGATTATCAACTTGTGCCAACTTTGGAAGAATTCTCCCAACTCTTGAGGATTCTAATTCTCAATCAACTACCTTTCAACCGTATGGAAAGAGACCCAAAGCCAGAAGAGATTTCTCAAGCTCTACACTTGCAACCATCTGATGTCACAACTCATTGGGAAACAAGGAGTGGTGTCAAAGGTTTCCTAGCAAAGTTCTTGTTCGAGAAAGCCCAAAACTGTTGGAACTCTTTGGATTTGCAAGCCTTCGAGGAAATTGTGGCTCTCCTCATCTATGGGATGGTTTTGTTTCCAAATCCTGACCAACTCATAGATGTGAACGCCGTCAAGATCTTCATATCTCACAACCCGGTGCCTACTTTGCTAGGGGATATCCTACATTCTTTCTCACTATGAGGAAAAGAGGTATCTTTATGTGTTGTACTCCTCTCTTGGCAAGATGGTTTATTTTGCATCTTCCCCAATCTATCTTAAAGAACGAGCAAGGTTCAAGGTGGTCACAAATATTGATGACGCTCAAACATTCAGACATCCATTGGTGTTCCAGATCATTAGAGAATGTTATTATCATTTACCATTGTGGAGAGTTCCCTAATGTCCCCTTACTTGGAATTAGGGGAGGTATCACATATAACCCCTGTTTGGCATTAAGACAGTTTGGTTACGCCCGAAGGGATGGTCCACATGAGATGCTAATTCAAGGGATAGTATTTGACTACAAAAGTGACAATCAAGGTCTTCTCCATAGGTTTATCTGAGCCTGGAGGATGCTGAACAAGGTAGATAGCAAGACTTTAGGGCACAATAATTCCATCCCTCTTGAACCTTACCTCAAATGGGTATGAACTCGTGCTCAGAGTCTTATGATGCCTTATCCCTCCGTTCTCCCGGTAATCATCGAGCCTGTCATGGAGGGAGATGTTCCATACACCATCCTACATCCTGACATGCCCACCTCTCTTGAAGATTTACAAAGAGATTGGATACAGATCAAGGGAGAGCGAGACACTTTTGAGGCCCAATTCTACACTAGTGAGAAGAAGGTTTTGGAACTCACTAAGCAACTTCATGAGGAACAGACCCTGAATGCCTACATTGCACCAAAGAGGATGCGCACAACCTTTTTATCTTAGAGCTTTTTGTTGTATTTCTGTGTAATCCCAAAGAAGCATTGATGTACTCACGCTTTAATATCTTAATATAACGTGTGTTTCCTTTTTGTCTAAAACGAATTTGAATCTCTAAGTTCCTTGAAATCATTTCATACACATTTACCATTCATCATAACATAAGCAGGTTTCTTGCGACAAGTCTACTTATCTTTCTACTGTTTATTACAGTAAGATGGATCTCGAGCAAACGGTGAAGGACCTCCAAGCTCAGAATGCACAGTCTCAACATATGTTTTTAACTCTAGCCAAAGGACAAGAAGAGTTGAAGACCTTGCTGGTTGAAAATAAAAAGAAGAAAACAAAGAAGGTGACCGGAGTTCTAAACATGGGAAGAAGATTTCATGGGCAGACAAGAAGGACCCTAGACTTTGCAACGACATCCAGTGAGAGAGACAATCAAGATGGGAAAGGCAAGGAAACAATTGTCCCGTCAAAATCAGAAGAGGAGGAAGAAGAAGAAGACTATTATGAAGAACAATACCCTCCAGCTGATGACAAGTATAAACATATCGAAGAACGGTTTAGTGCGATGGAAATCCAAAAAATGCCTGGATTGGACTTTGAGGAATTGGGGTTAGTATCTGGGATTGTCATCCCTCCAAAATTCAAAGCACCAGTATTCTCCAAATATGATGGGATCTCATGTCCCAAAATGCATCTCCGGTCCTATGTAAGGAAAATCCAGCCTCATACCGCTGACAGGGATTTATGGGTACACTTCTACCAAGGCAGTCTGTCTGGAACTCAACTTGACTGGTTTTACCAACTAGAAAGATCCAACATTCACAATTGGGAAGATCTTGTTGCTGCCTTTTACAAACAATACCAATACAATATCGACCTTGCGTCTACCCGTACTCAACTCCAGAGTATGGCCATGGTTTCAAGTGAGGGCTTCAAGGACTATGTGCAAAAATGGAGAGATTTAGCCGGAAAAGTTCAGCCTCCTCTATCAGAAAGAGAATTGGTAGACATGTTCTTGGGCATCTTGTTTGGTCCCTTCTTCAATCATCTAATTGGGAGTTCATCGATCGGTTTTACTGAATTGATATTGACCGGAGAAAGAGTAGAAGCCGGGATAAAGAATGGAAAGATCCAAAAAGATGCATCCTCTTCCGCAGCTGTGAGAAAGCCATTCATCGGAAATAAAGAAGTGGTTGCTATATATCCTCAAAGAAACCAAGATAGGGCCGAACGCTGACCAATGATGGGGGCTGTTATGATTCCTAAACCTGCGCCTGATCAACAAAGAAGCAATCAGCCAAGGATAGAAAGACCGGTCATGCAATTCACCAGAATTAACATGACCTTATCTCAGGTATTACCACATCTGTTAAAATCCAATTTGGTGACCTTGAAAGAAGCTCCGAAGAACTCTAATACACTCTCTCCTCACTGTCATCCCAATGCCCGTTACGCATATCACTCTGAAAGTCCTGGCCATGATACTAATAACTGTTGGGCTCTAAAGAACAAGGTACAAGATCTCTTTGAAGCTAAGGAGATTGAATTCGATGTGCCAGCAAAGCCCAATGTCATTTCTGCCCCTATGCCCAAACACGGCCATAATGCCAACGCCATTGAGGAGGATATGTTTGTTGATTCATTTGATGAACTTGTGACCCCACTCCTGACTATCAAAAAGAACTTTTTAAAGTCGGTGTTTTCCCAGGCTGTAATGAAAACTACCATTTCAGTTTGACCTCACCGACCAACTGTCTTTTGTTAAAAACAGGTGTTCATTGCCTAATAGATGACAAAGAAATTTTATTCGAGAATACTTTTATTCCAGTTGTTCCTTATAATAATGTTTCCATCATTACCATATCCGCCAATTCTTCCAGGGTCTCCACCAAAAGACCCGTTAGAATTACATCAGTTCCAAAAGTAGCTCCTTTAATAATCACAATGCATGGACCAATCTCGTACACTTTAGACAAAACCGTGCCATGGAATTATGGAGGGGATGTCTACTACCACGATATTAAGCAAGATTGGCCAGCACTCGAAGATTCAAGTTCTGAGAAAGATGATTCTAATGTCAGTAGTATTGCAGGGACTAGTAAGATTACCTGAAGTGGTAGGATTTTCTCTCCAGAAATTTCTCCCCCAAAGGCTGTTTCTGAACCCGTAATCATTCCTGTTGTCGTTACTCCTCTGAAGGTTACTCCCAGTCCCATAATCATCTCTACAAATGCTCCTGTTGACAAAGCTGTTACAATCCCTATTATCACCCCTACTGACGTTCTTATTATCGAGTCAACTGAGACTTGAGGTAAAAGCATTTTGATTGAGCCTGTCCAGACGAAGGCCCAATTGGTAGTTATCCCTGAGACCTCCCATAAAGAGATGGAGGAAATTCTAAAGATCATAAAAAGAAGCGACTACAATGTAGTTGAACAGCTGGGGAAAACTCCATCAAAAATTTCCATGCTGGCTCTCATATTATGTTCCGAGGCACACGCAAAGGCCTTGGTAAAATTCCTGAAAACTGCCCATGTACCCCAAGAAACATCTGTCGATCAGTTCCAAGACTGCGTAGCCAGCTTGACTGCAGATAATGGTCTAGGTTTTTTGGATACTGATTTAACACCAAGAGGGAGGAAACATAATGAGGCATTGTCTGTCTCGGTTGAATGTAGGGGCACAACGTTGGCTCATGTGTTGGTTGATACCGGTTCATCCCTGAATGTGTTGCCTAAAAAGGCTCTTGATAGGCTTGCCTGCGAAGGATTGACATTGAAACCAAGAAATATAGTGGTGAGGGCCTTTGACGGCTCAAAAAGGATGGTGCATGGGGAAGTAGACATTCCCATAAAAGTTGGAACCCAAATATTTGATTCAACTTTTCATGTAATGGATATTCACCCCTCATATTCCTGCTTGCTAGGCCATCCGTGGATTCACAATGCTGGTGTCGTTACTTCTACGTTGCACCAAATGATTAAATATCCAATTCAAGGGAAGATTATCACCGTTCATGGAGAGGGAGAGTACATGATCAGCCACCTCAATTCCTTCAGATATGTGGAATTAGATGGTGAATTTATTGAAACTTCATTTCAACACTTTTAAGAAGTCCCGCAAGATGTGGCTTGTATCTCAAGTGCCCAAGATTATAAGGCTTCCGCTCAGGATGTCATCTTTGAAGGATGCCAATGCAATGGTAGAAGAAGGTGGGTGCACTATTTTGGGGCAAATCCCAGATATCCCATATAAGTCTGACAAATTTGGCCTGGGTTTCACTTCAAGTGCCCAGAAGGTTGTACGCCGCGCTCGTGCCGGAGGACCACCGTTGAAGATCAGCAACCGCGAAGTCAATGTCGTGGAAGATGATGAAGATAGCTGTGACCTGGAGGATTGGATTTTTCCCAACTGTCAGCGGAGGGCTCAACAACTGGGAGGCTAGAGATTTTGTCCCGATCACTTTTATCCCACAGTAATTTGTCTTTACACTTTGTTGGATCTGTAATATTAAAAAAATTCAGACTCTTAAAACTTTGCGTCTTACCTGAGGCACAACGGTCCATTTGTAAGGGTTATTATCTCATTTCCATATGACATCAATGAATCATGGACGTTTTGCATACAAACTTTCTCACCATTTTTTCTTCTTTTTTACATTTTCATTTCTTTCAAAGATAGCTATACTCTTACACACACTCACACTCATAATGCAGGTCTACCTCCATTCGGGATCCCATGGGTATCGGTACTGCTATGGCCTTTCGTGACTCTGAGAATCTAATCTACCAAGCCGAAGACGAAGGTGAGGAAGATTACGAAGTACCAGGGGAACTTTCCAGATTACTACAACAAGAAGAAAGGACCATTCAGCCCCACGTGGAACCCGTGGATACGATCAATCTAGGTACCGAAGAAGACAAAAGAGAAGTCAAGATGGGTGCCAATCTGGAACCCAGTGTCAAGGAGCGTCTGATTCAGTTGTTACACGAATATGTAAAAGTCTTTGCCTGGTCGTATGAAGACATGTCGGGACTTGATGAAGACATTGTGGTATATCGTCTACCTACAAGAGAAGATTGTCTACCAGTAAAACAAAAGGTCCGTCGTATGCGACCAGACATGTCGGAGAAGATTAAGGCAGAAGTCATGAAACAATTCAATGCTAGATTCTTGGTTGTCACCTCTTATCCGCAATGGGTTTCCAATGTTGTTCCCGTCCCCAAAAAGGACGGCAAAGTACGAATGTGCGTGGACTACAGAGATTTGAATAGGGAAAACCCGAAAGATGATTTTCCACTTCCCCACATTGATATTCTGGTTGACAATACAGCACAACACAAAGTGTTTGCCTTCATGGACAGTTTCTCAGGCTACAACCAAATCAAAATGGCGCCTTAGGATATGGAGAAAACAACCTTTGTTACACAGTGGGGCACTTTCTGCTATAAGTTTATGTCGTTCGGACTGAAGAATGCTGGGGAAACCTATGAGCATGCCATGGTAGCTCTATTTCATGACATGATACATCACGAAATAGAGGTCTACATGGATGATATGATATCCAGATCTCAAACAGAAGAAGAGCATCTCGATCATTTACATAAACTGTTTGAGAGGCTGAAGAAATACAAGCTGAGGTTGAACCCAAATAAATGCACGTTCAGGGTACGGTCTGGTAAACTCCTAGGCTTTGTCGTCAGCAACAAAGGTATTGAGGTTGATCATGCAAAGGTTAAAGCGATACAAGAGATGCCTGCTCCTCGTACTGAGAAGGAAGTCAGAGGATTCTTGGGACGTTTGAACTACATTTCCAGATTCATTTCTCACCTGACAGCTACTTGTGAACCAATCTTCAAATTGTTGAAGAAAGATCAAGTAGTCAAATGGAATGACGAGTGCCAAGTTGCTTTGGACAAAATCAAAGAATACTTACAAGAGCCTCTTGTGTTAATGCCACCAATCGAGGGAAGAGCATTGATCATGTATCTGACTGTTTTAGAAAACTCAATGGGGTGTGTGTTGGGGCAGCATGACGAGTCTGGCCAAAAAGAGCATGTTATTTATTACCTGAGCAAAAAGTTTACCGACTGTGAAACAAGATATTCACTACTCGAGAAAACTTGCTGCGCTCTGGCATGGGCTGCTCGCCGGCTAAGACAGTATATGCTGACCCATAATACCTTGTTGATATCTAAAATGGATCCAATAAAATACATCTTCGAGAAGCCTGCTCTCTCTGGGAGAATAGCAAGATGGCAGATGATCCTGACGGAATATAACATACAATATACTACCCAGAAAGCAATAAAGGGCAGTGTACTAGTTGATCACCTTGATCACCAAGCTGTGGAAGACTACCAATCTATGAAGTTCGAATTCCCAGATGAGGACATCATGACGGTAAACAACTGTGAAGAATTCAGGCCATATGACAGACCTGAACAAGGATCCCGATGGACCCTGTTTTTTGATGGGGGCATCCAACGCACTTGGCAATGGTATTGGTGTTGTACTCGTATCTCCTGGAGGGTGTCATACTCCCTTTACCGCAAGACTCTACTTCAATTGTACAAACAACATGGCAGAATACGAAGCGTGCATCTTAGGTCTCAGTTGCCATAGATTTGGGGATCAAATCTTTGAGTGTGTTCGGAGATTCACCTTTGGTCATCAGTCAGGTCAAAGGGGAATGGGACACCAAACACCCTAACCTTATCCCTTACAAAGAACATGTTTTGACATTGCTGCCACATTTTGAGGAGATTACCTTTGAGCATTTCCCACGAGAAGAAAATCAGCTAGCAGACGGACTAGCTACAATGTGATCTATGTTTAAACTCAATTGGGATAACGGGGCTCCCCAGATCACCATCGGACGAATGGATGAACCAGCACACTGTCACAAGATTAATACTGAAGAAGTAGTGGACCAACCCTGGTTTCACGAAGTCAAGAGGTATCTCGAGTCTCAAGAATATCCAGAAGGAGCTTCAGTTAATGACAAGAAATTCTTAAGAAGATTCTCGGCTAAGTTCTTCCTTAGTAACGACATTTTGTACAAACGCAATCATGACTGTATTACTTTGGTGCATAGACAAAGTTGAAGCTAAAAGGATCATGGTTGAATTGCACGAAGGCACTTTGGTACCCATTCCAGTGGGCATACGATGGCAAAGAAAATCCTATGGGCAGGCTATTATTGGTCTACCATGGAAGCAAATTGCTATCAACACTCTCGAACTTGCCATAAGTGTCAGATTTATGCTGATAAAGTGAACGTACCTCCGGTTCCTATGAATGTCTTGACGGCTCCTTGGCCCTTTGCTATGTGGGGAATTGATATGATTGGGGAAATCAAGCCAACGGCCTCCAATGGACACCGGTTCATCTTAGTGGCCATTGACTATTTTACAAAATGGGTGGAGGCAACCTCTTTCGCTTCTGTTACCAAGAATGTTGTCGCCCGATTCATCAAACAGAATCTCATCTGTCGGTACGGTATCCCAGAGAGAATCATCACTAACAATGGTACAAATCTAAACAACACTATGATCACCGCCTTGTGCGAGCAATTCAAGATCCAGTATCACAATTCTTCCCCTTACCGGCCGAAGATGAATGGTGTTGTTGAAGCTGCAAATAAGAAAATTAAGAAGATCATACAGAAAATGACAGTCACATACAAAGACTAGCATGAGATGCTACCATTCGCTCTCCACGGGTATCGTACCACAGCTTGCACATCAACCGGGGCAACACCTTATTCTCTGGTATACAGCATGGAGGTTGTCTTACCTATTGAGGTCCAGATCCCCTCTCTGAGAATTATGAAGGATGTAGGGCTGAACGAAGAAGATTGGATCCAGACTCGACTTGATCAACTGAACTTAATTGATGAGAAAAGGCTTACTGATGTTTTCCATGGTCAAATGTATCAGAAAAGGATGATCAAGGCTTTCAACAAAAAGGTCAGACGCCAAGTGTATCAAGTCGGGGATCTGGTCATCAAGCGCATCATACTGCCACGAGGTGATCCCATGGGAAAATGGACTCCTACATACGAAGGAACATTTGTAATCAAAAACATATTCTCTGGTGGAGCAATGATATTGACCACCATGGATGGCAACGACCTGCCGCACCCTGCGAATGCAGACATAGTTAAAAGATATTACGCATAAGAGACCCTCTAGGTTGACACACCTAGGAAAACCAAGGGCATCCCGGCAAACCAAAGAGGTTCGGGCAAAAATTAGGGATAAAAAAAATTTGTACACCTAGCAAGTCGATAACCCGAAAGGGCGACTTGGGCAAAAAAGGGTTTCCCGGTGGACTGAAAACCCGAAAGGGAGGTCCAAGCAAAAGTTAGGGAATTAAAGCGTATGACTATGTCTCGTTGGATCACGTTACGGACAACCTTTGGCTTCCCTTGACAAACTCAGAAGTTTGAATTAATTCAATCATCTTCGGATGAGGCAATAAATAGACAGGATGCTCGGAGATATGAAGGCTATAGCAGAATAGGAACCCCATGGGATTATTTCACATGCTATCTTTTCTTTGTATCAAATTTTCATTTTTTTACGACGGAATTCTCTTACTAGAGTGTTTGTCTCATTGTACAAAATACTTACTCAAGGTCAATACAAAGATATCCCTTTAAAAGTGCAAAAACTATATGTTTTATTTACTCTTGTGTTTTGTTTGCAAAAACATCCAATGATTTATTGTTGAACATATGCATTTGAACATGTTAGAACAAAGTTTGAATCTACTACCCTATGTTTAAGTTTTGATGATAACAAATTGAAAAGATATACTATTTATGTGATTCATGTAAGAACTACTTGCTACCTAAAATATTACTTTCTGTTTTGCAAAAACTCTGATAGGTATCAGCAAGAGCACACCTAATCAGCATCAGAATATTGGTTCTTAACGTCAGCATCAGAAGATGCTATATCAGAATACCAGAATCAGAAGAATAACTCACGCGAATGCTGAAGCTTGATGAACAGAACTGCGCTCAACACTCTGATAAAGACAACAACAGTTCATAAGCACTTAAGCAGAGTCAGAAAGAGCCAAGCCAGAACATGCTTTAAGTAACAACGGTACTGTGCATTGAAAGCGTATTATTACCAACGGCTTCATTCCAGACAAGATCTGCTTAATAAGGAAAGTTTGTTATTAGCATTGAATCAGATTATTGCTCCAACGTTCAACAATCTCAGTGCTATATAAACAAGACTATGAAGATTGAATTGGCTAATGCTCTCCAACATATTACACGCCTAAAAGCTAATCATAATCTTCCTTCTCTCAGTTTGCTAAACGCTACATATCTCCTTACTCAATCATTGTTTATCAATCTAGTTTCATAAGCTTAAGTTGTGTAACATCACAGTTGTGATACAGTTTTGTAGAAAACATTCACACACCTAGATTTATCTTCTTTGTAAGAAAGTGTTTCCTTGACAAACCGGGCTGTGGTTTGCATCAAGAAGGCTTTAGCAGTTGTTAAAGCAGTTTGTAATATTCAGTTGAATATAGTGGATTAAGACCTCGTTGGAGAGAGGCGAAATCACCTTGACGGGTGAACTGGAGTAGTTTGAGATCAAACGAACCAGGATAAAAATATCGTGTTCATTGCAATTGATTTTCAGTTTTACAATTCAACCCCCCCCAACCCCTTCTTGTGTTTTTCACTTCTTTAATTGGCATCAGAGCGCCTGGTTCTGAGCTAAAACACTTAACCGTGTCAGTACAAGATCCAGCGTCAGAAAAACACAATGGCAGGAAATTACTCTCACACCAGCAATGACAACCATGAGGACAGAGACAGATTCAGCGGGAAACCTCCAGTCTTTGATGGAGAAAACTTTGATTACTGGAAAGACAGAATTGAAAGCTTCTTTCTGGCACATGATGCTGATCTGTGGGATATGGTGACAGATGGATACACGCATCCTATAAATGCAAACGGTCAGAAGATTGATAGGAAAACAATGTCTGACCAACAAAAGCGTGACTTCAAGAATCACCATAAGGCCAGAACCATCCTTCTCAGCGCCATCTCCTATACTGAATATGAAAAGATCTCCAACAGAGACACAGCAAAGAACATTTTTGACTCACTCAGAATGACGCATGAGGGCAACGTTCAGGTCAAAGAAAC
The DNA here is from genome assembly GCA_948472305.1 of Vicia faba. NCBI lineage: Eukaryota > Viridiplantae > Streptophyta > Magnoliopsida > Fabales > Fabaceae > Vicia > Vicia faba. Next base: position 1,210,631,667 of record OX451739.1, read on the forward strand.
TAAAGCTCTGGCGCTCATTCAGAAGTACGAGGCGTTCAAAATGGAAGAATCTGAATCCATTGAAACAATGTTCTCAAGATTCCAGATTCTGGTTGCTGGTCTCAAGGTTCTGGACAAAGGATACTCTACTGCTGACCATGTCAAGAAAATCATCAGAAGCTTACCCAAGCAGTGGAGGCCAATGGTTACAGCTCTGAAGCTAGCAAAAAATCTCAACAAAATTTCTCTGGAGGAATTTATCAGCTCCCTCAGAAGTCATGAGATAGAGCTAGAAGCTGATGAACCCCAGAAGCAAGGTAAGCCTTTAGCATTAAAATCTAACAAAAAATCTGAGTCTAAAGTTTTGCAGGCAGTTGAAGAAACATTTGATGGATCCTCATCAGAAGAAGACGAACTCTCCCTCCTCTCCAGAAGAGTGAATCAACTGTGGAAGCAGAGGCAAAAGAAGTTCAGGAATCCCAGAAGATCTGATCAGAACGAGTCTTCTTCCAGATACAGAAGGGCAGATTCTTCCTCTGGATACAGAAGATCTGAAGGCTCCTCAGGAAGCAGAAAGCCAAACACCAAGGACATCATCTGCTATGAGTGCAATGAGCAGGGACACTACAAGAGTGACTGCCCAAAGCTTCAGAGGGAAAAGCCCAAAAAGAAGTTTGGAAGAGAAAAGAAGAAAAGTCTCATGGCTACATGGGAGGACTTTGACTCGTCTGAAGCTGACTCAGAATCAGATGATGAGAGAGCCAACATCGCTCTCATGGCCAACATTTCAGAAGATAGTGAAGCTTCTGAATCAGACTCAGAATCAGATACTGAAGAGGTATTTCCTAACTTTGCTGTTAATTTTACCAAGGCTGAACTTGCTGAAAGCCTTAATGAAATTCTGGAAAGGTATCAGCAAATTAGAGTTAAATTCAGAGACCTAAAAAGGAAGCTTGAATCTGACTCTAATAAGACTGAGAGTCTTAAATTGGAGAATTCTGAGCTGAGAAATAAGATTTCAAAATTAGAAAATACTTTACAAAACTCTCAGAAGGAACCAATTTCTGAAACTCCCAGCAACGCTGATGAGATCATCAAGGAGTATGATCACAGTTTCCATAAGTTCCTCGCTAAAAGCATAGATAGAAGCAAAATGGCTTCAATGATCTATGGAGTTAGCAGAAACGGAAGGAAGGGAATAGGATACCAAGGTAAGGTTCCTACACCAAAGAATGTCATGGATTTAACCATTAAACACACTCCTCTGAATTCACATTTTGTGTATGGTCACACACATGATATTAAATACACTAGCAGTAAGTACTCTGTGAAACCAAAATTCAACCAGAGTTTTGGTAAATCTAACAAATCAGGACCCAAGAAAATCTGGGTACCTAAGGATAAAATAATACATGTTGCAGATATCTTTAGCAGCAAGTCAGAAACACCAGTCATGGTACCTGGACTCTGGCTGCTCGCGACACATGACGGGAAGAAGGCATATGTTCCAAAGCCTGGAACTTAAGCCTGGAAGCCATGTTGGCTTTGGAGGCAATCAGAGGGGAAAGATCATTGGCTCTGGAACTGTAGGTAATGGAAATCTTCCCTCTATTAATAATGTTCTGCTAGTAGATGGATTAATGCATAATCTGTTATCCATAAGTCAATTAAGTGATAACGGTTATGATATAATCTTTAATCAAAAATCATGTAAAGCTGTTAGTCAGAAAGATGGGACTATCCTGTTTAATGGAAAGAGGAAAAACAACATTTACAAAATCAAACTTTCTGAACTAAAAAGTCAGAATGTAAAGTGCCTTCTGTCTGTTAACAACGAGCAGTGGATCTGGCACAGAAGATTGGGGCATGTTAGTATGAGAAGAATATCTCAGATTAACAAACTCAATCTGGTCAGAGGACTTCCTAATTTGAAGTTCAATTCAGATGCTCTGTGTGAATCATGTCAGAAAGGCAAGTTTTCAAAACCTTCTTTTAAATCTAAAAATGTTGTTTCTACCTCTAAGCCATTAGAACTTCTGCACATTGACTTATTTGGACCAGTTAAAACTGCTTCAGTCAGTGGCAAGAAGTATGGGTTAGTAATCGTAGATGACTATAGCAGATGGACATGGGTAAAGTTCTTAAGACACAAGGACGAGTCACACTCTGTGTTTGTTACCTTCTGTAACCAAGTTCAGAATGAAAAGGATCTTAGAATCGTTAAAGTCAGAAGTGATCATGGTGGAGAATTTGAAAACAAAGATTTTGAGTCATTCTTTAATGACAGAGGCATTCTGCATGATTTCTCTTGTCCTAGAACTCCCCAACAAAATGGAGTTGTAGAACGAAAGAACAGAACATTGCAAGAAATGGCCAGAACCATGATCAATGAGACAAACGTTGCTAAGATCTTCTAGGCAGAGGCAATAAACACAGCGTGCTACATTCAGAATAGAATCTCAATAAGACCTATTCTGGAAAAGACTCCATATGAATTGTGGAAGAACAGAAAGCCCAACATTTCATATTTTCATCCATTTGGATGTACCTGTTTTATGTTAAATACAAAGAATTATTTGAACAAGTTTGACTCTAAAGCACAGAAGTGTATTATGTTAGGATACTCTAAACGCTCAAGAGGGTACAGAGTATACAATACAGAAACACAGATTGTGGAAGAATCAATCAGTGTTTGTTTTGATGACAAGCTTGACTCTGAAAAGTCAAAGCAGAATGAAGTTTTTGCAGGTATGGAAATTGAATTTACAGGTTCTGAAGACAAGTCATCAGAAGCTCTCAACACAGACACTCCTTCAACGTCTGAAAGGAGCACTGCTGGCAATCCTACAACAGCTGTTGATCAACCTCAGAAGAGATTACCCAGAAGCAGTTTGGATCACCCAGAAGAGACTATCTTAGGAAGAAAGGAAGATCCAATCAGAACAAGAGCAAGCTTCAGAAACTCTGAAGAAACCCTCATGGGACTTGTGTCTCTGATTGAACCTTCTTCTATTGATGAAGCACTTCTGGATAATGACTGGATTCTGGCAATGCAAGAAGAGCTGAATCAATTCACCAGAAATGACGTATGGGATCTTGTTCCCAGACCAAAAGGATTCAACGTCATTGGAACAAGATGGGTGTTCAGAAACAAGCTAAATGAACAAGGTGAAGTCATCAGAAACAAGGCACGACTGGTAGCACAAGTTTATAGCCAGCAAGAGGGGATAGACTATACAGAAACCTTTGCTCTAGTCGCCAGGTTAGAATCTATCAGACTTTTAATTTCATTTGCTGTTAATAGAGGCATCACTCTGTATCAGATGGATGTCAAGAGTGCATTCTTAAATGGTTATATAGAAGAAGAGGTTTATGTGCACCAACCCCCTGGCTTTGAAAATACAAAACATCCAGAACATGTTTTCAAACTAAAGAAGTCACTATATGGTCTGAAACAAGCTCCCAGAGCTTGGTATGAAAGGCTAAGTAACTTTCTGTTAGAAAATGAATTCACCAGAGGGAAGGTGGACACTACCTTATTCTGTAAATCAGTTAAGAATGACATCTTAGTCTGTCAAATTTATGTTGATGATATTATCTTTGGTTCTACTAATCCTTCTCTTGGAAGAAAATTTGCTAAGTGTATGCAGGCAGAATTTGAGATAAGCCTCATGGGGGAACTGAAATTCTTTCTAGGAATTCAGATCAATCAAACTCCAGAGGGAACTTACATTCATCAGAGAAAATACATCAGAGATCTTCTGAAGAAATTTGACCTCTCAGAATGTAAGCCATCAAAGATTCCAATGCATCCCACGTGCATTCTGGAAAGAGAAGAGGTAAGCAAAAATGTAGAACAGAAAGTCTACAGAGGTATGATTGGTTCTCTCCTTTATCTGACAGCTTCAAGACCTGATATATTATTCAGTGTATGTATTTGTGCTAGATTCCAATCAGATCCTAGAGAATCTCACTTAACAGCTGTTAAGAGAATTTTCAAGTATCTGAAAGGTACTACTAATCTGGGTTTGTTTTATAGAAAATCTAGTGATTACAGTTTAGTAGGCTACTGCGATGCTGACTTTGCTGGAGACAGAGTGGAGCGTAAAAGTACTTCTGGAAGCTGCCAGTTTCTGGGAGAAAATCTGATCTCTTGGTCCAGCAAAAGGCAATCAACAATTGCGCTATCAACAGCAGAAGCTGAGTACATAGCAGCAGCAGGATGTAGCACACAAATGCTCTGGATGAAAAGTCAGCTTGAAGACTTCCAGATTTTTGAGAGTAACATTCCTATACTCTGTGATAATACTTCTGCTATTTGCTTAAGTAAGAATCCCATTTTACATTCTAGAGCTAAGCATATAGAAATAAAACATCATTTCATTAGGGACTATATTCAGAAAGGAATTTTGAACTTAAAATTTATAGATACAGACCATCAATGGGCTGATATCTTCACTAAACCCCTTTCTGAAGATAGGTTCAATTTCATTCTGAAGCATCTCAGCATGAAAATCTGCCCAGAGTGAAAATGTTTTAATTCCATATATTTATCTTCAAAATGTACTTGTTTTACTGTGAACTTCTGATCAATCTCCTTTCAGAAAGATAGAACATGCAGATTGTATCAGATGCTAGTCTTAAAGATCTGAGAGTTTAAGCTCAAGGATAGACGTGCTGATTCCCAAATCAAACAAGTGTCATCCAATCATCAGCAAATCTCTGAAGCAGAACGCGTGCATGCTTCTGAGAAGGCAAAACGCTGATTGGGTGCATTGAGACACATGTCTGGTAACCGTTTTAAGTATCTTTCTCAAATTCCCCAAAATCAGCAAGCATTAAATGAAAGTAATCATGTTTTTAAAACGTAATCATGATTTTATTTCTCTTTCTTGAAAACGTTTATACTTTCAAAATATTCTGAAGCCTATTTAAGCATGCTAACTTCTCACTCTAATCTTTTACAGTTTCTCATTATCTCTCATATATTCTCTGCAATTTTTCTGTGTTCATCTCTTTCAAACCCATTTTCTCAGCTTTTTCTCAAAATCCCTAAGTGTGAACATGGCAACCTCCAGCAGTGCTTCTGCAGGTTCTCAGAAGAAAGCATCATCTGAACAGTATCAAGTTCCATTCAGAACACTCCTCACTCCAGTGAAGAATCTTGAAGTGTTATCTGAATTGATTATTGATTTTGGTAGTCTGAAGGAGAATGGCTTTGACTTAACAGAAGAAGTTAGGGCACAGAAATGGGAAAGGTATTTTGACAGGTTGGTTGGACCAACATTCCCAATGTTAGTCAAGGAGTTCTGGATTCATGCAACTTCTTCAACGCATCAAGTCACCTCCTACATAATGGGGAAGAAGATTGTGATCACTGAGGATCACATAGCAAGGTTAATTGGTTACAGTGGCGGTGGCGTCCGCTGTATTGATATGGCTGAGAGATGTGCTGACGTGGGCGTCATAGCAGAAAGGATTTTCACCCATGGGGTGCCCAGCAGCAAGATCAGAGATCTGAAGGATCACCACGGAGTTTGGGCGAAGATAATTCTGGGGTGTTTTAATCATAGGAAGCCAACTAGTTCCCCTGATTACATAAATATAGATCAGCAATTTCTGATCTATTTTATCAATCAGAAGGTAAAAATCAACTTGGCTCATCTTCTGTTTAATCACCTCAGAACAAGCGTGAAGGAAACCAGGGAAGAAGAAAGAACAAAGAGGGATTGGATACCCTTTGGAAGGTTGATATCAGATATTCTGACTGAGAATAGGCTAATAGAGCACCTGATAGAAGCTCAAGAGTTAAGCACCATTGAACCAACGGTTGGGAAGCCTCTGAACGCGAAGAATCTGAAGAAAATGAAGTTAATAGAGAATATCAAAAAGGAACCCAGCGCTATTCCTATTGTTGATATCACCAGCAGAAGAGTCCCACTGAGTGACTTTCCTTTATTTTCTGAGATAGAATCTAAACCAGTGGTGGTTCTCAGATATCTGGACGCGTGCAAAGCTGATGGTACAGATCCAAATCTGAATATCAAAGATCTGCACCAACCTCAACCAGAAGTTACACTGAAGAAGACGAAGAAAAGGAAGGCCCCTTCAGAAGGAACATCCCAGCAGACACCCAAGAAAAGAGGTAATTTATCTGTTGCTTCTGTTTTAAATTCTTCTACTATTCTAGCATCAATCCCATCTCCAACTTCTCATAGAATCCCAATCCATATCCCAACAATAGATGAAACCGAATCAGAAGATGACCCTTCTGAGGCACTACAACTCAGAAGACCCCGAACCAAACATCCCAAACCAACAATTTCAACAACATCAGCAATTGACAAAGTGATGTCTGACATTGATCAACATGCTTCTGATCACCCCTCCAACAATCCAAACTCTGAACCACAAATTGTCCACTCTCCACAACCAGAATAACCTCTCTCACCCATTCCAGAAGAACCACATATCCCTGAACAACCAGAAATTCCACCTCCTTCTCCACAACCAGCAATCCCTTCTCCCTCTCCTCAACCAGAAATTCATCCACCATCACCTCAACCATCACCTCAACCTGAGTTTCATCACTCTGAAACTCCAACTCCTCCACCTTCTGAACCTCACTCTCCTCAATCCTCTGAACCACAACCTCTGGCAATCCAGCTGCCATGTGGAACAACAGTAACCATGGCCCAGCTGCCATCCTCGCTAGAATCTACACCACCAAATACTCCCAAAACCCCAAACAGTCCAATCATTATTTCTGATTCTCCCACTCCATCTCCAAAACAAACAGCTCCCAAGCAAACCACCGAAAACCCCAGCAGGACCTTCATAGATTTAACAATCCTTGACCGTCTTGCTGATCTGAAAAATAAAATAGCCATTCCAAAACCAAAACAGCCAGATGTTGGCTCTGGTATTATGAATTTTGAAACAGGTTTGCAGCAGTGGATTGCTTCTCTGAAGCAAGTCTGTCCTGGGATGATTGACCCAGCTGCCTCTGACCAGCTCTGGTCACAATTCAGAATTTGGGTACGTGCTGAAGCCCTCAAGTTGCAGGATATCAACTATGAGCAGGCACAACAGAACTTCAGCAAGCTGCTGAAGGAAGTTGAAAGTCAGCTGCCACAGGAAGACGTGCTCCTTCTGGATAGTGAGCCATGGTCTGAGAAACAGCCAGCTTCAAAAGTGCAACCAGAAGAAGACAAGACTATTCAAGCTGAAGCAAGTCAAGCAGAAGATGTTGCAGAAAGCTCTCAGAAGCTCCCTGTTGTACCCCAAAATTTGCCCTCCCATATTCTTCAAGTTTTGACAAGCATCACCTCAAAGGGTTCAAAGTCTACTCAAGGGCTACACAGTCAACCACTCTCCTAAGCCATGCAAATTAGGGTTTTGGTTCTTGCAAGGAGGTTGAGGTTTTCAAGGGCTCAATCAAGTCCCATATGCTCATACACATTGTCAAGCACCTACATGTCAAGTTTCAAGGCTTACAAGGTCAAGTTGCACGGTCAAAAGTCCCATTTGCTCAACAGTCAACTATAGGGGCAAAATGGTCATTTGGCAGTCAAAAGTCAAAAATTTTGGTCAACATCTTATTTTGAAGCCACAATCATAATTTGGTCAAGTCTTGACCATGATTTCACAAGAATGGCTCAAAAATCATCAAGGTGTCAAAAGTTTCTATTTTTGGACAATTGAAAAGTCAACTGTAACTTGACCAAGGCATAACTTTTTCATGGTTCATCATAAAAATCCCATCCAATGCTCATCTTGAAGGGGAAGACATTTCCTACAACTCATCTTCACATTCCAAGTCCAAGAAATGCTCTCACAAAAAGTTATCAATTTCAACATTATAGGTCATTTTCAAAAGTCAACAAAAAGGCACTTTGAGTCAAAGACCATAACTTGAGATTGGTAAATCAAAATGACATGGGACCAAAGACATTGGTTAGAGGACTTCAAGACCTTTCCAAAATGTCCAAGAACATGTTCATAACTTCAAAATTGAGCAAGATATGCATTGGAGAAGTTGGGAAATTTTTGTGAAATGGCCAAAATCATTTATCCTTGAAATTTCATTTTTGACAAAAGGGGCCTACTTTTTCCACTTGAATCAGCTTGGCCATGCTTCCCACGTGTCCCACTTTTTATTTCAATATTTAAAATTAATTTTTTCATTTTTGTTAGATTTTATTGGATTTAATTCATTTTAAATCCTTTAAAATCAAATAAAAATCAAAAAGGTTAATTAAGGGACATATCTTGCTTTGATTAGATTTGAACCACCATTATGCATATACCAAATTCGTTCAAGACCTATTTCAAGCAAAAAAATTCAAATTTGGAGCAAATATGGCAAGTTATTTCAATGGTGATTATGGAGAAAATCAAAACTTCATTGCAAGGCTTAAAAGCTCCTTAATGTGACTGATTCTCATCCAAGCCTATATATACAAGCCTTGCAAGCCTCATTCAGAACCTAGAAAAAAAAGGAGAGTGTGCACAAACGACCAGAGGAAAGGTTCAAAATTTGTCCAAAAAAGTGAGAGATCTAAAGCGGTGTTGCAAACATTTTCAGATCCAAGCAAGCACGTGGCTTTCTTCCTTGCCACTCCCTGAAGCCAAAGCAACCACAAACGCGTCCTAAGGTCCACTACCAAGCGCTGTAAGTTGTCTCAAACTCACCCCTGTACACGAAATCATGTTTCTCCATTCTTGCACTTTTTCTGGAAAATAATAGCATATTCATACTCCATGCGTAATTTCCAATGTAACTGATATATTCAATTTCATTTTTAGGCTTCGTATAACAATACCCGTGCCTAGGGTTCGTTGGTTTTGTTTTTTAGGTATTTTGTCTACAGGTGAAATTGGGACAAACCATAAGCATAGACGTGATCACGAGACATGGACGATCACAACCATGGGCTTAGATGGAATTTTTGATTCCTAAGGATGATTTTGAGTAAAACCTCCAAAATCCGGCCTTCACCTCCTTGGTTTAGCATTTCTTTTCTTATTTTCTTTCCTTTTATTAATTATTATTATTATTTAGTTAGTTCACAAATAATTATTTTCATAAATTCAGAAAAAAAACAAAAAAAATGTAATTATTATTATTATTATTAATTTCACTTTAGTAATTATTTTTGTAAATAAAATACTAACAAATTAATTAGTTTAATTAGTTAATTTTAACCTTTTTTCACAATAAATAAAAACAAATTTAGACTTAGGCTTTTTCTTTTGAAATTTTTAATTCTTTTTTATTTTATTTCATAAAAAACATAAAAAAGGTCAAAAAATATTTTCTTGTAATTAAAATCATTAATTAATTTTCAATTTCAAATATTTAATTCCTTTAAAGGGTCCAACGCCCTCGCACCTTCGAATATAATTTCTCTTCGCGCATTTATTTTACTTTTCTTTGTGAAATTTATGTACTTGCCCCAAAGCCTTGTAATAATAATTAGGACATTTACTATCCGCACTTTTATTTAAAATCGGGTCTTTGTTTAATTTGGCGATGTAGACCCGCGCCTTGTAATAGCGTAGGACCTTTATTTTTCCGCATTTTAATTTCCGCACCCTTTAAACTGTTAATCACATGAAAGAATGTATGCCCAAATAAAATCAAAGTGTAGCTCACCCAATGCATGACAAGACAAATAATAACTGAAAATGACACACAATTCACACACCACTCTTAGGGTACGCCACACTGTTGCCTTGCCCCTCGAAACGTGGTCGTCGAGTATAGGACGTCTTAGTGAGTCCTTATGTTCCATTGATCTAGTTGCCTCGAAACAGTTGCCTCGAAATGGTTGCCTCGAAACAAGTTTCCTCGGAATAAGTTGCCTCAGAATGGTTGCCTCGGAATAAAAAGATCAATGGCATAAGGGTAGCTTCTAAGGTGTCTTACTATTGCTCGGTGACCACACTGTCCCTAATCCTCGAATTGACCCGAACACCTCCAATGGTGGTGCTACCTACCTCTCAATGGTGGGATGGCATTACCTTAAGGACATTTACACAGACTAATTCCTTAGGGTAGGTAGATGACTCGTAGATACTTGCTCTAATTCAAAACAAAATCAAAAACTTCTTTTCACACCTCACACTTTCAAAAAGCTTTCAAAAAACAATTTTTCAAACACTCTTGAGGACTGATACAAGAGTCGATCTGAATCTTTTAACGAAACTTTTTCAAACCCACTCACACTTTGAAAAGCGAACATTTTGAAAACATAAATGAGCAAGTATCTAAGAGCCCATGGATAACCATGGATAGAAAGGGTGCTAACACCTTCCCTTTCTATAAATCTACCTCCCGAACCGAGAGATAATCTCATAAGGAATTTTTCTGTGCTTTTGTCCTTTCCATGTTGGAGAAAATAAAAGACGGTGGCGACTCTTGCTTCCGCGACATTTCGCGAACCAGCGTTAAACAGTCAGTTCCAGATCCACCGATCACACTCCCTGCTTCTGATGTTTCTCAAGCTGCTTTGGACAGGCAGACTCTGGAAGAGCTGAAGCTGAATGACATGCGTCTGCAACAAAGGATGGATGAAAATGACCAGAAGATGAAAGAAAGGATGGATGTGCAGGATAGCAAGATAGACACAGTTGTCAGCATGGTGCACAAGCAGAATGAGACTGCTGATCAGATCAAAGCCATGCTGGAGAACCTGTTCACACGCCTTCCTCCCCAACCTTAGTTTTTCATTCATGACATTTTCATGTTTTCTTCGCTTATCTGTTGTACTGTTTTGTTTGATTCTGAATACTTTAATATGACAAGTTTTTCTGCTCTAAATTGTTTTAGCACTTCACTTACACTTTTTGATTGCTGACAAAAAGGGGGAGAACAAGAATGATATTTTCAATAATAACGGATTACTAAGACAGAAAATCTCAAACATTCTAACTCTGATATACTTGAATATGTTTTCTGTTTTTGCTTAAGTCTACAGGTACAAGAATGCTCTCTGATATTCTGAAGACTAAAGCTCTGATATTCTGACCCAAAGCAAAGCTCTGATAGAAAAGCTCTGATACGCTAATCTGAAGCTCTGCTCTGATATGCTGATCTAAAGCTTCTGATAGTCAAAGACTCTGATATTCTGATGCTCAAAGAAAGGCAATAAAAATCTGATCCTGAAGAACTCTTGGAATTAAAAAGGGAAGCAATAAATTCAGGGGGAGTATCTCTCAACTCTGATATCTCTTTATCCCTTATCTTTGATAACCTCTTACTCTGATACATCTTATCATTCAGTTATCTCTGATACTTTTCACGTTATTTCCAATTAAAATATCTAGTTTTTGTCATCATCAAAAAGGGGGAGATTGTTAGAACAAAGTTTGAATCTACTACCCTATGTTTAAGTTTTGATGATAACAAATTGAAAAGATATACTATTTATGTGATTCATGTAAGAACTACTTGCTACCTAAAATATTACTTTCTGTTTTGCAGAAACTCTGATAGGTATCAGCAAGAGCACACCTAATCAGCATCAGAATATTGGTTCTTAACGTCGGCATCAGAAGATGCTATATCAGAATACCAGAATCAGAAGAATAACTCACGCGAATGCTGAAGCTTGATGAACAGAACTGCACTCAACACTCTGATAAAGACAACAACAGTTCATCAGCACTTAAGCAGAGTCAGAATGAGCCAAGCCAGAACATGCTTTAAGTAACAACAGTACTGTGCATTGAAAGCGTATTATTACCAACGGCTTCATTCCAGACAAGATCTGCTTAATAAGGAAAGTTTGTTATTAGCATTGAATCAAGATTATTACTCCAACGTTCAACAATCTCAGTGCTATATAAACAAGACTATGAAGATTGAATTGGCAAATGCTCTCCAACATATTACACGCCTAAAAGCTAATCATAATCTTCCTTCTCTCAGTTTTCTAAACGCTACATATCTCCTTACTCAATCATTGTTTAGCAATCTAGTTTCATAAGCTTAAGTTGTGTAACATCACAGTTGTGATACAGTTTTGTAGAAAACATTCACACACCTAGATTTATCTTCTTTGTAAGAAAGTGTTTCCTTGACAAACCGGGTTGTGGTTTGCATCAAGAAGGCTTTAGCAGTTGTTAAAGCAGTTTGTAATATTCAGTTGAATATAGTGGATTAAGACCTCGTTGGAGAGAGGCGAAATCACCTTGACGGGTGGAATGGATTAGTTTGAGATCAAACGAACCAGGATAAAAATATCGTGTTCATTGCAATTGATTTTCAGTTTTACAATTCAACCCCCCCCCCCCCCCCCCCCCCCTTCTTGTGTTTTTCACTTCTTCAGAACATAATTACTGTTTAAAAATAAATAAAAAAATAGAAAGACAATTACCAATGGCTTTAAGGGATAGGGAAATCTCTCTAGGCTATTTCAAAAATCCCCACAGTATACAGTATAATCCCCAACAGAACAACGCTTTTAGTTAACAATCCCCGGTAGAAGTCACCAGATTTCTCAGGATCTCCCAACAGGATTTCACAAGAAGTACACGGAATTTCCCTTACAATAGAGTTTATTTCTCTAAAAGGAAATTCATCAACACTTCAACTTCACAACATGAAGACTTACACTCCATATCCTCAGCAGAAGTCATGGATTTATTTTCCCTAATCCAACAGTAGTGCAGCGGATCAGCTCACATACACATACACCACATTCATATATCATAAACATTGATAACACGAATGCATACAACCTAATCCCATTATGCATACATTTCATGCAATATGATATTGCATATTGGCTAACTTTTTACCCTTTACAGGATAAAGATAATCAACAGCTACCACTATTCAAAGGCTTTTTCAGATACGGATTCCATCCTGATACTCATTCAGATCCAGCTTTCAGATACAGTTCAGATACGCTCCAGATACGGATGTCATCCTGATACTCATTCAGATCCAGCTTTCAGATACGCTCCAGATACGGATGCCATCTTGATACTCATTCAGATCTAGCTTTCAGATACAGTTCAGATACGCTCCAGATACGGATTCCATCATGATACTCATTCAGATCCAGATTTCAGATATAGTTCAGATACGCTCCAGATACGGATGCCATCCTGATACTCATTCAGATCCAGCTTTCAGATACAGTTTAGATACGCTCCAGATACGGATGCCATCTTGATACTCATTCTGATCCAGCTTTCAGATACAATTCAGATACGCTCCAGATATGGATTCCATTCTGATACTCATTCATATTCAGCTTTCAGATACAGTTCAGATACGCTCCAAATTCGGATGTCTTTCTGTCACTCATTCAAAAATATGGTCCAGATACGAGTCAGATACAATTCATTTATGAATATTATTCTGTTGCTCATCCAAGACCTCTGCTAGTTCAGATAAATCTCTCAACGATTATCCTAATTCTTTCCCAATATGTACTTTTTCTGTTTCAAATAAATCACTCCAAAGATTTATTTTGATTCGTTCCCAGTTGAAATCAAGTTCAGACTTAGTCCATTTTCTGTCAACAATCACCTTCGGATGGCATCTATAAGCCCATCTCCGACAACTCTCCATCATTTCCTTAAATGGCATCTTTAAGCCCATTCCCTACACAACATATCACCGAGTGCAAATTTCTGGACACTCTAGTGTTCAATCATCTTCCACTTTCAAACTACGAACAGCAAACATGCCAATCTCACTTTTCAAGTTTAAGAAGATTCAACAGGGGCAGCTGTTGTACCCCAAAATTTTGCCCTCTCATTTTTATTTAGGATACTATCCTAGGTCTTCTCGAATACTCAATTTGGCTCAGAAGTTGATCAGACAGATTCTCTTGCTAGGCAGTAAGTCCACAATTAGGGTTTTGCATTTCCTAAAGAAAATTGAATCTTTAAGATTTCAAATGGTCTTCATAGAACTTCATGTCTCCTCAAGGTTGTTTAAGCCAGTTTTCAAACCTTGCATCGCAAGTTTGCTCAATCAATGGTTCAGATAACTGAAAACGACTACGTTGACCCAAAAATCGACCTTTTTGCGAGAACAAGTTCAAAAGATCGTAACTTCTTCATTATTCAATATTTTTGAGTGGTTCTTATTGCGCATGATTCTCCTTGATTCCATCTCCAATTTCTCTTCACAAATCAAGAGTTGATTACGTATAGAAGGTCACCAAAATTCGATTACATTAGAAGTCGCATCATGGACTTTGACTTAATTTTAAATAACAGTCGTTTGATTTCTAAAAATTTTGATTTCTTCAAATTACAAGATCTTGAGACGATTATTTCTGTATATGGTCATAAGTGATGTCGCTCACGAGTTTAATTTCAAAGATCAAAAGGAAATTATGTTTGGAAGACCTCAAAAATTATCGAATCGTTGTAAGTCATTTGTTGATTTTTGAATGTTTTTAACTACAGTTTGTTGCAAGATTGATGAATGTTCTTAAAACATGTTTTCTTTTATCGAGCGTGGCGTACGAGTACATTTTTGAATGCAGGTTTGAATTGGATACGATTTAAAGATTAAGGCTTTCGTTTAAAACAACCATGATTTTGGATTCAAGTTGACCAAGTGGAATTGAATTCTTAAACATTTATTTTGTTTAGGAATTGGATTAGAGTACAAGGCGCGTGTTTGTTTAAAAATACAAGTTACAAATTCATTTGTGATTGCTTGGAATCCAAGTTACCAGACTGAAGTATTTCATTTCAAACTATTCCAATGGGGAATTTCAAAATTTAATTAAAATACAAAGATTTGTATAGAATCCCATCATATCAAAAGTTGTTCAATGCTTTGAATTATTACATTGCAAATAAAATTACAAAAATTTTGTCTTGTTTACAAAGAATCATAAGTTTCTTGTTTACAAAGAGAAGTTTTGTTTCTTCTTCAAGTCTTCCTTGCTTCGTCTTCAAGCAACTCATCCCAAGCCTCGCTTGCCATTCATGAAACAAGAAGAAGAAAGTTAGCAAGCATTCAATCAAAGTAATGTGTAAAGAAGAGAAATTCATCATTAGGGTTTGCATTTTGGAATCATAAAGTTTGTTTGTTTTAATCACAATCCATTTCTCCCTATTTTGCAAATCTCAAAGCTTAAGTTTTGGTTCACAAAAAAAGGGGAAAAGATATATACAAGGCAGGCCTACAAGCAAATAAAACAAGCTACTGCAACAGTCCAAACAAAACAGGGTTGCATTGCAAAATCACCAAACAAAACGGGGCTGCATTGCATTTGCAGCAAACAAATACAAACAAGGCAATATAGGCTGCTAAGGAACCAAAACAAAGCAAAACCAGCAGGGCAAGCAAGTTGCCCAAACAGCTAGTGCAGCAGTCCATAAAGCCAGCAAGCAAGCTGCCTAACCTCCTGTCAAACAAAAGCAAGCATAGCAAGCAAGGTAGCACAGCAGCACAAGAATACAGGACAGCAGCATCAAATAAAAACAAAACGAGAAACAATATAGAACAAGTATAGCATAAGCATAGCAGCAGCAACAAGGCTAGTCAGCTTGTTCACACATCATCATTTTCCTAAATACTGCAAACCCTTCAGAGTTTCAAAAAATAAGCAAAACTGCGTTTTTTTCTTCATTGAAAGAGGAAAGAGGAAAGATGAAAGAGATATCACCTAGCAATACAGTCCAAAGTCCTGCTATATACCAAAAACTCAGCCCAACTGTTGCACAAAAGAGGCAACTCAAGGCCTGCACCTCAAAAGACTACAGTCAGCATATCGGAAAATATTCAAACCCTAAAATTCTCCCGCACTTTTCACCATGTTTTCATTATAATACCAGTTGCTATTTCACAAAGAAAGAGGTGGCCAAAACAATATACAAACCAACCAAGCAGCAAAACCAGCAAGATTAAAACCAAGAGCCAAAACCAGAAAAGATACAAAACCAAACAGCAAGACAATATACAAAATAAAACAGCAAGGCCAGCAAAGATACAAAAACTAAGAGAGCAGACCAGCAAGACAATATACCAACTAAGCCAATATACACACAAAAGCCAGAAAACAAAAAGAGATAGAACAGAATCCATCACCTTATAGATCCACAACCCTTTTCCAACTGCTTTCACCTCATCATCATCTCCCTTCCTCACTCACCCTCAATCACCACTGAACACCATCATCTGCCTCATCCCTCTATCCAGCAAAGCTCACAAAATGCAAAGGGAATCACAAGAGAACTAAAGCCAGCAAAACGAAGGAAGAAGCCATACCAGAAAGAAGAGTTTCCACAGGTATAATCCTTTCCCCTAATCTCACGCCTCTACTCATATATTTTCTGCATCTACTAGGGCATAAAAAAACAAAAAATCATTAAACACAGATAATTGCAAAAATACAGTAGCACAAACCTTCAATCTTCTCCAAATCCATCACTGATTCCCCTTAATGAGTATTATGAGAGGCGGAGTTTAGGGTTAGAGAAAGGTTCGGTCTTGTATCGATAAAGAGAATAAAATCACTAGGTCAATTTGGTGAGGATGAGAAAGACGAGAGAGATAGGTTCCGATTACAGAGGGTTGGAAGAAGGTTAGGACAAGATGATGTTGGAATTCTCAAGTATCGAGAGAGAAGGAAGAAGATAACGTGAAATTAGAAAGAGAGAAAGGGTTTGTTGTTAGGGTTCCCAATTGAAATAACAACAACAACAATAGCGTCCCCTTCTGTTTAGTGCAAAACCCCCTTCCAATTCCTTCCTAAAACCGGGTTTGGGCCTGGTTTATCTTGGCCCAGCCCATTTTTTAATTTTCACAATATATGTTTGCAGAGGTGATTAAGGTAATGAATGAGCATTTGGTGTAGCGGTTAGGGTGTGTGTAAGATGTACGTGAGGTCCTGGGTTCAAGACCCCCTTGGGAAATTTTTTTTTACTGTTTATTTCATTTTCTTTTTTTGTTAAAACAAAACCCCTTGGGCTTAATCCTCTAAAGCCCATGTTCAAAAAAGACAGCATCACCCCATTTGTAAATTTAACACCCCATTCCATTTTTTTTTGTTTTATTTTTATACTTAGTTTTTGATTTTATTTGTGTTTATTAATTTAATAACTCATGAATTTTGTTAATTAATTTTCTTAATTAAATTTAGTTCTTAGTTCTAATTTCATTTAGGAAAAAAACTTGGTAATTATTTTTACTAACTAATTTTTGTATTGTAGTCTTAATTTGTTTATTTAATTTCTTAATAATAAAAACCCTAAAAAACAAAAATACATGCATTTGATTTAATTCTTTAGCTAATTAATAGAATAGATTTTTCTATTTTTCTTTTCAAACTTTTCAAACAAAAAAACAAGAATCTTATTTCCTTATCTTTATTCTGTTAATTAATTTTACTTCATAAACTTGTTGTAATTTTGATTAATTGCTCGATTCGATTTGGTTGTATTGTTTGCCTATTTGGACATTTAATTGCATTAATCCATCCCCATTTGTAAATTTTGTACCCCCATTCCCGAAAGTTATGTAATAGCGTAGAAATTTAGTTTCCGCAATTTACTGTTTTACTTATACTGTATAGTAATTAGCCATGCATGGCAAGATTTAAAATCAATCGCTAGATAACCTAATTTCAAAGACAATATAACTTGAATCAATTACACTTTTTCACACGCACACCTATAGGGTAACCTCGCCCGTTGCCTCGGAAACACAGTCATGTCCCTCGATTATGGGACGCTTTAGCAAAGACCCTTCGATAAAAAAAGATCGTAGTCCCTAGATGACCCTTCGATGTTGCCTTCGATAAAATGATCTAGTCCCTTACGAAAATTGCTAAAGCGTCTCACAGGTTGCCTTCTATGATTGTACGATTGACCCGCGCTTGTCCCTTCACATCCAACAATGGGGCTTCTTACCAAATCAATGGTAAGATAGCAACATATAAAGGAGGAGGAAAAGAACATTTAAGACCTTTTGAGTAAGTAGATTCGCTCCTAGTTGCTCGCTTGCTCACGACAAAATCACTTTCACATCAATACTTTCATTTCAAAACATTTTCGAAAGATAAAACATTTTTGTATACGTTCTTATAAGAGACGAGAACCATTGCAAAAACATCTTTTCAAAATCACTTTCAAAAACACATTCTATAAACACCACTTTGAACTATTTTTCAAAACAACACTTTGTACACGTTCTTATAGAAACGAGAACCATTACAAAGACATTTTCAAAATACTTTCAAAACTCACGCAACAAGCACATTCAAACAAAAGCAAGTGATCTAGCAAGTAACTAATCTAATGTTTTTTTGTGATTTTTTAATTTAAAGTTAATTTAAAATCAATAGAGAAATGAATAAAGAAAAATTAAAGATAGAAGAACCCTCATTCGATTCAAAGGGAAAATGTGGCCTTTCGTTCCATGGAAGAATGATGGGCTTTCGGTTCAGAGGAAGGTTCCTTTCGATCCAGGGAAAAAACGGGAGGCTTTGATCCAGAGAAGGAAATGTATTCTTCGATCCAGGAGAAGATGGCTATCCTTCGATCTAGTGAACGGATGTTACCCTTTGATCCAGTGAAAGGATGTGGCTTTCGATCCAGAGGGCATTGTTGAGGGCCTGATGGATCTCCTATGAGGGAACTGAATCTGCAAAGGTATGTTAGCAAAACAAATATGCAGGACCTGGGTATCGAACCCAGGTCCTTCGATCCTATGTGTGTTGGTCTGTTCAGGATGGATCTGCAACAAGTGTTAAAAACAAAACAAATGCAGGCCTGGGTGTCGAACCCAGGTCCTTAATCTTGAATACAAATCGAATTCCTTACAAGGGTTAATATATCATTCAAATGTAAAGTTTGGTCTTTTGCCAATTCTTACTAGTAGTTAGAAGCTTTGATTTATAACTTTTGGATGTAGAGATGCTTGCTTAGGGGCTGGTGATTGCGAATACTTCCTGCAGACTTTAGGGAGTGAATAGAGTGTTGCTGAGAACTCTTTCGATTGGGACTACTTGTAAGGATTTTGATAGTTTCAATATGGATTATGTGGCAGCGCGTGCGTGTCTTTCTTTCTTGGGGGTTTGTCCTCTTTTTTTTGTCCTCCTTTGGAGCTTGCTAGTGTGCTTCTTATATAGATGGGATGGGGGGGACAAGAGGGTAAAGGAATAAACAGCCATTAAATTTGTGTTTTAAGGCCATAAATATTACTTTGAAACTTTGCCAAAGACATGGTTTCTTGTCCCTTTTTGAATTTTCTATGAACCTGGACACATTTGACTTTCGAATTCCCTCCTTCGAATGACTCTGATTTCCTCCTTTGAATGGCCTAGAGTCTTCATTCAAAGTGTTCAGAAACCTCTCTATTAGAGCTTCTTCGATTAGTCAGCTTTTGCATTGATTACTTGATCTTGTTCTAATATGCCAATCGAAGGACACTTGTTAATCATGCCTTCGAAGTACCCCTTATCCTTGCTCTTCGATTGGGCTTGAATTGTCTCCTTCGAATGGCTCAAGTCTCATCATTGGGGCCTCTTTGATTGAGCTCCTACTCAGCTATTCCCAACAAAAACTCTTTCCAGGCTAATCGAAGCTTCCATCAGTATGAATGCTTGTGCAGGAAGCTTGAGTATGGCAATATGTGGGATTTTGGGCCATCCAACATCTTTGCATATTTCTCTTTCATTTTGGCCAACTAGATTTAATCTTTGACCAAACCCCTTTCTTTCAGACAACACTAAGTGTCCTTCGAATGGGCCTTTAAATTGCTTCTTCAAATGGATCATTTATGTGTCCTTCGAATGGCTTTAGATTGGACCCATCTATTTACCTTAGTTGTTTGATTCAGATACCCCAAGTAAGAACTTCATTTTGTCAACCAAAGCCTCCTTCGTCACTTCCTTCGAATGCCAATGCACAGGAAGCCTGGGCCTAGCCACATGTAGGAGCAAGACTCATCATAAGATAAATTTGCATTCAGTGATTATGTGTCTCTTTCGAATGGACAGCAACATGTGTCCTTCGAATGGGCCTTTGGAGTGCTCTTTCAAAGGGGTCATATTATGTGTCGTAGTGTAGAAACTATGTTGAGGGATCTTGGCCTTGAGAGCAAGCATAGAGGAAGTCTTTGCCTTATGCATTGAAGGCAATCATAGAAGAAACATTTGCCCTTGTGAATCCAAAGCAAGCATGAAGGGGCTTTTGTCCTAGTGAATCAAAGGGAACTTGAAGAGGCCTTTAGCCTTGTGAATCAGAAGGAACTTGTAGAGGCCGTTAGCCTTGTGAATCGAAGGCAATCCTGAAGTAGCCAATGCACAGTCGAAGCCTTGTAATTGAACATGATCGAAGGGGGGCCCAGCGCCCATTCGAAGCTTGTGAATCAGACATGCATCAAAGAGTGCCAAATGCCTAATCTAAGACTTTGAAACAAAGCTTGCTAGAAGGATTTTTATGCCCAATCGAAGCTTGTCAGTATGCCAATCGGAAGACACCTTATTCATCTTCAAAAAATTTCATTTTCTTTAGGCAAGTGTTTGTAACCAACCATGTAAGAAAAGATCTTGGAAAACATGAGAGGGCAAATTTTGGGGTACAATAATAGTGATTATGACTTGGAAAAATGGATCTTCCCAACCATCAGTGGTGGACTCAACAATTGGGAGGCCAAAGATTGTGTTCCCATCTCTTTTATTCAAGAGTAATTTGTCTTTTTTTGTTTTGGGATATGTAATATGTGAACAATTGAAACTTTAAAGCCTTGTGTCTTACCCGAGGCACAATGGTCTATTTGTGAGGGCCATTACTTCATTTTCATATGTCATCAATAAAACATTGGACGTTTTGTATGAAAATTTTATGCTCTTTGTTTTTCTTTCCTGCTTTTTACTTTATATACAGTTATGCTCTTACACAAACCCACATATCAAACTGCAGATCCACATCCACTCTGGATCCCATTGATAATGGTTCTGCTATTGCCAGTTATGACTTTGAAAATCTGATCTACCAAGCTGAGGATGAAGGTGAGGAAGATTGTAAGGTACCAGGAGAACTTGCCAGACTGTTACAACAGGAAGAAAGGGAAATACAGCCTCATGAAGGGCCGGTTGAAACTGTTAATTTGGGTACTGAAGAGGATAAGAAAGAAGTCAAGATAGGTTCCGATCTGGAGCATAGTGTCAAGAAACATATAATTCAAATGTTACATGATTATGTTAAGGGTTTTGCCTGGTCGTACGAAGACATGCCAGGAATTGACACCGATATTATGGTTCATCGCCTACCTACAAAAGAGGATTTCCCTCCAGTAAAATATAAAGTACGTCGCATGCGGCCAGAGATGTCAGAAAAGATCAAGACTGAAGTCATGAAACAGTTCAATGCCAGTTTCTTAGTCGTCACCTCTTATCCATAATGGGTTTCCAATGTTGTCCAGTACCTAAAAAGGACGGTAAGGTACATATGTGCGTGGATTACAAAGAATTGAACAGGACAAGCCCCAAGGATGACTTTTTGCTTCCCCACATTAATGTTCTGGTTGACAACACCTTACAACATAAGGTGTTCTCCTTCATGGATGGCTTCTCTGGGTATAATCATATCAAAATGGCACCTAAGGACATGGAGAAAACAACCTTCGTCACACAGTGGGGCACTTTCTGTTACAAAGTTATGCCATTTTGGCTAAAGAACATCGGGGTAACCTATCAGCGCGCCATGGTGGCTTTGTTTCACGATATGATCCATCACGAAATAGAGGTCTACATTGATGATATGATAGCCAGGTCCCAAACTGAAGAGGAGCACCTTGATCATCTACAAAAGCTGTTTGAAAGGCTGAAAAAGTACAAACTGAGGTTGAACCAGAATAAGTGCACCTTTGGAGTAAGATCTGGTAAGCTCTTAGGCTTCGTTGTCAGTGGAAAAGGTAAAAGCTATACAAGAAATTCCAACTCCTTGCACTAAGAAGGAGGTCAGGGGATTCTTGGTACATCTGAACTACATTGTCAGATTCATTTCACATCTGACCGCTACTTGTGAGCCAATCTTCAAATTACTAAAGAAAGATCAAGCAGTGAAGTGGAATGATGACTTCCAGAACGCCTTTGACAAAATCAAGGAATTTCTTAAAGAGCCTTCAATATTGATGCCGCAAGTTGAAGGAAGACCTTTGATCATGTACTTAATAGTGTTAGAGAACTCAATGGGGTGTGTGTTGGGGCAGCATGACGAGTCTGGTTGAAAAGAGCATGCAATATACTACCTTAGAAAAAAGTTTACCGATTGTGAAACAAGATACTCACTGCTCGAGAAAACTTGTTGCGCTTTGACCTGGGCTGCTCTCCGACTAAGACAGTATATGTTGACTCACGCTACCTTGTTGATATTTAAAATGGACCCTATCAAGTACATCTTTGAGAAGCCCGCTCTGTCCGGAAGAATAGCAATATGGCAAATGATCCTAACCGAATACGACATTCAGTATACAACCCATAAAGCAATTAAGGGAAGTGTATTGGCTGATCATTTAGCTCATCAGGCTGTGGATGACTACTAGTCCATGAATTTTGAGTTCCCGGACGAGAACATCATGTTAGTAACTGATTATGAAGAACCTGGACCGGATGAAGGACCTGAAAAAGGATCCCGATGGACTATGGTTTTTGACGGAGCTTACAAATCCCTTGGCAATGGAATCAGAGTTGTGATCATATCTCCTGAATGCTGTCATACTCCTTTCACTGCCAGATTATGTTTCAATTGTACCAACAATATGGCTGAATATAAAGCATGCAATATGGGTCTAGAAGTTACTACCGACTTGAGGATCAAATTCTTGAGTGTATTTGGAGACTCAGCCCTAGTGATCAATAAAATTAAAGAAGAATGGGACATAAAGCATCCTAATCTCATCCCTTAAAAAGAGCATGTGTTAACACTCATCCCACATTTTGAAGAAATTGCCTTTGAGCATTTTCCACTAGAGGAAAATTAACTAGCGGATGCACTAGCTACTATGTCATCCATGTTCAAGGTCAGGTGGGATAACGAAGCTCCTCAGATCACTATTGAGAGAATGGACGAAAACCCGAAAGGGCGGTCCAGGAAAAAGTTAGGGATTTAAAGCGTATAACTATGTCCCGTTGGATCACCTTACAGCCATTCTTCAGTACCAACTATCAAGCTCAAATGATACTAATCGATCCAATCAGCTTCGGACAAGCAGCGAAAGAGATGAGATGCTCAAATACATAAAGGCAATAGCAAAATAGGAACCCAATGGGATCATTTCACATAGCTGTTTTTCTTTGTACACTATTTTGTAAAGTTTTATTCTTACGACGACATTCTCTTACTAGGATGTTCGTCTCCTTGTACGAAAACGCTTCTTCAAAATAATACAGTTACTCCTTTGAAAGTGCAAAGCTATTTGTTTTTATTTTTCTATTTTGTTTGCACAACGTACAGTGATTATTTTTCAACATATGCATTTGAATGAGATTACTGTTTACAAATATACACATAAAAAACAGAAAGACAGTTACTAATGGCCTTAAGAAATGGGACAATATCTAAGGGTCGTCTACAAAATCCCCGCAGATGTTTTCTCCAGCAAGTACATAGGCAGAGACATCCTACTACAAGGTCATTGCCGTATTCTCAGCATACAGCCTAATGATGTCAGGTATCCCCGACAGAGCAAGAATCTCCAAATTACTGCTCCAACAAAAGATTTCCCTGTGAAGTCGCCAAGCTTTTCAGGATTCCTCAACAGGATTACAACAAAAACCCCAAGCAGATTACAGATTTTCCTTCCCCAACAGAGTTTATTTATCTAACAACAGAAGTTCATCTCCCAGCATGTCAACTTCAACAAATTTGAAGACCTACATTCTTCATCCCCAACAACAATCAGGGATTTATTTTCCCTAGCCCAACAACACTGCAATGGAACAACTGACACGTTCATACATTACACTCATGCATCATTTTACAAACATCGTAGCATATGAAGCACAAATGCATATATCACAATCTCATTTATTTTGAGAGCATCATGCAATTCATACATCATGACATCACATGAAACTGGTTTTACCTTTTCAGGTTGAATTAGCAGACAGACAAACACTATCAACTTATACAACAGGTCAAAGATTAATGCCAAAAATCAGATGGGGAAACTATCTACACGACCAAGTGGTATGAACTCCCGAAGCAAGATGGGTTTACAAACAAATACAGCAGGCCACAGATTAATGCCCGAAACCAGATGGGGAACTATCTATGTGATCAATGTTGCTAAGTTCCAGATTAATGCTTGTAACAAGCCAGGACAACTATCTATGGACGACCTACTGTAGATTAATACTTGTAACAAGCCAGGAAAACTATCTTTCTTTCTCAGGTCAGAGATTAATACCTGAAACAAGACAGGACAACTATCTCAATGACCGACCAAAACAAGTTCCAGATTAATACCTGTAACAAGCCAGGACAACTATCTGTGAACGACCGATTGAAGATTAATACATGTAACAAGCCGGGAAAACTATCTTTGTTTCTAAGGTCATGGATTAATACCTGAAACCAGACAGGACAACTATCTCAACAACCGACAAAAACAAGTTCCAGATTAATACATGTAACAAGCCAGGATAACTATCTGTGGACGACCGATTGAAGATTAATACATGTAACAAGCCAGGAAAACTATCTTTCTTTCTAAGGTCAGAGATTAATACCTGAAACCAGACAGGACAACTATCTGTGAACAGTTGAGTGTAGATCAATACCTAAAACCAGATAGGAAAACTATCTACACGACCAGATGAGGCAACCCCACACAGGTTCCTTCTCATACATCTCCAAATGCAGTCTAACACGGACTCATCCTGCAACAGCCCTATACGGGCTCTTTCTAATACATCTTCAGGTAACAGTTAATTCCATTATCCCCAATAAGTTATTGTGAAGCCTGGATCTCAACCAGAAAGCAGCAAACTCTCATATCTCCAGTACATAAATAACTCCTCAGTAGAGCCCTGGACAACTGAAGCTCCTAGACTCTATCCCCCACGGAGTTTTCCTCAAGCGGGAGAACAACAAAAACCCATATTCCTCAGCGGAGTCCTCCTCATACAGTAAGAACAGGAATCCCCCATGAAGGGACCATTTATGAAATCAGCATCTACTTTAGATTGCATCTTTAAGCCCATCTCCGACGACTCTCTGTCATCTTCTCCATATGGAATCTGTAAGCCCATTCCCGACATCATCGACCATCATTGTTACTTCATGTGAGTGCAAATTTCTAGGCACTCTAGTGTTCAATCATCTTCCACCTTCAAATCACGAAAGGCAGACAAGCCAATCTAAATCCTCAGGTTTAAGAAGATTGAACAGGGGCAGCTGTTGTACCCCAAAATTTGACCTCCCATTTTTATTCAATACATTCTCCTAGAGATCCTCAATTGCTCAAGGTTGACCAAGAATTAACCAGACAAATTCTCCTCTTAAGCAATGAACCTCTAATTAGGGTTCCGCTTTTCACCAAGATGTTTGAGCTCCAAAGGTCTCAAATGTTATCCATTGTCCTAACATGCCTTCAAGATTGTCCATGACAAATTTCATGCCTTACACTACAGGTTTTCTCAGTCAATTGCTCAAATGTTTGAAAATTAACTATACTAGGTCAAAAGTCAATTGTGGCCTATATACAACCAAACTTCGGGATTTTTGGTCAAAATCAACATTTTGAAGTGATATTCATCATTTTATCAAGGGTTGATCATGATTCCTCAAGGAATTCTCCTAATCTATCAAAAGTCAAAAATTGCTAAATTAGGGTTTCTATAGGAAAAGTCAACTGAACTTTGACCAGACATAACTTTCACATACTTTATCCATTTTTCCCCCAACAAAAGCCCATTTTTAAGATGATCTCATTCCTTACATCTTCTATTTTTCCCTCAAGTCCAAGAAATGCATCATTTGAAAGATACAAGCTCATACATTACGGGTCATTTTCAGAAAGTCAACAAAAGGCACTTTTTGTCAAGACCATTTATATCAAGATAAAGTCTTCAAATGCAAAATCGATCAAAAGAGGGATTGAGTTAGACATCTTGGGCTTTCCAAAAAGTCCAAGATCATCATCATGAGATAAAAATTAAGCAAGTTATGGATTGCTCAAGTTGGGAAAATTTTGGAAATTTTAAGAATTATGCATGGAGCAAACTTAAACTTTTAGGTCAATGGCTTAATTTCTTGGACTTAAAACATCTTCATAACCTTATAAGGGACCTGTAATCTCAGTTTTACATTTACTTACCATTTTTATCTATTTTGTCCATATTTATTTTAATTTATTTCAAATAAAAATAAAATAAATTGCACAAAATGTATAGAGATTGGCCTTGACCTTTGGGCTAGTGTTTTGGTCAGCCTTAGGCCCAATAATTCGTGCAAGAGGTGTACAGGTACATCCAAGTCCCAACATAGCATGCAATCTCAAGTTTTGGAAAATTTTCAAATTATGAATAATGGCCTTAAACATTACCTTAATGACTTGATTTCTTTCCTTGTAACTTTGTTCCCTCCTCTCCTTTATATATACTACCTTTCTGCAAGCATTGATCACGTAAAAAGCTACCTAAAAGAGCCATGAAAAAATTGCAAAAAATCTCCAAAATTGTCAAACTCCAAAACCACATTTCAAGCCTTCCTCAGTCCAAACAAAGGACTCAAATACGTTCCTGAAGACTCCAGGAGCCTATCCATGCCAATTTCCAAGCTTGTAGCTCTCTCAAACGACCGGATCGTGTACCACCGTTTTGGTATATTTTCTTGAATTCAAAACCTCTTATTTTGTGATATAAATGATTTATATGTTTATGTTCATGTTTGTACTGATGATTGTGTATGTTTAGAACCATCGCATGAGTAATTTGACGCAGGGATGAAGCTTTGCCATTGTTAGGGAAAAGTTTCATCCAAGCTTCATACCTCCCTGTACAGGCACTTTCAGGCCAAACTAAGGCCAGATTTGGACTCGGGAGGCAATTTTGTATGGAGTAGACCCTTTGGTTTGCCACGAATCTCTCTTTTTTGCAGGTGCACGATTTCGCTTGGCCGGAGAAGATGACCGGAGGGCAGCTTCGGCATCCCTGAAAAACTTTGACTCCGGTCAAAGCTGGCGTGGAAATTTTTTGTTATATGATTGGTCCATTCAAATATGATTGGGCGCGCGTTTTAATTTTAAAGCATTCTGACCCATTTTCATATATAATATTTTAGTTTTATTTGTATTAACGAATGGTAAAGCAGCTCAGATGGCAAGGCGTGTGCATGCAAAGGGAAAGGACCTGGGTTCGATACCCAGGTCTGGATTTTGGTTTTTTCTAACATTTCCTTGCAGGATTCAATACGTTGCATCCCTAAGCGCTCACCATATACCTTCATGTTTGGGCCATCTGGTGTGATGTAAGAAGATCTAGACAGCCTAGAGTGCGCCTTCACCATGTGACCTCAAGGTTGACGTGCACCTGATCATGCAGTACCTTGGGCTTATTGATTCATGGGCCTAGCGAATTTCCAACGCACCTCCCCCCCCATTTTGCTTTAGACATCAGGCCCAATTTGCTTTTTTTTTTTTTTTACTGGTTTCATTATTTATTTTCTCTTAATCATTTTTTAATATTATAAAATCAAAAATAATAATAATTAGACTTAGGTTTTTCTTCTAAAATTAAATTTTAATTTTAAAAATTAATTATTTTAACTTTATCTTATCAATTTAAAATCAATTAGACTTAGATTCATTTCATTCAAATTTTTCTATATAAAAATACAAAAATAGTAAAATTAGTTTTATTAGAATTAATTTTAATTAACAATCATTTTTCTCTTATTTAATTAATTAGGACTAGTTTTAGTTTTCCTTATTTAATTTAACCATTTTTTTAATAATTTAAAAAAAAAACAAAAAAAAAAGATTTTCATATGTTTACTTAGCAATTTCTTAGGCTTTTAGACATTCTTCTCCATTTCGCGCGCGTCCAATATTTCGTTTATTTTTCTTTTATATTTTTATCTATTGATGGAATGTAATAGATAATTACTAGGGCTCTTTACCGTTTTCTTTATTTTTCCCCATTTTGTTTGGACATGTAAATACTCCTCCCTAAAAGCCTTGTAATAGTGTAGGATTTACGATTCCTGCACTTTAAGTTTTTGCACAATATTAATTGTTAGTAACTAGGCTTGTATGGAAAGACTGAAAACAAAGCACTAGCAAACCTAATAACAAAGATAAATGAACCGAATTGAATCACTTGCACATATACACCTCTAGGTTACGCCCATTTTAGTTGCCTTTCGGAAATGAAACAGTCATGTCCCTTGAAAGTGGGGACGCTTTAGTAAAGACCCGTAAACCAAAAGATCATAGTCCCACGATGACCCTACAGTGTTTCCTTTCATGATCTAGTCCCTTAAACAAAATTTCTAAAGCGTCACCATATGTTGCCTTTATGACTGTATGTCTCTTCGAATGTCCCTCAAACATCCAACGATAGGGCTACCTACTCATTAATAGTAGGATAGCACTGTCTAAAGGATTGGAGGAAAAGAATGAACCTTTTCTAGTAAAAGTAGATAGTTCTTAAATGCTTGCTCAAAAACTAACTTTTCGCACTTACACAAAATTCTTTCAAAACCTTTTCAAAACGCTTTATAAACACTCTTGAGGACTGATACAAGAGTTATCATAAAGTGAATCGCCACACTAAGGAATTTTCAAATACTTTTCAAAAACACAAAGCACAAGGTATTTAAAAAAATAAGCTAAGCATCTAAGAGCCCGTAGAAAACTACGGATGGAAAGGATGCTAACACCTTCCCTTTCCATAATCTACCCCCTTACTCAGAAAATTCTCGAAAAGGTCTTTTTCTGTTCTTTTCACCCTTTCCTTAATTTGGATAAAAGAAAAGTCGATGGCAACTCTTGCTTACCGCAACATTTGTGAACACAAAATGCAAAACCAGTATAACAGTCGGTTCTGCCACCGTGTCACACTTATTATTGTTAGTAATTAGGGTTTGCATGACAAGACTAAAACCAAACATTAGAAAACCCTAATCCAAGACAATATACATGAAATCCAACACACTTTGCACACAAGCACCTCTAGGGTAACCCACACATGTTGCCTCGGATAAAACAGTCATGTCCCTCAAACATGGGATGTTTTAGCAAAGGCTCTCGATTAAAAGATCGTAGTCCCTCGATGACCATTCAATGTTGCCTTTGGTAAACGATCTTAGTCCCTTAAGACAATTGCTAAAACGTCCTGCAAGTTGCCTTCTATGGATGTACGATGACCCACGCCTATCCCACACATTCAATGATATGGCTCCTTACCAATCAATGGTAAAATAGCACTATCTAAAAGAGGAGGAAAAGAACAAAGACTTTTTGAGTAGGTAGATTTATTGTAATTGCTTGCTCACAAACTAAAACCATTTCCACACCTCACACTTTCAAAAACAAACATCTTTTTAAACACTCTCTTTTCAAACAAATATGTTCAAAACAAACATTTTGTATACATTCTCAACGATAGGAGAATCTTTGCAAAATTTCCGCACCAAGGCGTTTTCAAAATATTTTCAAAACAAACATTTTATATACATTCTCAATGATACGAGAATCATTATAAAATCACCACTTTCAAAACATTTTCAAACATTTTCAAACATACACCAAATACAAAGGATTTCAAAGTAATCAAGTAATTAAGAGCCCGTAGATAACTACGGATGAAAAGGATACTAACACCTTCCCTTTTCATAACATACCCCCCGAACTCAAGAAAATTCTCAAAAGGTCTTTCCTGTTCTTTTCAACCTTTCCTTTATTGGATAAAAGAAAAGTCGGTGGCGACTCTTGCTATCCGTAACATTTGCAATTAGACGCAAAACACCAAGTCAATTCTCCCACCGTATTACATAATGCATGTGAAAGAAAACACGAGGAAAATAATGAATATTTACAAAGTTTTTCTCGCATATGCCCCGCAACCTAGTGCGTACTTACTCCCTCGTGCAATAGGAAAGTTAGAGTATCGTAGTTCGGCTCACATGTTTCGGTTTGTTGTATGTTTTTCACCTTGAAAATGGTTTTAAAAGAAAAGCCAAACGGAAAAATGAAGTTTGAATTGGTTGGTGTTTTTACCTTGAAAAAGGGTTTTTGCCGTATTATAGTGTTTTGAAGTTAAAAGAAAAAACAAGTTTTAGTTTTAATGCAAATACAAAAGAGAAAGAAAAAAGGTCTAAGGGAGACTAGCAAAGTAAGCCTAGAGTTGTCATGCAAAGTTGATCCTATAGTTGAGGATAAAAAGGGAAATATACCTAGCATTGACATGCATGGATTGCAACCTAAGGTCTATATCAATTCGCTTCCTAAGATTGAATCAAGAAATCCTACAGGTGCATGTGAACAATGCAAATAAAAGTAAACATACAAAGCTTGAGGAGTATCCACTCATTCAAGTAGCACACGCCTAACTGAGGTATCATGTTACCAAGGAAGGATAGGGAGAAGGATCACGCATAACCACGATATCATGTCATTGAAAGCGAGGAAACTCATCATTAACGGTCATGGCATATTTAGATATGAACAAATGAACATCAAATGTCAATTAAAATGACATGTACATGTAAAATTAAAAACGGGACAACATTATATACATGTATGAATTTAAACGGAAATTTGCATCGGAAACAAGAAAACTCATTGTAAACGCTCATAAAATGATCAATTATGTACAAGCAAGTGTTAAATGAAAATGAAATCAATATGTACACATGAACACAAATTTTAAACAACAACATTGCAATTTTAGAACGCACGAAAAGTCGGAATAAAATCCACCAAAATTAATACAGGTATCCATTAAAAGTGCAAATGAGTTCAAGTAAGCATCAAGTTGAAATTAAATCATGGCACATGCATGAAAACTATTTTCTGGACAACAACTTATTACTCCTCAAAATAATCCAGAAACTTGAATTTTAATTGCTAAAACATAACATTAACAACCAAGAAATGACTGATTATGAACAATGCACATCAAACACAAATTGAAACGCATACTACAAGATATTTGTTCATCCCAGACAGCATTACTCATGAATCATTATGCATCAAAAATTTTGTTTCAAACTCTCACTCAGACATATCATAAACAATTATTGACTCATGAGATATTGTCTAAAATTCACAAACACTTGTAATGAATTAAAATTCACATTGATGCTCAAATTTCTGATCCCAAACAACACCCTTCATGAGTTGAAATACTTATTTGAATCGAAAATTCTAATGTTAAAAAAAAGTGTTATCATCCAATTCAATTCAACATTATGTCAACTCATGAACTTTTCCATTATTATCAACAAAACTCAATCGGAACCGAAATTCTACATTCAAATGCAACATCAGTTTTACAATACTCATCTAATTCCAGATTTCAACAACATTACAACTCAAGAATTATCATTACAAGATTACATGTTCAACTCATGAGATAATTCAATCAAGCAATTTCACAAACACCTTCCATGCATGAATAAGTTAATTCAAGGTTTAGCAATTACAATCAATTTATCCTACTCCACATGATTCTAACATCTCTAATCAATTAATTCATAATTCAATTATCTCAAACAAAATCCAATTTAAGAAGTCACAAAAATGCTTATTCAACAAATCACTTATGTAAAAAAAAACACTTAAGTCAAGAGGATAAGGAATTACTGAATTGAAATCGAAGAGGAGAAGAAGAGGAATGAATCGGAGTACGCGAAGATGGAGGGAGCTAGCGGCGTAAATTCGCCGCGACGGAGGGAGGAGGAAGAGACGCCAGTGCGCGGCGGTCGGAGGGAGTATGTGGCGGAGGAAGGTGTTGGCCAGAGAGGGAGAGAGAGATAGGCGTGTGAAAGAGAGGGAGAATCTTGGAGATTTGAACTTTTTCTTCTACCTTTGCTCTTGAGTTTTGAGAGAGAGAGAGAGAGAGAGAGAGAGAGAGAGAGAGAGAGAGAGAGAGAGAGAGAGAGAGAGAGGGACGGAGAGAGAGAGAGAGAGAGAGAGAGAGTTTGTGATTTTTGAGAGTGAAATTTAGCAAATGATTGAAGTGTTGTGAAAATACGGACGGAAAAAAAATATATAGTCTTGACAATTAGGCCTTGGTTTGGGTCAAGAGAAAGCCCTATTAATTTCTCAATAGTTGGATTTTCAGTGTCACCAAACATATTCGCACAGACAATTCACGAACTCAATAATAATCGATGCAAAATCTCGATGCGTGATCAACAACAAAATCGTAGATGACAAAATTTGTGATGTCGTACCGAATGAACAAACGCAATATGATAAAAATCAATCAAGTTATGTATTTTTTAGTGGCAAGAACATGAACAAGAAAAATCTGCAGCACAACTTATTTTACCGGTCGATCGGAGAAACAAAAAATAACTGAAGCCTTCAGAGTACCGTTCGAAATCGAGTTGTGAAGCAAACTTGTAGCCAACATCATTTGTGAAATTATACCGAAATAATCGTCTCGATAAGATAAAAATCGAAGAAGTTATGATTTTTACAATATCGAGAAATGGTGAAAACAAAATATGGTTCAGCATAAAAAATTCTCTGGTAATTCGCATTTCCAGGGATCTTCCTTAGAGAATCAGCCTTCGACCCGAACATACGAAATGAAGATGACATCAAGACATGATTTTCTCCTAAATAACCACTCAAAAACGTCGAACTAGACGAAATTTATGAATTTTTGAATGTCTGGAAAATGACAGTTCAACATATTGTTTCCACTGTATTTTCATTGTTTCTTCTCAAAGTATCCATACATTCGGAGATCTTCCTTATTGAATCAGCTTCCGAGCCGAACATATAAATTAAATATGACATTAAGATGGTTTTAACACCTCAAGAACCACTCTAAAACAGTATTCCAATCAGAAGTTATGAATTTTTTATTACCCGCGAAACGGAAGATCAACAATTAAATTCAGTACACGGTCTTCAAAGAATTAAAATTCTCGGAGATCATCTTCCCAAAATTAGCCTTCGATCCGAACATGAGAAATGACAAGAAAATCAATACGGTCTCAATGCTCAAAGAGTCAACCGAAAATATTGAATTGGATGAAAGTTACGAATTTTCGAACACCCAAGAAACAGATAACCAGTCATTAAATTCAAATACCATTTCAGGGAAATCAAATTCTTTGGAGACTTTCTTCACATAATTGGCTTCCGGTCTAAATAGATGCAATGAAAAAAATACCAAGACGGTTCCAATGCCTGAGGAGCAATTTCAAAACAATATCCCGATTTCAATTTGCAAATTTCTAAGCTCAAACCAGCAGAAATGTTGTTTCTGATTCGCACCGTCTCAAATTCACCAAAACACCTGATTTCTCTGCAATTCAGAGTGCATTGACATACACAAGAGCTTGACATGATGATGGATTGATTAATTATTGATTTGATAGCTTGAAAAACATGCAGAGCACCTTTAAACATTGAAAAACCAGAGTTTTGCCTTGTTATACTGCCCGACAGAACAATCCTTTTTTTGCGTAGCTTCTGGAAAGATATATCTTAATCCCATGACTACTTGATTAATGATGCATGAAACATTCGATGACCTAATGAGAGGTATATACATTAAAGATGTAAGATTCATAAGCCATATGGTCCTTATATATGGGTAGGACAAATTTGGGATATGACAACGACCTTACTAACCTCGCCTGGGTTGCCGAGATAAAACATATTTCGTGTCCGACGTTACAACGACTTTTTATAGTAGTGAATGGGATTGAACTAAAAATGTCAAGAAGGATTCTGTGAGAATCTTACTTGAAGAATCAGAAACTCAAGTCCAAAGATAAGTTCGACAAGAGGAAGTTAGAGATCAACCATGTACAAGCAGACCTCGAAGAACAAGATACATGCCTGCAAGGTTGCAAGAATGTTTACATCAGATGATGTAGTCGAAGATGAAGGTGAGCTGATACATTATGCTTTCTATGTAGATGTCAAACTAGCCAGTGCATTTGAAGCATTGAAGGATTCGAAGTGGGTGAAAGCAATGAATGAAGACGTGAAGCCCATCAAAGACAACAACACTTGGTCACTTGTCGAATTTCCTCAAGGAAAGAAGGAAATTAATGTGAATTGGGTATACAAGGTGAATTTGAATCCCATAGGGGAAGTAACTCGACACAGAGCAAGACTTGTGGAGAAAGGATTTCTTCAGAAGGAAGGAATCGACTTCAATGAGGTTTTTGCACCTATTGCTAGAATCAAAACAATCAGGTTGGTTATTGGTCTAGCAGAAATGAACAGTTGGCATATATGTCAGATGGACGTGAAGTGTGAATTTCTAAATGGACCCTTAGACAAAGAAGTTTATGTTGCACAACCAGTTCGGTTTGTGAAGCATGGTGAGAGAGAAAGGTGTACAGGCTGCATAAATCCCTGTATGGACTCAAACAAGCTCCAAGATCTTGGAATAAGAGAATTGATAGTTTTATAAGGGAGAAGGAATTTGTGAAGTGCACAACTAAGCATGGAGTATATGTAAGAATAAGCAAGAGTGAATTTCTTATATTATGTCTCTATGTCGATGAATTATTACTAACAGGTAGCTGCAAGAAAGAGATCGAAGACTTCAAAGGTGATCTTAGCAAGGAGTTAGACATGTCTGATTTGGGCGACATTTCATATTTCCCTGGAATCGAATTATACAAGAGTAGTAGAGGTTTAATGATGCATCAAAGAAGAAATGCAGGAGAAATTCTCAAGAGGTTTGAGATGGAAGAATGCAACTCGACTTCGACACCTGCTGAACCAAGGTTGCAACTTTCGAAAGAGTAAGAAGAAGATAATGTCGACCCAACCCAATACAGAAGACTTATTGGGTTCACAAGGTACCTTTGTCACACAAGGCCTAACTTAGCATACAGTGTAGGTATGATGGGTGGATTCATGTAGAAACCAAAGGTATCACATCTAGCAATAACGAAAAGGATACTAAGGTATCTCAAAGGAACTCTCGACTATGGCATTTTGTTTCCTGCAGCTGATAAAGGAAAATAATGCAAGTTAGTAGGGTACACTAACTCAAGTTGGTGTAGTTATGATGAGGATCAAAAATCTACAACATGATATGTATTTATGCTAGGTGGTGCACCAGTTGCTTGGAGTTCAAGAAATGAACCAGTAGTGGCATTATCATCGTGTGAAGCCGGGTACATAGTTGCTTCTCTTTGTGCATGTCAAGCAACTGTTATGGTGAACTTGGTCGAAGAAATAACATAGAAAGATCATGGAGCAATTACCATGAAGATCGACAGCATGTCAGCTATCAACCTGATGAAGAACCCGATAGCACATGGTTGAAGCAAGCACATCAAAATGAGGTTCCACTATCTTCGAGAGCATGTAGAAGATAGGAAGATGAACTTGGAAAATTGCAGGATTGATAATCTAATTGCAGACATCATGATGAAGGGTGTGCAGGTCGAAGTGTTCATAAGACTAAGAGTTATGATGAATATAGATAGCTTAGACATAATTAATTAGGTGGTGTGTTGAAAGTGTAATTCCTTATGTCGAAACAGGTTGTTGCTCGACACAAGGTGTATTGAAATGGCCTAATGTATGTGTGTGTGTCAAAGTTATAGTCGAGTTGTTAGTTGTCGAAGGGTTGTAAGCAGGTTGATACACACATATTTTAATTTAGGTCTAAAATAAGTATTTTTGGCTTTTATAGTTTTGGGCTTTTTAGCTTAGGGAGAAAGCAATATCATTATCAATAGTGGTAGAAACCCCTATTTTTTTAACTAACCAACTCAGAACTTGTATTCATAGAATTTGCAGTTGCAAGTGAATAAAGATTTTCTACGGTTTATGGGTAGAGAGAAACTCTCCAGAAACCCTAATATTTTTTTCTTTAATTTTCTTTTCTTTTCATCGTTATTGTGTAGTGATAACAATCTTGTTCATCAAGATTGATGGAAATTCTCCATAGATTTTAGTGGATTTCCAACATGTAGAAGCGTGGAAACGAACATAAATAACAGAAAACTCTGAATACAAGTGTGAAACTATCATATCAAAAATGAAACCTTGTTGCCTCATTCAAACTAAGTTATGAAATAAAACAAATGTGGATGCAAGCAAAGGCCGAAAATGCAACGCCGGAGAAAGAATGCATAATGGTCTATAACATGTTGATGATGATGCAACAAGACGAATGGTAAGGAGAAGAGAGATGAAACTGAGCAAAAATGAATGGGAGGGCAGTAAATGTTATGAGGTGTAAGGGAAAAAGTGGTTTTGATAGTGTGATGAAGTGATTCTAAATGCCGACATGAAATGAGTTTTGATTGTTAGAGACTGTGTGGGGCACAATTACAGAGACTGTGTAGGACCATGAAGGGAACCAAGCTCGGAAGTAAATCGGTTGAGTCGTGTAGGATCATATAGGCAATCAAATTTTCCCTCAAAAAATTTAACGTTGTTGCATGCCTAGGACAGGGATCAAACTCAATATCTCTGATTAAACTAGAAGAAACCTATGCCATACCATCCAAGTGCTCTTAGGTATATACTCATTTGACTTAGTTAATGAGAAAAATATAGTGTTCTATTAATTAAAGAGTAGTTTAAATACATAATTTTTTTCAACAATATTTTGAATATATAAATTGAGTTGGGTATTAAAGATTCAATAAAAATTAAAATATGATTAAATAGTGACCAATTTATTCATTAATTTTAAGATTAAATATCACTACAAGAAAAACTCTCTCTTGTCACGTAATTTTATGACGTGATAATCATGTGCCAAAAAAAGTGTAGCTGCGACGTGTTTATCACGTTGCTACATGTTTTTAATATAAAAATAATAAAAGTAGCGTTAGCATATGGGGACAGACTTTGTTTTTAAAAAAAAAATAGCGACGTGGGAATCACGTCGCAAGGTAAAATTTAAAATAAAAAATAAAAAGCCTGAAACGTTCACATGGGAGAAATTCGAAATTTTCAAATTTTAAGTTGTGACGTGTATATTACGTCACAACTCTAAAGTGGGAAATTCTGAAAAATTAATTGAGACAGTTGACTGATTTGGAAGTGATGAGGCGCAGTTGACTGACAACTTTAATTAGTGACATGATTACAACGTCATAACTTTGATACCGTTGGAGGGTTGCGATGTGAATTTCATGTCGCTAACTTGAGACGTGAAAATCACATCGCTACATTCTTTATAAATTCCCAGATTTCGTTCATTTACAGAAGCCATTGTATTTGAAAAATTATCTCAATCTTTTCTTCATCACTTATATTCAGCCTTCCATTCATTCTCTCAATTCACTCTTCAATTTCATTCCATCTTCAACTCAAAAATATAATCTCACCTCTGTTTTGTTAATTATTTTTTTAATTTTCATTTTTAATTTAGTCACTAATTTCTGTTTAAATTTTTGTTTGGAAAATGATTTTTTTAAAGTTTCTAAATCCCAACTCAAAAGTATTATTCAAGCTTCATTTGAGGTATTTTTACAATTTCATTTATTTATATTTTCAGATTTTTATATATATAATTGTTGGATTGTTGGTTGTTGTTAATTTAATATTGTGTTTTTATATATAAATTTGATAAAATCATATTTTATAATAGTTTAAAAGTAAATTAGTATTTAGACCCGTGCGAGGCACCGGTTAAAATTTTTCTAAATAAAAAAAAAATTAGAACTACTTATAATTTACAAATAAAGTTATAATAAGATTATAATATATTATAAAATATCTTTGTTATCAATAATATATATATATATATAAAAAATTATAATATAGTAATGGTTAAAAACATATATAAAATATAAAAAGAATAACAAATTCATATTTTCATAATAAATTTGTGTATTCACCGATCATAATTGTCTCGTAGTTTTTAATAAAAATAAGAGTTAAATAAGTTTTTAGTCTCTCTAAATATCTCAAATTCTATTTTTAGTCCCTCTAAATTTTTTATTCAAAGAATGATCCTCCTAAAAAATTAAATTTTAACTTTTGGTTCCTCCTGACAAAGTCGTAGCTAAAATGGTCTCTAATTTCGTCGCTAAATAAAAATCGTCGCTAAAATCGTAGTTAAAACTGTCGCTAAAACCGTCACTAAGTTGTAAAAACCGTTGCTAAATTGCAGGAGGTACTAAATCTTAAAATTTAATTTTTTTTACGAGGACCATTCTTTGAAGGAAAATTTTAGAGGGATTAAAAACGAAATTTGAGATAATTAGATAGACTAAAACTTATTTAACCCTAAAAACAAATATTTGTATCAATTTTTTAGTATAAATTACTATTTTGTCATAAAAAAAATCTTTTCAAATCAATTTTATTTTTTCTTGTATTATGTCATAATATCATATACTTCATCCGTCTCAAAATAAGTATCATTTCATTAAGTATATAATATTTGTTTATCTAAGAGAAATCATATTTAATAGATTGGATTAATTATTATAGAAGTGGTAAAAAAATATACCTTCAAATTCAAAAAAAAAATAATTTAAAATCAAAATAAAATAAAATTAATTCATTAATCTTTTAAATGTATCTCGTAAAATTAATGTTTTAAATGTATCTGATTAATTCATTTTTCAATTAATTTCAATTGCTCCTACAATCATGTTTCCAAAAATTTATTTTTAAATGATTTATAATAAATATTTATAAAATTATTTATGTGTTTAATAATATATTTCTATTTATAAACCATTTATTTATACTAAATTTTCAATTTAGTAAAATTTTCAATTATAATTTAAATTAGAATTATAAATTTTATTGTAACTTTTTCTTCGTAATGTTTAATTTCATTTTTTTAACAAATCTAATAGGTTATTTTCATTTTTATCACACCCTTAATTATTATTAATACATATATATTTTATAAAAATATAATAAAGAATCCTTTATTATATTTTGTTTTTTTATGTAATGATCAACAAAAAAAATTAAGTTATATAATACTATAGTTATTTTTTAAATATAGTACTATAGTTATTTCTTTAAATATGCACTTTAACTTATTCTTTTTCTTTATTCATAAAACAAATATAATATAAATGTCATTAAAATGTAAACTTTTTCTTAATTACAATTTATTACATATTTATCATCTTTATGATAATTAGCGAACCATGTATAATATACTACTTACTAAAAATGGAAGGACAATAAATAAAAATAAAAAACATTCAATTAAAATAATCATTAAGATATGAAAAAAATATATTTAATTAGTTTTAATCAAAGTTAATATTAAAAATGAGTATAAATGAAAGTTGTGTTTTTCATATACATCATAATTGTATGAGGTATAATTTATTTATGTTAATATTAGATGTTATTTTAAAATAGAGAGAAAACTTTTAAAATATATATTTTCTCTTATTATAAACTCTCGAATATTTTCACGTATTTAAGAAAAAATTTAATCTATTTTATTATTTTATTTATTAATATTGAAAATATATAATCGATATATTAAATCACCTAATTTATTTAGAAAACATATTTGTTTTGAAAACAAGGTATTTTATATATTCAAGAATAATAAATTTTTATATATATTAATTGAATATAATAAATAATTATTTAATTATAATAATGACGTAAGGGGATATAAAAAAATTTTTACAGAAAATATTATATACCAAACATATTCTATATATCATTTTGAATGGTTGTTACACGATAAATAATTATATTTAAATAGTGGTTAAAAAATAAATACTCCTATATTAGAATTGATAAAACTCTCCCAATTCTAATGTCATATGGTTTTGTAAAATTGAATTTATAATTCATATTAATTCCGATTTTATAGATATTTAATAATTTATTTTATAGTAATTAATCATTAATTTATTAATATAATTAATTAAACCAATTAATTATATTAATAATCATATTTATAATTAATTAAATAATATTTCAAATAAAATATAATTATAGACCGTAACTATATTACATTTTTCCTTGATCAAGAGTAAGTATAGTACATATTACTTTTGAGAATGCTATTATTGGTATTACTGTTTTGAGAAGAATGTAATAAATATGTTTTGGAAGAATGTAATAAATATGGAATTATTTAAAAAACAAATAAATATAGGAGGAGATCAGAAGATAAGTTACAAAGTTATAAGTTACAAAGTTATTTCTACTGTGATTGTAAACATCTCTCAAAAAGTTCTGATGGAAGAAGATCAGAAGATGCGCTAAAACGTTATTTCAACTCTGATTATAATACTCTTTGAAAGAAGATCTAACGCTGCAAACAAGATTTTGTAGCTCTGATCTCCAAAGTTCTGAAGCACACAGCAACAGATCCTTCAATGTTCTGAAGCGTTACAAATCAAATATTTTCATTTCAAGAGTAACGGCTGGAAGAGAACAAGGATCTTTATTTTTAGATAGCATCTTAATTGTCATTGATCAAGTTTCCAAATGGTCATCCATGCTTCGCCTATTTAAACAAGCCTTGAGGATAAATCGTTCACGATTTTACACACAGACAACAACGCTGCTATCATCTTTCATCCTCAAACATTCAAACATTCAAACTGTGTAAAACATCATTGTCTCGTGATACTGTTTAATTAGAAACACTACTGTACATTTTATTCATACATTGTTTAGAGAATTTCCTTGAGAAAAACCGGGTTATGGTTTATACTCAAGAAGACTTTGACGGTTGTCAAAGTAGATTTGTAATAAAGATTGATTAGTGGATTAAGACCTCGTTGAGAGAGGCGAAAACACTTTGGTGGATGGACTGGAGTAGTTTGAGTTCAATCGAACCAGGATAACCAACTTGTTCTTTACTTTCAGTTTTAAAAATCCCAATTCAACCCCCCCCCCTTTTTGTGTTTTTCCATTCTTTAATTGGCATCAGAGCACCTGGTTCTGAGTTCAAGCACTTAATTGTGTCAGTAAAAGATCCAAGCTAAGAGAAACACTATGGTGGGGCCAAATCAGAATATTAGCAATGACTATCATGATGAGAAAGACAGAATCAGCGGAAAACCTCCAATCTTTGATGGATAGAACTTTGACTACTGGAAAGACAGAATTGAAAGTTTCTTTCTGGCTCATGATGCTGATCTCTGGGATATGGTGATTGATGGGTACATACATCCTATTGATGAAAGCGGTCAGAAAATTGATAGAAAAAGAATGTTAGATCATCAAAACCGAGACTTCAGAAATCATCATAAGGCCAGAACTATTCTCTTGAGTGCCATCTCATACTCAGAGTATGAGAAGATCACAAACAGAGAGACATAAAAGCACATGTTTGATTCTTTGAGAATGACGCATGAAGGCAACACGCAAGTCAAAGAAACCAAAGCCCTTGCGCTCATTCAGAAGTATGAAGCCTTCAAAGTGGAAGAAGATGAAACCATTGAAACAATGTTCTCAAGATTTTAAATTTTGGTTGTTGGGATAAAAGTTCTGGACAAAGGGTACTTAACTGTTGATCATGTAAAGAAGATCATTAAAAGTTTACCAAAGAAATGGAGACCCATGGTCACTACTCTCAAACTGGCAAAAGATTTGAACAAATATCTTTATAAGAACTTGTTAGCTCTCTCAGAAGTCATGAGATAGAGTTAGAAGATGATGAGCCCCAGAAGCAAGGTAAGCCTTTAGCTCTTAAATCTAACAAAAAATATGATTCTAAAGTTTTGCAAGCAATAGAAGAAAACTCTGGTGGTTCCTCATCCGAAGAACACGAATTATCCCTTCTCTCTAAAAGAGTCAATCAACTGTAGAAGCACAGGAAAAGGAAGTTCAGAAATTCCAGAAGAATAGTGAATCAGTCTGAATCATCATCTGGATACAGAAAGTCTGAACCAGCTTCTGAATACAGAAAGTAAAGAAACAGAGACATTGTCTGCTACAAATGCAATGAACAAGGGCACTACAAAAGCGACTGTCTAAAGCTTCAAAAGGAGAAACCTAAAAATAAGTTCGTTAAGGAGAAGAAGAAAAGTCTCATGGCAACATGAGATGACTTAGACTCTTTAAAAGTACACACTGAATCAGAATATGAAAGAGCCAACATTTCCCTGATGGCCAACATATCAGAAGATACTGAATCATCTGGATCGGAATTAGACTCAGAGGCAGAAGAAGTATTTTCTAACTTTTCTATATCTCAATTAGAAGAGTGTCTGTCAGAAATTCTAGAAAGGTATCAGAAACTTCGAGTCATAAACAAGAACCTGAAAAAGGATCTAGTTTCTGACTCTGAAGAAACTAAGAATCTGATATTGGAAAACTCTAAGCTGAAAGAAAAAATTTAAAAACTTGAAAATGAATTACAAAATACTGAGAAGGAAACTATCTCAAAAGTTCCTAGTAACCCTGATAAGATCATAAAGTAATATGATCATAGCTTTCAAAAATTCCTCACTAAAAATATAGATAGAAGCAAGATCGCTTCATGTAGAAATGGAAGGAAAGGTATAGGATGCAAACGTAAAGTATCCCAACCTAAGAAAGTTAAGGATTTGGTTATTAAATGCACTCATATGTGTTGTACCCCAAATTTTGACCTAAGATACCATCTCCCATCTGCATCATTACATTGCAAGCGTTTTGATCTATTGATTTTAAAATTCATAACTTTTTCAAGTCGAGAGCTGTTTATTTTTTGAACGCTAAGTTTATTAATTGATCAGACAATGTTTATTAATTATTTATTATCTTAAATTTAAATAATTGGAATTTATTTTCAGTTATTATATAATTTAAAGATTTATAAATAATAAAGTAAATATTTGAAAAGAGGTATATTAATTGATCAAACGATGTTATTTAATTATTTATTGTTCTAGGTTTAAATAATTGAAATTTTATTTTCAGTTATTATAATTTAGAAGAATTATAAATAATGAAATAATTAATTGAAGAGAAGTTAATTGGTCAATGATGTTTATTTAATTGTTTATTATTCTGAATTTAAGTAATTGAAATTTATTTTCAGTTATTATATAATTTAAAGAATTATAAACGGTAAAATAAACATTTGGAAAGAAAAAGAATTAATTGGTAACTAATAGAATTTCTTATTCATCTTTATTCTAATTATTACAATTGTTGTTTAAATACTATTGTACAAAGTATTTATAATGACAATTACATAAAAAGTTTAAAATGAAATAAAAACTATCCTATTTTTTTCCTAAGTTCTAAAATCTTCATTTTTCATCCAATACTTTTTTGATTGATCATTTGATTTTACCTGCAAAGATTAAAAGAAAAGGAGTCAGAAATGAATAATTAAAAGCAGAAAAATTAATTTTAGTGTTCATCATTAAAAGCAAACGGCTGGAATCAGTTTTTTACCCTTTTTGCAAATCACGGGATTTCTCCCGGTTCACAAAAAGGGATGAATTTTTAATTGATAAAAATGAATGCACAATTTAAAAACATGCACAAATTCATTTTTTGTCAAAATTGCATTTTAATTGAAAACTGCATTTTTCAAATCAATTGCAAAAACCCACTGCATAATTAAAAAAAAGCCAATTGCATATTTCAAAAGCATAGTTCAACAGTAACCAAGTCAAGTTACATTTT
Source organism: Vicia faba (assembly GCA_948472305.1). Lineage (NCBI taxonomy): Eukaryota > Viridiplantae > Streptophyta > Magnoliopsida > Fabales > Fabaceae > Vicia > Vicia faba. The sequence goes on from OX451739.1 coordinate 1,210,675,381, forward strand.
CAAACAGCATATGCATTTTTCAAAGCAAGTATGTAACGTAAACTAACTGTCCATGCATATAGGAAGAGGCCAAAACATGAGGCTCTTCTACTGTTACATTGCAAAGACTAAGAAAATATGCAGTTAAAACCAACTATGCAAGCATAATATATTCCTTTTCTCATCATTTTCCAGCATATTACTTTTTCAGAACAGTAAAGTACATATCACATTTTTATGTATCAAATTGTACTTGAGAGAGAGAAGAGAGGAAGAGTTGGTTTTTACAGGTTTTGGTTTAGGCAGAAGTGGATACAAAACAAACTGCAGTAACACAGTCAATAAGGAAAGAAAGCATGAAAGAAGAATAGAAACAAAACTGGATGAAGCAGATGTGCAGGGATATCAAGAAATATAATTAAATATACTCAAAACCTGAATCGTCCAAGACCTCAGAGGCCAAGAAAGACCAACTGATATAATACAACATCAAACCCCCTTCAAAGGAGAGAGTTGAAGAACCTGTTTTAGAGCCTAGAAACCAAACTGTTAAGAAAAATACAAAAACCATTTTTTTCTCAAAGTTTCAAACCATAACCATTTTTCAAAGCTTAAGCCATGATAACATAGACCAAAATAAAACCCGTTTCAATAACCTGTAACATAACCATGGCCTAAACCACGAACCTGTTACAAACTTGTTTCCATTCTCAAACCATATCAAAACCTCAAAACCTACTGTATCAAGACCAAAACCAGTACAACCTGTAATGGCCTAAACCATCAAACCTCAAACCATATCAAAACCAATAAACCTGCAAAACCAGTACAACCTGTAATGGCCTAAACCATCAAACCTCAAACCATATCAAAACCAATAAACCTGCAAAACCAGTACAACCTGTAATGGCCTAAACCATCAAACCTCAAACCATATCAAAACCAATAAACCTGCAAAACCAGTACAACCTTATGGCTTAAAGAACCATAAAACCTGTCAAGACTATGGCCTAAAACCATAACCCCTGTCCATCCAACCAAAGCAAAACCCAGAACAATGCAAGCTTTTTATCAAACCCATGTCAAAACATTTCAACAATAACATGTCCAAACACGAAGACCTCAGATATGTTCATCATTGGCCATTAAAAAGCATACAGTAGCAAGGCGAGAAGAAGAGGAAAAGAAGCTAGTCAAAACAAACATTTTGACAGTAGAATTCAAGCATTTAGAGGCAACATTCAAGCATTCAGAGGCATCACAAGCAAGCAACGAGGCAAACAGGAGTATACGAAGCGAAGCAAAGGAAGAAGAAGAAAAGATATCATAAAGGGTTTTCAACTGTCATCATCAAACCACTAAAAAGAGAATCAGAAACGCAAACCAGGAAGCAGAAGCTTCATCACCGCTGTCACCTTGTCGTCGAAGCCCTCCTACGCACTCAACCCTCCTCCTCCATCTCCAGGTAATGATCATCTTTCTTTTCTTTCAATACCTCAAATAATCATGTGAAAAAACGAATAAGAATCAGAATAGGCGAAAGCCATGACATGCAGTAACCCCTAGCGAAATAAAAATTGGAATTGTTACCTAATCCGTCGCCGTGGCACTTTCATGGAGGGAAGAGGAGATTGAGATGCCGGTGGCCTTAGGCTGAGGAAAACGCAGAATCGGGCATGAGAAAGACGAAAGAAGACGAAGTGAGGATGAACAAGCGCCGTTTCTGTGCAAACCCAAATCCTTTTTTTCCCTAAACCAAATTATGTTTACCCTAAAACAAAATTGAAAGATATTTGGACTTAACTCTGTTTACCTCCCCTAAGCCCAACCAAACTGCTTATACACCCCCCTTCCCTGTCTCTTTGTCTTGGGCCCCCTCATAACCCTTTGGCCCATATAAATTGCTCATCTAACCTTTTTTTTCTAATACACTTTTTTCCATTTATTCTTTTTTTAGTTTTTAGAACTATTACTAATTTAGTTTAATTAATTAGTAACTTAATCAAATAGGATAATTTAATTAAACAATTTTAATAAGGTGACCAATTTTATTAACTTTAGGATTAATTTGGTAATTTTGGTATTCCCCTTTTTAATTAGACTTAAAATTAATAATTTTAAAGTTTTAATTTAGTTTAATTATTTAATAATTCTTAAAGTAATATCTTATATTAATATTAAAGAAAACATAAAAAATAGAAACATATAAAAGCCTTAAAAAATATAATATTTTCTTAATTAATTCTCTTGTTTTGCCTATATTAAACAAAAATATAAAAAATATATGTTCACACCATTTAGTTTATTATTTAATTGTTGCTATTTAATCATTATCCGCATAATTTTCTGTTTAATTATTTCATATTTACATGATTATTCTGTTTACGCCTAAATCCAAGGGAAAAACGATTAAATTTGTTGACTTCATGTCCTCAAGTCCGATCACGCGAATATTTTCATCACATTAAAACTTAGGACAATTTTTCCCCAAATCTTCAATCTTTTCAAAACTTATACCGTTCAAGCCAAAACTTCGACATTAGGTCGTCGTACCTTCCAAAATCCGTCCGTACCCCTTTTCGGCCAAAACAATTTATTTCGATCAAACAAACGAATTTTTATAAACAGATATTTCAAAAGGTTCCTATAGAGTACTATAGATACATTGGGTGCTAATACCTTCCCACTGTATAACCAACCCCCGAACCATAGATCTCTTTTCAAAAACGTCGTGTATTTCTTATTACTTTTAAAAGTATTATTTTACATTGCATATTTAGGGTTTTATTTCGCTCTTTCCCCTTTTCCCTTGGAAACAATAAAGCGCGGTGGCGACTCTTGCTTTTGTGAGACGAATTAATAAATAATTCAATCTCCGATTTACCCCGCTACATTTTTTATCGCTACAGAATTGGCGACTCTGCTGGGGACAGATTGACCTCTTGCTGGTCCATCCCTAAGTGGGTTAAGCCTAATTTGTTTTATCTGTTTTATTATTATTTGATTTGTTTGATTATGTGTTTAAATTGGGGTATTTGGGTTTTTGCGAAGGACGAATCCTATACCCGGATTAAGTTACACTTAAGGAATAGGACGGGCGGTACAGTCATGTTAACTTTGAGGGAGTAATCCCGAAGAAGGAGGCATGAGATCCCCCACTCAATGGAAGGCCCTCTTGAACTTAATATTTGTTTACCGAGTAATCGGGAAGACATTATTATTTTCGACCTAGGAGCCTGAGAAGTTGAGGACCGTAGAACCCTAACCCATCTTGGCCTTTTTAGGTGTAGCGCGGAGACTATCACGGAGTAATTCGGAAGTAGTTGTCACGCGATGCTACGCTCAGATGAGTTTCTCTTGAGAATATTGCTAATTATCGAGTAATCAAGACGTTGGCAATATCCGAAGGAGGAATGTAGACTCTGGGAACTCTTAGAACCTTGTCTTACAGGTGTGATTGAACCATTAGTACATACCTTTGGGTGGGCTTTACCCTCGACTCCATGCTGAACGTTGAACCTTTAAACCCCATGTTTGCAAACTTGTGTGTAGCTGTTGCATTATCATTCATTCATGCATTCATCAACATTTTTTGTGGAAAAACTTGTTTTTCAAGGAACTTAGGAATGATTTTCCAGACATCTCAGGTATTATGGAATTTGGAAGGAGAAACACTCGGAGTTTTAGTTTTAAGGAGCCCGAGATTGAAGAACTGAAGAGTTTGATTCCGAAGATCGAGAACCCGACGGATTTTCAGAAGAAGTATGGGTCCATTATACCTCTCATGAAGCGCAAGATGAAGGAAGGCATCCTCAATACGTTGGTCCAATTCTACGATCCTTTGTACCGATGTTTCACCTTTCTGGATTATCAGTTGATGCCCACCTTAGAAGAGTACTCCTACATACTTGGTTTGCCGATCACCGACCGTGTTCCTTTTTCTGGCTTAGAAGAGGAACCCAAATCTCATGAGATAGCGACCATCACCCACTTGAAGAAGTCAGAGATAGAGGAGAACATGACTACAAAAGGGGGAATCCGAGGCTTTTCTGCACAGTTCTTGTTGAGGAAAGCTCGTCATTTCGCTGAGATAAAAGATATCATTGCCTTTGAAGACGTCTTTGCTTTACTCGCTTATGGTTTATTCTTGTTCCCTAACGTTGATAAGTTTGTGGATATCAACGCCATCAGAATTTTCTCGATTGGAAATCCGGTCCCTACGCTGCTAGGAGATACCTACTACTCCATCCATCTTCGAAACTCTTATCAAGGAGGGATGATTATTTGTTGTGCACCGTTGTTGTATCAGTGGTATGTTTCGCATCTACCTGGGTCTGATGTTTTCTGGGATCTCGAGAAGGAGCCGCGTTGGGCGCCAAAGATTATGGCTCTCACTCATTTCGACATTTATTGGTATAATCGAGTTTACTATGACGTGAAGATTATCGATAGCTGTGGTGCTTTTCCTAACGTGCCTCTTCTTGGTACGAAAGGTGGAATTAACTATAACCCTGTTCTCGCGCGCCGTCAGTTTGGATACCCGATGAGGGACAAGCCGAACAACATCCATGTGAGTGGTTTCTTTCTACAGGAAGGACAAGATCACCAGACAGCTAAGAGGGAGATCGAAGGAGCTTGGCTCCACGTCCATAGGAAAGGGAGAGATATGTTAGGACATAGGGGTGTCGTTTCTTTGGAGCCTTACCTACAGTGGGTCCGTGCTAGGGCTTGTGCTCTCAAGATGCCCTATAAACTTGAGAAACCTTTATTCCCTACCGTTGCATCATCATCTGTTGTTATCCCTATCGCGAATATAGGAGAATACCAAGGAAATCTGGCTAGGATGAAGTCCGAGAGGGATGCTTGGAAAGAAAAGTATAATATGTCTGAATATGAGAATCGGGTCCTGGCTCGACAACTAAAGGAAAAGGAGGATTTACTCTTTATTCAAGACGGATGGTTCATTGATCATGATGAGAAGCTTCGTCAAAAGGATGCTTTACTGAAGAAATATGCTAGTGAAAGGAAGAGAAAGAGGGAAGGTTCGGTAAGCGTTGCTCTTGTTCCTAATCCGCAGAAGGAAATCATTGATCAACTGGTAGCTGAGAAGAAAGAGATAGAAGACTTTTATGAAGAGAAGATCAGGAAGCTCCAGTTACAGTTGGTGTTTGGTCCTTCATCTGAGGATTCTGAGTGATCTGTAGTTCGTAGTTTTATTTTATTAATGTCATTTTGTAAAACTATGTAAATGGGCTTCATGTTCCAAAGTTGTAATTTACTGCTTTTATTATGGACTTCATGTTCTAAAGTTGTAATTTATTGCTTTATTATGGGCTTCATGTTCCAAAGTTGTAATTTACTGCTTTTATATTGGACTTCATGTTCTAAAGTTATAATTTATTGCTTTATTATGGGCTTCATGTTCCAAAGTTGTAATTTACTGCTTTTATTATGGGCTTTATGTTCCAAAGTTGTAGTTTACTGTTTTATTATTGGGTTTTATCCCAAAGTTGTAATTTATTGTTTTGTTGTTCCAAAGTTGTAAGTTGTAATTTACTGCTTTTGATTAGTGGATGAGTTTTTGTTGTTCCAAATTCCTTACCATTGATGTGCACAAAATTATCAAAGTTCCTTGAAAAAAATTATTAAAATGAATCATCATTTGCATCACACATCATGCATCATTCAACATTTCACTTCACCATGTTTTCTAGAGTCTTATCCTTGTTCTTTTTTCCACTCCAAAGGTTGTCAAGTTGTCTCATCGATACGATACTCGAGCCAATCGTCAGAGGAAAATGGAAGATCTGGAACAGGAAAATCATGAGCTTCGTGGGGAAGTTGCTACCCTTCGTATCGAGATGGAAAAGTTAACTGCGTTAGTGAAAAGTTTGGTGGCTGTTCAGAATCAGCCATCGACTACAGCTGCTGAGATTCAGACTTCAACTACTGTGGTTTCCGAGATTGTCACTGTTCCAACATCTGTGACTCAAATCAACTCTCCGCTTCAACATCAGATGCCGAAAGGTTTTCCGTGGGGAATGCCTTACAACTTTGTGCCAGAGGGGTATCAGCCTGCCGTACAGCCTTTGTTTCAACCTACTTTGTCTCTTCCTCAACCAGAGACAACTGCCTTGCCGCCGGTAATCCCGTCTGTAACACCTTTTCCGCAACCGGTAATGACAATTGTCGCTCCTGTGGTTCACTCTGTGCCATACTTGAATGAACCTACTAATCCTTCCGAGCCTGCTGAAAGTTTGGGTCTCTTTGATAGAATGGAAGAGTTTCAGGATCAGTTCCAAGAAATGCAGAAGGAGCTTAGAGCGTTAAAGGGGAAGGATCTGTTTGGGAAGAACACTCATGACCTTTGTTTAGTTCCGAATGTCAAGATTCCAGCAAAATTCAAAGTGCCAGACTTTGAAAGATATAAGGGTGATTCGTGTCCTCGAAGTCATTTGACTATGTACGTGAGAAAGATGTCTACGTATTCCGATGATCATGACTTGTTGATTCATTATTTTCAAGACAGTTTGACGGGTGCTGCTCTAAAGTGGTATATGGGTTTAGACAGCATTCGGATCCGCAACTTCAACAATCTTAGCGAAGCCTTTGTTCACCAGTATAAGTATAACGTTGACATGGCGCCGGACAGGGATCAACTCCGGGCGATGTCGCAAAGAGATAGGGAATCGTTTAAGGAATACGCCCAGAGGTGGCGTGAAATTGCTGCTCAAATCTATCCACCTCTTGAGGAGAAAGAGATGACGAAGATATTCTTGAAGACTTTAGGTTCCTTTTACTATGAAAGAATGATCGCCAGCGCACCCAGTGACTTCACCGAAATGGTAAGCATGGGCATGCGGTTGGAGGAAGGGATTCGTGAAGGGCGTTTGGTTAAAGAAGGAAGTCCGTCTAGCAGTACTAAGAAGTTTGGAAGTGTTTTCCCGAAAAGAAAAGAGCAGGATGTCAGCGCATTGTTCCCAGGTAGACCAATGAGAGGTTACTCTCACGTTGCGGCAGTCACTCCGACTGTCCGCCCAGCTTTGATGACCCCATCTCATCAAACTCCACCAACTCAACAACGACCTTTTCAGCAGCAGCCTCGACAACAGGCTTATCCATTCAACAATCAGAACCGTTCTCCAAGAAAACCGCAGTTCGATGCCATTCCTATGACTTATACTGAATTGTTCCCTGCTCTTATCAGAAAGAATCTCATAACGACAAAGCCTCCTCCTATCGCACCGAATAGTACTTCTCTGTGGTATAAGGCGGATCAGTTTTGTGAGTATCATCAAGGGTCGCCGGGGCACAACCTTGAGAATTGTTTTGGTCTGAAGGCGGACGTGCAGAGGTTAATTAAGAATGGTATCTTGTCTTTCAAGGATGTTAATCCAAATGTTAGAGATAATCCTTTGCCTCGACATGGGGCAGCTTCAGTGAATATGGTGGAAGGTTGTCCGGGAAAGTTTCGAGTTTTTCAAGTTGAACACATAAGAGAGTCGTTGATCAGGTTACATCAGAGTTTGAGAAGACTTGCCTTTGTTAGGCATCAGCATGATTATGACGTTTGTGAATTTTGTTCAAGAGAGGTTGATTGCCCTATTGTGAAGGAGGATATTCAGAAGTTGTTAGACCAGAGAGTTATCACTATTGCATATGACAGAGATCCGGAGGATGAAGTGAATGTTATCATACCACAATTCAATTTGCCTGAATCAGTTGAGATCGTTTACGACAGTCAGACTGCACCTGTTGATCCTTTGATCATTTACCCACCTGGTCCTGTGCCTTACAACTCAGACCAAGCTATACCGTACAAGTATAATGCCACAATGATTGAGAATGGGGTAGAAGTCCTTATACCAACGAGGCCGTCTTTTGTTAACATCGCTGATGTGAGCAGAGTTACGAGAAGTGGACGTGTCTTTGCAGCAGTACCTTTGAAGAGACCAGAAGTTCAAGTTAGGAGGCCCATACCGGCAGAAATTCCAGTGAGAAATGTTGAACCAAGGGTTGAGATAGGCCTATCCAATGAACCTATCCCACATCCCGAGGACGATGAGATTCTGAAGCTTATCAAGAGAAGTGAATATAAGATTGTGGACCAACTTTTGCAAACTCCTTCCAAGATTTCCTTGCTTGCTTTACTGAGAGATTCTGGTGCCCATAGAGAAGCTTTGATGAAAGTCTTGGACCAGGCTTTTGTAGATCATGATGTGACGGTTGACCAATTTGATGGAATTGTGGGAAATATTACTTCGTGTAACAATCTTGGTTTTAGTGATGAAGAGCTTCCGGAGGAGGGAAGAAATCATAATATGGCTTTGCATATCTCAGTAAGTTGTGGAAATGATACTTTATCAAGTGTGTTGGTAGATACAGGTTCGTCGTTAAATGTAATGCCCAAAACTACATTATCTCGACTCTCATATCCAGGTGCTCCCATGAGACCTAGTGGAGTAATTGTCAAAGCGTTTGATGGTTCTAGGAAGACTGTTATTGGTGAAGTGGATCTTCCTATAGTGATTGGCCCTCATACTTTTCAGATCACTTTTCAAGTAATGGATATTCGTGCTGCCTACAGTTGCTTATTGGGTCGTCCATGGATCCATGATGCAGGGGCAGTCACTTCCATGCTCCACCAGAGATTGAAGTTTGTGAGGCATGGAAAGCTAGTAATGGTTGGTGGAGAGCAGGCTATGGTGGTAAGCCATTTGTCATCCTTCTCTTTTATTGATGCTGATGAGGATGTTGGAACCCAGTTCCAAGGTCTATCTGTTGCTAAGAATGAAGTGAAGAAGCAAGGGACGTCTATCTCTTCTTTTGAGGACGCGCGGCGTGTGGTTGAAAGTGGTTCGGCCGAAGGTTGGGGCCAGGTGTTGACTTTACCCGAGAACAAATCTGGAGAAGGTCTTGGTTTTCATCCCGTGTCTGCGAGAGTCAAGCAAGAAGTGGTTACTCGTCCGATTCAAGAGGTTTTCCGAAGTGCAGGTTTTATCCATCCGACTCCTCCTGAGGTTGATGCTATCATAGGGGATGATTCTGAAGAGGATTTGCCCGATTTTGTGATGCACAGAGTGGCTTGCCAAAACTGGATTGCTGTTGATGTTCCTGTTGTGATGCACATTTCCGAGTAATGTTTTGTTTTGTTCTTTGAAAACTTTCGCTCTGCCCAAGGCGAAAAGTATTTTGTGTCGGGCTATGATAAAAATAAATCCTTTTGCTCTGCCCAAGGCAAAAGAGAAATGTCTGGGCTCTTTGTTTCAAGTATTTCCCTTCAATAAATAAAAATGTTATTTTGTCCACTACTGTTTTATTTTTCACTTTTTGGAAAATAGTAATGAAATTAATTGGTGGTAATAGGAAATATAATAACCTTTTGTTTTATTTGCACAAATCGATTTCTAAATTAAAGCATAATCATATGTGCAGATTAATCCATGACTTAACCATTGAAAACAATGATCCTATGCCCTCTCCCAACTTTGAATTCCCTGTGTTCAGAGCCGAAGAACAGGATAGTGAAGAGATTCCTGAGGAAATTTCCCGTTTACTTGAGCACGATGAAAAGATTATTCAGCCGTTTGAAGAGCCTGTAGAGTTGGTCAATTTGGGTGATGAAGAAGATAAAAAGGAAGTCAAAGTCGGAGCATTGCTTATCCCAGAGGTAAAAGAGAAGATGTTGGAGCTTCTCAAAGAGTATGTTGATGTGTTTGCTTGGTCCTACCAAGATATGCCAGGTTTGGACAACAATATTGTGGAGCATCGTTTACCGTTGAGACCTGAATGTCCGCCGATTAAGCAGAAGTTGAGAAGGACTCGTCCCGATATGGCTGACAAGATCAAAGAAGAAGTTCAAAAGCAGATTAATGCAGGTTTCCTGGTTACGTCAGTCTATCCTCAATGGTTAGCCAATATAGTGCCTGTTGCTAAGAAAGATGGCAAAGTTCGGATGTGTGTAGACTATAGAGATCTGAATAGAGCTAGCCCAAAGGATGACTTCCCATTACCGCATATTGACGTATTGGTCGACAGTACCGCAAAGTTCAAAGTCTTTTCTTTCATGGATGGTTTCTCTGGTTACAATCAAATCAAGATGGCTCCAGAAGATATGGAGAAAACAGCTTTCATTACACCTTGGGGAACCTTTTGTTATCGGGTTATGCCGTTTGGTTTGAGGAATGCTGGTGCAACATACCAAAGGGCCATGACTGCTTTGTTCCATGATATGATGCATAAAGAGATCGAAGTGTATGTGGATGACATGATTGCCAAATCACAAACTGAGGAAGATCATTTGGAACACTTATTGAAGTTATTCCAGCGTTTTAGAAAGTATAAACTCCGTCTGAATCCCAACAAGTGCACGTTTGGTGTTCGTTCAGGAAGACTTTTGGGTTTCATTGTCAGTCAGAAAGGTATTGAGGTAGATCCTGATAAAGTCAAAGCTATTCGGGAAATGCCCGCACCCAAGACAGAAAAATAAGTAAGAGGATTCCTTGGGAGACTGAACTACATTTCTAGATTTATATCTCATATGACTGCTACCTGTGGGCCGATTTTCAAGCTTCTCCGAAAGAACCAAGGATGTGTGTGGACAGAAGATTGTCAGAGAGCTTTTGATAGCATCAAAGAATATTTGCTTGAACCTCCCATTTTGATTCCTCCGGTGGAAGGAAGACCTTTGATTATGTACCTGACTATTTTGGAAGATTCCATGGGATGTGTGTTTGGTCAACAAGATGAGGCTGGAAGAAAGGAACATGCTGTATATTATCTGAGTAAGAAATTCACGGACTGTGAGTCTCGATACTCATTGCTTGAGAAAACCTGTTGTGCTTTAGCCTGGGCTGCTCGCCGTCTGCGCCAGTATATGATTAACCATACCACTTGGTTGATCTCCAAAATGGATCCGATCAAGTATATCTTTGAGAAGCCCGCCTTATCTAGAAGAATAGCCCGTTGGCAGATGTTGTTATCTGAATATGACATTGAGTATCACACTCAGAAAGCAATCAAAGGGAGTATTTTAGCTGATCATTTGGCTCACCAACCAATTGACGATTATCAATCCATCAAGTTTGATTTCCCAGATGAAGATGTTATGTACTTGAAAGCTAAAGATTATGAAGAGCCGTTACCTGAAGAAGGACCTGATCCCGAATCCCGTTGGGGTTTGATATTTGACGGAGCTGTGAACTCTTATGGAAATGGAATTGGGGCAATCATCGTCACTCCCCGAGGTACTCATATCCCGTTCACGGCGAGATTGAAGTTTGACTGCACGAACAACATGGCTGAATATGAAGCATGTATTATGGGTCTCGAAGAAGCAGTGGATCTAAGGATTAAGATTCTTGATATTTATGGAGATTCTGCATTGGTAATTAATCAAATCAAAGGAGAATGGGAGACTCGTCATCCTGGTTTGATCCCTTACAGAGACTATGCTAGAAGATTGTTAACTTTTTTCAACAAAGTGGAATTACATCATATCCCTAGAGATGAAAACCAAATGGCTGATGCTTTAGCTACTTTGTCTTCAATGTTTCAAGTAAATGGTTGGAACGATGTGCCTACAATCAGAGCTATGCGCCTTGATAGACCTGCTCATGTGTTCTCAGTAGAAGAGGTCACCGACGACAAACCGTGATTCAGACTTCAACTACTGTGGTTTCCGAGATTGTCACCGTTCCAACATCTGTGACTCAAATCAACTCTCCGCTTCAACATCAGATGCCGAAAGGTTTTCCGTGGGGAATGCCTTACAACTTTGTGCCAGAGGGGTATCAGCCTGCCGTACAGCCTTTGTTCAACCTACTTTGTCTCTTACTCAACCAGAGACAACTGCCTTGCCGCCGGTAATCCCGTCTGTAACACCTTTTCCGCAACCGGTAATGACAACTGTCGCTCCTGTGGTTCACTCCGTGCCATACTTGAATGAACCTACTTATCCTGCCGAGCCTGCTGAAAGTTTGGGTCTCTTTGATAGAATGGAAGAGTTTCAGGATCAGTTCCAAGAAATGCAGAAGGAGGTTAGAGCGTTAAAGGGGAAGGATCTGTTTGGGAAGAACACTCATGACCTTTGTTTAGTTCCGAATGTCAAGATTCCAGCAAAATTCAAAGTGCCAGACTTTGAAAGATATAAGGGTGATTCGTGTCCTCGAAGTCATTTGACTATGTACGTGAGAAAGATGTCTACGTATTCCGATGATCATGACTTGTTGATTCATTATTTTCAAGACAGTTTGACGGGTGCTGCTCTAAAGTGGTATATGGGTTTAGACAGCATTCGGATCCGCAACTTCAACGATCTTAGCGAAGCCTTTGTTCACCAGTATAAGTATAACGTTGACATGGCGCCGGACAGGGATCAACTCCGGGCGATGTCGCAAAGAGATAGGGAATCTTTTAAGGAATACGCCCAGAGGTGGCGTGAAATTGCTGCTCAAATCTATCCACCTCTTGAGGAGAAAGAGATGACGAAGATATTCTTGAAGACTTTAGGTTCCTTTTACTATGAAAGAATGATCGCCAGCGCACCCAGTGACTTCACCGAAATGGTAAGCATGGGCATGCGGTTGGAGGAAGGGATTCGTGAAGGGCGTTTGGTTAAAGAAGGAAGTCCGTCTAGCAGTACTAAGAAGTTTGGAAGTGTTTTCCCGAAAAGAAAAGAGCAGGATGTCAGCGCATTGTTCCCAGGTAGATCAATGAGAGGTTACTCTCACGTTGCGGCAGTCACTCCGGCTGTCCGCCCAGCTTTGATGACCCCAGCTCATCAAACTCCACCAACTCAACAACGGCCTTTTCAGCAGCAGCCTCGACAACAGGCTTATCCATTCAACAATCAGAACCGTTCTCCAAGAAAACCGCAGTTCGATGCCATTCCTATGACTTATACTGAATTGTTCCCTGCTCTTATCAGAAAGAATCTCATAACGACAAAGCCTCCTCCTGTCGCACCGAATAGTACTTCTCCGTGGTATAAGGCGGATCAGTTTTGTGAGTATCATCAAGGGTCGCCGGGGCACAACCTTGAGAATTGTTTTGCTCTGAAGGCGGACGTGCAGAGGTTGATTAAGAATGGTATATTGTCTTTCAAGGATGTTAATCCAAATGTTAGAGATAATCCTTTGCCTCGACATGGGGCAGCTTCAGTGAATATGGTGGAAGGTTGTCCGGGAAAGTTTCGAGTTTTTCAAGTTGAACACATAAGAGAGTCGTTGATCAGGTTACATCAGAGTTTGAGAAGACTTGCCTTTGTTAGGCATCAGCATGATTATGACGTTTGTGAATTTTGTTCAAGAGAGGTTGATTGCCCTATTGTGAAGGAGGATATTCAGAAGTTGTTAGACCAGAGAGTTATCACTATTACATATGACAGAGATCCGGAGGATGAAGTGAATGTTATCATACCACAATTCAATTTTCCTGAATCAGTTGAGATCGTTTACGACAGTCAGACTGCACCTGTTGATCCTTTGATCATTTACCCACCTGGTCCTGTGCCTTACAACTCAGACCAAGCTATACCGTACAAGTATAATGCCACAATGATTGAGAATGGGGTAGAAGTCCCTATACCAACGAGGCCGTCTTTTGTTAACATCGCTGATGTGAGCAGAGTTACGAGAAGTGGACGTGTCTTTGCAGCAGTACCTTTGAAGAGACCAGAAGTTCAAGTTAGGAGGCCCATACCGGCAGAAATTCCAGTGAGAAATGTTGAACCAAGGGTTGAGATAGGCCTATCCAATGAACCTATCCCACATCCCGAGGACGATGAGATTCTGAAGCTTATCAAGAGAAGTGAATATAAGATTGTGGACCAACTTTTGCAAACTCCTTCCAAGATTTCCTTGCTTGCTTTACTGAGAGATTCTGGTGCCCATAGAGAAGCTTTGATGAAAGTCTTGGACCAGGCTTTTGTAGATCATGATGTGACGGTTGACCAATTTGATGGAATTGTGGGAAATATTACTTCGTGTAACAATCTTGGTTTTAGTGATGAAGAGCTTCCGGAGGAGGGAAGAAATCATAATATGGCTTTGCATATCTCAGTAAGTTGTGGAAATGATACTTTATCAAGTGTGTTGGTAGATACAGGTTCGTCGTTAAATGTAATGCCCAAAACTACATTATCTCGACTCTCATATCCAGGTGCTCCCATGAGACCTAGTGGAGTAATTGTCAAAGCGTTTGATGGTTCTAGGAAGACTGTTATTGGTGAAGTGGATCTTCCTATAGTGATTGGCCCTCATACTTTTCAGATCACTTTTCAAGTAATGGATATTCGTGCTGCCTACAGTTGCTTATTGGGTCGTCCATGGATCCATGATGCAGGGGCAGTCACTTCCATGCTCCACCAGAGATTGAAGTTTGTGAGGCATGGAAAGCTAGTAATGGTTGGTGGAGAGCAGGCTATGGTGGTAAGCCATTTGTCATCCTTCTCTTTTATTGATGCTGATGAGGATGTTGGAACCCAGTTCCAAGGTCTATCTGTTGCTAAGAATGAAGTGAAGAAGCAAGGGACGTCTATCTCTTCTTTTGAGGACGCGCGGCGTGTGGTTGAAAGTGGTTCGGCCGAAGGTTGGGGCCAGGTGTTGACTTTACCCGAGAACAAATCTGGAGAAGGTCTTGGTTTTCATCCCGTGTCTGCGAGAGTCAAGCAAGAAGTGGTTACTCGTCCGATTCAAGAGGTTTTCCGAAGTGCAGGTTTTATCCATCCGACTCCTCCTGAGGTTGATGCTATCATAGGGGATGATTCTGAAGAGGATTTGCCCGATTTTGTGATGCACAGAGTGGCTTGCCAAAACTGGATTGCTGTTGATGTTCCTGTTGTGATGCACATTTCCGAGTAATGTTTTGTTTTGTTCTTTGAAAACTTTCGCTCTGCCCAAGGCGAAAAGTATTTTGTGTCGGGCTATGATAAAAATAAATCCTTTTGCTCTGCCCAAGGCAAAAGAGAAATGTCTGGGCTCTTTGTTTCAAGTATTTCCCTTCAATAAATAAAAATGTTATTTTGTCCACTACTGTTTTATTTTTCACTTTTTGGAAAATAGTAATGAAATTAATTGGTGGTAATAGGAAATATAATAACCTTTTGTTTTATTTGCACAAATCGATTTCTAAATTAAAGCATAATCATATGTGCAGATTAATCCATGACTTAACCATTGAAAACAATGATCCTATGCCCTCTCCCAACTTTGAATTCCCTGTGTTCAGAGCCGAAGAACAGGATAGTGAAGAGATTCCTGAGGAAATTTCCCGTTTACTTGAGCACGATGAAAAGATTATTCAGCCGTTTGAAGAGCCTGTAGAGTTGGTCAATTTGGGTGATGAAGAAGATAAAAAGGAAGTCAAAGTCGGAGCATTGCTTATCCCAGAGGTAAAAGAGAAGATGTTGGAGCTTCTCAAAGAGTATGTTGATGTGTTTGCTTGGTCCTACCAAGATATGCCAGGTTTGGACAACAATATTGTGGAGCATCGTTTACCGTTGAGACCTGAATGTCCGCCGATTAAGCAGAAGTTGAGAAGGACTCGTCCCGATATGGCTGACAAGATCAAAGAAGAAGTTCAAAAGCAGATTAATGCAGGTTTCCTGGTTACGTCTGTCTATCCTCAATGGTTAGCCAATATAGTGCCTGTTGCTAAGAAAGATGGCAAAGTTCGGATATGTGTAGACTATAGAGATCTGAATAGAGCTAGCCCAAAGGATGACTTCCCATTACCGCATATTGACGTATTGGTCGACAGTACCGCAAAGTTCAAAGTCTTTTCTTTCATGGATGGTTTCTCTGGTTACAATCAAATCAAGATGGCTCCAGAAGATATGGAGAAAACAGCTTTCATTACACCTTGGGGAACCTTTTGTTATCGGGTTATGCCGTTTGGTTTGAGGAATGCTGGTGCAACATACCAAAGGGCCATGACTGCTTTGTTCCATGATATGATGCATAAAGAGATCGAAGTGTATGTGGATGACATGATTGCCAAATCACAAACTGAGGAAGATCATTTGGAACACTTATTGAAGTTATTCCAGCGTTTTAGAAAGTATAAACTCCGTCTGAATCCCAACAAGTGCACGTTTGGTGTTCGTTCAGGAAGACTTTTGGGTTTCATTGTCAGTCAGAAAGGTATTGAGGTAGATCCTGATAAAGTCAAATCTATTCGGGAAATGCCCGCACCCAAGACAGAAAAACAAGTAAGAGGATTCCTTGGGAGACTGAACTACATTTCTAGATTTATATCTCAAATGACTGCTACCTGTGGGCCGATTTTCAAGCTTCTCCGAAAGAACCAAGGATGTGTGTGGACAGAAGATTGTCAGAGAGCTTTTGATAGCATCAAAGAATATTTGCTTGAACCTCCCATTTTGATTCCTCCGGTGGAAGGAAGACCTTTGATTATGTACCTGACTATTTTGGAAGATTCCATGGGATGTGTGTTTGGTCAACAAGATGAGGCTGGAAGAAAGGAACATGCTGTATATTATCTGAGTAAGAAATTCACGGACTGTGAGTCTCGATACTCATTGCTTGAGAAAACCTGTTGTGCTTTAGCCTGGGCTGCTCGCCGTCTGCGCCAGTATATGATTAACCATACCACTTGGTTGATCTCCAAAATGGATCCGATCAAGTATATCTTTGAGAAGCCCGCCTTATCTGGAAGAATAGCCCGTTGGCAGATGTTGTTATCTGAATATGACATTGAGTATCACACTCAGAAAGCAATCAAAGGGAGTATTTTAGCTGATCATTTGGCTCACCAACCAATTGACGATTATCAATCCATCAAGTTTGATTTCCCAGATGAAGATGTTATGTACTTGAAAGCTAAAGATTGTGAAGAGCCGTTACCTGAAGAAGGACCTGATCCCGAATCCCGTTGGGGTTTGATATTTGACGGAGCTGTGAACTCTTATGGAAATGGAATTGGGGCAATCATCGTCACTCCCCGAGGTACTCATATCCCGTTCACGGCGAGATTGAAGTTTGACTGCACGAACAACATGGCTGAATATGAAGCATGTATTATGGGTCTCGAAGAAGCAGTGGATCTAAGGATTAAGATTCTTGATATTTACGGAGATTCTGCATTGGTAATTAATCAAATAAAAGGAGAATGGGATACTCGTCATCCTGGTTTGATCCCTTACACAGACTATGCTAGAAGATTGTTAACTTTTTTCAACAAAGTGGAATTACATCATATCCCTAGAGATGAAAACCAAATGGCTGATACTTTAGCTACTTTGTCTTCAATGTTTCAAGTAAATGGTTGGAACGATGTGCCTACAATCAGAGCTATGCGCCTTGACAGACCTGCTCATGTGTTCTCAGTAGAAGAGGTCACCGATGACAAACCGTGGTACTATGACATTAAACGTGTTCTTCAAACTCAAGAGTACCCTCCTGGGGCATCCAGTAAAGATAGGAAGACGTTGAGAAGATTAGCAAGCAGTTTCTTTCTCAATGAAGAAGTTTTATATAAGAGGAATTACGACATGGTCTTGCTCAGATGTGTAGACAGGCGTGAAGCAGACATGCTGATGCAAGAAGTACATGAAGGATCCTTTGGCACTCATGCCAACGGACATGCTATGGCTAGAAAGATGTTGAGAGCTGGTTACTATTGGATGACAATGGAATCTGATTGCTGCAAGTATGTGAAGAAATGTCAGAAATGCCAGATTTATGCGGACAAGATACATGTGCCACCGACTCTCCTCAACGTTATCTCTTCACCTTGGCCTTTCTCTATGTGGGGCATTGATATGATTGGAATGATTGAACCCAAAGCTTCAAATGGTCATCGTTTCATCTTGGTAGCGATCGATTATTTTACTAAATGGGTAGAAGCAGCATCTTATGCTAATGTAACCAGACAGGTGGTAGTCAGATTTATCAAGAATCAGATCATTTGTCGATACGGTATCCCGAGCAAGATCATCACTGATAATGGTTCGAATTTGAATAACAAGATGATGAAAGAGCTTTGTGAGGAGTTCAAGATCGAACATCATAATTCATCTCCTTACAGACCGAAGATGAATGGGGCTGTTGAAGCTGCTAACAAGAATATCAAGAAGATTGTCCAGAAGATGGTGGTAACTTATAAAGATTGGCATGAAATGCTCCCGTTCGCTTTACATGGATATCGTACGTCGGTTCGAACTTCAACAGGCGCAACTCCATTTTCCCTAGTTTATGGTATGGAAGCAGTACTCCCCGTGGAGGTTAAGATTCCGTCTCTGAGAGTGTTGATGGAAGCTAAACTTTCTGAGGCTGAATGGTGTCAGAGTAGGTATGATTAGTTGAATTTAATTGAAGAGAAGAGATTAACAGCGTTGTGTCACGGTCAATTATATCAGCAGAGAATGAAGAAGGCTTTTGATAAGAAGGTTCGACCACGTGAGTTCAGAGAAGGTGACCTTGTGCTCAAGAAGATATTATCTTTCCAACCTGATTCTAGGGGCAAGTGGGCTCCGAATTATGAAGGACCGTATGTCGTTAAGAAAGTTTTCTCTAGAGGTGCTTTGATTCTCACCAATATGGACGGTGACGAGCTCCCGCGTCCCATGAACGCCGATGCAGTCAAGAAATATTTCGCTTAAGCAAGCTTCTGGTCAGACCAGTCTTGGCATTTGAGCACATTTCGGAATTCGAAGTTGTTAGGGAGAATAGTGATCATTGTTTTTGTGTAACCCTTTTCTTTCATGTACTATTTCCCAAACTTTTGTAAACCGTTGGAGTCGCGTTGTTAGCGAACTACCATCTTATTAATGAAATTTGAGCATTTACCTTTTGTGGGCAAAATTTTAATTTTTACAGAAAAATTTGAAATAAAGGTATTTAAAGTATTCTTATTTTAAAGATGTGTCGTGAATAATGAAAGGAATATTAACAGTTGTTCCGAGGATGGTCAAGCCACGAAATGCAAAACGATACAGTATTTTATCCTTGCATGATGAACATGTTTCGTTTCAAATCGTCATGAGGTGTTGGTTGTGTTAAACTTGTGTTTCTGGTGGTACTAAGTTTGGTGACTCCCCAGTTGTTTCAAGTTAAGCGTTGTTTTGGTTATCATTTGAGCGATTTCTGAGGTGTGGTACGTTTTGTATCATGCCAGTGGTCTATTGGTATTAGAAGATTGGATTTGAATGCTCTTCTCCTCAGAAGACTTGAACCTTGTAGCGTGTTACGCTCTAACGTTGCTTTGTGGTTCCAGTTCCAGTTATTTTCCGTCTTTTTAAGATTGGCCGAGTATCTATTATGTCGTGACATCTTATTGTCTTCAAGTTATTCCATCTGTTTGTTTTGTCAGCATAACATTCATTTACTCATTTACACTTATATCAGCATGCATATTCACATTTGTCGTTGATTTTGGGTTGTATACTTTGTTTATTCAAACAGCGTACATGTTTCTTTCCAAGTAGAATGTTAACTTAGGAAGAAAATGTGCTTCCTTTCTAAATTCCCCAACTGAGCTAATCCTCGTAGATGAATTTTTGATTTAGCCTTCTTTGTCCATTTCTGGATAGGATGAATCCCCAATTAAGTTACTTTCTCATTGGGTGGAGTCTTTATTGACTGTTTTCTCTCTGGTTTATTCCTGGAGGAAGTTGTTGTCTCTTGCATAGGCTATCTCATGATTTTCCCCAGTGAAATCACGACCTAGACGAATGGTGCATTTATTTTGCACATTTAAGTATGATCTCCTCGGGAAGGATTGATTCATGATTCTCTTTGACGAAGATGTTATTCTCTGCCAGTGTCATCGCAATTTCCTTCTGAGTTATTTTTGGAAAACGACAAGCGGCAGCTCTTCACGAGCAACTTGTGGGTTATTATTTGTGGAAAACGACAAGCGGCAGCTCTTCACGAGCAACTTGTACGCTATTATCTTGTGGAAGGCGGCAAGCGGCAGCTCTTCACGAGCAACTTGTACGTTATAGACATCGTTGGAAAACGACAAGCGGCAGCTCTTCACGAGCAACTTGTGCGTTATTTTTGGAAAACGACAAGCGGCAGCTCTTCACGAGCAACTTGTGCGTTATCATCGTTGGAAAACGACAAGCGGCGGCTCTTCACGAGCAACTTGTGCGTTATTATTTTGGGAAAACGACAAGCGGTAGCTCTTCACGAGCAACTTGTACGTTGTTATTTTTCTGAAAGACAGCAAGTGGCAGCTTCTTTATTTGAGCAGCTTGTATGTTATTGGTATTTTCTTGGAAAACAGCAAGTAGCGGCTTCTTTATTTGAGCAGCTTGCATGTTATTGACATCCCTGGACGACGGAAAGTGGCAGCCTCTTTATTTGAGCAGCTTGTATGTCATAATATTTTTTGGGAAGACAGCAAGTGACAGCTTCTTTATTTGAGCAGCTTGTGTATCTACAATCTTATATCTCAGCATTAATCGGTATATCTCCGGAAATCTCGCAGAGAAGCTTGTCATGAATCATTACCTTCCGAAGTCGGTAATCCATTATCAGCAAAATTGATACATCTTTTGCCTATCTTTGACCTTGAGTTGCGAACTCACTGTTATTTTGGGTCAATAATCTATTTTATGGCCTATGCAAGACGCCTTCTTTGTTAGATTCAGAGGTCGTATTCCTTCAATTTTATTCGCTGTCAAGAGTCTGTCATTTGAAGTCGATGGCTCGTTTCCCCAGTAGTGTATAATCCATGTCTCTGTGTTTTGTTGGTGTTTGATTCCTCCAGCATTGTCTTGTCTCATACAAATCTTTCTCTGTGAATTTAATCACTAAATTCATATCAAACATAATGGCGGTATCTTAGGGTAAAAATTTGTGTATTATGTATTTAAGTACCTTCAATCTCGTCGAAACGAAGATTTTAATCTTCATATCTCCGGATAGAAGAAACTTAAATAGGGGCAGTTGTTGTACCCCAAATTTTGACCTAAGATACCATCTCCCATCTGCATCATTACATTGCAAGCGTTTTGATCTATTGATTTTAAAATTCATAACTTTTTCAAGTCGAGAGCTGTTTATTTTTTGAACGCTAAGTTTATTAATTGATCAGACAATGTTTATTAATTATTTATTATCTTAAATTTAAATAATTGGAATTTATTTTCAGTTATTATATAATTTAAAGATTTATAAATAATAAAGTAAATATTTGAAAAGAGGTATATTAATTGATCAAACGATGTTATTTAATTATTTATTGTTCTAGGTTTAAATAATTGAAATTTTATTTTCAGTTATTATAATTTAGAAGAATTATAAATAATGAAATAATTAATTGAAGAGAAGTTAATTGGTCAATGATGTTTATTTAATTGTTTATTATTCTGAATTTAAGTAATTGAAATTTATTTCAGTTATTATATAATTTAAAGAATTATAAACGGTAAAATAAACATTTGGAAAGAAAAAGAATTAATTGGTAACTAATAGAATTTCTTATTCATCTTTATTCTAATTATTACAATTGTTGTTTAAATACTATTGTACAAAGTATTTATAATGACAATTACATAAAAAGTTTAAAATGAAATAAAAACTATCCTATTTTTTTCCTAAGTTCTAAAATCTTCATTTTTCATACAATACTTTTTTGATTGATCATTTGATTTTACCTGCAAAGATTAAAAGAAAAGGAGTCAGAAATGAATAATTAAAAGCAGAAAAATTAATTTTAGTGTTCATCATTAAAAGCAAACGGCTGGAATCAGTTTTTTACCCTTTTTGCAAATCACGGGATTTCTCCCGGTTCACAAAAAGGGATGAATTTTTAATTGATAAAAATGAATGCACAATTTAAAAACATGCACAAATTCATTTTTTTGTCAAAATTGCATTTTAATTGAAAACTGCATTTTTCAAATCAATTGCAAAAACCCACTGCATAATTAAAAAAAAGCCAATTGCATATTTCAAAAGCATAGTTCAACAGTAACCAAGTCAAGTTACATTTTCAAACAGCATATGCATTTTTCAAAGCAAGTATGTAACGTAAACTAACTGTCCATGCATATAGGAAGAGGCCAAAACATGAGGCTCTTCTACTGTTACATTGCAAAGACAAAGAAAATATGCAGTTAAAACCAACTATGCAAGCATAATATATTCCTTTTCTCATCATTTTCCAGCATATTACTTTTTCAGAACAGTAAAGTACATATCACATTTTATGTATCAAATTGTACTTGAGAGAGAGAAGAGAGGAAGAGTTGGTTTTTACAGGTTTTGGTTTAGGCAGAAGTGGATACAAAACAAACTGCAGTAACACAGTCAATAAGGAAAGAAAGCATGAAAGAAGAATAGAAACAAAACTGGATGAAGCAGATGTGCAGGGATATCAAGAAATATAATTAAATATACTCAAAACCTGAATCGTCCAAGACCTCAGAGGCCAAGAAAGACCAACTGATATAATACAACATCAAACCCCCTTCAAAGGAGAGAGTTAAAGAACCTGTTTTAGAGCCTAGAAACCAAACTGTTAAGAAAAATACAAAAACCATTTTTTTCTCAAAGTTTCAAACCATAACCATTTTTCAAAGCTTAAGCCATGATAACATAGACCAAAATAAAACCCGTTTCAATAACCTGTAACATAACCATGGCCTAAACCACGAACCTGTTACAAACCTGTTTCCATTCTCAAACCATATCAAAACCTCAAAACCTATTGTATCAAGACCAAAACCAGTACAACCTGTAATGGCCTAAACCATCAAACCTCAAACCATATCAAAACCAATAAACCTGCAAAACCAGTACAACCTGTAATGGCCTAAACCATCAAACCTCAAACCATATCAAAACCAATAAACATGCAAAACCAGTACAACCTGTAATGGCCTAAACCATCAAACCTCAAACCATATCAAAACCAATAAACCTGCAAAACCAGTACAACCTTATGGCTTAAAGAACCATAAAACCTGTCAAGACTATGGCCTAAAACCATAACCCCTGCCCATCCAACCAAAGCAAAACCCAGAACAATGCAAGCTTTTTATCAAACCCATGTCAAAACATTTCAACAATAACATGTCCAAACACGAAGACCTCAGATATGTTCATCATTGGCCATTAAAAAGCATACAGTAGCAAGGCGAGAAGAAGAGGAAAAGAAGCTAGTCAAAACAAACATTTCGACAGTAGCATTCAAGCATTTAGAGGTAACATTCAAGCATTCAGAGGCATCACAAGCAAGCAACGAGGCAAACAGGAGTATACGAAGCGAAGCAAAGGAAGAAGAAGAAAAGATATCATAAAGGGTTTTCAACTGTCATCATCAAACCACTAAAAAGAGAATCAGAAACGCAAACCAGGAAGCAGAAGCTTCATCACCGCTGTCACCTTGCCGTCGAAGCCCTCCTACGCACTCAACCCTCCTCCTCCATCTCCAGGTAATGATCATCTTTCTTTTCTTTCAATACCTCAAATAATCATGTGAAAAACGAATAAGAATCAGAATAGGCGAAAGCCATGACATGCAGTAACCCCTAGCGAAATAAAAATTGGAATTGTTACCTAATCCGTCGCCGTGGCACTTTCGTGGAGGGAAGAGGAGATTGAGATGCCGGTGGCCTTAGGCTGAGGAAAACGCAGAATCGGGCATGAGAAAGACGAAAGAAGACGAAGTGAGGATGAACAAGCTCCGTTTCTGTGCAAACCCAAATCCTTTTTTTCCCTAAACCAAATTATGTTTACCCTAAAACAAAATTGAAAGATATTTGGACTTAACTCTGTTTACCTCCCCTAAGCCCAACGAAACTGCTTATACACCCCCCTTCCCTGTCTCTTTGTCTTGGGCCCCCTCAGAACCCTTTGGCCCATATAAATTGCTCATCTAACCTTTTTTTTCTAATACACTTTTTTCCATTTATTCTTTTTTTAGTTTTTAGAACTATTACTAATTTAGTTTAATTAATTAGTAACTTAATCAAATAGGATAATTTAATTAAACAATTTTAATAAGGTGACCAATTTTATTAACTTTACGATTAATTTGGTAATTTTGGTATTCCCCTTTTTAATTAGACTTAAAATTAATAATTTTAAAGTTTTAATTTAGTTTAATTATTTAATAATTCTTAAAGTAATATCTTATATTAATATTAAAGAAAACATAAAAAATAGAAACATATAAAAGCCTTAAAAAATATAATATTTTCTTAATTAATTCTCTTGTTTTGCCTATATTAAACAAAAATATAAAAAATATATGTTCACACCATTTAGTTTATTATTTAATTGTTGCTATTTAATCATTATCCGCATAATTTTCTGTTTAATTATTTCATATTTACATGATTATTCTGTTTACGCCTAAATCCAAGGGAAAAACGATTAAATTTGTTGACTTCATGTCCTCAAGTCCGATCACGCGAATATTTTCATCACATTAAAACTTAGGACAATTTTTCCCCAAATCTTCAATCTTTTCAAAACATATACCGTTCAAGCCAAAACTTCGACATTAGGTCGTCGTACCTTCCAAAACCCGTCCGTACCCCTTTTCGGCCAAAACAATTTATTTCGATCAAACAAACGAATTTTTATAAACAGATATTTCAAAAGGTTCCTATAGAGTACTATAGATACATTGGGTGCTAATACCTTCCCACTGTATAACCAACCCCCGAACCATAGATCTCTTTTCAAAAACGCCGTGTATTTCTTATTACTTTTAAAAGTATTATTTTACATTGAATATTTAGGGTTTTATTTCGCTCTTTCCCCTTTTCCCTTGGAAACAATAAAGCGCGGTGGCGACTCTTGCTTTTGTGAGACGAATTAATCAATAATTCGATCTCCGATTTACCCCGCTACATTTTTTATCGCTACACTATGAATTCTCACTTTACCTATGGGCACACACATGATCTAAAGTATACTAGTAATGATTTCTCTGCTAAACCAAAATTCAAACAGAATTTTGGTAACTCTAACAAACAAGGACCCAAAAAGATATGGGTACCTAAGGATAACATTGTCTATGTTGCAGATATCTTTGATAGCAAGACTGAAACACCAATCCTGGTACCTGGACTCTGGATGCTCTCGACACATGAAGGGAAGAAAGCATATGTTCCAAAGCCTGGAGCTTAATCTTTAATCAAAAGTCCTATAAAGCAGTTAGTCAGAAAGATGGATCTATCCTCTTTAATGGAAAGAGAAAGAACAACATTTACAAAACAAAACTTTTTGAACTGAAAAGTCAGAATGTAAAATGCCTATTGTCTGTTAACAATGAGAAATGGGTTTGGCCCAGGAGATTGGGGCATGTTAGTAGGAGAAGAATATCTCAGATTAACAAACTCAATCTGGTCAGAAGACTTCCTAACCTGAAGTTCAGCTCAAATGCTCTGTGTGAAGCATGTCGGAAAGGAAAGTTTGCAAAACCTTCCTTTAAAGAAAAAAAATATTATTTCTACCTCTAGACCATTAGAACTTTTGCATATAGATCTATTTGGACCAGTGAAAATTGCATCCATTAGTGGCAAGAAGTATGGATTAGTGATCGTAGATGACTATAGCAGATGGACATGGGTAAAGTTATTAAGACACAAGGACGAGTCACACTATGTGTTCTTTGCCTTCTATAACCAAGTCCAAAACGAAAAAGATCTTAGAATTGTTAAAGTCAGAAGTAATCATGGTGGAGAATGGCATCTCTCATGATTTCTCTTGTCCTAGAACTCCTCAACAAAATGGAGTTGTAGAACGAAAGAACAGAACTTTACAAGAAATGGCTAGAACCATGATCAACGAGACTAACATTACTAAGAACTTCTGGGCAGAAGCAATTAACACAGTGTGTTACATTCATAATAGAATCTCCATAAGACCTATTCTGGATAAGACTCCATATTAACTGTGGAAGAACATAAAGCCCAACATCTCGTATTTCCATCCATTTGGATGTATTTCTTTTATTCTTAACACTAAAGAACATCTAAACAAGTTTGACTCTAAAGCACAAAAGGGTATTATGTTAGGATACTTTGAATGCTCAAGAGGATACAGAGTATACAACACTGAAACACTGATTATAGAAGAGTCAATCAGTGTTAGATTTGATGATAAGCTTGGCTCTCAAAAGTCAAAGCAAGATAAATCTTTTGCAGATATAGAAGTCCAATTCACAGGTATTGAAGACATTGCATCAAAAGTTTCTCACAAAGAATCACAGACAACACCAGAAGAAGATGTCACAAATATCACAACAACCTCTGAAGAACCTCTCCAGAAAAGACAATCCATAAGCATCTTAGCTCATCTTGAAGACAAAATTCTGGGAAAGAAAGAAGACCCAATCAAAACAAGATCCACATTCAGAAACTCTGAAGAATCTCTCATGGGATTAATGTCTCTGATTGAGCCAACTTCTATTGATGAAGCTCTTCTGGACAATGATTGGATACTTACAATGTAGGAGGAATTAAGCCAATTCTCCATAAACAATGTGTGGGATCTGGTTCCCAAACCAAAAGGGTTCAACATCATTAGAACCAAATGGGTATTCAGAAACAAGTTGAATGAACAAGCAGAAGTCATCAGAAATAAAGCACGACTGGTGGCACAAGGTTATAGTCAGCAAGAGGGGATAGACTATACATAAAGATTTGCTCAAGTATCCAGGTTAAATCTATCAGACTTTTAATTTCTTTTGTTGTAAATAATGGCATCACTCTCTATCAGATGGATGTCAAAAGTGCATTCTTAAATGGATACATTGATGAAGAAGTTTATGTGTACCAACCCCCTGGTTTTGAAAATTCAAAACATCTAGAATATGTTTTTAAATTAAAGAAATCACTATATAGTCTGAAACAAACTCCCAGAGCTTGGTATGAAAGACTAAGTAGCTTTCTGCTAGAAAATGATTTCACCAGAGGGAAAGTGAACACAACTTTATTCTGTAAGCCATTTAAAAATGACATTCTAGTTTGTCAAATTTATGTAGATGATATTATTTTTGGATCTACTAAAGCCTATTTGGGAAGAGAATTTGCTAAGTCCATGCAGGCAGAGTTTGAAATGAGCTTGATGGGAGAACTCAAGTTCTTTATGGGCATTCAGATCAATCAAACACCAGAAGGAACATACATACACCAAAGAAAATACGTCAAAGAACTTATGAATAAATTCGACTTATCAGAATGTAAGCCAGCCAAAACTCCAATGCATCCTCCATGCATTCTAGAGAAGGAAGAGGTAAGTAAAAAGGTAGAACAGAAAATCTACAGAGGTATGATTGGTTCTCTCTTATATCTTACAACTTCAAGACCTGATATTCTGTATATTATATGTCTATGTGCCAGATTCCAATCAGATCCTAGAGAATCTCACTTAACAGTTGTTAAGCGAATTTTCAAGTATCTAAAAGGTACTACTAATCTTGGTTTGTTTTATATAAAAACCAATGAATACAAATTAGTAGGGTACTGTGATGCTGACTTCGCTGGAGACAGAGTAGAAAGAAAAAGCACTTATGGAAGCTGCCAGTTTCTGGGAGAAAATCTGATCTCATGGTCCAACAAGAGGCAATCCATAATTGTATTATCAACCGTTGAAGCTGGATATAAAGCAGCAACTGGATGCAGCACACATATGCTCTGGATGAAAAGTCAGCTTGAAGACTTCAATATATTTGAGAGTAACATTCATATACTCTCTGATAATACTTCTGCTATTTGTTTATCTAGAAATCCAATTTTTCATTCTAGGGCTAAGCATATAGAAATAAAATATCACTTTATTAGGGACTATATTTAGAAAGGAATTTTCTCTTTAAAATTTATTGACACAGACCATCAATGGGCTGATGTCTTCACTAAACCCCTTTATGAAGATAGGTTTAATTTCATTCTGAAACATCTTAGCATGAAATTATGTCCAGAATAAAGAGTTTTATTTATGTATTCTTTAACCCTCAGAAGTTTATATTTTTTTTGGTGAACATCTGATCAATAAGTCTTCAGAAGTTATAAGGACAGTTGTATCAGGATATATCTAAGAATATCTGAACAGTTCCTAAATGGTTCATTTCAAAGATAGAAGCATGCAGTTCACATCATCAATATTTGTCATCCTCTCACAAGCATTCTTCTAAGGCTGAACACACGCTCAAATTTTGAAGGGACTAAATCTTTGATCGGATGCATTGAGACTCGTGTTGTATTGGTAACTTTTCTATATCTCCATGCCATCTCCCTATTTTCAAGAATCATTAATGCTATGTAATCATTACTTTTCACTCTTTTCTGCTAATTAAGTTTCTAATTTGCTTATAAATACACCATTCACTTTCACTTTCACTTTTTCACTCTCACTTCTTCTTGCTACTATTTTCTCTCTACTTTTTGTGTGCAAAATTTTCTTTCAAAAAACCTTCAACAAGTTTGTGTGAATAATGGTTTCATCTTCAAGCACTCAAAGCTCTCAATGTGTTCCTGGCTTATCTTCTTCAACAGTAGAAAGATATGAAGAATCGTCAAGAACTCTACTGACTCCCATTGATTCACTAGAAGTTCTTTGTGAACTCATTATAGACTTTGAAAGTATGAAGGAAAACGGATACGATCTTACTCCTGATGTTGAATTTCAAGGGTGGACCAAATATTTTTATCGTCTATTGGGTCCAGTTTTTCCAAGATTGGTCAAAGAGTTCTGGATTTACGCTACTACGTCAAACCATCAAGTTACCTCTTATGTGATGGGGAAGAAGATAGTAATTTATGAATATCTTATTGCAAGGTTGATAGGTCATGACGGCGGAGGCATTCGTTGCAGCAACATGGCAAAAAAATGCTCTGACCTAACAACAATCTCAAAAGAGATTTTTACTTCTGGCCAGCCATCAAAAAAAATTAAAGATCTGAAGGACTACTTCAGAATTTGGTCAAAAATTATCTTGGGCTGCATCAACCACGGAAAGCCCACAAGCTTTCCTGATTATATCAACGTTGACCAACAATTTCTGTTGTACTTCATTGCAACCAAGGCAAAGATAAATCTTCCTCATCTGTTGTTTAATCATCTAAAGATAAGTGTTTAAGAGACTAGAGAAGAAGAAAGGACTAAGAGGGACTGGATACCTCTGGGTAGGCTGATATCAGATATTCTGACTGAAAACAAACTGGTAGAATATCTGACTGAAGCTCAGCAGGTCAGCACTCTGGAAGCATGTACTGGAAAACCTCTGAATGCGAAGAATCTGAAGAAAATGAAAATCATTGACACTGTCAAGAAGGATCCAACTGTTGCAACAAAGGAAGTCATTACAACAAGAAGAGTTCCACTAAAGGATTTCCCTCTGTTCTCTCAAATAGATGCATCTCCAGAAATTATTGTCAGATATCTAGAAGCTTGCAAAATGGATGGGACTGTTCCAGAAGTAAATATTCGTGATCTGCGACAACATGCTCCTAAGGTTGTTCTCAAGAAATAAAGGAAAAGGAAAGCTGCAGGAGAAGGATCTTCTCAAAAGGTTCTAAAAGCTGCTAAAAAGAAAGGTAATCCTTCTTTTATTTCTGTTGTAGAATCAGTGCTTTTATCAACATTTGAAACCCCCTCCTCTCCAAAACCAACAGAAGACCCTTCACCATAAACCTTTGATGATTTTGATATAAAGTTTAACCCTTCACTCACACTAGAAAACATTCTGGAAGAACCACATTCTACTACCTCACATCTT
This sequence comes from Vicia faba, assembly GCA_948472305.1. Classification (NCBI taxonomy): domain Eukaryota; kingdom Viridiplantae; phylum Streptophyta; class Magnoliopsida; order Fabales; family Fabaceae; genus Vicia; species Vicia faba. The sequence goes on from OX451739.1 coordinate 1,210,705,063, forward strand.
GACCAAAATCAGCCAGAACTTGCCAAGTTCTTTTTGATATTGATCAATTTGATCCACTGTTCCAAGACTCCCAACCAGAAAATCCAAACTCTCAAACTCCCAACTCTGAAAATCCAAACTTTCATGCTCCCCAACTAGAAAATCCAAATATTGACTCTGATACCACTTCACCCATTCCTGGAATAATAGAACCTCTCATGGTTTGGCAACTTCTCTCAATCAACTACATTCCAGAAATTCCATCTCCTTACCATTCCACTCAACCAAACACACCTCCCTCACCCATTATCATTTCTGATTCTCCCTCTCCTATCAACCCCCCAGAAGATCACCTTTGTACTGTAATAGACTTAGAAGCACTTGATAACCTTGCCTCTAGCTCTCATAAAATTGTTATCCCAAAGCCAAAACCAACTTTCACTAAGGCATGTGTTGGTAGAAATTTACTGATTTTTGAAATAGAGATAATTGAATGGGTTAACTCTTTGAAGCTAGCATGCTTAGAAAATCAGAATCCTGCTGCTTCTGATTCTCATTGGAACCAGTTCAAAAAATTGTTCAACTCTGAATCCCAGAAACTCAAGGAGTTAAGCTATGAAATGGCCCAATAGAACTTCTCTAATTAGCTAAATGTTTTCAACGATCAAGTTTTGTGCCACTGGGAAAAGAAACCTATTCTTCTGCTGGACAATGCCCCCTGGGAAGATCCCTAGTATGATACGGTGGCCAGAACCGGGACTGTTTTAGGAAAATGCTGGTTTGCATTTTGCGTTTGTGTTTGCAAAATGTTGCGGTAAGCAAGAGTCGCCACCGACTTTTATTTTATCCAACAAGGAAAGGAAAAAAGCACAGAAAAATTCCTTTTTTCAAGATTTTCTGAGTACGGGGGGTAGATTATAGAAAGGGAAGGTATTAGCACCCTTTCTATCCGTGGTTTTCCACAGGCTCTTAGGTACTTGCTCATCATTTTCAAAATTTGCTTCTGTGTTTGTGTGATTTGAAAAGTTTTTGACTTCGATTTAACTCTTACTTCTGTCTTCAAGAGTGTTACGAAGTGTTTTTGAAAGCTTTGTTTGAAAATTAGTGTAAGTGTGGAAAAGTTTGTTTATTTGAGCAAGTACTTAAGAACTAATCTACCTACTCGAAAAAAAGAATGTTTCTATTCTTGTTTCCTTTAGACAGTGCTATCCCACTATTTGTGAATAGGTAGAACCGTCATTGGAGTTTGGGGGTCAATTCGAAAGGGACGTACGGTCACTAAAGCAATGTTAGGACGTCTTAGTAGTAACCCTAATGTCTTAGATCAATTATTCGAGGCAACAATTCCGAGGCAACCATTCTGAGGCAACTTTTCCGAACGGGACTTTGATCTCTGTTTAGACAAAAGAGCGGCCACTAAAATATCCTATACTTAATGACTGTTTACCGAAGGCAACTGAAGTGTGAGTATACCCTAGGAGTGCGCATGTGCGAATGATTCAATTTCGAGTTTATTATCTTTGCACATTTAGGGTTAGCTAACCGTTTTAAAGTTAATCATACATTCTTGTCATGCATCCCTATTATTCATACATCTATCAGTTAATATTTCGCGGAATTTAAAGTGCGGAAATTAAACTACGCTATTACAAGGCTTCGGGTATTTACATAGCCAAAAACAAACCCATAAAACAAAGCGATAAATGAAAATAAAGGGTCCTAATTAAACTATTACAACTTGTGAGCAATTACATTAATGAGGTAAAAATAAATGATAAAACGCACGCGAAGAAATTAAGAACGATAAGAAATTAGGGTTTTGACCCTTTCTAACCTAATTGAAAGAAAAAAAATGTTTTTTTTGTTGTTTTAATTGTTTTTTTAAGAAAAAGAATTAGGTTTTTTAACTTAAATACAAAATTAATTAGTTAATTAAATTAATTAATGAAAATAAATAAATGGCATATTTTTGTGTTTTTGGTTATTTTAAGGAAAAAAAAAGAAAATATAATTAAGTTGAAACCCTAATTGTTCTAATTAATTTTAATTATTTACAAAAATAATTAAAGTTACCTAAAATTAAATAACCTAATTAAATTAATTAATTTTTTTGATAAAAAAATAAAATCTAAACCTAATTTGGTGAAAAGTTGATTTTATGTGATTTTTGATAAAAGAAAAATTAATTTATGTTAGTAAAATAAATAAACTAAATTAATTAAATAAAATATAAATGAAAAGAGGAAGGAATTTGGGCCTGAAACCATCAATTTGGGGGGGTGGATAGCACTTTTCTGGCCCAAGAAGAAAGTAGTCCATGTTGACTTGCTGGATCCAGTGCATTGCTTTGACCAACGCCTTTGATGGATCCTCACCTGATGGCTATAAGATATGGCCTCTTGACACTTGGCTTATGGGATGATGATGGACTATGGTGGTCCTTGGCCTTGGGTGCGCGCTGGATCACTGAAAGAAAAATAATATGCAAGAATTGGGGGACCTGGGATTCGAACCCAGGTCCTGAAGCATTTTCCAACGCCTGGCTACCAACTGCGCTAGCTGTTTGATTTGTACATAGAATAATAATAATAAGTAATATACAATAATGGGCGTTAGTGGAGAGAGAAAGCACCATAATTCAAATCAGTGAATGGGGGGTTGCCACGCTAGTCGTCTCCCTCCTTGCACCGTTGGTAAAAGTCCCAGACTTTTACCTACGGACGTTTGTCCATAGCTACAGGTCTTGCAATTCTCAAAATCCAATGCAAGCATGATAAATAAAAACTAAGGCCATGGATAGATTCGTCTGGACCTGCTGGGCACAATGGTGCCCCTTTCATGGCCCAATTTTACATGTACACAAAGATCCCAAATCGAAGCCACAAACCCTAACAATGGTGAAATCTTATACAGTTCATAAAAATGCAATTGAACGTTCCAGATAGCTTGCAAATGTGATGGTGAACAAGAATATACAATTATTTCATGCTATAAGTGCCAGAATTATGCAAATCGATTTCAAAAATACATCAAAGTCGTGGCTGACTTACAGTGGGTTTCAGGGCCTGAAAGTGCTTGTTCTTGATTGGTTTTGCTTGCTGGTGATCCCAGGAAGCGATTGGGATGGTCAGGAGGCTTGGTAATTGCCTGGAAGTATGAATTCAACTCAGCACTTTTTGTGATTTTTGTCACCTTTGGTTTTTGTTCTTGCGCCTCTCTCTAGCCTTGTTTTAGGTCTGCAAATGTTCAATATATATCAAGGATTGGATTAGGGTTCAAAACATGATCTCAATCTTCCTCCATTATTGATTTTGATCTTGATTTGATTCCTTTGAATATCTTTCCAAAAATAGTCAAATTCAATCTTTTTGTGCACACCAATGCTTTTACACGACTCCAATCTTATGCTAGCTGGATATAGGACCTGAAACATGTACAAGATCTTTGGATTTCAATGTTTTGGATTTTTCCATGATTTGTTTTTGATTAAAATTGATTTAATTCAAATAAAAATCAAAATAAATAATAAAAACAAGATAATGACAAGTGGCAAGGGCTAGGGCTCGTGGACCATGCTACCAACTCAAAACAAGTGCAAAAGATTAGGCCCATTTAGCAAAAATTGCAATTTGAGGCATAATTAACTTTTGGCAATTTTGCAAAAAAGGTCAACTTCACCAATGTATAACTTCCTCAATTTTGACTCTTTAAAGGTGTTCTTGGATTTTTTAGAAAGATTGAGATGTCCCCTAAGCAACCATTTTATTCTCATCTCAATTTGGTATTCCATGTTCATGTATGAAGCTTTGACAAAAAAAGTGTTTTTGTTGACTTTTCAAAATGACCTATAATGTCCAAATTCATAACTTCTTGTGAGTACATATTTTGAACTTGGAAGCTGAAGATGGATTGTAGAGCATTGCATCCTCTTCAAAATGATATTTGGATGGGTCATTCCTCATAAATTATGATAAAGTTATGTTTGGTCAAAGTTGAGTTGACTTTTCCTGCAAAACCCTAATTTAGCAACTTTTGGTTCTTGATGAATTATGAGCAATCCTTGATGAATCATGATCAAACCTTGATCAAATGGTGAAGTATACTTAAAAATGAGGATGTTGAGCAAAAATCTTGAAGTTTGACTATATGTGGGCCACAGTTGACTTTTGCCCTAGCACAGTCGATTTTCAGGCCTTTGAGTAATTGACTGAGCAAACTTTCTTTGTAGGGCTTGAAACTTGACACAGATGATCTTGAGAACATATTAGGACAATGGTGAGAAATTGGGATCCCTTGGATTCAAGTATCTTGATGCAACATGAAACCCTAATTAGAGGTAGACTGCCTTAGGAGAGAGCTTGTATGGTCAACCCTTGAACTTCCTTGAGCAACTTGAGGATCTTTCTTGAAATGTTTTGAGAAATATGGGAGGGAAAATTTTGGGGTACAACACCTAGCCTTCATAAGTTGATGAACCATGCTCTGATAATCTTCCTCTGGTTATAGTTCAAGACAAAGGAAAAGAAATTGAAGAAACTACTGAGTCAGAATCTGCCGCAGCCTGCTCTGAAAAGGTGGCACCTTCTGCTGATATACATTCTTCGTCTCTAGTTATGCAAACTATGGAGGAGCTGAAGAAAGAAAATGAAGTGTGTTGTACCCCAAATTTGTCCTACCTCGATAATTTTATCTTTTCGAGATTAAAGTTGAAGAAATATTCAATTAAAGATGGTATTTCAATATCAAATAGTCTGTCTTTATCCGACTAACGGAGTGTACCTTAAATTAAGGAGAGCAGGGCTTTCTAAAATCAGAAAGACTCGTGTATCCGTGAACCCATTCGCGTAGCATGTTGGCCAATGGCCCATGCGATTCGAAAATGGAAAATTATTTTAGGAAAACTGTTAAGTTATTAATTATTAGATAGTTTATTGGTAAAAGAGAGGTAGAAATTAAATATATCCATGTCCCATCTAAGAGGTGTAGTTGCAAAGTATAGGCCCATTAAGACTGTTACCAACCCATTTGGTATTTGCAGTATCGTTTTGTCTAAAAGGAAATTTTTTTATTAATTTACAACTATATTTCTAGAGAAATGAAAAGGGATTGTTTTGTTAAAAGAAAAAATATATTGAATGGATCCATTAAGTTGGCCCATCTGACATTTTTGGAAGAAGAAGTATTATTATTAAAGAAAAGAAAATTGTTGTTGTTTTTTATAAATAATATTTTTTTTATGAAAAAACGTAACATGTTATTGATAGACTTATTTTGATTTGTTAAAGATTGTTGTTTATTATTTTTATATATATAGAAGATAGTGTTATTGCTGTTATTTATTTATTGCATTTTTATTATTAAAAAAAACATGTTGCTAATTATAGTTATAAAAAATTGGGCTTGGTTTAAGAAATTGTTTTTTGCTGTAATAATATAATTAGGTGTTATTGGGCTAAGTAACTGAAATTAGAAGCGCATGCCCAATTTAACAATCAGAAGCGCTGGCCCAATGTGATAAAAACACTTAATGTTCCAATTTAAGCCAAGTAGCGCATGTCTATTGCAGGAAACATCCACTATTCAAATTAAACTAAAAAAACAAATCTAAAACATAAATTGTTAAACGTTACCAAATTTAGAAAATAATATAAAACAAATCTTCATCAGTCCATCCCAGAACGAATCATACAGTACAAATCGCATTAAATCTGAATCTTACAAAATCCAATCATACAGAATCAATTACAGCGAAATTCAATCCCTAATTTGTCTCTAATTCTAACAAACCCTAAGTTCTAAACCTATATATATACTAATAAGAATACATAAAAAGGGGTTTTTTGGTTTACAGAAAGAAGAAAAAGATAGAGGGTTAAAGACAGAACGAAGAGGAAGAGGGAAGTTACATAAAGAACAGGCGAGGCTTGAAAAACAAAGAAGACGGAAAACCATTGTTGAAGTCACCGAGAGGACGGTTGGGGTTTCAATTTTTGAAACCCTAACCATAAGTCGCCACCGCTAACGCAACCGTCGTGAACCACCTTCAACGCCACCATCTTCCACATTTATTCCTCCATTACCTGTAAACAAGAAAAAAGAAGAAGGTGATTAGCATAAACCCAGAAACTCAGAGGTCAGAACAAACAAATTGCACGAGGGTAAGGGCACCTAGATTTTTCTTTATTAGTTTGAGCTTATAATGTGGTGGTGATTTCGCTGGAGGTTGGGTTAAGAGGGAATTGGTAGGATAGTGCTGCCGTGAGATTGCTAGGGTTAGAGAAAGGTGGAAACAGCGAGGAAGGCTGGTACGGTGAAAGAGAGGAAGATGAATAGAATTGTAAACTGAAAGAACTGAAAAAAGCATAAATGATATTCTGTTTTAAATCCAATACGCGCTCACATATAATAACTGGCGTGCACCTTCATCATCATCCTTTTGATCATCATCAGACGGCCAGAGGCCAAGTCTGAATGATAAACACCATACACCCTACCACATTAGATCAATCTGGATTCCCTTAAGCATCCTGGGCTAAGGCCCAATTGTTTTTTGCACCCCCCTTCTGCCTAATTACTAAAACATCAAAGCAAATGCACCCCATGTCCGTGCCAGCATATTTGGGCCTAACCCAATCTAATTACAACACCCCCTGTTTTACTGGATAACTAGGAAACTCACCCCCCTGGTTTAACTCAATTTAATTATTCTTTTATTTCTTTTATATTATTATTACTATTTATTTTTCTATATAATTATCCTTTTTTTAATATTATTTTATTATTATTATCAATATTATTTTTCATAATATCTATTATTAATATTATTTATTGTGTTTTTAATTATTATATAAATACATTATTATTTGTATACAAACAAATAAATCATTTTTATATTAAAATTGCATATATTATTTTATATATTATTTGCATTAAATATTTTTCTAATCATGCATTAATCAAGATCTTCGCAATTAATACGATTAAAGAACACAAACAAATCATCAAACTATTTTTTCGCAACAAACTAAACTAATCAAATGTTTTTGCAAAAGGGTTTCAAACTGGTTTTGACTTACTGCGCATTCAGTCAAAATCTCCGCAATCACTATTCTTGGCCAAGTGCGAGGTGATTCAAAATATGTTTGCAAACCCCTAAAAAACACCAACCCCACACGAACTACGAATTGGGACTCTGATTCCTAATAAGAGGATATGTAGTCATACGATCAAAAATCATGGTGAGTTTTTATAATTAAAACTTAAAATCCTGTTTATCCCAAACCTAAACCTAGAACCGAGTATCCTTGTGAACAAGGTAGATGAAAGGTTTCTAACACCTTCCTTTCGTCTAATTGAGTCTGAAACTTGGAATCTCTGTGAATTAGGGTTTTTTGTTAGATTCCCTTCCCTTAGGATAAAAACTAATAGTGGCGGCTCTGATTTTAAATCCAGTTGGTACAGTTGGCGGCTCTGTTGGGGACTCTCCTTAACCATAGGTTTTAGGTCTCTTTTGGGTTTTATTTTTATTTATTTGCACTAATTTATTTATTTCATTTATTTATTTTTTGTCTATTTTTCTTTATTATTATATATTTGCTATGTGGCGGGTTTTGATTTCAAAAAAATATTTTCGATAACCCTTAGAAAGAAGGTTCGTCTATTAGCTTAGGGGGTACATCATCCCTGCGAGTTTATGTGACGACTTTGCCTAGAGTCGGTGAACTTATGAAAAAGGAATACTTATCGAGAGATATCCTATTGACGAGTAGGACTTTGGAAAGTCACCCATGACTCTTTGTAACGGCCTTAACCTAAAATCTCATGATAAGACCTTTCACGACTTTGAGACGTAATTTTCGGTCTGTAAAGAGGCTCCACCTAAGGGAGGCCCTTGTGCCTTTTCCCTCTGGTGTTATTCATGACACCCTTAAGGAAGCCACCTTTTGGGAGGGTAAACTAACCGTAGGTCAAAATTAAGGAGCCTACCTTCTAAGGGTACTTATCACAAAACCCTGTCACTGAACCATACATCCCTACCTTATAGGGGTACTTATTACAAAAAATCCTATCACTCAACCCTACACATATGCATTCATACATTTCATATATTCGTCATATATTTCATATATTCGTCACTCGTTTATTTCTATTTGCCTTATTCACAGGGGGTATAGAAGATAATAATAAACTCAAGATCTCGGTGATTGTCTTTAAAAATGGATACCGGAGGAAACAACTTGTCCGCGTCAATGCGCCAAACATGTCTAAAATCAAAGCCACGAAAGGGAAATAACGTATTGAATACTTTCTCAAGCTTTGTCAGGCAACAGTGAATGGTTTCAAGATCAGATATCCGCAGGCGCACCTAGAAGACTTATTTCCTTTTGCTTGATTTCACGCAAATAAAGTTTTGGTTTAAGATTGTAATATTTTTCAATATCTGAATTATGTTACCTTCAATAAAGGCATTTCGTTTCCACATCTCATTTGCGTATCTATTTTAAATATAGTCACCAAGTAAAATAATAAACAAAAGATAAATATGTACCCGGATGAATAAGAAATTTAAAACAAGAAACCATTTCATGTTCATACACATTTGTTCGCATGCATGCATTCATAAACACCTGCATATCATATCAAAACTCATTTTTCAAAACATCTCTCCAGTTGAACCATTGGTAGAAGAAGATCTCCACCTCCTTGGCCTCTATATCAAACAAGGTCCTATCAACAAAAAGCAATGGAGAAAATCGAGGAAGCTCAGGCTACATTTAAAGAGGATCTCGACCAAGTAAAGGGTGATGTTACTTCAATGAAAGGAGATATGGGTCAAGTTCTTCTAGCTTTGAAGAACATTATTGACAGGCAAGACCAAATTCCCAGGGTAGCTTTTGAAGAGGTAGCCCAAACCATTGGGGCATCAAGCGGTCACCAACTAAGGAAAGAGGCAAAAGCAGGACTCCAAAAGTCTGTCATGGCCTAACAAGAAGCTGAAACTAAAGGGTTTGTCATACCGCCACCAAAAGCAGGGGCATCACATACCCTACAGATTCCAACCAATAATGCAAACAAATAGTGGGACATGCAATACAGAGACCACGACCCAGAGGATGCCAACCAAGCAACCTTAAAGACGATTGGCACTCATGTTATTGATAATCCACTGGTGATGAATCAGTACAAAGCTCTGGAGGAAAGATTAAAAGTTGTGGAGGGTTTTGACGCTTTCGAAGTAGACGCTCTTGAAATGGGCCTAGTTCCTGATGTGGTGATTCCACCAAAGTTCAAAGTACCTGAATTTGAAAAATACAAGGGGCTCACTTGTCCAAGAAATCATCTTCATATGTATTGCAGGAAGATGCATGCCCATGCCCACGATCAGAAGCTGATGATTCACTATTTTCAAGATAGCCAGAGTGAAACATCTTCAGACTGGTATATGTAATTGGAGCGAACGCATATTTGAACTTGGGCATATCTCACTAATGCTTTTCTAAAGCATTACAAATATAACCTGAACATGACGCCTACCCGTATGCAAATCCAGAATATGTCCCAGAAGAAAGAAGAGTCCTTCAAGGAGTATGCTCAGAGATGAAGGGAGGTGGCGTCTCGTGTGCAACCACAACTGTTAGAGAAAGAGTTAGTAGACACGTTCATGGGAACTTTGCACGGGCTGTATTATGAGATGATGGTTGGAAGTATCTCTTCGGGGTTCTCAGACCTAGTAACCATCAGAGAAATAATCGAGATTGGGATAAAAATGGGAAGATATCAGGGGGGGCCATGAAATGCTCCCTACAATTCAAAGAGGTTCGCTTCAAACTTCCCCAAAGGAAAAGAGGGAGAAATTAATGTTGCAGCGTCACAACCCAGGGTACAACAACCATTATTGATCCTACTAGGGCAGCAACAAGGCAGAAGGCCACCCAGGAAATTTGATCCACTCCCTATGCCACCTAGCCAATTATTACAACAGCTAGTTAAGGCATCCTTAGTGGAACTCAAGCCTCTAGCTCCTCCAGGTGGGCCACTCCCACAAAGATACAATGCCAATGCCAGATGTGAGTATCATACTAATTCTCCTAGACATACCATAGAGCAATGTTGGACATTCAAGCATAAGGTACAAGATTTGTTGGATTCTCAAGACATCACTTTTGAGAAGCCCGACATCAAATTAGACCATACGCCTTCACACGATGGGCTGGCAATAAATGCAATTGAAGTAGCCACTGACTTTGGGGAAAGCAGACAAGCAAAAACCCCGATAAACTCGCTGAAAGAATGTCTGTTGGGATGTGAACTCCCTCTAGAACACAATGAAGCTTTCTAAAGAGCTCTACAAAGGCTATGGGACCAGAGGATAGTCCAGTTCAGACAATACTCTGAAGAAATATATAAAGCTGCTCTGAAAGGCGAAGCACATTTTCCTTCCATCCAAGGGAACTTTGTCAACAATGGAGTAGTGCATGGCAGACATGGGGCAAAAATATCCAACAAAGCCAACACCAAAGGGGCAACTGAATTCATCCAAGAATGTGCCCCAGAAGAAGAACTCAAAAGATGGACCGTCGTGGAGATTCCTGAGATCTTTTTCTTTCCTAATTAATTTTTCTTGTTTTTGAAAGAACCTATGTCAAGCCCGGGGCATAGGGGTTGCTTGTAAGGGTTCCCCCGTTTTTTTTCAAACAATATCTACGATTAATAAAAGTTATATTTTGTTTTCAATTAAGATCCATTTCTTTCTCTTTCATTTATATCTCAAATTTAAAAATGGCAATACTTTCTCTGCATATGCATTTTCAAATTTCATATACTAAATCTGTGCCAAAACATGATAAAGGTGCAAATTCATGCCCAAAACCACCGATATGCTACTGCCGCGATCCGATATAATTTTGATGCTCCTATCAACCAAGCTAAAGAGGAAGATGATAATATTAAACTCTCTGAGAAAATGGCAAGAGAAATAAAAAGAAAAGCTAACAATATACAACCGTATCAAAAGGCTATTAAGACCATTAATCTAAGCACAAGGGAAGATCCCAAAGAAACCAAGCTAAGGGGCAATGTTATAGCGGAGCCATAAAGAAGTTGATCAAGTTATTGCGCATATTTTCCTATTCCTACAGAAAGAGGCCAAGGTCAAATACAGACATTGCTGTAAAAATAAGCAACTACGAAATACCAAGATCTGACGAAGAACCCGAGCCAGGGGCACGTGGGATATCCACGTTTGACGAGGCTTCAAATGCACTGGGGCACGATATAAGAGCAGTATTGACTTCTCCAAAGAATGCTCACAAGACATATACCAAGTCAATGGTGAACGGGATACTAAACATCCAAAACTGGTTCCATATCGGGATCATGTTTTGAAAACTGACTGCGGAATTCGCAAAAATCATTTTCAGTCACGTCCCACGAAAAGAAATTAAATGACAGACGCCATGGCAACTATATCGTTTATGTCAAGAGCAACTTGGTCAAACTAAGAACCGTGCATCACAAACAAACACAATCAAGAGCCCTCACTTTGTCTTGCTATCAAAGAAAGACTGGATGACAAGCCTTGGTTTTACAACATCAAGAAAAGCCTTGAAAAACAAGAACATCCAAAAAATGCCTCTAGCATCGACAAACAAACTCTACGAAAATTAGCCTCGAAATTCTTTATGAGTAACAATGTACTCCACAATATGAACCAACATGGTCTAGTGCTCCAGAAGATTCTACTACATCACCTCGACTCACGTGGTAAATGGACCCCCAATTACGAAGGTTCGTACGTAATCAAAACAGCATCCTCTGGTGGTAATCTTATCCTCACAACAATGGATGGGGAAGAACTACCACATCCGGCAAATTCAGACGCAGTCAAAAATACTATGTATGAGAAGCTCACTAAGCTCGAACCCTAAACGGGTGACTTAGGCAAAAAGGAGCGTCTCGGTGGATCGAAAACCCTAAAGGGTGATCCAGGAAAAAATTAGGGGCATATAACAAAAAATTATCCTGGTGGATTGAAAACCCGCAAGGGCAATCCAGGAAAAAGTTAGGGACTTCATACAAAGAAATAAAGAACAAAAAGACTGTGATCTAAGAATTGTGACTACCAACCACGAAGGGAGAGATAGATCTGAATCATATAACTCACAAGCAAAGGAGATAAGATCATTAAAAGGATATTGGGGAACAGCAGCGGCAGTTATCATTTTTATTGCCATTCACGGTTTTAAAACTTTCTGTAATTACCTTTTTCCAGGAATTGTATCTCGTGTTCTCACCTATTCAGAGGCATATCAATAAAACAGTTGCTTTCTTTTCATCTTTCAAATTGCGTTTTCCTTTTCTCGGACTTGTTTCCAAAATATTACGATCGTTACTTGTGAATATTGTCTTGAAATTATTTTGGGGGATTAACAAAATAAAAGTATTTAACAAAACATCGAAAAATAATTTTGGTTAAGAAAATATAGAAAGAAAATCCACGTCTACGTCCACGCGCATGGCTACTCTTATGTCTTACAATACAAAAATCTATACACATGTCTACGCCTATATCTACGCTCACGATGCAAAAAGTCTACACCCACACGTACATCTGCGTCTATGCTTGCACTCAACAATACAAAGTGTATGCCTACATCTACGCGTCCATGCACATGTGTACTCCTGCCAATTCTATACGTACGTATATGCTTACGCCTGCGCTCACAACATACGAATCTACACACGTATAAACTTACGCCTTCACATACAAAGGCCACACATAAGCCAATACACACGCCTACGCCTGCGCTTACAACATACAAATCTACACATAAGTCATTATCTACGTCTATGTTTACGTCTACACCTGTGCTCACAATACAAAATCAATATTCAAATTTTGCTAACATTGTCCACTGTGTTCAAGTTCAACAATTCTACGATGTCACAACATACAATGCCAGGGGATTGGTAACTCTAAGTCAATGGTTTAAAGGAGAGAATGCCAAAAATAGTCTTCATAACATTTCAAGGCATACACACATCTTACACATATTTCATACATACATTTTGCATAGCATACATACACTATACATTTCAACATTCAATATGAATACACTCAGGGTTCCACACATCAAACATCATACATTTCGCATACATACAAACATTCAATCAGTATGAATACGCATATATCACATAGAAAACAAACAAACAGTCTCGCCCTTGACTTAGCTATCTAAGGTACAACCAACAAAATACTTTTCCTATGATTCAGCCTGTCACCTAAGTCTTCAGTCAGTAATGAACAACAATCGGTACATTGCCTCTAAGCCGCAATATATTATCCAAACTCAACTCATTGCCTCTAAGCCGCAATGTATTATCCAAACTCAAATCATTGCCTCTAAGCCGCAATGTACTATCCAAACTCAACTCATTGCCTCTAAGCCGCAACGTATTCTCAAAACCTATCCTATCGCCTCAGACTTCACGCAGTGATTCGTGAGCCAAGCCCATTGCCCCAGACTTCATGCAGCAATGTGTTTCTTCATTTTGTGACACAAATCATTGCCTCAGACTTCATGCAGCGATGCTCGGAAAAAAAATTTAGCTTATAGCCTTAGACTTCACGTAGAGAATTGCAATTCCAAACCATCGCCTCAGGCTTCATGCAGCGATGCTCGAAAATAAAATCTAGCTTATCGTCTCAGACTTCATGTAGCAATTTGAGAACCTAATCCATTGCCTCAGACTTCATGCAACAATGTGTTTCGTTATGCCAAGTTCCAAATCTTCGTCTCAAACTTCATGCAGCAATGTTCGAAACAACAAATTTATCTTATCACATCAGACTTCATGCAGTGATTTGCGAACCTAACCCATTGCCTCAGACTTCATGCAATAATGTGTTCCAAACTCCAGACCATCGCCTCAGACTTTATGCAGTGATGTTCGAAACCAAATTTAGTTTATCACATCAGACTTCACGCAGTGATTTATGAACATAACCCATTGCCTTAGTCTTCACGCAGCAATGTGTTTCTTTATTCCAAAAAATACAGCATATCACATCAAACTTCACGCAGCGATTTGCGAACCAAACTCATTACCTCAGACTTCATGCAACAATGTACATCTCTTTACTCCTTAACATAAACCATCACCTCAGACTGCATGCAGCAACGTATGAAAACCAAATCTAGCTTATCGTCTCAGACTTCATGCAGCGATTTACAAATCTAACCCATTGCATCAGACTTCATGCAACAATACGTTTCTTTATTCCATAAACACCGATCATCGCCTTAGACTTCATGTTGCGATGCTTAGAAGAAAACAAAACTTTAACCCATTGCATCAGACTTCATGCAGCAATACATTTCTTTATTCCATAAACATCGATCATCACCTCAGACTTCATGCTGCGATGCTCAAAAGAAAACAAAACTCTAGCCCATCGCCTCAGACGTTATGCAGCGATTCGCAAACATAATCCATGGCCTCAGTCTTCAAGCAGCCATGCATCATCAAGCATTGTTGTATTCATCCTCCAAATGGGTGAATAAGCCAAGACATACGAAATTACGCTTTTAAGATCAAAGACTATTTGCCTTGTTATCAAACCCTGGTAAGCGATATATCATCAGCTTTGCCTACTTTCCCAAAGACTCGTAAGGGTATGTTATATCAGCGTAACCTTATGTTTGTCGGACAAATTTTGGGGATACTTCAAGTATTCAATAAACTTCCATTCAGAATGCGCAAGACTTGAGTTTTCTCAAGTAATTCGACTGAAAGATAATTGAATAGGGGCAGCTGTTGTACCCAAAATTTGTCCTACCTCAATAATTTTATCTTTTCGAGATTAAAGTTAAAGAAATATTCAATTAAAGATGGTATATTAATATCTGATAGTCCGTCTTTATCCGACTAAGGGGGTGTACCTTAAATTTAGGATAGCGGGGCTTTCTAAAATCAGAAAGACGCGTGTATCTGTGAACCCATTCGCGTAACATGTTGGCCAATGGCCCATGCGATTCGAAAATGGAAAATTATTTTAGGAAAACTGTTAAGTTATTAATTATTGGATAGTTTATTGGTAAAATAGAGATATAAATTAAATATATCCATGGCCCATTGTCGTTTTGGTGGTAAATGGTGAATAAGAGGTGTAGTTGCAAAGTATAGGTCCATTAAGACTGTTACCAGCCCATTTGGTATTTGCAATATCGTTTTGTCTAAAAGGAAAAATTATTATTAATTTACAACTATATTTCTGGAGAAATGGAAAGGGATTGTTTTGTTAAAACAAAAAATATAATGAACGGGCCCATTAAGTTGGCACATCTGACATTTTTGGAAGAAGAAGTATTATCATCAAAGAAAAGAAATTTTTTGTTGTTTTTTATAAATTATATGTTTTTTATGAAAAAATGTAACATGTTACTGATAGACTTGTTTTGATTTGTTAAAGATTGTTGTTTATTATTTTTATATATATAGAAGATAGTGTCATTGCTGTTATTTGTTTATTGCATTTTTATTAGTAAAAAAAGCATGTTGCTAATTATAGTTATCAAAAATTGAGCTTGGTTTAATAAAAAAATTTTTGCTGTAATAATATAATTAGGTGTTGCTGGGCTAAGTAACTGAAATTAGAAGTGCTGGCCCAATGTGATAAAACACTTACTGTTCCAATTTAAGCCAAGTAGCGCATGTCTATTGCAGAAAAAATCCACTATTCAAATTAAACTAAAAAAACAAATCTAAAACATAAATTGTTAAACGTTACAAAATCCAGAAAATAATATAAAACAAATCTTCATCAGTCCAACCTAGAACGAATCATACAGTACAAATTGCATCAAATCTGAATCTTACAAAATCCAATCTTACAAAATCAATTATAGCAAAATTCAATCCCTAATTTGTCTCTAATTATAACAAACCCTAATTTCTAAACCTATATATATACTAATAAGAATATAGAAAAAGGGGTTTTTTGGTTTACAGAAAGAAGAAAAAGAAGGAGGGTTAAAGACAGAACGAAGAGGAAGAGGGAAGTTACAGAAAGAATAAGGCGAGGCTTGAAAAACAGAGAAGACAGTGTTGTACCCCAAAATTTTCTCTCTCATTTATCAATACTTTTCTCACAAGATTTCTTTGACTCAAGACAAGATTAGGGTTTGGTCAGCTCAAGACATCCCATCTTGCACTGATAACCCAAAATTAGGGTTTGAGGTTGCACAAGGATTTTTGGATCACCAATGCTTCATTTGACTTTCAAACATCATTTTGGACCCCTAAGATTTCTCATGATAAGTTTCAAGCCTTGAACCACATTTTTGATCAGTCAATTGGACAGTTGACCTAAAAATCAACTGTATTGGGGAAAAAGTCAACCATGGCCAATTTACAGTCAAACTTCATATTTTTTGATCCACATCAACATTTTAGACTCACATGTACCATTTGATCAAGTTTGGATCACAACTCCTCAAGAAATTTGATCAAATCATCAAAAGGGCAAAATGGTCAAAATTTGGGTTTTAACTGAGAAAGGGCAATTTCTGATTTTTAACCTAGCCAATGACCATTTGAGTTCAAGCATTATTTCAAGGATTCAATGGCATCATCTTGACTTAATTACATGGTTCAATAGATCTCAAGTTCATTGGATTGACAGATGAAATTTGTAGTCAACTGATCAAAAGTCAACTGTACACTGAAAAGTCAAACTTTGACTTTTTGGTCAAAATCAAGTTCCAAGGGTCATAATTCATCAAGATATATCAAAATGTGAAACTTTTTCACCAAGAAAACCAAATTTGAAAATTAGGGTTTTAATTTGAAAATTTTCATAACTTAGAATTTTTCTAAGTATAAAAATTTTCTTATTTTTTCTCAACTTTGCACCACTTTTTCACCATGATGCATTTTGATTCAAAGAAAACTCCCAACATGAAAGTTGTAGATACCCATTAAATATACAACTTTGCTTCACAAACTTTTACCAATAGATGCTTGGATCTCAAGTTATAAATTTGTGAATACATGGTCATGAACTTCTTAACTTAGTGAAATTTTGCCCTAATTTAGGCAGGTTTTGGACCCAACTTCATGGAAACTTTTCACCTAGTTACAAGAGGTATATCAAATTGAATTTCAAAGATGGATTATAGAGCACATTTCAAGCTTTCCAAAATGTCCAATAACTCTCCAAGATCATTTTTGAGTAGGGAGAATCGAAGAGAGGAAGTTGGCATTTTCTCACTTTTTGTTCAAGCCATTTTCACATAGAATCAAGTTGCAAACCAAACCTATGCTGATTGTTTCTTGCTTTACAGGTCCTAAGTTTTCTATGCACTCCTTAATTAAATGCATATTCAGTTGACAAAGCCTTTATCCTTGCTTTTGAAACTTTACACAAGTTGTAATTCCATTTTGGGCAAAAAGGCTTCATTGCCATTTTCATAAAGATACACTTTTGCAACTTTGTCAACTTGGAGCATTGGACATGTCCCCTTGATGCAAGAAAACTACACATCTCTCAAGCAATTTGTAAAAACTCATATCAGCCCTAAAGCAAGTTGGTACAAGCATGTGAGATTGGTCTTGTCAACTTTACTTCAAGTACAAGAAAAGTGGCAAAAGGGCTAAAGCTTGCACAGCTAGTAGGAAGCTGACTTTGGATCACTTCTATACTAATATGAAAACATTGTACAAGGAATTACAGGCTTGGCTTGAACCTAGAACTCTCTAAAACTGAAAAACACCAAAAATCTGCCCAAGCACACAGTTTCTGCAAAAGCTCAGCCAACTCTCATTTGGCTCGTGCGTTTTGTGTTTAATTGATTCAAACATCTTATACACTTGATACCTAGTCAATCCAAGCCATCACCCTGGTTCTGTAACCTCTGTTTCATCATCTGCCATTTTCAACTTAGAAGCTTACAGTTGGACTTGGTCAGGGAGTTCCAGCCATCCTCGGAGCAAGATAAAGATTGAAATAGATTCAGGGAAGCTCAAGGAAGCTCAAACAATCATCAAGCCTCCATTAAAGTCCCTACATTGCCATACACGATTCCAGCTGAAGGAGGTATTTCTTAAACTCTATCTCCTTATACAGGCAACCTCAAGCCACGGTTTGTGAAGAAAAAATGTAGTTCTCATCATAACGAAGTTGTACATACCATTACTTTGCATTTATATTACTTGTGCTAAGAGAATTTGAAGCTTGAAATCTATGAAAAAATTAGGTCACGATTTAGGGATTCCAAAATTCTCTTTGATCTTTGATAGTTAGGTTACATAATTTATATGGTTGGAATCGTGAGCTCAAATGCCACATTTTTCATGTTATGAGTTTTCATTTTTATGCAAGCATAAGGAAGATACAGGTTGAACTGGAAAACGCGCGAAGAAGATGGACGAAGGACAGGGATGAAGTCAGTGGGCTTTTTGCTGCGTTGGCCTTTTTGTTTTTGCTAAACCCACCCCTCTGACTTGCTATTGCACCCCCGGGCTAACTTTTTGTATTTTTGTATTTTTTTTATATTTTCATATTTAATACTTTTGTTTATTTTTTCTGAATGATAAAAAATCCTAAAAAAATGATTTATTTATTTTCACACTTTTATTTTATTTTTTTTATTATTTTCTCACATAAAAAATTGATTTATTTTGATAGAATAGAATTTATTTTCTTAATAAGATTGTAAATAATCAAATATACTTAATATTTTTATTATACATTTTTATACTCATAAATACTTATTTTTTTGTACATATTTAATTTTTAGTATTTAGGCATAATATTATTTATTGTTTTTTTATACAAAAAATACGCAAAATATTAACATAGAACATTATTTTCTTTGAATAAAAACTAGGGTTTAATCCCCTTCCAAAAATAAATATTATTTTTTCCTTTTTTTTAGGTTTAAATTTAAAAAATTTCATACAAAAACAAGACATAAAAAAATCTTTTCTTTTACATACATATTGCATTGCATTTTAAATATTTGTATTATTTATTTAATTCGCGCAATTTCGATTTGGTTGTAATAATATATTTAGCTTCATATTTGTGCAAATCCCCATTCAAACTTGTATTCCCCCCCCCCCCCTCCCATAAAAATTGTTGTAATAGCTTAGTATATTTATATTACGCAATTTATCGCTTTTATACCATGATTAGTAATTAGGGTTTGCATGACAAGAACAAAAACAAAGCAAAATAGAAAACCCTAAATGTAAGACAAAAGCATGAAAATGATACACTTTGCACACAAGCACCCTTAGGGTTTCTCCCACTTGGTTGCCTAAAATAAAATGGCCATGTTACGCACATGAAGTATCTTGGCAAAACAAAACAAATATAAGATCATAGCCCCTCGATGACGCTATTCAAAGTTGCCTAAATAAAATGATCTTGGTCCCTCAAAAATGCTAAGATACTTTGCAACATTGCTATCATGGTTATACGATGATCCACGTCCGTCCCGTTTACATCCAAAGATAGGGTTACTTACCAAATCAATGGTAAGTCAACAATATCAAAGGAATAGAAAATACATAAGAAAGACATTTGAGTAGGTAGATAGCTTCTAGTTACTTGCTCCATTTCAAACAAAATCCTTGCTATTTTCAAAACAAACACACACATCTTACAAACATTGAAAATATTTTCAAAAAGACAAACATCTTTGTATACATTCTTACGAACGAGAATCATTACAAAGATTGGCTAAACGAATGGCCTCTTTTACAAAATACTTTCAAAACCACATCAAACACCATTTCAAACAAACCAAAGCAAGTGATCTAAGCAAGTAACTAAGAGCCCATGGAAAACCATGGATGAAAAGGGTGCTAGTACCTTCCCTTTTCATAATCTACCCCCGAACTCAAGAAAACATCTCAAAGGTCTTTCCTGTGCTTTTTCACCTTTCCTTTTGGATAAAAGAAAAGTCGGTGGCGACTCTTGCTAACCGCGACATTTGCGATAAAATGCAAAATCCTCAAGTCAGTTCTCCCACCGCGTCATAGACGGCAAACCATTATTGAAGTCACCGAGAAGATAGTTGGGGTTTCAATTTCAGAAACCATAACCGTAAGTCGCCACCGCAATCGCAACCACCGTGAACCACCTTCAACGCCACCGTCTTCCACCATTATTCCTCCATTACCTGTAAACAAGAAAAAGAAGAGGGTGATTAGCATAAACCCAGAAACTCAGAGGTCAGAACAAACAAATTGCACAAGGGTAAGGGCACCCAGCTTTTTCTTTATTCATTTGAGCTTATAATGTGGTGGTTATTTCACTGGAGGTTGGGTTAAGAGGGAATTGGTAGGATAGCGTCGTCGTGAGATTGTTAGGGTTAGAGAAAGGTGGAAACGGCGAGGAAGGCTGGTACGGTGAAAGAGAGGAAAATGAATAGAATTGTAAACTGAAAGAAATGAAAAAAAGCATAAATGATATTTTGTTTTAAATCCAATACGCGCTCTCATATAGTAACTGGTGTGCACCTTCATCATCATCCTTTTAAACATCATCAGACGGCCAGAGGCCAAGTATGCATGATAAACACCATACACCCTACCATATTAGATCAATCCGGATTCCCTTAAGCATATCGGGCTTAGGCCCAATTTCTTTTTGCACCCCCCCCCCTTCTTCCTAATTACTAAAACATCAAAGAAAATGCACCCCATGTCCGTGCCAGCACATTTGGGCCTAACCCAATCTAATTACAACACCCCCCTGTTTTACCGGATAATTAGGAAACACACCCCCTAGTTTAACTCAGATAATTATTATTTTATTTGTTTTATATTATTATTATTATTTATTTTTCTATATAATTATCCTTTTTTAGTATTATTTTATTATTATTATTATCAATATTATTTTTCATAATATCTATTATTCATATTATTTATTGTGTTTTTAATTATTATATAAATACATTATTATTTGTATACTAACAAATAAATCATTTTTATATTAAATTTGCATATATTATTTTATATATTATTTGCATTAAATCTTTTTCTAATCATGAGTTAATCAAGATCTTTGCAATTAATACGATTAAAGAACACAAACAAATCATCAAACTATTTTTTCGCAACAAACTAAACTAATCAATTGTTTTTGCAAAAGGGTTTCAAACTGGTTTTGACTTAATGCGCATTCAGTCAAAATCTCTGCAATCACTATTCCCGGCCAAGTTCAAGGTGATTCAAAATATGTTTGCAAACCCCTAAAAACTATCAACCTCATACGAACTACGAATTGGGACTCTGATTCCTCATAAGAGGGCATACGATCAAAAATCGTGGCGACTCTTTCTAATTAAAACTTAAAATCCTGTTTACCCCAAACCTAAACCTAGAACCGAGTATCCTTGTGAACAAGGTATATGAAAGGTGCCTAACACCTTCCTTTCGTCTAATTGAGTCTTAAACCTGGAATCTCTGCGAATTAGGTTTTTTTGTTAGATTCCCTTCCCTTAGGATAAAAACTAATAGTGGCGGCTCTGATTTTAAATCCAGTTGCTACACAGTAATCAAGGAAAGATTAGACAAGCAAGATGACACATGCAAGGAAATCAAAGGAATGCTGGGAAAACAAGAAGAGTCAAACACGCAGATTAAGAGCTTGTTGGAGGCCCTGTTCACACGGCTTCCTCCATCTCAATCTTAGTTATTTTTTTAAATTGTTTTCTTTAATGTGTTCAATTTCTTATGTTATTTGCTTCTGAATGTGTTTTTGCAATCCTTTATTAATACAACTCTACTTTTATTACTTCAACGTTTTTATATTGCTTTTTGATTCTTGACAAAAAGGGGAAGAACGTAAGATATTTCTAATAACAGTATCAAGACCCAGTCTCAAACATTTTGTATATCATAACTTCTCGTTTCTTACTCTGAAAGTAAAACAGGAAAAAAAATTTGGTAAAGACAAAAGTAGATGTATCAAAAGCTCCATCAAAAGCTCTGATCAGAATAAACTTCAGGGGAGTATTTTTTCTCTATATAAGTATTCAACTCTGGGGGAGATCTTAAAATGCTTTATGTTTTGTTTGTTTTTATTGAAATATCCTAGTTTTTGTCACCATAAAAAAAGGGACATCGTTAGAACATAGTTTGATTTTACAACCCTTGTAAGAGTTCTGATGATAACAAAAGCAAAGAACATGTATGCTCCCTAAAATTATATTCTGTTTTGCAGAGAAGTTCTGATGGGAGAAGATAAGAAGATAAGTTACAAAGTTGTTTTTGTTGTGATTGTAAACATCTCTCAAAAAGTTTTGATGGAAGAAGATTAGAAGATGCGCTAAAACGTTGTTTCAACTCTGATTATAAAACTCTTTGAAAGAAGTTCTAACGCTACAAACAAGATTTTGTGGCTCTGATCTCCAAAGTTTTGAAGCAAGCAGCAACGGATACTTCAATGTTCTGAAGTGTTACAAATCAAATATTTCCATTTCAAGAGTAACGGCTGGAAGATAACAATGATCTTTATTTTTGGAAAGCATCTTAATTGTCATTGATCAAGTTTCCAAATGGTCATTCATGCTTCGCCTATTTAAACAAGTCTTGAGGATAAATCGTTCATGATTTTACACACGGACAACAACGTTGCTATCATCTTTCATCCTCAAACATTCAAACAGTATAAAATATCACTGTCTTGTGATATTGTTTAATTAGAAACACTACTGTACACTTTATTCATACAATGTTTAGAGAATTTCCTTGAGAAAAATTGGGTTGTGGTTTATACTCAAGAAGACTTTGACGGTTGTCAAAGTAGATTTGTAATCAAGATTGATTAGTGGATTAAGACCTTGTTGAGAGAGGCGAAATCACCTTGTTAGGTGGACTGGAGTAGTTTGAGTTCAAACGAACCAGGATAACAAACTTGTTCTTTACTTTCAGTTTTAAAAATCTCAAATCAAACCCCCCTTTCTTGTGTTTTTCCATTCTTCAACTTTTAGATTTTATATATATTATCAAAATAAATATATAATAAAATTCGATTTTTGTAATAATATATAGATTTAATAAAAAAATAAAAAAAGCATAAATATAATATATATATATATATATATATATATATATATATATATATATATATATATATATATATATATATATATATATATATATATATATATATATATATATATATATATATATATATATATATGTATATATTAATAAAAACAGAATAATATATAGATTTATTAAAACATTTTTAATGTTAAAATGTATTTTTTAATAACATAATATAATATAATATATATACATTTTTAAAAATGGAATATAATATAATATATATTTTTTAAAACAGAAAATAGAATAAAGATTTTAAAATAGAATATAATTTCTTTAAAACATAATATTATATAATATAGATTTAAAGTTAACAAAAAATAGAATATAATTTTTTTTTAAATAGAATAATATATTTTAATAAAAACATAAAATAGAATTATATATATTAATAAAAACAAAATAGATAAAAATAGATAAATATATATTAATAAAAACATAATATAATATATTTAAAAACAAAATAATATATATTAATAAAAACAGAATGTAATATATATTAATAAAAATAGAATATAGAATTATTTATTTTTTATTTATTTTTAATGAAAATATAAAATAGAATAATAAATAGTCATATAGTAAACTTTTAATGTTAGTAGTTATAATATATGTTTATAAATAGAATGATATATTGATTAAAAACAAAATAGTTATTTTCAAACATAATAATAATAATAATAATAATAATAATAATAATAATAATAATTTTTTTTAAAAGGGAATATATGGTTATTATATTTAATATATGTTATATGTAGATTTTATATTTATTTAAAAACAAAATTATATGTAATAGTTATATTATATTTTAATTAAAAGAATAATAGTTTTTTTTAAAACATAATAATTTTTTTAAAATAAAATATATGATTATTATATGTATTATAGTATATGTTATATGTTTGTAATATGTTTGTTTTAAAATAGAACATTATAGTTGTTTATTAAAAACATAAAATATTTGTAATACGGTGGGAGAAATGACTTGGGTGTTTTGTATTTTAACGTAATTGTTACGGATAACAAGAGTCGCCACCGACTTTTCTTTTATCCAATAAAGGAAAGGGTAAAAAGAAAAAGAAAGAACTTTTGAGATATTTTATTGAGTTCGGGTGGTAGGTTATGAAAAAGAAAGGTGTTAGTACCCTTTTCATCTGTAGTTATCTACGGGCTCTTAGTTGCTAGCTTACTTTGAAATGCTTTATAAATATTTTTGTGTTTTGTGTAAGTTTGAAAATATTTTGAAAACGCCTTTGTTTCGGAAAACTTTGTAATGATTCTCGTTTCGGCGAGAATGTATACAAAGTGTTGGTTTTGAAAATAGTTCAAAGAGATATTTGTTTTTGGAAAGATGTTTTGAAAGTGTAAGTGTGAAGATGGTTTTATTTGTGAGCAAGCAACTACGAGCGTTCTACCTACTCAAAAAGTCTTAGTTCTTTTCCTCCTCCTTTAGATAGTTTTATCTTACCATTAGTTAGTAAGAAACCATATCATTGGTGTGAAGGAACATGCGTGGGTCACTGTACAGTCATAGAAGGAAACATTGTAGGATACCTTAGCAATTTGTCGTAAGGGTCTAAGATCGTTTATCGAAGGCAACATCGAAGGGTCATCAAGGGACTACGATCTTGTATTTGAGGGTCTTTGCTAAAGTATCCCATGTTCGAGATACATGACTGTTTATTCTAAGGCAACAAGTGTGGTATACCCTAGAGGTGCATGTGTGAATTGTGTTTTGATTTCATGTATTTGTCTTTGAGATTAGGGTTTTCTAAGATTGGTTTTATCTTTCCATACAAACCCTAGTTACTAGAAATAATGGAAAGCAGTAAATTGCCGAATTTAAATGTCCTACGCTATTACAACACTTTAGGGGATGGGGGTACAAGTTTATGAATGGGGGATGAAAGCAATAAACTCTAAATTACTATTACAAATTTATAATGATTGAATAATCACAAAATAATGTAAAAGAGTGAATAAATGTGCAAAGATGAAAAGGGACTAAGTATAAAACCTAAAAAAAGGGTTCTAAATATTTTAAGAAAGAAAATATTTTTGTTTGTTTTTATTTGAGAAAAAGATGTTTGAAATTTGAAATGAAAAGAAATTAGAAATTTAAATCTAATTTTAAGTATTTACAAATTGATTAAAAGAAAAGTGTGATAAATTAATTTTTTTTGAAAATAAATTAAACCCTAAAATGTTAATAATATTTTAGGAAAATAGTTTTTGAGTTTTGTTTAAGAAAATATTTTAATGTGTAAAAATAATAATGATAGCACTAGTTCTAATTAATAAAACAAAGATCTGATTAAAATAAATTAACTTTTATGTCAAAAATTAGTTTAATTAAATAAAAACCTAAATCTAATATTTTTGTGATTTTATGATTTTATGATATTAAATAAAAATGTTTAAACAAAAATAATTAAATAAAATAAGAAAAAAGAAAATGTTTCGGGCCTATGTGTGAAAGTGAAAAGAGGGGTGAGAGTAAATTTCCAGGCCCAAAATAAGTTGGCCCAAGCACTTGTATGACAATCCAGTGAGGTGGCTTATTGGAGGTCCATCATGGTGGAAGCATGTGACACGCTGGATCTGGATTGATGATGATCTGATGGCTGAGAGGAGAGGTGTACCACGCGCGCTTTGGACTTAGCTTGCATTGTATCTAAAACAAAAAAAAATATGAAGAAAAAAATACAAAAGAGGGGTTCATATTGGTTCGAACCCTCGCCCTTATGGTTAGCGATGCCTTAGTATGCGCATGCATGCCACTGGAATGGCTGTTACATCTGGTAATAATACCACTTGCACTAAATTTAAAATAAACCAAGACCTGAATGTTTGAACTGACTTCATCTTCAACCTTGCGCCTGCAGTGAAGAATAACACCATGGCCAAAACTGTAACTTCTTTATTTCTCAATCATTTGTAAAAGTATAAACATGAAATTTGTTTCATTTTTCCATACGAATTCAACCATATAAATTTCATGAGCTATAAATCAAAGATGAATGATAATTTTACTGGTACCAAATGAAAACTTAATTTTTTCAGCAATTTCAAACTCAAAATTCTCACTACTCAAGCAATATAAATGAATTCTAAGGACATGGTCAGTTTCAGAGCTATGATGTCTATATTTTATATTTGAAAATGGAAACCAAATGATGCCTATATGAAGAGTTCAAAAGTCAAAAAAACTCACCTTTAAAATAGAATTTGTGTTTTGAGTTTGAGCTCGCTTCAAGGTGCTGCAATGATCTGGTTAGATTCCTTAGACCTCTAGGAAGCTAATGCAATGCTTAGCATGAGTTAAGAGTGGCTGAAATGTTTTGGAGAAGTCAAGTTGTAGGTGGATGTTTTTGAGTTTCGACAATGGTGATGGAGGTGTTACAGCTGTGAAACGGGGAGGGGTGAGTTATATTTGATGTAAGAAAGCTTTAGGATTGATTTGGAGAACAAACGCACGAGTGAATTATGAGATGGAAGTTTTTGGGCAGAAATGGCAAGTTATGGGAGTTTGAATGCAAGTATGAGTTTGAGGCAGTTTGAGGGAGTTTCAAGGCTTAAAATTTCGTGTCCTAAGTTGCATAATAGTGTCTCAATTTATATGAGAAGGTTTGAAGGTTTGGAGAGGTCAGAAACAAAAGTTCACATGTTAGGGATTTTTGCCTTATTTTTTAAGAAACATGAAAAATATAACTTCAATGCATAGTACAAGCATGGTCTGAGTATTTAGAGGCTCTAGACAAGTTTCTTATGGCTTTGATATTGTGTGTGATTAGAAGTAACAAGTGCAAAGCTCAAGGAGAGTGGACTTTGTGTTTAAAGCCACTTTACTAGAATGGCAATGTTACTTTGTGCCATTAATGGAAATGCAACTTGGATAAGAGCTCAAATGCTTGGACAATGGCTCTATCAGTTGTGTAATTAATTAATTATGGAGTAAAACACAAGTTAGAAGCTTGTAAAGCAAGATTATGCATCATGGTTGGAGATTGGATCAAATGTTCGTCAAGAAAATGACCTATAATTCAAGTTCATGAGGCCATCTTCATCTCTTCGAAACTTCTAGCTCTAGCATGATCTCTTTAAGTTATTGGATGTTTTGGAAAGCTTGAAACATGCTATATTGCCTTCATGTTGACCATTTTGACAAAATCATCTTGGATCTTGGTGAAAATTGGCCAAGAAGTAGGGACAAAAATCTACCTAAACTAGGTCAAATTTTCACTAAGTGTTTTAGAAAAAGTGCATGACGTCATGGGCTTATAATTCAAAATCCAAGAATTTATAGGACTTTATCAGTAAATAAAAGTTGTAGATCTCATCAAGATCTACAACTTTCATGTTGAAAGTTTTCTTTTAATCATCTTGCATCTTGGTGAAAAAATGTCATGAAGTAGTGAAATTATCATGTTTAAAACAGAAAAATTTCCAAGTGTTGAAAAGTTTGACTTTTCAAATTTACTTTTGACTTTCTTGATTTCTTGATGATCAAGATTCATATTTTTGAATGTCTTGATGAATTGTAATCTTTGAAACTCAATTTTATCAAAAAGTCAAAGTTTGACTTTTGTGCATCAGTTGACTTTTCATCAGTTGACCAAAAATTCAACTATCAATCCATTGCTCTTGAGGAATGTTTGGAACCATGAAATTAGGTTAACATGTTGTATTTGAAATGTTGAGATTATGCTTCAAGCCATTAGATCATGCATTAGGTCAAAAGTCACTGATCAGTCAAAACCCTAATTTGACCATTTTGCCCTTTTGGTAAATTGAGTGCTTTTCTTGAGGGATTGTGATCAATACTTGATCAAATGATGCATAAGACTTTAATATGTTGATTTTGGCCCAAAATCATGAAGTTTGACTGTAGGTTGACCATATTTGACTTTTTACCCAATACAGCTGATTTTTAGTCATCTGAGCAACTGACTGCGCAAAATAATGATTCAAGACTTGAAACTTGAAATGAGTATTCTTGGAGGTCTAGTATGATCCATGAAAGTCATTTTAGGCATTATAAGTCAAATTATCCTTGTGAAAATAAAAACCCTAATTTGAGGAATCAGTGTTTAGGAGATGGTTTGACCTAGTCAACACGTGTGCAAACTTGAGCTATTAGAGATCTTGTGTGAAATATTTTGAGGAAAGAGAGGGAAAATTTTGGGGTACAGCACTATTATATGCTTATCTTAAAAAAAATAGTATTAAATTTATTTGTAGTTAATATATTAAGAATACTTATAAATGTGCAGTATGAAATATTATCGATAATATCGTAGTTAGAGTACGATAGGTTGTATCCAGAAAGACGTGGACTTAGACCTAATTTTGAGGAAGGAGTTAAAGGGTTTATCACATGGGTATTTGCTCACGAATGTTGTCAGAGAGAATGAAGAGTTATGTGTCTTTGTCTTAAATGTGAATGTAGACCTGTAATTAGTGACCCAGAGGAAGTAGAACGTTATTTGTAGAGAAGGGGTTTCATTGAAAATTATTGGGTTTGGACATAATGGTAAACAATTATCGAGTAACGTACCAGAGACTAGTAATACATATCCTTCAAGTAGTTGATCACATATGGAATATGAGGAACACTTTAATTTGATCGGTGAGATGGTTGGCGATGCTTTTGGTGTGAACTGGACCTATGATGAACATGAAGATTTTGATGGGGAAGATGTCGAATAAGGAAGCACAAAGATTTTATCATTTGCTGAATGATATGAATATGTCGTTGTTTGAGGGGTTGTCAGACTCAAAGTTATAAATGTGTGTGAAATTATTGGTCGACGAGTTAAATTGCAATGTTGATCAGAGTTTGGAATTCTTTGCAAAAATGATGATGGACTCAACTGCAATGAAAGACAACTTTCCTACAAGTTTTTATGATGAAAAGAAGTTGGTGTCGAAGTTGGGTTTAGAAGTAAGAAAGATTGATTGTTGCATTAGTGGTTGCAAGTTGTTTTATGACAATGAGTTTGGTACTAAAGATGGTATATTGGAGGAATGTAATATCTGTAAGAGTCCAAGATATCAACTTCACAGTAAAGCCATTAACTGTAAGCAAACATATGTAGCAGTAAAGTCCATGTTTTATCTTTAGATAATACCAAGGTTAAAAAGAATATTTGCTTCAATGCACAGTACAATTCAAATGACATGGCATCATACAAATAAAAACAAGTATATGCACTATGCGACATCCATATGATGGCGAGGCATGGAAGCACTTTGATCTGATACATCTTGATTTTTCTGCAGAACCTAGAAATGTCAGGCTTGGATTATGCTCTTATGGTTTTTCTCCATATGTCCAAGCTCCAGGAAGTGTGTATTCTTGTTGGTCAGTTATTGTAACACCTTACAACCTCCCTCCAGAGATGTACATGACAAAACCATACATGTTTTTGACGTGCCTCATTTCAATACTGTTGAGCCCAAAAGCCAAAATTGATGTGTACTTACAACCTTTAATTGATGATTTGAAGAGGTTGTGGATTGGAGAATCGACTTATGATATATCCATAAACAAAACTTTACTTTGCGAGCTTCCTTGATGTGGACCATTAACGACTTTCTAGCATATGGCATGTTGTATGGTTAGGTACGCATGACAAAATGGGTTGTCCGTATTACATGAGATACACCAAGGCGTTTACGTTGGAAAAAGGGGGAAAATCTAGTGATTTGACTGTCACCGCAAATTCCTACCAAGGAATCATTCCTATAGAAGAAATAAAACAAATTTCAAAAAAGACAAATGGGTAACCGATTTGCCTTCACCTCGACTGTCACCAGGTGATGTATAGAAAAAGTTTGTGAACTACCAAAATTCACAGATACTGGTAAAGCATGTGGAATTCAAGGATATTGGGTCACACACAATTGGAAAAAAAGAAATATATTTTAAGACCTCTCGTATTGGAAAGATAATTTGTTGCGCCATAATCTTGATGTTATGTATATTAAGAAGAATTTTTTTGATAATATATTTAACACAGTGATGGATGTTAAAGACAAAACAAAAGATAACGAGAAGGCTAGACAAGACATTGAAATTTGGTGTAATCAAAAAAAGTTGGAGTTGAATCCCCAACCAAATGGAAAATTATTAAAACCCAAGGCTAATTACAGTTTAACTTCCCAAGAAACTAAAGTGGTTTGTCGATGGTTAAAATAATTGAGAATGCCCGATGGTTATTCTTCAAATTTAGCAAGGTGTACAAGCAACATCTGGTGACATACATGCTCAGTTTCCAGCATGGTTCAAGGAGAAATTTCCATGCAGTGTTGCATCGGCTCAAGAAATACTTCATTTGTGAGACTTGTATGAAGGCCCTATTCAAAGCGCAAATAAATGGCACACATACTTTGTGAACATATATAAATTTCACACTGAGACATGGACTGAAGGGAAAAAAATCATAAACAGTGGTGTATTTGTAAAAGGAGTTAAAGATGATGGTGAAGATGACTTCTATGGCTTTGTTAAAAATATCTACGAGTTGGTATACAATTACTTGGACCCTAAAAATAAGTTGTTTTCTTTTATTGTGAATGGTATGATCCAACTAGAGAACAAAAATAGATAAGACATATGGTACTGTTAAGATTCAAACAGACCGAAGGTACAAAGAGTATGACCCTTTCATAATGTCACATATTTTTAGGAAAGTTTATTACATTCCTTATCCTTTATTTTTGTCATGTAAACGAGGGTGTTGTGTTGTAATTAAAACAAAATCATTTGGTCATATTGAAACTAGAGATCTAGTGGAAGATCTTGCTTACCAAGTTGATTAAATTGAACAAATTAATTATGTGATTGCATTTAAACAAATTACAAGTTTGTCAAATACAATGGTTGAAGGGTATTAAGTTGATGCGTCTATATTGTTGTTTGAAAATAATATGGACGAAGAGCATGCAGAGTTTGGCTCTTAGGACAATATCATATCAGATGATGAGAATGATATGGATTAAGAGCATGAAGATTTAGTATATATATATATATATATATATATATATATATATATATATATATATATATATATATATATATATATATATATATATATATATATATATATATATATATATATATATATATATATATATATATTGATGCTAATGTGTTTTTGAAATTTTACGTAATGAACCATGATTTGAATGTGTTAATGAATATATATTGATGAGAATGTGTTTTGTAAAATTATTATTTGTTTTGATGAATATATATTAAATGTGTAATATCTATAAATAGGTAAAATATCACCACGATCTAATAAGGATAACAGTAGTGGTAGTGGTAAGAAGACCCAATGTCAATAGCGCCCGAGGATAGTAGTATGTCAGTCACCTCAGTCGGCCATGTGTCCTCTCTCGCAGAGTCAAGTAGATCCTATGTCCATGGGCAGTACTCAACTTCTTATGACATTACTCTCCCTTCATGAGTATCCTATGTTCCCATCTGAGGGTCCATATTTTGTTAGCTCATATGAGGGACCTAGTTATCCATTCCAGCAGACTGAAGAACCTAGATGTCTATACCAACAGATTGCAGGATCTAGTTTTCCATCTCCTGCACAAGTACTCTTATCCTTCAAGCAGTCTGAGGATCTAGCTTTCCACCTCCCGCACATGTGCCCTCATTCTTCTAGTAGATATAGGGATCCCACACCCGACATCCCACACAAGTGTCCTCATCCTTCCAGGGAGATCCCGCACCCTGCATCCAACACATGTGCTCTCACTATCCATGCAGACTGAGATATCCTGCACCTCTCCTACCACACATATACATGTGCATGAGGATGATCATGTGGAGTCTTATGAGGATGATTATGAATTGGATGGGGACGATCTTGAGTTGGATGGGGACGATCTTGATGGGGAGGATGATCCGATTGAGATTCATATAATGGACGGAAGATATTGTATTTGCCCCGTCGGAAATTCGTAAGTTTCTTATTTATAAATTTTTATTTAAGTATACATTTCCATTTTTAATATAAATTTATATTTAATTCTAATTCAAATTATTGTTGTTTAGTTTCAGGATGAATCGGACTAATGCCATATGTATAAGTTATGTAATTCAACAAATGTATAAACAAGCTTGGAAGAGTTTTAAAGAAGTCTCAGATAAAGAAGCTTGATTTAGGTTATTTAAAGTATAATTTATTTATTTTTTAAGTTATTGTTATTTAAATTAATTTTTTATTATAATTATCTAACTATTTATTTGAATGTCATACAACATTGTAGAAAAAGTGTATATGGGAACAAATGAACGAGAGGGAGGTTAAAAAAATTATTATGGCAGAACATCAAGACGACTTTCTAACATACTACGGCGTGCTAGAAAACGTTGGCAACATGAAAATATATGTCCCAATTGGATAGACAAAGAAGTTTTTGAGGAACTTCTTGGCTATTGGGATACACCAGGATTTAAGGCTAAATATGAAAAAGCAAAGAAAATGAGAGCATCTGAAAAAGGGGATAGTCTTAATGCAGTTCAAAGTATAAGTATTGTTGAGCATGCTCGACGCATGGTAATTATTACCACCTTTTTAGATTATATTTTGATTTATAATATATATTTTTAATTAAAATTAATTTTATTATTTAGGCCTAGAGTTTGGGGAGACCACCACTAATGACAGGGCTGGTTATAAAGACTTGAAAGAAAAAAACTGGGGGTTTTGTTGATGAGCATACAAAAAAAATCTATGGTAAGTTATTTAATTTATGTTGTTTATATTTTTTATTTAATGACAACCTTGTGGTGTGATTTTCACGTGACAACTGAGATGTTGTGGCGTGAAAATCATGTGGCTATATTTCATTCATTATTTAGTTTAATTTAATTTAATTTAATTCTTGTATATAACTAAGTTGTTTAAACTATATTTAACTTAATTTTTATTGTATGAGTAGGAGGACTAAGAGACATTGCTCACAAAATTTTTGGTTCATAATCCTCAATATACTTCGAGAGGTTCAGAGCCGCTTAATCCACATGTGATTTTTTATATTTGGAGTCAAGCCAATGGCGGAAAGGGGCTTAATAAGTGTTTTTTTATGGTATAAATTTGGCGGGCACCTTGAGAAGAGGGTATAGAACTTTATTTCAAAGAGTTAGAAATGGGGAAGCATCGTCACGTCCACCACAATTGACACCTGAAATGTTAGAAACAGTAAGACAAATTGTCGCTATCTGAGGCGAGACGTGAGTCAACGCAATATGAGACGACAATGAAGATCGAGTCAGAGTAACATGATATGGCAATGAAGACCCACATGGATGTTGGAAATCCACCAAAGTCTATGATGAATTTCTACCACAATGACAATTTAATTATGAGACAAACAAAGAAAAGAAGACAAGACAAATAATTTCTACAGAGTTTCTCTCTGCTCACAAACTGTGAAAACTTTCTTATTCACTTTGCAACTGCAAAATACTGTGAATGACTTTCTTGACTTGCTTCTAAAAATAGGGGTTACTCCTTCTATTTATAACTAAGCTTACACCCTAAGCCCAAAGCCCAAAATATCTTTTTTTTGTTACTAAATCAAATATAATTTATTCTAGACTTAAATCAAATCTATTTAAATCTAAAACAAATCAAATCTTTTCGACACTATGAATTACTATTTAACACACCACCTAATTCATTGTGTCTAAACTGTCTATGTTCATCATGGCTCTTAGCTTTCTGAATACTTCGACTTGCACTCCCTTCGTCATGATGTCTGCAATCTGATTCTCAGTTCTGTAGTGTTCCAAATTCATCTTCCCATCTGCTACCTGCTCTCGAAGATAATGGAACCTCATTTCGATATGCTTACTTCGACCATGTGTTATTGGGTTCTTCGCCAGATTGATAGCTGACATGTTGACGATCTTCATGGTAATTGCTCCATGATTTTTCCTTGTTATCTCTTCAACCAAGTTCACCATCCAAGTTGCTTGACATGCACAAAGAGAAGCAGCTATGTATTCTGCTTCGCATGATGATAATGCCACTACCGGTTCCTTTCTTGAATTCCAAGCAACTGGTGCACCACCTAGCATAAAAACATATCCTGCTGTTGACTTTCGATCTTCAGCATCACTACACCAACTCGAATCAGTGTATCCCACTAACTTGCATTCTTTTCCTTTATCAACTGCAGGAAACAAAATGCCATAATCAAAAGTCCTTTGAGATACCTTAGTATCCTCTTCATTGCTGCTAGATATGATACATTTGGCTTCTACATGAATCTACTTACCATACCTACATTGTATGCCAAGTCAGGCCTTGTATGACAAAGGTATCTCAATGATCCAATAAGTCTTCTGTATTGGATTGGATCAAAATCATCTTCATCTGCATCTTTCGACAGTTGCAGTCTTGGTTCTGCAGGTGTCGAAGTTGAGTTGCATTCTTCCATCTCAAACCTCTTGAGAATTTCTCCTGCATATCTTCTTTGATGCATCATCAAACCTCTACTGCTCTTATAGAATTTGATACCAAGGAAATATGAAATCTCATCCAAATCAGACATTTTGAATTCTTTGCTGAGATCACCTTTGAAGTCTTCGATCTCACTTTTACAGCTACCTGTTATCAACAAATCATCTACATAGAGACATAGTATAAGCAATTTACTCTTGCTTCTTCTTACATATACTCCATGTTCAGTTGTGCACTTCACAAATTCCTTCTCTCTTAGAAAACTATCAATTTTGTTATTCCAAGCCCTTGGAGCTTGTTTCAATCCATACAGGGCTTTATGTAGCCTGTACACCTTTCTTTCTTCGTCATGTTTCACAAACCCAACTGGTTGTTTAACATAGACTTCTTCATCTAAGGGTCCATTTAGGAATGCACACTTCACTTCCATCTGACATATGTGCCAACTGTTTATTTCTGCTAGACCAACAACCAACCTGATTGTTTTGATCCTAGCAACAGGTGTAAAAACTTCATCGAAGTCTATTCCTTCTTTCTGTAGAAATCCTTTCGCCAGAAGTCTTGCTTTGTGTCGAGTTACTTCACCTTTCGAATTCGTTTTCACTTTGTATACCCACTTGACATCAATTGCCTTCTTGTCTTGAGGCAATTCGACAAGTGACCAAGTGTTGTTGTCTTCGATAGACTTTACTTCTTCGTTCATTGCTTTCACCCACTTCGAATCCTTTAATGCTTCAGCTGCATTAACGGGTTCGACATCTGCATAGAAAGCATAATGTACCAGCTCACCTTCATTATCTATTACATCATCTGATGTAATCACACAATCTTGCAATCTTGCAGGCATGCGTCTTGTTCTTTGAGGCCTGCTTGTACTTGGTATATTTGCTGGTTCCTCTTGTCGAACTTCTCTTTCGACTTGAGTTTATGGCTCTTCAAGAAGGATTCCACTGAATCTTTCTTGATATTTTCAGTCCAATCCCATTCTTTAAACTCATCTATGATCACGTCCCTGCTGATCACAATCCTCTTTTTCACTGGATCGAACAACTTGTAGCCTCCTGTCGAATGATATCCAACTTGACTTGACTTATCATCAAGTTTTCTTCTCAACTGATCTGGCACATGTCTATGTGCAATAGATCTGAATACCTTTAGATGACTCAAGCTAGGCTTCACACCAGACCAACATTCTTCTGGAGTAATTCCTTTTAGCTTCTTTGTAGGACATCTGTTCAAAATGTATGTTGCAGTCGAAACAGCTTCACCCCAAAACTCTTTAGGTAAATTCTTGCCTTTTAACATACTTCTCACCATATTCATGATGGTTCGATTTTTCCTTTCTACAATTCCATTTTGTTGTGGAGTATAGGGTGGCACCACCTCATGCACAATCCCTTCCTTTTCACATAATCTGTCGAAGTCTTTCGACACATATTCTCCACCACCATCAGTTCTCAAAACTTTGAGCTTTCGACCACTTTGTCTTTCGACCATAGACTTAAACTTGGTAAATACTTCGATCACTTCACTTTTCTTCTTGATCAAGTAAGTCCATAGCTTTCGACTGAAATCATCTATGAATGTAACAAAGTATTTGTTACCTCCCATCGAATCCACCTGGATTGGTCCACATACATCACAGTATATGACTTCAAGACTAGCCTTCGATCTGCTTCCTGCATCCTTGCTGAAGCTATTCTTGTGTTTCTTCGCCTGCACACATTCCTCACATACCTCGTTTGGAATGTCAATTTCTGGCAATCCTGAAACCATATTTCTTCTCTTCAAATCTCTGATGTCTCTGAAGTTGAAATGGCCTAGTCTATAATTCCATATCCATTCATCTCTGCTCGCTGCAGCCGAAAGGAACTTGTGCTCCATCACATTTAGTTCAATCTTGAAGGTTCGATTCTGAGACATAGGAGCCTTCAAGATTAATCTCCCATTTGCATCAACGACTCTCATCATCTTATCTTCAATTGACACTTTATAATTCTTTTCGACCAACTGCCTTATACTGAGAAAATTGCTCTTCATGCCTGGTATGTACAATACATTGGAAATTACTGACCTCTTGCCATCTTTCCTCATGATCATAACATCACCAATACCTTCAGCTTCTAGGATATTGTCATTTGCAAATTTTACCATATTTTTCATTGAGGGTTTTATATTGACGAACCAGTCTTTCCTTCCAGACATATGTGATGAACATCCTGAATCCAAGTACCATTGGTCCTTGAATCTATCTTCATCTCTTGTTGTGACCATCAGCATCATCTCTTCTTATTCTTCATGTTTTGCAAGCTTTGCATCACTTTCTTGATTCTTTCATTTTTCTGGACAATCACTCGCATAGTGTCCATACTTCTGACAATTGTAACATTGAATGTGACTCTTATCAGGTTTTCGACCACCACCTCTTCCTCTATTTGCAACACCACCTCTTTGGTTGCCTTGGTATGGTCTTCTTTGATTCAACACGTCTCCTTCGATTTGGTTTCCTCTACCATTCGATTTGTTGTAGCCACCTCTACCTCTGTCGAAACACTTTCCTTTGCCTTTGGTCTCTTTTGCTGAATGTGCCTGCAAGGCCATATCACTCTTCGATTTGCCTGCAGCTCTTTCATTCATTCTTTGTTCATGAGATTCAAGCGTCCCTTGAAGCTCTTCCTTTGTCAATTTTGACAAGTCTTTCCCCTCTTCTATCGCCACCACTATGTGGTCGAACTTAGGAGCTAAAGATTTCAAGATCTTCGACACAACAGCTCTTGTTGTTAACGCTTCTCCATATATCTTGATTTGATTTACTAGTTTTGTAACTCTAGTGAAGAAATCAGATATGCTTTCACTGTCTTCCATCTGAAGCAGTTCATAGGTCCTTTTGTGAGTTTGTAACCTCACTTCTTTCACCTTCTCAGCGCCTCCAAAAGACTTCTCAAGGATCTCCCAAGCTTCTTTTGCAGATTTTGAATCACTAACCTTTTCAAAATTGTCTGGGCTGACACATTGATGAATTATAAATAATGCTTTATAACTCAGCTTCTCAGATTCTGTGTATTTCTTCTTTTCTTCTTCTGAAGCGTTTTCGCCAAGCGCTTCGACTCCATCTTTTACAAGATCCCAAAGACCTTGACACCTGAATAAGACTTTCATCTGTTTGCACAAATTCTCATAGTTGTCAACTTTCAGAATTGGTAGCGTTGCCGGATAGTTTGCATTCTCATAACTTGTCATCTTGAATTCTTCAATCGTTCTTGATTGACACTTCCCTTGAATCGAAACAAAAACTCTTGATACCAGATGTTGGAAATCCACCAGTCTATGATGAATTTCTACCACAATGACAATTTAATTATGAGACAAACAAAGAAAAGAAGACAAGACAAATAATTTCTGCAGAGTTTCTCTCTGCTCACAAACTGTGAAAATTTTCTTATTCACTTTGCAACTGCAAAATACCGTGAATGACTTTCTTGACTTGCTTCCAAAAATAGGGGTTACTCCCTCTATTTATAACTGAGCTTACACCCTAAGCCCAAAGCCTAAAATATCTTTTTTTTGTTACTAAATCAAATCTAATTTATTCTAGACTTAAATCAAATCTATTTAAATCTAAAACAAATCAAATCTTTTCGACACTATGAATTACTATTTAACAATGGCAGAGCAACAACGGCTAATGGAAGAAATAACGAAGAAGCAATCAGATATGAAGGAGCAAATGCGACAGATTATGCAATTTCAAAAGAGCAATAATCAAACGTTTGGTGGAAATAAATGATTTGGTGGTCAAGAACCGATGGATGAGAAGAACAATAATGATTTTAACATTGACAACTATCTTGCCCCATACTCATATGATTTATTTTATTTTTATTTTTCTTTTAATTTTTAATTTGTGTAAGATATTAATTAAACCTTTTTAGTATATTATATTTGGTAATATTAAATTTATATTTTTTTTATTATTTATAGCTTTTATTTAATAATTTATTAATTATATTTTATTTATTATTATGTAGTAATTTTTATTTTTCAATTTAATATATTACTAAACCTTTTTATTAATATTTATTAATTTAGTTTATTTAATAAAATTTAAATGAAAAGGTGATTTTAATTTATTTTAATTTAATATAAATATTTAAATAAAATTTAGTTTATTAATATATTTCAGATTTTAATTTTGAAAAAAATAGTTGTTTTAATGACGTAATTTTCACGTCACAATATTGTGACATGAAAATCACGTCACAACTTGTTTAATTCAGATTTTAATTTAAAACAAAAATAATTATTTTAGTAACATGATTTTTATGTCACAATTTGTGACATGAAAATCACGTCGCAATTTGTCTGTTAGTTTTGTTTGTCTGTTAGTTCTGATTCATTCTCTGTCCTGTTTATTCTTATTGAAACATGGATATATATGTAAAATATTGCAATGTGGATATCACATCACAATTTTATGATATAAAAATTACGTCGTAAATATGTTGTCACACACTCTCCTGCCACGTGTTCAGTCACGTCACATAAAATCTGTTGTGACTTGAAAATCATATCGCTAATGAGCTTCATTTTTATAGTGTATATTTTTAATGTTGATCATTTTAATATTTACCTTACATAAAAATTAAAATATGAAAATTTCATAGAAATTAAAATTATATTTAACTCATAATTTTAATATAAACAAATTATCAATAGTTATAAATTTTATTACCGAAATAACCTTTAATTTTAATTTTATAAAATTTCACTTCTCTAGTGTTACTCTTTCTTATTAAAAAAACTTTATAAAACAATTGATAAATAAATACTTTAGTTTAATCAATATAATATGAGAGAGTCATAAAAAAGAGAATTTCATCCTTGATTTTTGAAGTGATTTATTTGAGGGATAATTCAACCTCAATACAAAAAAATCTAATATCTAATTTTTTACTTTAACATTAGTTTTATTATGAATCCAAAAAGAATAATTGTAAAAATATCTTAAAACATCTTTTAAATATTAAATATTTTAATTATAATAGATGAAAAGAATTATATTTTAATATTTTTCCTTAAACTTCACATTATATTAGGCCGGCATTGATGCACTTACAAATGATGTGAGATTTGAAACATGAGAAAAAATGCTCTAAAGTCTATTGAGTTGAAATACAAAATATAATTTATTATATAAAATAAGATTAAATACGATTTTAGTTTTTATAAATACGTGACTATGCAATTTTACTTTTTTAAATTATTTTTTTTGAATAATAGTCTTTTTAAGATTCTCTTTCATCATTTTTTGATCCTCTTATAATTTAATTGTGATTTAACTACGAATTTTTACTTAACGATTAAATTTTTAATTAAATTATAACTAAATAACAGTTAAATTGTAGCTAAATTACAATAGAATGAAAAAAAGATGATAGAAAATTTGAAAGAGACTATTATTTATAAAAAAAATTAAAAAGACCAAAATTACAGAACCTAAGTTAAAAATGCATTTAACCCTATAAAATATAAATATAGAAAGACATTTAATCTTGAGCTATGAAAAGAGATAGGAAATATAAGTCGCATAAAAGCTCAACTAAAATGTGTTGTTGATTTTAATTTATAGCAAAATTGTGAAAAAAAATTAAAATAATCAAGTGTTTCAAAAACAAAGTTATCTAATAACCAATTCACATTAATTTTCAAACTAGTTATATTTTAAATAAAAAAATTCTAAATAAAATGAGGCGTTAATGCTGTTGATGCATCTGAACAACACTGTATGTGTCAAAGACTATAATACTTTAGTATAAAATTAGGTGTATGCATCAATAGTATTGACGTCTCTAATTTGTTTCGAAATTTTTTTTTGTTTGAAACATAATTTAGTTTAGAAATTAATATGAAATGTTGGTTACTGTGATTTTTTTTATTTGAAAAACTTGACTATTTTTAAAAAAATTCAAAATTGTTAACAGATAGAGTTGAATTATCGGTTATCATGACACGTGGGCTTCACAACCATAAATTAGAAAATTTCATCTTATCACCACCCTCTTACCCCCCCTTCATAATTGCAGTGCTTTTATCATAGCATTCTTTATGATTATTTACATTTTTTAAAATGTGTGTTTTTGGATTTTTGTAAAATTTTACAGTTTTTATCAGATTTTTGAAGAATTTCATTAGTTTTCACCGAATTTATAGGGAAATTTATAAATTTTTATCATATTTTTCAAAAACTACTAGATTTGAATTTGCAAAATTTTCAAATATATTATTGAGTTTTTAAAAAAAGTACGAAGTTTTACCAATTTTTTT
Source organism: Vicia faba (assembly GCA_948472305.1). Lineage (NCBI taxonomy): Eukaryota > Viridiplantae > Streptophyta > Magnoliopsida > Fabales > Fabaceae > Vicia > Vicia faba. The sequence goes on from OX451739.1 coordinate 1,210,745,985, forward strand.
TAAAATTTTAAGTTTTTATAAGATTTTTCAAAATATTTACGGATTTTTCAAAAAATCTATGAATTTTTCCGAGATTTTTTTAAAAAAATTAAGTTTTTTTTGAATTTTTTTAAAAAAACTGTGAATTTTTATTAGATTTTTAAAAAACTAAATATTTTTGTTGGATTTTTCAAAAAAAAATAAGTTTTACCAAAATTTTCAAAATATACTATTATGTTAACGACATTCTATATAATATTAAGTGTTTTAATTTAATATCAAACTGTTGTGGTTTCTAGATCATATTCATATTATCTTTGTTTCTGTTTTGAAGTATCTATGTCATTTTCAAATATATATCTCTGAAATATATTAAATACATGTTCGGATATACAACTTTAAACTAAAATTAAGTAAAGTCAAAATGACTCACTCGTTTGTATTTAATTTTGTAAAGAATAAATACTTTCGAAAATATATCTTTAAATTTTAAAAACATTTTAAAAATTTTACCGAAAATTTGTGATATGGTATAGAGATGGAAAAGAAATTTCCTAAAAAATATTCATGAATTAATAAAGTATCATGTTGGCTCGAGACAAATCATCTTTGAGAGGTCCTAGAACGAAAACGTAAGAGCTAATGAAGTGAATATAAGCTGAGAGGTATGCGTAAACAAGTAGAGTACATGAATTGTTTTATACTATTATTGTTTGAAGCCGTCGGCATTGCCTCAATATAGTCCACATTTTTTGTGGCATTTACTTGCTTGTAACCAGAGTGTCAATAAACCTAATATAGAACATTACAAAAATTAAAATTATTTTGAACTGCCCGTGACTGATAAAGACGTTGCATTGATAGAAATGCAAAAAACGTGTGTTGAATGACATGCAAGAAGAAGTCTTAGATTTGTGGGAAAAAATTTTGTTGAGAAGAAATAGTATGAGAAGAGCTTGCTTCACTTTTATAAAGTACCGAAGTTGTAACATAGTGCATATTCTCTTAACAATTACACACGGTATGAGTAAGAGTGATTCTAGAAAGACTGTGCACTATTCACGGCGAAGAATGATTAGAGATCAAAATTTTCAAGTGCAAAAATAGCATCGTCTTATTTTATGTAAGCTTGCATATTATTATTTTTTGTATGCCTGCATGAATCTTATCTAGGAAAGTTATGCGACATATTATTATTAAAGAAGGGGAGAGTCGATTTACTAAGTGCTAACCAACCAGTCGTGTCTCAATTAGACTTTGCGCATATGGATCTATGAATCGACGGTTATAATTAGGTTCGGTTCTACAACTATTATTGAGGCCTAAATAAATTCTAAAAGGAATTTATTAATAAATAAAATATAGATCTTTTTAAATATTAATAATACAGTGACATTTTGTTGTAATTTTATTTAAAACTTGCCTTTTAAAAAAAATTAATATAAAATATTTTTATTAAGTGTATCATATACTGTATTTTTTTACACTTCCAAGGTTTGTTAATTTTGGTATTGAAATGCTCTGTTTTTTTTTTAAGCATTTTAATGCTAATATTTTTTATTTTGTTAAACTTTGAAAAAAATGAAATATATATTTTTAGAGGCCTAAAACCCTTGCTTTTGTAGCCAATAAAAAAAACTGAAAATCGAACCGAAAAAAACAAAATCCAAATAAAACTGATTTCTTTTAATGTGATTGGACCACCATGTAGTGTAACTGACCAATTCGGTTCGGTTTTCAATTGGCTACATGAGAATTAAACCGGTCCAAATTAAATCGATATTTATTCCACAACCTGATTACTTATGCCCTTATTGGTTCAATAATGACTCAAACTATTCATCTTACGGTAAACTAGGGTTATCTCCAACAATGAATTAAACTATTCAATAATGAATAAAAATATTGCAGCGGTTCATATCTCTAACAACCCTTTAAAGAGATTCTCAATCGTCGCCACTTGCCACCCCTAAAATCACGCTTTCAATCCTCTAAATTAATTTCAGGATGAATGACATTGATTGTAGCCGTTTCAATCCGCCGATTTCGCTCCTTGTAATTCTCAATTCAAGATACTGTTTTGAATCTCTGTTCGCAATTCTTCATCTCAATTCTGGATTCTCACTCGCAGTCGCAGCAGCTCACCTCAATTTGTTTTCTGGTTTCGAATCTCTGTATGTTTTCAAGTAAGTGGTTCGCTATCATTCATTGTTTTCTGTTCAATTCATCTCAATATCTTCACGAATCACTATTTTTGTTTGTATAGTTTGTTTTAGATTTTCATATACTAGTAATGACACTATGACAGTAACAGTAAGTAAGATGCTAAGATTGTTACATGTCTTCATCTCAATTCTCAATATGTTCTAATTTTTAATTTGTTTGATTTTTAAAGGAATGAGTACAAATACGTCCTCTGATCCAGTTGCTTCATCTACTCAATCCGATATTATTAGAAATCATATTCAGGTATCAAAGCTTAATTTTAAATGGTTTATTTTTACATTAGGAAATGTTGATTAATGTTACAATGGTACAGCAGTGTTATAAAAAAATTCCTAGACGGATACACTGAATTAATCAGGATTTTTGTAGATTATATTGAGTTTTTATATGTGAAAGAAAATTTGCAGTTTTGTTTTGTGAGGGGTGTGTAAATTGACTGTAATATACTAATATATATTGCAGTTTTATATGTGAAAGAAATTTTGCAATTTTGTTTTGTGAGGGGTGTGTAAATTGACTGTAATATATATTGCAGTTTTATATGTGAAAGAAATTTTGCAGTTTTATTTTGTGAGGGGTGTGTAAATTGACTGTAATATATATTGAAGTTTTATATGTGAAAGAAGTATATGATGAGAAACTTTGTCTTGTGCTTGATGTGTAAATTGACTGTAATATATATTGTAGTGATGTTAATAAATGGAAATGTTCAAACTGTGAGCCATTTTGTTTTGAAACTGTAATATATATTGTAATATATACTGTTCAAACTGTAATATATATTGTAATATATACTGTCTTGTGCTCCATGTTTTGTTTTGAAAATACTGCTTATTTAATGGTTGAAAATACTGTTTTACTGCTTATTGTAACACTCTTCTCTCTTACGCACACAAAGGTTGTTAATGAGGCGCCTCATGTTTCTTTATAATTTATGTTGGATTCTACATTGCAGGGTGAAACAACCGAACCTCCACCTATATTGGAACAAACTAATGAAGTGAATAATGATGAAGAAAATGCTAATAAGAAAAGGAAAGTTGAAGAAGCTTCAACATGGGCAACATCCAATGATCCTAATGTTACAGCTGGAGATTCAGGTAATAGAAAACCTATTAAACCTAGATCTTGGACTTGGAAACATTTTACAAAAATAGGATCAAGAGCTAAGTGTAATTGGTGTGATGTAACATATGTTGCTGATTCACAAATAAATGACACTAGTAATTTGAAACACCATCTGTTGAAGCAATCTAAGAAGTTCCCCAAAGAGTCTATTGATCCCACTCAACAGACTCTTTTTCTTCAACAACTGAAAAAAGAAGAAACGAATGGATCTGGTAGTGTTCTCACTAGTGTCCATTTTAATGTTGAGGCATGTAGGAAAGTGTTAGCTAGGATGATTATTGTTGATGAGTTAGCTTTTAAGTTTGTAGAGGGAAAGGGGTTTCTTCATTTTATGAGTGTCGTTCAACCTAAACTCTTGATTCCTAAAAGGAATACATTTGCTAGAGATTGTTGGGATTTGTACAAGAGTGAGAAACAAAAGTCTAAAAGTGTATTAAATAAATCAAATCAATGTGTCTGTCTTACAACTGATTATTGGACATCAGTGCAAAATTTGAGTTATATATGTCTCACTGCCCATTTCATTGATCATGATTGAAAAATCCATAAAAGGATTTTGAATTTCTGTCCAATTGTGAATCACAAAGGAGTAACCATCGGTAAAAAATTGAAAAATGTTTGGAGGAATGGCTAATAGGTAATGTTTTCACCATTACGGTTGATGATGTCGCTATCACTTACTTGAAAAATACAACGAATGATTGGAATTCACATCCATTGAAAGGAGAATATATACATGTTCGCTGCTGTGCACATATTCTGAATCTTGTGGTGCAAGATGGACTCGAAAACTATCATTCTTCAATTAGTAAGATTAGGAATGTTGTTAGATATGTTCGTGCATCTCTGGGCCGTATGGATAAGTTTAAAACTTGTATTAAGGAAGCTAGGTTACAAGAAAAGTCTATTGTTCAGTTGGATGTTTCTACTAGGTGAAATTCCACATATCTCATGCTTGAAAGTGCATTGAAATTTCAGAAAGTATTTAAGAGATTGAGTGAGATGTGTGTTGATTTTGTGTTGATGAAAGATGGTATTCTAAATAATGTGAATTGGGATAATGCAAAGTGTTTTGTTAATTTCTTGAAAATATTTTTTGATATTACAAAGAAAGTTTCAGGTTATACTTTTGTAACATCTTCTCAATATTTCAACAAACACATTAGAATATTGACTACTTTGAAGGGGTGGATAGAATTAAAAAGTTCAGATAACTTGCTTGGAAACATCACTGAAGATATGAAAGTTAAATATGATAAATATTGGGGTGATGTTGAAAAAATGAATAAGATGATATTTGTTGTTGTGTTTGATCCTCGACATAAGATGCAGTTTGTTAGTTGGGGCTTGAACAGGACATATGAAAAGGATGTTGTTGAATCTTTGTCTAAAAAAATAGAGGAGACATTATATAAAATATTTGAGAGTTATAGGTTTTTCCTTAGTAAAGGTCAATATGAAAATCCTACACATTCCTCTCATGAAGTGAATTCGGTAGAACTCAAAGCACCCGAGGATGCATTTGCTTTGGAGGTTGAGATGGACATGAATCTTAATGAGAGCATGCAGAAAAATAAAGTGGATTTGTATCTCATGGAGAAATTGGAGAAGAAAAGTTCTGGTTTTGATATCTTGAATTAGTGGAAGGTGAATTCCAACAAGTATCTTATTATTGGTCAAATGGCTAGAGATGTATTGGTCATGCATGTGTCTACTGTAGCTTCAGAATCTGCTTTCTCTATCAGAGGTAGAGTGCTTACTTGTTATAGAAGCTCTCTTACGCCAAAAACAGTTGAAGCTTTAATTTATACACAAATTAGTGTAAATTTTCTCCGGTATCAATCGATATTGAAGAGTTTGTGGATAACTTGAATTATTTTTTTGTTGGATTACTTATATTATTTATAACTTGAATTATTTTTTGTTGGATTATTTATATTGTTTATAACTTGAATTACTTAATATTTTATAGAACTTGCTCCAATCCCACAATTGAATGAAGGTGTATCTGATATAGATTCTGATTAGCAATCGATATATACATTGTAAAAGCTGCTTGAACTGTTGGAGCTGTTGAAACTATTATTTTTGTTATTAGAAAGTGTTGTTTCTATTATTAATGTTGTTTCTGTTATGCACGGTCGTTGCTGGAACTCAATTGATGTTATTACGTTTATGTTATCTTGCTGGGTTTAGTGATGTTGTTACGTTTCTATTTCTATTATACTGCTGTTTCTGTTATTTATATTATATTTTATTCTGTTATACGTTTATGCTGCTGTTTATGTTACTATATAAATAAAGACTTTCTATTGTTTTCTAATTTCTACGCATTTCATAACAGAACATATATAATAATAATATAGACTTTCTATTGCTGCATTATCTATGGTAATATGCTAATATATATAATATATATTTGAATTAAATGTAAAATGTTATGTACTATTATTCTATTAAACACTATTAACTGCATTATCTATGATAATATACTAATATGTATATATATTTGAATTTAATGTAAACTCTTATGTATTATTATTCTATTATTTTATAAAACACTATTATTCTATGACACACTATTATTCTTGTACTGTCCTTGTAAACTTTAACATTTAAATTATTTTCAATTTGTAAATAATTTCTATTTTAAAACCGAATTAATCGAACTGAATAAAACCGAATAAATTAGATCAGATTGAATTAAATTTTTTATGGTATCATTCAAAAACCGATCCAAACTGCATGCTTTTTAAATCTTTAGATAAAATAACTTTTTATCTCAAAACCGATCAATACCAAACCGTAAACACCTACAACTAATATTCATAGCTTGTTTGGATTCACGTTTAGAATGAGAAACGCACGTCTAGAATGGAGTCTGCCGTGAAAATAAAAAAAAGCTAAGATTCCTAGCTTTTGGTAGACGCTAGAGGCATATTTGACGCGGAAACAAATACTAACTCAGTATTATTAATTTGAATGAGCAATCCAATTGTTTTGAAATATTTACTATTGGGAAAACATTTGTAAAATAATGCAAGGAGACATTGCTTTTGCTATTGAAGCGTTGCTTTTGCTATTGAAGCGTGAGATACCGGTACTTATTATTGGGAGAAAAGATTTATGAATTATTGCACATTGTAATATGCTTATACCACCTTATAACTTTGCTACAAGTTACCTATAACAAGTGAGATTTTCCGATTTTCAGGAACTATAACAAAAAGAGGTTAGCTTCGGAAAAATATGTTTGAAATATTCAAAACCAAAGAAAGGAAGTGTGAGTGTGTAAAGAGAAATGAAGAGAAAAAAATCATCTACCAGTCAAGCATGAAACATATATTTCTATTTAAATTATTTGTAAGCTTGATCCAAGATCACTAATGCTTAGATGATAAGTTCATACTTTTGAATTTATTTCATGGAACAGTGAGACCAAAATTCACTTCATTCCACTAAAGAGAGTAGTAGCAAATTACAGAGCATCTTATGCAACGTATACTCAGAAAAGTGACATATCGAGTTGAAAACAATGAAATCTGAATTGACTGCAATCACTACCAACCAATGAGTTGAAATCTGAATTGACTGCAATCACTACCAACCAATGAGTTGAGGTGAATGTTGTCGCATGAATTGCAATTACAACTTGGCAATCAGTAGAAAGATAGCTAACATTATGCTTTTATCAAGTCCATTGATTTTGAATGAGCAAAACACAGATCCATAAATGCAGCTAAAACAGTTGATGAAACAAGAAAGAGTATTTCATTATGATACTACTTTTTCTCATACACCGAAATCTCTTGATCAAGTCATTATAGAGCACAATTTTAGCCTATATCTCTTGAATGCAAAGGTGTTTAATAAATTAAAACTTAATCTAGATTTATAGAATATTAGATAATTACACAATAGTTAAGGGTACCATTTGAAATCATATCTGAAAGATTGAAACAATGGCAAGAAAAATAAACACAAATCAAGTATGTTAAGCTTAAGAAAGAAAAACAGCAATTTGATAACAAGCTTTCTAGAGCATCAAGGAAACTAAATTCATTAACTGATCATTAATACGAAACACTGAATAAGCATATATAAGACACAGACGCCAATCTCAGACCTGATACACAACTAAAATATGAATGAAATAAGCTGAAATGAAATAAAATGACATAATAATACTGATGATAATCCGAGTAAAATTAAATAATTACCTAAAAGTAGCAAATTACACCACCGCATATACCCAAAAGCAAAACGCGCCTCATCCAACAGACAGAATTTTGCATCCAAAAATGAGAAAGACAAGCTGAATCAGTTCTGAATCAGTTCTGGCTGTCGATCTTCCTTCCAGTCCCTTCCCCGTCTCTCTGTTCCAACAACCTTCCAGCCTCTTCATCATTCTGAAGAGCCTTCTTCTGCGTCTCCGAAGCCTTAAGCGCCTGCAACTTGGAATGATTATAATACGCAACCCCCAAAAACGCCAACCCATAACCAATCAAATTAACCGGAGTAACAGTATCCTTAATCACAGACCACGAAAACGCAATCAACAGCCAATCCTTAACAACCCCAGCAACATTCATAGTCAAAGCAGAAGTCTTCCCAACCAGCAAAAACACAGCAAGATTCAAAGCAAAAGCACAAAGCGAATTGGTCCCAAAAATCGCGAAATCCAAATGAAAACTCGAGTTATCCCTCAAAGAAGGATACTCAACAATCAACCAAGGAACAGACAAAAACACCAAACAACAAGGAGCAATGTAATAAAGTGACGTAATGGGATTCAACGAAATCCCCTTAGAATTAAGCAAAATCTGAATCAAAACCAAACGCGTAGCCTCAAAAGCAACAGCCATAAGCTGCAACGTAACACCCCAAGTATCAAACTTAGCTTCACCGTAAGCCGCAACAGCAACCCCGAGCGAAATCGAAATCATATTCGCCATAGTCTCATTCTTAAAACCCTCCTTCTTAAGCAAAACTCCAATCGAATAAACAGCAACAGGCATAAGCGCTTTCAGCATCTGAATAAACGAAACAGAGAGATAAATATAAGCGGAATTCGAAAACCAAAGCGAAAGAGAATACAGCGCACCGATCGGAACAACCGATTTCAGATACAGATCGCGTGACATCGAAACCGGTTCAACCAGCTTAAACACGCGAACAAGAAGATACGCCAGTGACGAACAAAACGCCATGTGAATCATGGTTAACGAGATCGGATAAGACCAATTGTACATCTTCTTATCCAAGATGTACTTGTTGTACACGATAACAGTGAAGCTGAGGAAGATCCATATCGCTACGTAGGTGTACGAGAGGATCACTTTCTTGACGACGCCATCGGAGACCGCCATTTTTTCTGGTGAACCCTAACCCTAATCGGAGGAAAACGACGGATCTGGAGGATTTGATCGGAATTCAGAGAAATTGAATCGGGTCGGGTTTCATGCGATTCACCAAATCGGAATAATAGAATAACGGGAATTAGAGATGCGAATTTGTATTATTTCAGATCTAGATTTTTTTCTTACTTTGAGTGAAGAGAGTGATGTGGAGTTTTAAATTGTGACACTTGCCAAACCTATGACTTTTTGGGCTATTTAATTAATGGGCTTTTTTTGTTTCATACCCAAAAGCTAGATTAGGAACATGCATGTATTTTTTTATTGATTAGTCAAATTTGTACACTTAATAATAGTGCTAACAAGGTAAATTAGGTTATGGAACATACAAATAATAGTATATTTTAGTTTCTGGGATGAATATTAATAGTTGAATTTGCCTTTGATTACTTTTTTTCTATGACAGTCCATGACTTTATCTTTTATTTATTACTATCAAAGTTTTAATTTTTGACATCATTTTTTTCTAAAACAAGTTCACCAACTAAATGAGATAAAAATTTGAAGAAAGAAATTTGTGTGGTACATTTCAATTTGAGCGTTTTGATTCAAGATTGTTGAATTTCTTAGATACAAGTTTAATGAAAATGTGTCTAACTAAAAGAAGAAATTTGTGCAACAGGTTTCTTAAAATTGTGGTTTAAATTGTGCTTGATTTGATATAAAGCGAGATATTGAAAATGAGAAGTGGTATTTAGTTTGGGCGAATAATTGTTTATAAAAAAGTTGTATTTGTATTTATATATAAATTGAGATATTCTTTGAACGTAACTGCGGAAATTAATCCTTCAAATCTTGTATGATTAAATAGGTGGATCAGCTCTCCTTCCAAAAATTTAATAAGATTATCAAAAAAATTATTTTTTTCTTTCTTCATTTCACAAGTTATTTTTTTTTTACATGATTATTTAATATCATTAAATTTATATAATTATTTTTCAATTTACAATTAAGTAACTCATTTCAAATTTACATATGTATATAATTACATTTTATATTGTGAATCCATTTGATTCTTAGATGTTTTACATGATATCAAACCTAGGATACATTTAGTGTTTTTGTATATTGAATGGTTTCTCTAATTCATTGTGTGCACCCTTGATTAGAGATCTTAGAATGCATCTAGAATATGTTTGAAAAAGGTTGTCCATAGGTATCATGCACTAAAAATCAATTTTTACATAAAAAACAGTTGTATGTGTGTTCACAGTGATTTCTGGTGAACAAGCGCTAGTCTTCCAAACTATCGAATAAACTTAATGACTGTTATTCAATTTCTCTGGTAACTTGCAGGATCGACTAGATTGATCCTATGGAACATGGTTGTTTGGTTAAGTCTAATTGTAAAACTGGTATTCATATTCAGGACTTCAAATTAGAATTGTTTCTGAGATATCTATTCCACTTCGATTACTATACTGAATGGTTCGAAGGATAACTTCTATATGGTATTAGGAATGTTCATGAAAAAAGTTTAAAGACTTAAAATTGGGTAAATGGCAGGATTAAATTAGTGGATGTAAAAGTTACTGAATGTTTAGAGGGTTCGACCATAAGAAAAGTATTTAAATGCAGAAAGGAATAAATGACTTCGAATGTAAAGGCTTTAATGTAAAGGCAGAAAACGTAAAATGTTTGAAGCACAAATGAAACAGAAATAAAAGACAAACTGGAAAATGTAAAGAGTTTTCATTGAATTGTAAATGTTGGTGTTATCATACGTACATCTTTCGAGCATTCGTTTCCCTATCCATGTGGTATTTTGAATGTTTATTGGATTTTTACAACAGATATGACACACCAAATCCTAACACTAAGACCTCTATTTATACTATTTCGACCATAACGGTCTTGTTATCAGAATCTGCCACGTTCGAAGCATGCAGAGCAATACTTCCCTCTAGTCACCACGCGTCCTCGAATGTTCCAATGCTTAGGTATTTTGAATTTCCAATATCCCGCTCACGTTTAAATTTCAAACGCCTTGGTACCTTCATTTCGAATTCGTGTCGAAAATAACCCTCACAGATATAGTTTCGTCAGTATTTCGGACAATGCTTTAGACTTACACTCCACAACTACCAATCGAAACCTTGAACTTTAATATTTCCATTCGAAAAAAACATTCTCTTCCACTCTAAATCATCAAACTTGTCTTATTCAAACAAAGCCCAATCATTTTATTTCGAATCATAATATCAAAATCTTCAGTCAACAAAATACCCCTTTAAAATATGTATTTCGAACCCTTTGAGAAATATTTATTTTAAACAGATTCACAAGATTTTGATAGGCTTTTTTGAAGAATCATGACATTTATTGTGCATGACTTTACCCACGTTAATCAAGACGCTTCTTTGAGCACTTAACCGTCTTGGACCAGTTACCACAGCATGGTGTGGTTTTAAAATAATGATTACTATTAATCACACTTATTACTAAAGCTAGCCCTTACGCCACCTCCCCCTGAATCCAATCAACGACTTCCACGTACTCCTAGTCCCTTTAGTGGGTGTTTACACTCACTCTATAAAACTTATCAGTTTAGTCTTTTTCTTCTTTTCTCCAAAGTTCTGAAATCCTCCTCCTTTTCTCTAAACCCTAAAACTTCCAGCAATCTTAACAATGTCTTCATCAACATCATCACAATTGAAGAAATTATCAAAAAAGAAGAACAAGAAAATCAACACTGAAACCATCATGGAGAGCAAAGTGAGTATTTATCAGAATCAATCTGTACTCAATCCTCAAGTGATCTCCAAAGAGAAAGAAATGTTGTACGCTTCTCAGGTATTAATCCCTACCACTGTTGCTGGAAAAAGGTTTGCCCTAATGGGTCCTTTAACTGTTTTTGAAATTCTGAAAGATACTAGGAAATTTTTTCCTGTTTGCTATAAATTCAAACCCTTATTCAACAAGATGGATGCCCCTAAGGAAGGAACTGAAGACCTCAGCGAATCATCTGATTCAAAAACCACTGAAACTCCAACCTTACCTCCGAAAGATCCTTTTATTTTAGATTACATTAAAAGTAATTTCAAACCATTTCGATCCTGCCCCACCTCAGATGTAGCATATCAAAACTGGTTCACTAAGGTGGAATCCAAAAAATCTCAACAATGGGAAGAATTAGGAATTTATAACCTAATCAAACTGTCGAAACCAGGCTTCACCTACAGTCACCCATTGCTATTTGCTTCATTGTACTTCTGGGATAGTACTTATAACACTTTCCATCTTCCGGGCGGAATGATAACACCCACCTTCTTCGACATAGCTGCCATCACTGGTCTTTCACCAGTGGGGGAAACTTACATTCCTGACAATGAAGAACATTCCAGCATTATTGACTTCAATGTCAAACTAGCCAGCTTCTCAAAATTCATCAGCCATTATCATACTGAAGGGGATGATGTCTCAGATGTAGAACATATCGCTTTCCTCACCTTGTGGCTGTCACGATATGTTTTTTGCAGCAGATCCCTGCAAGTGGAAAGTAGGTTCATTCCCCTAGCCAGGGATTTCCATGAAAATAGGAAAGTCTATCTGAGTGAACTGTTACTTGTCGACCTTTATGAGAGTTTAAGGTCAGCAGTTTCTAGTTTAAAATCCCATGCTCCAAAGAACATTCTTTTGGCTGGACCCTTTTGGTTGCTTCAATTATGGCTTAATGCCATGTTCGAATCTTCTTTATCAACCTCTGATACCATCATTGAACAAGACCCAGAAATAGCTAACAGGAGCATCGAAGGCACGAGGCTTCGAAAACTCACTCCAAATGATGACAAGGATGATTTCAAAGTCCAATTTTCTAAATACATCATGATCTTCTCCAAAAGACACAAGTTCGAAGAGTCCATGGCACCTTTTGCTCAAAGGACATGTGGACCATTATGGTTCACAATGCCTCTCTCAGAAGCCATCAAGAGCAAAGAGATGCAGGACATTTGGAAAGTGTTTCTTCTTCCTAGGCTAATTTCCTCAAGAATTACCCCAACAAAGAATCAGATTTTCCTTCTGGCTTATCAACCTAATTTTGTTTCTCGACAATTTGGCTTGTGCCAATTAATTCCTGAACCTTTGTTCCAAACACAAAGTGCCATAACCTCAGGCAAAACGTTCAAAGCAAGAGAGGCCAAATTGCAACAGGAGCAATACCAAGACTTTGCTCAGTTTGAGCTCTTACCTTTCGAGCCAACACACTTTACAGTGAAAGGATTTCTTGAATGGTAGTTCTACCAGACATACATGTTTGACACACTCACCATTCAACAAAAGCTAACTGGCGCGTTCAATGTGCAGGTACACTCCAAGAAAGGTATGTTCACTCACGTCAAAGAAATTAGGGCTTTTCAAAATTATTTCGAAACCACTTATGATCCCACACACTTGGGAACCACTGTACATCAAGCGGCCGAGACCTTGAAGGAAAAATTTGAAGAAAAAATTTCTAAGCTCAAACTTCCTTCAGGGTTGTCACCTGAGGATAGGTATAGGTTGGCACTCGAAATGCACCCACCTAAATTTCCTAGGTTGCCTACCTCAGAACTGGCTCTGGCTTGGTTTCCTCCATACCCTTGGTGGTTCACTTGCAAAGAAATGTTCAAATACCAGTCTCTAAAGAAATTAAAGCCATCTGAGACTGTGACATGGGCTCGCTACTGGCTTCATAATTTCCCAGGACATCTTCGCTATGACCTTCCTGCCATTTCGATTACCTCTAATCAAGGCACAGGTGTGAATGCTTGGGAAAATTCCAATTGTATTCTAATTCCCTTATCTTTAACACTTTACCTTAATTGTTTCACTTTTCAGCCATTCGGATAAAGAATGTTACTTCAAAATCTAAGGAAGGGAACACTTCTCAACAAGCTATTGAAGTTAGCGATGATGCAACTCCAACAATACCCAAAACAACAATAACTACTACAACAACAACGCCAGCAGCAACAGACATTTCCAATCCATAGGTAATCAACTAACCCTGTCATTTCGAGTAAACTGAAGTTTATGATTTAGATCTAACTTTTGTCTAACCCTTTTCAGACTAGCAAACTTCCACCAACAACTCCCAAGAAACGGAAACAAGGCCCTACTGACAAGGACCCCAAAACTGGTGAAAACTCTCCAACAGCTTCTAAGAAGAAGAAGAAGAAAGAAAGCTCCAAAGGCCATGAGCCTACTAACGTTCTTGGGCTTGATCCCAAAGACGTTGCTCCCTCAACAACATCCAAAATTCCACCTTCGACCTCCAATGTAACATTGGAACATATTGACAGCAACATTCCTTCCGATAACCCACAAGTAATTAAATTCGAATTCATAACAAAGATAGTTATTCATACCTTAGTGCGTACTCTTAATTAATTTTTTTTTTGTTTATGCAGGATACTTCGAATGCAAACCCCACTGCTTCAAATCCTCCAACCGAGATTCATGCTCCAATCACTTCCTCTATTTATGGGGACTCCAGCAACTATGTACAAAACAAAGGATCTTCCAACATGGCGGTCCTGACTGGAACTTCGGAGGCACACGATGATCAAGGCACCTCGCCCCCTTTGAAGGAAGCAAACGAAGGGTCACCCCACAAGTCCAAAGAAAATCCACCAGAAACTTCCCTTCTGAAATCTCCTCTTGAAACCCTTCAAGAGAATCCAACAATCACTTATGCTGAAAAGGACAAGACTGATTCTTCTCAAGAGAGTGAAGAAACTGCAGAAGAAAGTTCTGGTGAAGACGAAACTCAAAGTGGTTCAGCTGGTGGAACGAAATCTGATGTTATTAGCAGCGAGACCAATACCATCGATGTGGTGGATCTGTGTGATGAAGGAGAAAGCGATGAGCAAGGCAAGGATGAAGATGACGGGGGTAAGACTAAAGAAACTATGGAGGTCGAAATGGACGCGACTCCTTTGAACAAGGAACTTTCCCCAACTTCCCAATCTCGACTGACTGAAGAGGAACTAGCTCTCCTAAAACAAAATGACCCCATTGGGTATATGAAAATTAAATTGTCCCAAAAGGACATCCCTTTCACTAGGGTTGGCACTGGTTCAACTAGCAACACATTGTCCCCAGATGCTAGAGCTATACTCCTTAAGAAAGTCAGGAAAACAATCTTTGATGTAGACCTATTCGAAGTTCTTAAAAAGGATAGCACTGCTTGCTATACCATGAAGGAACTTCTTACTCAGGTTAACTCCACAACTTGCTCCTTTCCAGTCAGCACTATATTGTTCGATCTCCAAGTTCTATTGGACGATGTAACTGGATGTCTCCTACAAGATGAATTGGCTGCTGCTAAAGTTCAAGAGAAACGAAACGCCATGGATGCTGCTTATGAGCGCGCTTCGAGACTTTCTACAGAGGCTGAAGACCAAGCAATACGTTTAAAACAAGTTAAGGCTGACTATGAAGTTCGAGCGCGGTCTATTCTATTTTGGGAAGGACAAATTCAGAGCTCCAGCAAAAGGTCAAAGAAGCTCAACAACAGCAATTGGCTTACAAAACTGATAGTGTTAGTAACCAATTCGAAGAACTTCTTAACAGGGGCCTTTCCGAAACAGAGGCAGCAGAGCGTATCAAAGGGGAGGTAACTACTCTGGAAGGAGCGAGACGTTATACCCAACAAAGGCTTGAGTCTTTCAGAAGCACCTTCGCAAGATTGAGGAACAACGTTTATTTTTAAACATTTGCTTATTTGAATTATTTGACACTTGGTTTTGTAATATAAACAACGCCATTTTGGCAATGTATGACACCATTTTGGCATCTTCTTGTGATACTTCGACTAGGTTGCTATTATTCGAATCTCCTGCAAGCGAGGTCTATATTTTTTCAAATATTTTCCGTTCACCTTTAAGATCCGTTTGTCATCAGTTAACTCTTCGATTTCATATGCATTGTTTGAGAATCTTTTTAGTGTTCGAAAAGGTCCTTCCCAATGAGGTGACCATTTACCTAATGCTTTATTCTTCTTGTCCATAGGCAATATGACTTTCCAGACTAAGTCATTAATAGTGAATGTTTTACCTTTCACCCTTTTGTTGTATACCCTGGCTACCCTTTCCTTTTGCCTCATCAGGATTTCCAATGCATGCAATCTAACTTCGTCTAACTCAACTAACTCATTCATCATCATCTCCCAATATAATGCAGATGGGATCTCATTTTGCCTTTGAATTCGAACTGACTGCAGATGAATTTCCACTGGTAAAACAACATCATGGCCAAATATCAGTTGGAAAGGCGTGGTGTTAGTGGCTTCTTTGGGAGATGTTCTACAAGCCCAGAGTATTTGGTCCAAAGTCTTATGCCAATTTTTTGGCTTCTTACCAACATGTTTTTAATTAACCCTATTATCACTCTGTTTGCTGCTTCGACCTGACCATTTGCTTGAGCGTAATATGGCGTTGATGTTAATAATTTAAAACCCATCTCCTGAGCAAATTCCTGTATCTTTCTACCAGTGAACACAGAACCTTGGTCTGTGGTTATGCTCTCTGGTAATCCAAACCTATAAATTATATGTTTCTGTATGAACCAAATAATAGCCTCTTGCTCAGCAACTATTAATGGTATTGCTTCGATCCATTTGGTGAAATAATCAATTCCCACTAAGATATATTTCTATCCTTTAGACGAAGCAGGATTGATCTCTCCTATTAAATCTAATGCCCATCCTCTAAAGGGCCATGGTTTAATGATCGAATGTAACTCACTTGCAGGAGCATGTTGAATTCCTGCATGTTTCTGGCATTCTTCACACCCTTTAGCAAAATATATACAATCTTTGAGCATGCTGGGCCAATACATGCCATATCGGAATAACAACCATTTCATTTTATGTCCTGCTTGGTGTGCCCCACATGCCCCACTGTGGACCTCCGATAATGCTAAGTATGCCTCACCTTCTCCTAGGCACTTCAGTAATACGCCTTCCTGGGTCTTCTTGAACAATTCATTTCCCATGAGGATGTATGATAACGCTCTATATTTTATCTTCCTATCAACATTCAGTGTTGGGTTTTTTAAATAACTCACTATTGGACTTCACCAATCTGCATCTGTCAAAGTGTCTATGGCAAATACTCCGAATTCCTATTTGTCAGCACAACCTAACTTCATATTTTCTAAGTCTGATGGTATGAGTCTAGTAGCCACAACCCTTCCTCTTAATCCAACCAAATCTTCAAATGATTTGGTGGAGAATTTATACCCAGAAGCCAACTGTGCTAGATCGTTTGCCTCCTGATTTTCTATTCTTGGTATATGTTTAATATCCATGTATTCGAATTTTTTGAGTAGCCTATTAGCTATGACGAAATATGTAATCAAATTGTCCTTTATGCATTTGTATTCCTTTGTTATTTGCTTGACCACTAGCTCTGAATCTCCTCTAATTTCGACTCTAGTTGCCCCCAATTCCAACAAAGCTTCAAGTCCAACGATAAGCGCTTCATATCCAGCTTCGTTGTTCGAGCAACAAGGACCATCTAACTTGTACTTGAATTTTGTTGGAATTCCTTCGGGAGAAATTATAAGAACTCCAACACCACTACCATCTTTATGGGTTGAACCATCAAAGTATAATTTCCAAGGTTGCATTTCAACGTAATCCATGACAGTATCTTCGATCCGTGAATGATCAACAATGAAATCAGAAATTATCTGACCTTTCACGGCTCTTAAAGGTATGAAAGTCAAAGAAAACTCTGTCAAGGCCAAAGCCCATTTACCAATTCTGCTATGCATTATTGGTTTCGAAAGCATGTGCTTGATAATATCGAAATGAGATGAAACATAAACATCAACAGGCTTTATATAATATTTAAGTTTCATACAAGAGAAATACAAACAGAGACATAGCTTTTCTATGTTGCTATATCTGGTTTCTGCATCATTCAACACCCTACTTAAATAGTACACCGCCCTTTCGATGCCATTGCTATCTTCTTGTGCTAACATACTACCTATAGTAAATTCAGAGGCGGATATGTACAATCTCATGGGTTTTCCCCACGAGGGTGGAGAGAAGATAGGAGGCTAAGTGAGGTATCTTTTTATATTGTCAAACGCCTCCTGATGTGCTTTGTTCCATTCGAAAGTTTGTCCTTGCTTCAAACGAAATAACGGAGAGAAAGCCTGGGTTCTTCCACTTAAATTCGAAATGAACCTTCTTAAAAAGTTTATTTTGCCTAGCAAAGACTGCAACTCCTTTTTTAATGTAGGTGCTTTCGTTTCAACAATGGCTTTGGTCTTGTTTTGGTTGATTTCAATGCCTTTCTTATGAACCACAAAACCAAGGAAGTCTCCAGCCTGCACGAAAAACGCACACTTAAGGGGATTCATTTTTAAGCCATGTTTTCTCATTCTTTCGAATGATTGGCTCAAATGATGCAAATGAGTTTCTGCATATACCGATTTGATGACTATATCATCGATGTAAACCTGCATAAAAGTCTCAATGAAATCATGGAAAATCGAATTCATTGCCCTTTGATATGTTGCTCCAGCATTTTTTAAGCCAAAAGGCATTACTACCCATTCGTAGGTGCCTAAGGCTCCTGGACAACGAAATGCTGTCTTAGCAACATCTTCTTCAGCAATAAAGATCTGGTTATACCCAGAGTATCCATCTAACATACTTAAATACTCAAATCCTGCAGCCGAATCTATTAATATTTCTGCCACAGGCATAGAATACTCATCTTTGGGGGTAGCAGTATTTAAATCTCTAAAATCTATGCAAATTCTCAGAGAACCATTCTTCTTAATAACATGTACTATATTTGCTAACCATTTGACATACCTTGTGGTCCTGGTGAATTTTCAGCGCAACAACCTTTCAATTTCAGCTTTGATCTTCGTGAGAACTACAGGTGCGAACCTTCTAGGGGTTTGCTTGATGGGCTTCTTGCCATCCTTGATTGGAAGTCTGTGTTCCACTAACTCCCTCTTTAAACCAGGCATTTCATCATAATCCCACGCGAAACAATCTTTGTTCTTCCCAAGGACTTCGATCACTTTCTGTTTGAGGCTTGAATTGAGTTTTGCGCTCACGTAAGTTATTCTTTTTGTGTTTTCATCTCCCAAGTTTACCTCTTCTAGTGGGTCCTGTGCTAACATTTTGGCCCCAGAGTCTGTGAGATCCCTCTCGAAGCCTAAAGGTTCTTTATCATAAATGGCGTCTAGCCTTTGATCCATATCAACTATTTCTTCTTCAAAGGGTAAGCCTTTTGAGCCATCCCCATCTGTTTTGTTTACTTCTGCAGCCATACTCTCCATTTCAGCTTCTAAGGCCGCCTTCCATTCGTTCTCAGCCATGTAGGCCGAAATCTTTTCGAAGAAAGAGGACTCAGTCATGGGCAGGATTATCGAATTCCCAGCCTGCTGGCCGTCTTTGTGCAGTGCCTTCGACTTCTCCGTCCCCCTTGATTATTCTTCGATCCCAATACATTCCATCATGGCGAAGAGTCATGTAATAATGCGCATTCCTGGTCTCATTGATCTCGTCGTTAGGGGTACAAGGAGCAATTTTGGCCAAGTGTTTGTCATAGTTTCTCTTATCAACTAAGTTGACTGCTGTCATGAAGTAGCTTTGGTCAGCTTCGATATTTTCAACAATGCCATCCTCTCTCCATAATACTAACCTCTGATGCATTGATGAGGGGACTGCTCCAACGCCATGGATCCATTCTCTGCCTAACAGCAAATTATAGTTGGCTTTAGCTTCGATTACCATGAACATAGTGGGTCTGCAGCTTGATCCTACTGTCAAATCCACTTGAATCACCCCCAATGTGTGGCCTACTTTACCTTCATAGTTTGACAGTACCATATTGTGTGGTTTTATGTCCACATCTTGTATCCCTAACTTCTTCAACATGAAATGAGGCATCAAATTTACTGCAGCGCCTCCATCCACCAGGACTTTGTTTACGCCATGTGTACCAACTTTTGCTCGAATAAACAATGGCTTTAGGTGATTTTGCATGGCTGGTTCTGGATATTCGAAGAAGGCATTTTGCTCTTCGACAACCCCATTATCCATCACATAATAGCATACTGGCCTGTGTTTCGTCAAGTCTATTGCATCATCCTCTTCGCGCTCTTCGACTTCAGTCTCTTGCCCAAATTCGCAAGGCAACACAGATACCACATTGCAGTTGATGTTGAGTGAAGATTCCCCTTCTGATTCGAAATTGTCAGTCAGCATATCTTCATTCTCCTCTGGACCTGGCGTATATTCCTTTGATTCATTTTGCTTTGTTTCAAAGAAAAGTCTCCTGCTAACCGGAGGTTGGTCCCCAGGTTGATCGTTTGGTGCAGGTTTGTTGGTGCTTGATTCCTCTTTGTCTTTGCTTGAAGCCACTCCTTTGTTTAGCACAACATCTCTCTCAGCTTTTCGAACTCTTTGTTGCCTTCGCCATTGTGACCTGGACATAGGGTTCTTTCCCTTGTAATTTTCCAACCTTACTTCTTCTCTTTTCGCCATATTGAACTGCCTTCTATACGTCATGGCATGACATGTATTCCGTTCATTATTCCTCCACTTGTCTCTCCCATTGTCAGCTCTAACTTGTAGCCACTTGTCCGTTGGTGCATCAGCAGGAACTTTAAATGTTACCCTTCGAGCGCCTCTAGGATAAGGGATGTCAGGCCTCCGTTGGGTGTAGTTGTTCTCGAAACATTGGCCCATTTGACCAGTTTCTTTGTGGTTCCAACATGGGGCGAAAGGGATTGTTTCGAAGGTTTCAACCACTTTCTGATCATATACTACAGAACATCTTGGACACACTAAGCATTTGGTTGCCCCCTTGTGACAACGAACTAAGAACCCCATAAGACTTTCTCCAGCCTTAGGGTAGCATCTGAACAGCTGGTTATCCTGGCGCCAGTTAACGCCTGTTCGTGCCCTTTGTCTTTTTTCAAAGTCTGCAGCAATTCTCTGATTACAAATGATGCTACATCTGGGACACAACATCATTGCAGCATTCTATTTGTGGCACAACATAAGGTAATCTTTGAGACTGGCATCCCTAGCATACCTGTCTTCCATCTTGTATTTTTCTTTCTCTAAGTACCTTTCCATTTCTTCCATTTCAGAACAAGGTTGTTCCATATTTACCATGTTACCATCCACATCTTCTCCTTTGATATCAGTATCTCCCCCAGCCTGTAGGTTTGATGTCTTCAATTCGGGTCTTTGAGCTTTCTGGGGCGGAATACTTCACCATGTAATCGAACTTTCCGCTAGGCTCCCCCAAAGTATCCCATATTTCCTTTTGAGGAATAACTGGCAGTGTGATTTGTACTTTCTCCAACTTTTGCCTCAAACCTTCAGTAGTCTGTGTCAAATTTTGTTTCTGGTCTCCCTGGCCTTCAGTAGCCTGGATTTCTTTCGAAGCAACTAAAGGAACTGCTTCGATCAAAGCTTCTTGTTCCTTATGGAAGTCCTTAGCAACTTCCTTTTCGATTTCAACTAACACGTAGTTTTCATCTTCAGTGCTTTCCTCCTCTGATGGAGCGTCACCTTCACTTGCTCTAACCATATTTATCTCTCCAATGTATGCAGGTTCAGAGTAATTGGTGTCGGCAACATCTAAAGGGTCATCATCCACCTTCATCTTTGGCTTGTCAGCGAACCTTAATCTACCTTCCTTGATTGCATTTTGAATCAGATCCCTGAAAAGAAAACATTGTGAGGTTTTGTGGCCTAAGAAACTGTGATACTTACAAAATCCTCTTTTCTTTCTTTGATCTAAAGGTGGTAATTTGACATTCGATGGCACTATTAGCTGGCCATCTTTGACAAGCAAATCAAAAATTTCATCACATTTCGTTACGTCGAAGGTATAAACCTTCTTTGGGAACTTGTCACTCTTCTCATTTTCAATAATTTCTTTCCCTTTTGTGGGAACTAGTAATTTACAGGAATAAGGTGGAGCCTATTTCAATTCAGCGAGATCAATTTCGACCTCTTTGAATTCAGGATAATCTTCTGCTTCCTCAGTTCCGACATAGGAAACCCTTTCTTTCTTGCTATTTTTAAAAACCCTAGCCTTCTCGGCTTTTAGTCTTTCAACTTGTCGAACCCTGTCCGCTAATTGGGCCATATCCCTCAAGTGTTGTGTATCTAGTTTCTTTCGAATGGAATAGTCTAAGCCACCAGCAGCCATTTCGACTAACTCATGTTCAGGAACTACTGTGAAACATCTAAACTTCAAGAGTCTGAACCTATTCAGATAATCATTTATGGGTTCAGTAAACTTCCTCTTGACACTGGCTAGCTCTTTCAGGCTTATTTTAGATTTTCCCATGTAGAATTGTTCATGGAATAATCTCTCCAAAAGAGTCCAAGTATCTATGGATCCAGGAGGCAGTGTGGTGAACCATGTGAAAGTGTTCTTAGTTAGGGAACTTGGGAAATATTTGATCCTAAGGTTCTCATTATTTGCTATGTCTCCTGCTTCGGTCAGATACCTGGCTATGTGTTCGACTGTTGACTCATTGGTGTCTCCAGTGAACTTTGTAAATTTAGGGACCTTATATCCCCTTGGTAAATCAGTGTGCATCACATAATCTACTATGGGAGAGGAATAGTTTGGCCTTCTAATTCCTGTATTGAGACCGTTTTGAGCCATAATCCTTTCTATCATGGTGGTTAAATTATTTTCTGCCAAGATGTTGTCATTTCGAATTCTATGAACGACTTCATCAGCATCTTAGTGTCGACCCACCATGACAACTCCTCTAGGTTGTTCTTCTCGAAACTCTGGGACTTCTAACCTTTTGACCATTGCCCCTGGTTCTATAACTCCCCTTGGTGGTTCCTCTCGAATCACTGGGACTTCTAACCTTTGTGCCCTTGCCCCCAAGTTAACCCTCTCTCCGGCTGGTCTATAGGGTGGGTCATCAGCAATTTGTTCTATGACGGGTATGTTCGCTCGAACCCCCTCCTGATTCTGCCTACGCCTTTCTGGTGGAACGAAAAAATCTTCTATTCGACTCATGTTGTCCGTGTTTTCTCTGTTGGTTACAGTTACGTTTTGTACTATTGGGGCAAAGATTTCTTGCATAGTCTGCGCTAACACTCCTATCATATTATGGTTACTATCATCCATTAATTGCCTAAAGGCCATCTGATTTTCTATGGTTAAGATAGGCAATGTATTATGACCCACTGAACCTTAGGTATTTGTCATAAATTGGTTGGCCCCAGATCCGGACCCAAATTATGGTGACGCATTTGATGTAGAATTGTGCAAACCCACCATAAAAGATGTTTGCATCCCATAGGAGGGATTTCTGAGTCTAGTGCCATCGAAACCGGGTGGTCTAGTTGGTGGTGGGGTGGCGAAATGGGTTTGTGTCCCTGGTGGTGGGACAAATCCTGCAAGATAACCAGTGGTCCCTGTATTTCCTAGGGTCAAACTGTTGGTTGTTGTGCCACTTGCTCCATTTGTGGCCACACTACTGGTAGAAGATGCAACATACTGTGCATTCGTAGGGATTACGTTAGACGTCCCCGTCGAAACAGATGCATTGGTGCCTGTTCCATGTGGGATATTTTGTTCCCCTTGTTGATTATTTGGATTAGACATCCCACTATTGCGTTTTCTTCTGGGTAAGGGTTGGTTACTATTAGTTGTTTTACCACTTCTAAGGTTCATATAACGGCGAAATCGATATTCAGAAAAGAACTTACACGACAAGATTATATCCTAAAAATCTTTACTTTCAACTTTCTTAACAACCTGTCCCACCGGGTGTGCCAATTTGTTCACAGTGATTTCTGGTAAACAGGCGCTAGTCTTCCAAACTATCGAATAAACTTAATGACTGTTATTCAATTTCTCTGGTAACTTGCAGGATCGACTAGATTGATCCTATGGAATATGGTTGTTTGGTTAAGTCTAATTGTAAAACTGGTATTCATATTCAGGACTTCAAATTAGAATTGTTTCTGAGATATCTATTCCACTTCGATTACTATACTGAATGGTTCGAAGGATAACTTCTATATGGTATTAGGAATGTTCATGAAAAAAGTTTAAAGACTTAAAATTGGGTAAATGGAAGGATAAAATTAGTGGATGCAAAAGTTACTGAATGTTTAGAGGGTTCGACCATAAGAAAAGTATTTAAATGCAGAAAGGAATAAATGACTTCGAATGTAAAGGCTTTAATGTAAAGGCAGAAAACGTAAAATGTTTGAAGCACAAATGAAACAGAAATAAAAGACAAACTGGAAAATGTAAAGAGTTTTCATTGAATTGTAAATGCTGGTGTTATCATACGTACATCTTTCGAGCATTCGTTTCCCTATCCATGTGGTATTTTGAATGTTTATTGGATTTGTACAACAAATATGACACACCAAATCCTAAAACTAAGACCTCTATTTATACTATTTCGACCATAACGGTCTTGTTATCAGAATCTGCCACGTTCGAAGCATGCAGAGCAATACTTCCCTCTAGTCTCCACGCGTCCTCGAACGTTCCAATGCTTAGGCATTTTGAATTTTCAATATCCCGCTCACGTTTAAATTTCAAACGCCTTGGTACCTTCATTTCGAATTCGTGTCGAAAATAACCCTCACAGATATAGTTTCGTCAGTATTTCGGACAATGCTTTAGACTTACACTCCACAACTACCAATCGAAACCTTGAACTTTAATATTTCCATTCGAAACAAACATTCTCTTCCACTCTAAATCATCAAATTTGTCTTATTCAAACAAATCCCAATCATTTTATTTCGAATCATAATATCAAAATCTTCAGCCAACAATGTGTCAACACATTCAGGGGCGATTTTATAGTCCGGCCAGTCCTAGCACGCTTCCGGGCTCAACCCCTACTTTCTTTGTATTCCTCTCTGTTGTACCCCAAAATTTGCCCTCCCATATTCTTCAAGAAATTGCCAAGTCAAGCTGCAAAATTCTCCAAGGGTTGCACAGTATAAAGGCCTCCTAAGCAGTCAAGATTAGGGTTTATGTTCTGATCAAGAAAAGGAAGTTTTCAAGGGCCCAATCAAGTCTCACATGCCTATAAACATGGTCAAGCATCCTCATATCAAGTTTCAAGGCATTCATCTCAAAATTGCACAGTCAAAACCCTAATTGCACTACAGTCACTTGTAGGGGCAAAATGGTCATTTGGCAGTCAAAAGTTCAAATTTTTGGTCAACATATCATTTTGAAGCCACAAACATCATTTGATCAATGCTTGATCATGATTCTCAAAATTTGGCTCAGAAATCATCAAGATGCAAAAGTTTCCTTATTTGGACAGCTGAAAAAGTCAACTGAAATTGACCAGGGCATAACTTTCACATGGATTATCAGAAAAATTCCATCCAAAGCTCATTTTGAAGAGAAAGACATTTCCTACAACTCATCTTCATATTCCAAGTCCAATAAATGCTCTCACAAAAAGTTATCAATTTCAACATTATAGGTCATTTTCAAAAGTCAACAAAAAGGGACTTTAAGTCAAAGGCCATAACTTGATATTGGTAAATCAAAATGACATGGGACCAAAGACATTGGTTAGAGGACTCAAAGACCTTTCCAAAATGTCAAGGAACATGAGAAAAGCTTAAAACATGAGCAAGTTATGCCTTCTAGAAGTTGGGAAATTTTTGGATATTTTGAAAAGTCAACATTGATTCAAATGACCTAAAATTGCTAATGGGCCCATTTTTCTTCCACAAATCATCATTCCAAGCATGTGCACGACCACTTGGCCCAAAGGGAAGTATTTTTTCATTTTTTATTTATTTATTTGAATTTTTATTTATAATAATTCACTTAAATCAATTAAATATGTGAAAAATATTTAACTCAACCTAACAAATCTTTTTGTACATGTTTTATTCTCAATAATTCGTGCATATCCCAATATAGAAAGATTTGGAGAGATTGGAGATGATTTGAACAAAAGCACATGGAAAATATTTGGAAAATAAAGCTTGAAAATCAAATCTTCAAAACTATGAATGCAAGAGATTTGGATGATTCTTTTTGACCTAATTCACTACTACATATTCCAGGATCACAACCCTAATGCAAATACACACTGAGCTGCGCCCAAAAGCCATTATCAAACTTGGAAAATTTGGTCTAAAACTCAAATCTGAAAACTACTTTCTAGGACGATTCAAGGCATAATTCTCATCTCATTAGCTTCCTCAAGCATCACTGGACATATTCCAATCACAAACATTCATCACAGCTTCAAGAATTGGTAACACGAGTGCAAATTGTACCAAGAAAAATTCATAATCGTGCATCATGATTCATGCATCCTTTGGAAATTTTAAAGTTTGATTCATGTTAATTACTTTGTTCTGAAGCTAACCCAATGTTTTGATTGAATTATTATGCGTTGTGTATGATTTCACCATGGTTAATTTTTAGGGTTTACAGGATTCCAAATTAGGGATTTCAAAACAAGGAAAAATTGGAACACATGAGTTATGCCATTCGCTTCAGCGTACTCAGGCGATCTTAAACCCACCCTCGCGCTCAATTTATGAGTGTCTGAGGGCTAATCGCTATTTTCTCTAAAGACGCCTAAGAGAACGCATGGAAAACGTTGCCTAATGTTTTGTATTTCAGGGATGACGAAGAAGACGAATTCGTGGCAAGCGACGACTGGCTGGTTTAAAATTCGCGCGCAATAATCCATTAACGCGTTGTTTCATATTATATTATTTGTTGTTTATTTATTTAACAAAAGGATTCAGTGGCGCAGCTGGCTAAGAGGCGAATGGATAACCTTCAGGACCTGGGTTCGAGCCCCAGGTCCTCACCCCCTTTCAATATTATTTTCCACTTCATATTCACATGCAGCGCCAATATTGAATACCATGGTACACCTTCTCCACTAAGCCATCCACGCGTCCATCAGAATCAGATCAAAGGCTATGAATTGAGAGACACGGTGAGTCCCAGTCAACACGCCAGCACGCTAGTGGGAAAAGTCTTACAGGCCAATTGCTAATGGGCTCAAATTGCTGAAGAAAAGCCTCACAATTGGGGACAACACCCCCTGAGGTTTGCAATGTTTTTTTTTCTTTTTTTGATTTTATTATTTTGTTTACTTTCAATTATTATTTATTTTAATTAATTCTATTTAACTTAATTATTTTTTCATAAAAAAAATCAGAAAAGATAAAAAATACAATAAATAGTTTTAGTATTTTTTTTCAAATAAATTTGCATGTAATTGAATTTAGTTTTAAATTAGGTTTGCAATTTTAATTCTTTTAATAAAAAAATATAAAAAACATAGAATTAGGTTTAATTAATGTTTTTATTCCTTTTTAACTTTTCTTTCTTATAATAATATTTATTTATTTTATTTATTTTTATAATTAAATTTGTATATAAAAATTAGGTTTAATTTAGGTTAAATTCTAATGTTTTCTTAATAAATTAAAATAAAATAGAATTAGGGTTAGCGTTTAATTGCAATTAATTTTTTCTATTAAATCTTAAAATACATAAAAATACCAAAAAAACAAAAACAATTTCTTTTCTTAAATTAATTAATTCATGTAATTTTAATATTTTGCAAAAAGGGTCCAACGCCCTCATTTCGACTTAATTGTTTATTCGCACATTTATTTTATCTCGCTTAAATATTTATGTACCTCTCCCGAAGCCTTGTAAATTATTTCTCGCACTTTTCCATTCTTTATTTACTTTGTCTATTTATTTTTTTTCTGTCAAATCGGGTCCTGGTTAATTTTGGCGATGTGGACCCGCGCCATTTGTAATAGCTTTAGATTTACTTTTCCTCGCAACTTTTAACTGTTAATCAAAAGCATGAAAGAATGTATGGACAAAATAAAAACAAGCGTAGAACACCAATAACATGACAAGATAAATGAAAATGAAAACGACACACAAATCACACACCACCCCTAGGGTACGCCTCACTGTTGCCTTGCCTCGAAAGGTGATCGTCGAGTAGAGGATGTCTTAGTAAGTCCTCATGATCCGGGAACCTGGCATGAGGGTAGCTTCTAAGGTGTCTTCCCATTGCTCTGGTGATCACCATGTCCCGAACCTCGAATTGACCCGAACACCTCCAACGGTGGTGCTACCTACCTCTCAATGGTGGCATGGCACTACTTTAAGGACATTTACACAGACGAATTCCTTAGGGTAGGTAGACGACTCTAGATACTTGCTCTAATTTCAAAACAAATCAAAAATACTTTTCACACCGACACCTTTTCAAAAAGCTTTCGAAAGTAATTTTTCAAACACTCTTGAGGACCGATACAAGAGTCGAACTGGAATTTTCAAAGAAACTTTTTAAAACCCACAGTTGAAAAGCAAACAAACCATTTTTGAAAACACAAGTGAGCAAGTATCTAAGAGCCCATGGATAACCATGGATAGAAAGGGTGCTAACACCTTCCCTTTCTATAATCTACCTCCCGAACCGAGAGCAATCTCTTTAAGGAATTTTTCTGTGCTTTTGTCCTTTCCAATTGGAGAAAATAAAAGACGGTGGCGACTCTTGCTTCCGCGACATTTCGCGAACCAGCGTTAAACAGTCAGTTCCAGATCCACCGATCACAGAACTGGCGACTCTGCTGGGGAAATTCTTAAAGTGAGGTGTACCTTAGGGCTAGGTCATAACTGTGTTTTCAATTGTTTTCCTTGCTTGCTTTATTATTGTGGGTTGCTTGGGAGTTCTATAGATCCTAACCCGGATCTGGGGGATACCTTCTTAGAAAGTAGCAACAAGACTATGAGGGAACTGTGCGGGGGTATACCGACATGGTTGAAACAGTCTGCTACGTTGATGTGACACTTTGGTGTGTACCGGTAACCCTTGAGTTCAGTCAAGGAGAGTACGGGGCCTCCGCGTGGTGTCGTGAAGCATCAACAGACCTTAGGAACCTTAATTGAACTATCTTGGCCTCTTTAGGGTAGTGAGATAACTGACTTTGGTGCAGTCCGAGGTTGGTTGATACTCGATACTACACTCAATTGAGGGTTGCTTTCCTGGAATATTTCGGTCGCCAGTTCAGTGGCTAAATCGAAACGATGAACAATGAAAGCAATCCCGTGATATTGGGAACCTTAGAACCCGGTTACTTTGATTAGGACAGGTTGAATCCACCAACTTCAAGAGGGTACTACCCAGACCTCATGCTGGCCTAAACTTTAAGGGCTTCTCTTGTGTGACTTGTGTGCCTTCGTACTTGACTATTTGCATGCTTGTTACCTGACACTTGTTTCTTGCAGGTTTTAGTTTGCAGTCCTTAATTTGGACTCATAACAGGGTTACTTACATTACCCCATGCATACCATAACATCATACCATTGCATACATCCTAACCCATTTCAAGGATCTCAAGGGCTTTTGATGCAGGTCATGATGAACTAACTGTCCAGCAAGGGGCAAAAGGGGATTTATTTTCCTCTAGACAAGGTTGTCAGGGGCTATGACCCACTGGATATGGTGAGCCTTTGACCCTTGAAGAAGGCCTCTCAACAACATGAAGTACCTTCAATCAAGTTACCAGTTTCCAACTCTAACAATTTTTTTACCCCTCGAGGTCCTTGAAATCATTGCATGCATATCATACATCTCATTGCATAACAGGTACCCTTTCTCTGCAGGTTACTTACCTTCTTCGCTGTTTATTTCAGCAGTCTCGTCATGAATCCTGAATCCTCAACCGAGCACACTATCAAGGCCCTCCAGGCTCAGAACGCCCAGTTCCAAGGGCTGATCATGAATTTGACCCAGGGGCAACAAGATCTGAAGGCTCTGCTCTTGAAGAAGGAAAAGAAGAAGAAGAAGACTGTTTTGTTCAGCCCTAGACGCAGATCTAGGAATACACTGCAGGATAAAACTGAGAGGACAACTCCATCTGTGGGGAAGGGCAGTCATCAAGAGGAAAGGATTCCCAGCCCAGTGGTCTCTGACAATGAGACAGATTTCAATGACGAACAGTACCCTCCGGCTGAAGATAGGTACAAACAGTTGGAAGACCGGCTCAGTGCTATGGAGATACAAAAAGTGCCTGGCCTGGACTTCGAGGATCTAGGCCTGTCTTCTGGGGTAGTGATCCCGCACAAGTTTAAGGCACCTGCCTTTGCTAAATACGATGGGGCATCCTGTCCTAAATTGCATCTCAGGGCTTACACAAGAAGGATCCAGCCCTATACAGCTGACAAAAACTTATGGATCCATTTCTTCCAAGAGAGTCTTTCAGGGACTCAGCTCGAGTGGTTCTATCAATTGAATGGAGCCAACATCCATACCTGGGAAGACCTAGCCACTGCTTTCTACAAGCATTACCAGTACAATGCCGACCTTGCTCCTACACGTACCCAACTCCAGGGTATGTCGCTGGGGTTAAGTGAAGGTTTCAAGGAATACGCGCAGAGATGGAGAGACCTTGCTGGAAGGGTGCAGCCTCCATTAACTGACCGGGAACTCGTTGATATGTTCTTGGGGACCCTATCCGGGTCATTCTTCAACCACCTCATCGGTAATTCATCTGCAGGATTTACCGACCTCATCCTGACTGGCGAAAGAATTGAAGCTGGTATCAAGAGTGGGAAAATTCAAGAGGCCACACCTTCTGATACTTACAAAAAGCCTTACATGGGCAAGAAAGAATCTAATGCTGCATACAGCCAAAAGAGTCGTCGTGACCAACATGCAGGGGCAGTCATGATCTCTGGTTCTGCACCACGCCGCCAACCACAAAAGGGAAACCAGCGAAGGCCGGACGAGCCTAAAAGACAATTCACCAACATTAACATGCCATGGTCACAAGCATTGCAGCATATGTTGAAGATGAACCTGATTGCAGTGATCAACCCTCCTGCAAACCCCAAGACCTCCTCTCCAAGCTACAACCCAGAAGCGAGGTGTGCTTATCATTCTGATAGCCCGGGGCACGATACCGAGGATTGTTGGGCACTTAAGTACAAGATTCAGAACATGATCGATGCCAAAGAGATCGAGTTCGAGCCTGCCGAGACTCCCAACGTGATCACTGCTCCATTGCCAAAACATGGCTAGAGTCGAGAGATTTTTGTTCATTTGAATTTAAGTTGTATTTTTCTTTTCTTGTTCAGATAAACAATTATCATGTTAAACTCTTTTATTTCATGAATGCATTACACATGTCTGTCTTGATTTAATTATGTTTACTATGCTTAAAACTGCTTTCATATTTTTGTGATGATCAACTCTTGACTGAAAATTCTAAAACCTCTTGAGGGAGGATGACGAAAACGATACCACAATGTACAGTATGCTTTTGAACAGACCCCGCTGATGAGGTACAGGCATTGTTTCAATCCCTAAACACTAGAGTTATAAGGATGATAATCCCTCGTCAACCCTTCTGAGCCAAAGAAGTAGGAGTTTTTCTTTTCGAAATTTAAAACCCTTAATCATAACCTGGGGCAGGGTAGTTCTTTCAGTTGATCTAAGTGCATAACGAATGGAACCAAAAAAGGTCCTTACAAAAAAAAGAAAGACAGTGATGGTTCAGAACAATCATAAGGACAGGCAGTCATTATCAAAAAAAAAATCATAAATGAAAAGCCCAAAAAGTCAAAACCTATAAAGGGGACTTACGAAACTGGGGCATCCCGCTGACTGTAATCACAAAAGAAACAGTTCAGGCAAAATTTAGGGATAACAAAAATCAGACAAGAAAGAGGTCTTACAAACCCTCAACAAAAAAGGAATGACTGCCTGTTCAGAATAAATCATCAATATCTGAACCATCACTGGAAAATCAGAGCAAAGACTCAAACAAGGTCTAACGTATGATCAACTGAGTTTAGGTTTGGAGAACATCACGAAGAGCGGGTGGGTACAAATAATTTGAGCCTTTATCCTTTGTTTCTTAAACCGTGAACCAGGCCATGATATAACCCTTAAAAGTCCTAGCTGAAGCATGGGTTAGTTCGAAAGCATACTGTTACGAAGGTATCCTGACTCCTGAAGGTTTGCTGTAAAATCTTGAGTTGACACCGCATTGTATTACAAAAAATGCATTTTCAAAATTCAAGACAGACATAGGCTTTTGCATTCTTAAAATAACCTTGTTTGCATATGACTATTTGTTTGAACAGCAGGGAAATTCGCACGATGAACACCTTGTGAACAGAAGTACCTCCAATCAAGGGGCACAGTAGGAGCATTGCCCGGTATCTGGGGCATGACAAAATACTTCTAACAGGGGCAACTCCCTACATTCTGAAAGAACGGACATCGTCGAAAAGGTACTACGCATAAACAAAGACCCGCTAGGTCGACGTATCTAGGCAAAAATAGGGGCTTCCCGGCGAACCAAAAGGGTTCGGGCAAAAATAAGGGATGAAATGAAAATATCTGTACACCCGGCAAGTCGAAAACCTGAAAAGGCGGCTTGGGCAAAAATGGGTATCCCGGTGGACTGAA
Organism: Vicia faba; assembly: GCA_948472305.1. Taxonomy (NCBI): domain Eukaryota; kingdom Viridiplantae; phylum Streptophyta; class Magnoliopsida; order Fabales; family Fabaceae; genus Vicia; species Vicia faba. The sequence continues at coordinate 1,210,778,210 of OX451739.1, forward strand.
AACCCGAAAGGGCGGTCCAGGCAAAAGTTAGGGATCAAAGCGTACGACTATGTTCCGGTATCTCATCACTTGTCTACCCGAAGATTTGTCAATCACCCACACAGGTATCCTCTTCCCTCACCTCCGAAACAGGGGCAATAATGAGTCATCCAGGCGATCCAATTGCTCTGTCAACCAAAGTACAAAGGAAAGATCAACATAAGGATGATTACCATCTACCTTTACAAATTCCAGATCGTGGGTTAACATCCGAAACCAAACAAGACAATCATCCACTTAATCAAAATCATGCAACCCTACACCGGTTCCTTCTCAATTTTCAGACAAAGTCTTACACAGACTCATCCTCCATAAGTAACCTTACCCCGGTTCATCCAGAAGTTTTACACGAACTTATCCCGAAGTAACCTAACCCCGGTTCCTCCAGAAATCTTACATGGATTTATCCCAAGTAACCTCACCCCAGTTCACCAAGAAGTTTTACACAAACTTATCCTGCCGTAACCTAACCCCGGTTCCTCCAAGAGTCTCACATGGACCTATCTCAAGATGACCTAACCCCGGTTCCTCCAGAAATCTTACATGGATTTATCCCAAGTAACCTCACCCCGGTTCACCAAGAAGTTTTACACAAACTTATCCTGCCGTAACCTAACCCCGGTTCCTCCAAGAGTCTCACATGGACCTATCTCAAGATGACCTAACCCCGGTTCATCAAGAAGTTTTACACAAACTTATCCTGCCGTAACCTAACCTCGGTTCCTCCAAGAGTCTCACATGGACCTATCTCAAGATGACCTAACCCCGGTTCATCAAGAAGTTTTACACAAACTTATCCTGCCGTAACCTAACCCCGGTTCCTCCAAGAGTCTCACATGGACCTATCTCAAGATGACCTAACCCCGGTTCATCAAGAAGTTTTACACAAACTTATCCTGCCGTAACCTAACCCCGGTTCCTCCAAGAGTCTCACATGGACCTATCTCAAGATGACCTAACCCCGGTTCATCAAGAAGTTTTACACAAACTTATCCTGCCGTAACCTAACCCCAGTTCCTCCAAGAGTCTCACATGGACCTATCTCAAGATGACCTAACCCCGGTTCATCAAGAAGTTTTACACAAACTTATCCTGCCGTAACCTAACCCCGGTTCCTCCAAGAGTCTCACATGGACCTATCTCAAGATGACCTAACCCCGGTTCATCAAGAAGTTTTACACAAACTTATCCTGCCGTAACCTAACCCCGGTTCCTCCAAGAGTCTCACATGGACCTATCTCAAGATGACCTTACCTCGGTTCGTCAAGAAGTTTTACACGAACTTATCCTGCGGCAACCTGACCCCGGTTCCCCCCAGAAGTCTTACATGGATTTAGCTCAAGATAACCTGACCCCGGTTCATCAAGAAGTTTTACATGAACTTACCTCACCAAGCAACCCTACATCGGTTCCCCATCTTCAAGATGCAGTTTTACATGGACTCGTCACCCAGAAACCCTACACAGGTTCTCCCTTTCCAAGAACGAAGTTTTACATGGACTCGTCACTCAGAAACCCTACACAGGTTCTCCCTTTCCAAAAATGAAGTTTTACACGAACTCATCATCAAAGCAACCCTACACAGGTTCCTTCTACATTTCAGATGCGGTCATCAGCAGGAAACCCTACATAGGTTCCCTCTTTCAACTTACAAAATTACAGTCCAAAACTTCCCCAAGAGAATCCAATCTAGTTCCCCAGGAAATTTAGAATTCATATCCCCAAGCAATAAGCTTATCCCCAGTAGATTCTGGAAGCTTATCCCTCGCAGAGCGCGAACGCGTCGTCCGGCTTTATTTAAAGAGTTATTTCCTTAACAGGATATAACTGGGTTATCCTCAGCCAAAAGCCCCGGAAAGGTCGTCGTCAATACAGTCTTCTTATCCCCAGCAAGTTACTACTAACAATACAACAAAGATATCCTCAGCAAATTATTATCAACACTCAGCAAGGCATCCCTCTTCCCACAGAGTATTGCTTCCCAGCATGGTCGCTAGAGTATCTTTTCTCCCCGCAGAATCTTCCATTTGCCAAGTTTATTTCTCAACGGAGTCATCTCCTCCTACCGGTATTCTTGCAATTATCATCCCCAGCGGAAGCAAAATCTATTCTTCAACATCAGCCCAGGATATGACTTCCCGGCATCCGTCAAGGATTTACTTTCCTAGACGAAAACATACATTCATAAAATATCACATACATCATTATAGCATGCATAGACGCATTATACCATACAAATCTCATTTATGTTGAGAACATCATTGCTTGATCCATATCATGCATTACATATGACTGACTTTTACCTTTCAGGAAAGATGCAGTTGAAATTCTCAATCATATTTCAAGACCTAGACCGGTTCAGTTAATCGACTTCGAAGATTTCTTATCCAGTCCCAGGCCTTCTCTAGTCCAGCTAAATCGACTCCCAACAGATTTTTCTGATAAAGACTCAGTAGAAGTTATCCCAGATTATAATTTCCTATTGGTTCTCTCTCCGACGGTGCATGAGATTTCCATTTTAGGGTTTTCTTTAAGATTATAATTTCCTATGGTTCCCTCTCCGACGGTGAGTGAGGTGGTAATTCCTTTCCTTATGGTTCCCTCTCCGACGGTGAGTGAGGCGATAATTCCTTTTCAGATGGTTCCCTCTCCGACGGTGAGTGAGATGATAATTCCTTTTCAGATGGTTCCCTCTCCGACGGTGAGTGAGGTGATAATTCCTTTTCAAATGGTTCCCTCTCCGACGGTGAGTGAGGTGATAATTCCTTTTTCTATGGTTCCCTCTCCGACGGTGAGTGAGATGATAATTCCTTTCAGATTATAATTTCCTATGGTTCTCTCCCCGACGGTGCGTGAGATGTAATTCCCTTTCAGATTATAGTTGCCTATTGGTTCTCTTCCTGACACTGCAAAGATGGTAGTTCCCACCAAGATTTTTCTCAACGAGCGTTGTTGAAGTTAAAGTCACCCAAGGTTCTCTTACCATTCATGCTAAGGTAGTAACCATCCCTGGTTCATTCATCACCTTTTGAAGATCCAAACTCAGCTCCTGTAACCAGTCAGGACATATCTATGCCAAGCATCTGAAAACCAGTTCTTGCAACGTGTCAGGTACTCTTTTTTCTTTTGCAGGTATGCAGGTTCTCGCTAAGGAATCTCTTACGCGATCAACATCCAGATGGCATCTATAAGCCCATCATCCTATCCAGCAAACTCTAAATGGCATCTATAAGCCCATTCCATCATCACTGCTACTATGTGAGCGCAAATTTCTGGGCATTCTAGTGTTCAATCATCTTCTACCCTCGAATTACGAAAGGCACGTCAGCCAATCTGCATCCTCAGGTCTAAGAAGATTGAGCAGGGGCAACTGTTGTACCCCAAAATTTGCCCTCCCATATTCTTCAAGAAATTGCCAAGTCAAGCTGCAAAATTCTCCAAGGGTTGCACAGTATAAAGGCCTCCTAAGCAGTCAAGATTAGGGTTTGTGTTCTGATCAAGAAAAGGAAGTTTTCAAGGGCCCAATCAAGTCTCACATGCCTATAAACATGGTCAAGCATCCTCATATCAAGTTTCAAGGCATTCAGCTCAAAATTGCACAGTCAAAACCCTAATTGCACTACAGTCAACTGTAGGGGCAAAATGGTCATTTGGCAGTCAAAAGTTCAAATTTTTGGTCAACATATCATTTTGAAGCCACAAACATCATTTGATCAATGCTTGATCATGATTCTCAAAATTTGGCTCAGAAATCATCAAGATGCAAAAGTTTCCTTATTTGGACAGTTGAAAAAGTCAACTGAAATTGACCAGGGCATAACTTTCACATGGATTATCAGAAAAATTCCATCCAAAGCTCATTTTGAAGAGAAAGACATTTCCTACAACTCATCTTCATATTCCAAGTCCAAGAAATGCTCTCACAAAAAGTTATCAATTTCAACATTATAGGTCATTTTCAAAAGTCAACAAAAAGGGACTTTAAGTCAAAGGCCATAACTTGAGATTGGTAAATCAAAATGACATGGGACCAAAGACATTGGTTAGAGGACTCAAAGACCTTTCCAAAATGTCCAAGAACATGAGAAAAGCTTACAAATTGAGCAAGTTATGCCTTGTAGAAGTTGGGAAATTTTTGGATATTTTGAAAAGTCAACATTGATTCAAATGACCTAAAATTGCTAATGGGCCCATTTTTCTTCCACAAATCATCATTCCAAGCATGTGCACGACCACTTGGCCCAAAGGGAAGTATTTTTTCATTTTTTATTTATTTATTTGAATTTTTATTTATAATAATTCACTTAAATCAATTAAATATGTGAAAAATATTTAACTCAACCTAACAAATCTTTTTGTACATGTTTTATTCTCAATAATTCGTGCATATCCCAATATAGAAAGATTTGGAGAGATTGGAGATGATTTGAACAAAAGCACATGGAAAATATTTGGAAAATAAAGCTTGAAAATCAAATCTTCAAAACTATGAATGCAAGAGATTTGGATGATTCTTTTTGACCTAATTCACTACTACATATTCCAGGATCACAACCCTAATGCAAATACACACTGAGCTGCGCCCAAAAGCCATTATCAAACTTGGAAAATTTGGTCTAAAACTCAAATCTGAAAACTACTTTCTAGGACGATTCAAGGCATAATTCTCATCTCATTAGCTTCCTCAAGCATCACTGGACATATTCCAATCACAAACATTCATCACAGCTTCAAGAATTGGTAACACGAGTGCAAACTGTACCAAGAAAAATTCATAATCGTGCATCATGATTCACGCATCCTTTGGAAATTTTAAAGTTTGATTCATGTTAATTACTTTGTTCTGAAGCTAACCCAATGTTTTGATTGAATTATTATGCGTTGTGTATGATTTCACCATGGTTAATTTTTAGGGTTTACAGGATTCCAAATTAGGGATTTCAAAACAAGGAAAAATTGGAACACATGAGTTATGCCATTCGCTTCAGCGTACTCAGGCGATCTTAAACCCACCCTCGCGTTCAATTTATGAGTGTCTGAGGGCTAATCGCTATTTTCTCTAAAGACGCCTAAGAGAACGCATGGAAAACGTTGCCTAATGTTTTGTATTTCAGGGATGACGAAGAAGACGAATTCGTGGCAAGCGACGACTGGCTGGTTTAAAATTCGCGCGCAATAATCCATTAACGCGTTGTTTCATATTATATTATTTGTTGTTTATTTATTTAACAAAAGGATTCAGTGGCGCAGCTGGCTAAGAGGCGAATGGATAACCTTCAGGACCTAGGTTCGAGCCCCAGGTCCTCACCCCCTTTCAATATTATTTTCCACTTCATATTCACATGCAACGCCAATATTGAATACCATGGTACACCTTCTCCACTAAGCCATCCACGCGTCCATCAGAATCAGATCAAAGGCTATGAATTGAGAGACACGGTGAGTCCCAGTCAACACGCCAGCACGCTAGTGGGAAAAGTCTTACAGGCCAATTGCTAATGGGCTCAAATTGCTGAAGAAAAGCCTCACAATTGGGGACAACACCCCCTGAGGTTTGCAATGTTTTTTTTCTTTTTTTGATTTTATTATTTTGTTTACTTTCAATTATTATTTATTTTAATTAATTCTATTTAACTTAATTATTTTTTCATAAAAAAATCAGAAAAGATAAAAAATACAATAAATAGTTTTAGTATTTTTTTTCAAATAAATTTGCATGTAATTGAATTTAGTTTTAAATTAGGTTTGCAATTTTAATTCTTTTAATAAAAAATATAAAAAACATAGAATTAGGTTTAATTAATGTTTTTATTCCTTTTTAATTTTTCTTTCTTATAATAATATTTATTTATTTTATTTATTTTTATAATTAAATTTGTATATAAAAATTAGATTTAATTTAGGTTAAATTCTAATGTTTTCTTAATAAATTAAAATAAAATAGAATTAGGGTTAGCGTTTAATTGCAATTAATTTTTTCTATTAAATCTTAAAATACATAAAAATACCAAAAAAACAAAAACAATTTCTTTTCTTAAATTAATTAATTCATGTAATTTTAATATTTTGCAAAAAGGGTCCAACGCCCTCATTTCGACTTAATTGTTTATTCGCACATTTATTTTATCTCGCTTAAATATTTATGTACCTCTCCCGAAGCCTTGTAAATTATTTCTCGCACTTTTCCATTCTTTATTTACTTTGTCTATTTATTTTTTTTCGGTCAAATCGGGTCCTGGTTAATTTTGGCGATGTGGACCCGCGCTATTTGTAATAGCTTTAGATTTACTTTTCCTCGCAACTTTTAACTGTTAATCAAAAGCATGAAAGAATGTATGGACAAAATAAAAACAAGCGTAGAACACCAATAACATGACAAGATAAATGAAAATGAAAACGACACACAAATCACACACCACCCCTAGGGTACGCCTCACTGTTGCCTTGCCTCGAAAGGTGATCGTCGAGTAGAGGATGTCTTAGTAAGTCCTCATGATCCGAGAACCTGGCATGAGGGTAGCTTCTAAGGTGTCTTCCCATTGCTCTGGTGATCACCATGTCCCGAACCTCGAATTGACCCGAACACCTCCAACGGTGGTGCTACCTACCTCTCAATGGTGGCATGGCACTACTTTAAGGACATTTACACAGACGAATTCCTTAGGGTAGGTAGACGACTCTAGATACTTGCTCTAATTTCAAAACAAATCAAAAATACTTTTCACACCGACACATTTTCAAAAAGCTTTCGAAAGCAATTTTTCAAACACTCTTGAGGACCGATACAAGAGTCGAACTGGAATTTTCAAAGAAACTTTTTAAAACCCACAGTTGAAAAGCAAACAAACCATTTTTGAAAACACAAGTGAGCAAGTATCTAAGAGCCCATGGATAACCATGGATAGAAAGGGTGCTAACACCTTCCCTTTCTATAATCTACCTCCCGAACCGAGAGCAATCTCTTTAAGGAATTTTTCTGTGCTTTTGTCCTTTCCAATTGGAGAAAATAAAAGACGGTGGCGACTCTTGCTTCCGCGACATTTCGCGAACCAGCGTTAAACAGTTAGTTCCAGATCCACCGATCACAGAACTGGCGACTCTGCTGGGGAAATTCTTAAAGTGAGGTGTACCTTAGGGCTAGGTCATAACTGTGTTTTCAATTGTTTTCCTTGCTTGCTTTATTATTGTGGGTTGCTTGGGAGTTCTATAGATCCTAACTCGGATCTGGGGGATACCTTCTTAGAAAGTAGCAACAAGACTATGAGGGAACTGTGCGGGGTATACCGACATGGTTGAAACAGTCTGCTACGTTGATGTGACACTTTGGTGTGTACCGGTAACCCTTGAGTTCAGTCAAGGAGAGTACGGGGCCTCCGCGTGGTGTCGTGAAGCATCAACAGACCTTAGGAACCTTAATTGAACTATCTTGGCCTCTTTAGGGTAGTGAGATAACTGACTTTGGTGCAGTCCGAGGTTGGTTGATACTCGATACTACACTCAATTGAGGGTTGCTTTCCTGGAATATTTCGGTCGCCAGTTCAGTGGCTAAATCGAAACGATGAACAATGAAAGCAATCCCGTGATATTGGGAACCTTAGAACCCGGTTACTTTGATTAGGACAGGTTGAACCCACCAACTTCAAGAGGGTACTACCCAGACCTCATGCTGGCCTAAACTTTAAGGGCTTCTCTTGTGTGAAAGAGGTAGTAAAGAAGTTCATTTCTCTAAAGGCTTCTAATTTAAGGTCCTCAACAAATGAGCAAAGTGATTGTGAAATGTGACAATGAGAAGTCAAATGATGAAGATATGATACTCTTTATGAAAAGATAAAATAGATATATCAAAAGAAATGGTGTAAGGAATTTCGAAAAAAATCTCACCAAGTATAGAAGACAATCTACATCCTCAAAGTGTTATACTCCAATTTTTGTCCCTAAGATTTCTCATCATCTCATGTCACAATGCATCAAGACACACACATTAGGGTTGTTTCTCTCTTTATCCTATCTTTAAGTTTGCTCTTGAGGTATTACCAAGCACCTTGAATTGTGTATCTTGTACATATGTTCTTTTAACTAACATCAATATGTGTATATATGTTTCTTTGAATGTCCATATTGTAGGTGATCGCAATTGTATTCATTTCACCATCTAATTTAGGGTTGGAGGGGTAATTCTCAATCAAATGGTTATCTAATGTATTGCAAGAGCTCAATCTTCAAGGTCATGTATATGGCATCAAATATTTGTGGTTCAAGGAGCTCTCTCACTTTATTTATGTCAATATCCCCTCAAAGTTGGTGGTGGCATTCATCAAGACGATTCATAGGTTCATGCGTTTATTTCCATGCCTTCTTCAACAAGCTTCATTGAGACTTAAGCTCCATATTTGAGTGTACTTCAATAAAACATCATTTCAAGGCCTCTTATTGTTCATCATGATTTATTTTTCCAAGAAAGTTAAAAAAGATTCAAGGTTGATTCAACAAGTATGACTTAATTGAGCAAATGCTTGATTCAGTGATCACAAGTGCATAACTCTCTCAATTTTCAACATTCTGAGTTGGTTCTTTTTGCTATGAATTCTTATCATCATCATAAAAAAAACCTCTCTTCACATGAAAAAAATCTAATTGTGTAAGAAAAATCATAAAAAATTGAAAGGGGTTTCAAGTTATTTTGACACTCTGTGAGCTAGAGTTTGTTGACTTCTAAAGACCATATCTTGCTCATTGTTTGAGATGTTTGATTGGTTCCAAAGCCATGATTCTCTTTAAATGGTATTTAAAAATCTCTCTTTATATATCTAAGGCTAAGTTTGAATGGAAGATCACTAATGATTGAGAAAGATTACAAGTCTCCTTGAAGAGCCTTTAAATTCTAGGGTTTAACTTCAAATGATCATAACTTAGTCAATTTTTATCTCCTTGAGCCTATTCCTTTTCCATAATAATCTTTGGGATATCTACTACAACTTTTTTTTCATGTGCAAGACTTGAAAATGCTTGGAAAGTGGTTGAAGAATTGAAAAGATTATAGGTCTTTTGTGATTTTCCCCAAATTTGTTCATCATCTTCCAAAGACCATAACTCTTTCAATTTTTATGATTTTTGAGTGATCTCAATTCTACGCTTCAATTTAAGAAGTATACTTCATGTCATATTCAGAAATCAAGATCAAATTTTAAGTAGAAAGTCATTTAATTTTTAAGAATATTATAGGTCATTTTGAAGTTCAACACTTAGAATTTTTCTAAGTACAAAACATTTATGTGTTTTTCACAAATTCAATTGGACATAAATTTTTGCTCAAGCATCCAAATGATGCCTTTCTTGGCACATTATAAAGATTGTAACATTGTCTTTCAAATGCTTCAAGAACCATCCCACAAAGGCCCCTGAGTAGTGAGCTATGTATTATTGAAGTTGGCTCCATGGAATTTGTTTTTGCTTCAAGTCAGAATTTTTTTAACTACGAGTAAACTTGGATTACATGTCGAATTACTCAAGTTTTAGTTGCTAAACATATTTAACTAATTGTGTGGATGTGTTTTGACAAGAATTGCACTTGATATGAGGTCTTTTGAGGCATTTCAAGTCTTGCGTTTGGCATGATCACAACTGGCTTAGTTTGCACGATTTGCCCATAATTCTTCTCGTTTCTCATCATCATTCACTTCCATATAAATAGAGGGTGATATACCACTCATTTGACAAGCTTTAGAGATCCGAAGAACCTCTGTTGAACTTCCTTCATACCTCTCAATTTTGCAACTTTAAATTTGGCTCTAAAGCATCTTTCAATCCAATTTCTTTGTTTATTCTTCATCCTTGAACTTCCTTGAAGCTAACAGAAGAAGAACTAAGTCTTGAGGTGTCCTGAATTGTGCTAGCCAAGTCAAGTTTCAGAGCTCTGAATTTAAACTTCAACAGGTAGATTCCTCTACCAATTCTCTTCAAACTTGTTGCTACAATGTAGCTCTCATCACTCTAATACTGATTGCATCATTAGTTTTTAATTGGAAGTGAGTTTCACTCATGAATTTTCAAATCCCTTTCCAACTTTTTTCTTCTGTTTTTTCTCAAATTGACTGAATTATAGTTTATATAATTTTTTTGCGAGGGGACCGTTGGAATCGTCTTGAATAGATGAAGCGAATGGCACCGGTCTAAGCTTCTAATTTTACAGTTCATGGAAACTGAAACTTGCGCGTGGCGGGAGGTTAAAAATGGTCGGCGTGTCATCTTTCAACCAATGACAAGGCGTCACATGTTTTTTTTTCAAAATCTGTTTTAATTAATGATCTGGTGGTTTATTCACTAATGTCCATATCATGTACAACGCGTCAGATCTCTTGGATTTGATTACTAACACGTTTTGACATTGATCCAAAGGTCTATATCTTTTTGGTTTTATTTTTATTTTCTGATTTTACATTTTAATTGTTTTAAACTTCAAAAATTCATTAAAAAAATTCATTTTAAATTTTTAATTCTGAAAAAATTCTCAAAAATACTTTTGATTTTTCTCTTTCTGATTTTTATTTTTTCACTATTTTATTTTATGATTTGGTATTTTTTTTATGGTTATTTCACTTTATTTGAATTATTTTAATTATTTAAAAATACTTTTCTTGATTTTCAAATTTTGGAAAAATGTGGAAGGATCCAATGACCTCATGACAAATATTGGTGACCTCATTTTATTTTTATTTCCGATTTTACTATTTTTTACTATTTTTGGTTTATTTTGCTTATTTCTTTGAATTTTAAAAAATAGTTTGACTTTAAAAAATTCTAATAAAATTTTTCAACACTTATTGACTCTTGTTTGACCTTTGACTTTTTTTAGGATTTTTATTTGATGTTTTAATATACTTTGTGTATTTTACCAATTACTTCCCTTTTATTAATCATTTAAATATTGTTTTATTGAATATTATTTTTTTGTCCTGATTTGAGTGTTATTTTAGAACAAGTTCCTCAACCTCATTGGATCTTGGGTGTGAATAGGTTAAAAAACCAAATCCATCAAAATGGATGAATGATGTTAATGATATTTGAAACCCTAATTTCATCTGATACATCCTCTCCCTCTTCATCTTATCCCTTTCTTACTTGTGCTACATATTGTTGGAGAATAATCTACATATCATTTCTCTAACGTGTGTTACATAGATTTCTATTGATCGACCTCAAAAAAGGTGTGACTTCTACATAAGTCCACTTACGATTGTTTAACATAGCGCTAAATTTGTCCCGATTCAAAAAATGATCGTTCATGGCCCAAACCTATGTTTGCAAGCCCAAGTATATTTAATTTGAAATCTTTGATCCAATAACCTTGAGATTTATTATTAGGAGGATTTAATCTTATCAATCCTCTAATGAACTTTCATGAAATTTGGTCTAAGTGAATCATTTAAACATCGTTGATCATATATGCTTGCCTTGAGTACTTGAAATGAATGAAATACTTGAAAAAAAGCAAATGAAACTTGTTATTGAGAAGCTTTGATTTTATCAATCTTCTAACGAATTTTCAAATGCAATTTTCAAGATGGTCATTCAACTAACCCCTGACTTCTAATTCACTAACAATTGACTTTACTTTATGCTTTTACTTTGTGCTTTTATTTTATGCCTTTACTTTTATGCACCATTTACTTTAGCATTTACATTTCATGTTATTTTCATCTTTGCTCACTTGAGCGTTTATCTTTATGTCATTTTATCTTTGCTCATTTGAGCATTTATCTTTATGTCTTTTTTTATTTTGCTCACTTGAGCTTTATTTTCTTTTTGAATATACTTAATAACCAACATGAACATTAAAAATCTTTAAGGTTACTTAGACTATATGGTTACTATCCTTGGCATAATGGAGTTATGGACCTCTTGGACTTAGGATTAAAAGCCTTGATTACCCTTGGGACCTTGTGACCCAGTTTTTATTTTATCTAAAGTTCTTGGGGTTTACTCCAAGACAATAGGTTAATTTTCTTTGTATGCAGGTTATTCTGATTATATGCTTTGTCTGTGATTGAGAATTCCTCTGTATACAGTTGTTACTCTGTCCAATTTTTATGAAGACCTAATGCGTCTGAAGCTTGGTATCCTTGAGAGGTTTAGTATTTTTGCTTGCTTGGTTTCAATCCAAAGGATGAGAATTATACATTGAATTCATATGTCAAGTGTTGGCTTCTTATTGGTTAGATCGCTCTTTTCCTTGACTTTTACCTTATGCTTTAGGATAGTCCCTTCACCCCCTCACATCTTCTTTAATTTCAAAAATCTTCTCCCTCCTTTTCAAAACTCTTATTGTTTTCTAACTTGAACAACTTTCATAATAAACTTGGACTTAGGTCCATGTATTTTCAAAATCTTTTCTTAATCAATTTAATCATACTTTTAAATTTTTTATGAGAAGACTTAAAGTAGATTAACCTCATTTAAACCATTTTGCAACTTTGGAATTTTTACTTTAAAAACTTTTTCTCAAAATATTAGACTCTTGTTGATTCTTGTAGTGATGTGAGCTACTATACTTCTATGATATGTAGTGAAGTGAGATATTTTCCACTTGGGTGTTGAGTGAGGCTTTGTTGATTTTAAAATCCAAGCTATATCCTCCACTTTGAGATGATGCAAATTCTCCTTTCTAATAATCGTGGGTAGTAAGTATGTTTTCCACTCGGATGTGACGATGACGTCTCATGTCTTAAAATTAACCAACACACACGTTCTTTAAAATTTTTGAGGTGAACTACGAGTATCCTGATCCCCTATTACATAAAAGGTGGTACGTAGGCACTAAAGGTTTGCAACCACGATGGGTGCAAAATTGTAAAAAAAAATACTTCTTTTCTCATCTCTACCACCTATTTTTGTATACACCACTTATAGTCAAAATACGTAAATTTTCAAAGAGGTTCATACGGAGTACCGTAAATGTTTAGGGTGATAATACCTTCCCTTTGCATTATCAACCCCCGTACCTAGATTTTATCCCCCTTCTTTTTGGGTCTATTCGCTCTTTTCCCATTTTCTTTGGAAATAATAAAGTGCGGTGGTGATTTTTATTTGATTTATGTGAGTCAAGTCAATCCAATGACTTAGTCTCAACTTTTTGGGTCAGATGTGTTGGAAAGATTATTCAAAACTTTATCCTATGATAGTATGATATGAAGATTGTATGTTATATTTATTGTTGAAATGTTTAATTAACATGTAATATACCTAGGATAAGTAATGATACCAAATAAATGAGTAAAGTCTCTCTGTGTATAATGATGAAACCTTGAATATATGGAAGTATCTCATAAAGTGAGTAATCGATGATATTGGTTTTGAAAGGAAGCAAACATGATACTTGTGATGATTGTTGACAATTTTGGAGGGAGTGTTTCTCATCCAGACATGATAGGAGGTGGTGGAGGTCTAATTGAAGGTTTGCCTAGATGAAATTATGGTGTAGATCCAAGGAATTGAGGAGGTTGAAATGCTCTCTAGCATGTCAGAGGTTGGGAAGGATTTTTCTATGGGGAAATAGATGGAACCATTTTCAAGGCTTAGTCGTTCAACCCTTAAGAAGGAAGCGGACACTACAATAAATAATGTTTTTAATCTCGGACATGAAATGGATTTTACCTCGGCTAAAGTAGAAAGATAACAAAGGGTGTTATGAAAATTTTCCACTTAACACCTCAGTGATTAAAAAATTGAGGGGTATAGTTATATGTACATGGGTTTGAATCCCAACAGTTGCGCTTTTATTATTTTCAAAAGTAGCATATCTTTTATCTCAGTTTATTAAAAAAAATGAGGGGCATGATTTTTTTAAAGTTGTTACATTGTTTACCCTGAAGATTACATTGCTTACCAAATATTATATTGTTTACAAAAAATATTAAAATTAAAATAAAAGTCAAATTCCCAAGAGTTCAAGATAAAAATCAAATTCCCTAGGGACCTAGATAAAAATCAAATTCCCTTAAGATTTAGAATTTAGATAACTTTTCCAAGCGTCCTTAGGTTTCAAGCTCTTTATATGTTTCATTTAGGTTAGATTTTTAATATTCAGCATGCTTTTATAATAGATTCCTCTTAGGTTTCACACGGATTACTAATGACAGCATCTTGAGTATTGATAAAAATGGACGAAAAATATTTGTTAAGACCAGTGTATATAGTATAGAAAAAAATGCTTAACTATCACCTCGATCATGAAAAATCACCGAGGTGAATGCGCATTTTATTTTATTTTTAATCATATTATTTTCACAGAATATTCAAAATACATTTTATGCAACAAATATTTGATGATATCAAGATTTAGATGCTAGAGGTCTCATGCAAGATGCTAGAGGTCTGTTTCTAGGACCAATGATAATTTTTATTTTCTGCACTTGCAATCCATCCCAGAGATATGTTGTAGCGGTGGTAAATCTTTCCTCTCTTTGGGGCAGCTTCATATTTTTAATGATTAGGATAAAATTTGTTTAACAATTGTTTTTATAGTAAATTATAGAAAAATATGATTATTATATCCCCCAGTTTAACTATAAAATCGAGGTAAATTATCACCTCCTTTAAACTATCACTTCGGTTTTGGATTAAAAACGGGGTGAATAATTCTTTTTTTAAAATATTACATTGTTTACATAGTATATTAAGATAAATTATTTATAAAAAATATTTCCAAAGATTAAGCTTCATTCTTTGTGTAAGTTGAAGCTCCTTTCTTTGTTTAAGTTCCAACTTCTAAAAGAATGACGCTTGAATGTCAGAACTTTGCATTCAAATTCACCATTTCTTAGCAGTCTGGTTGTTTAAAGAGAGGGGAGTACACAAGAAATGTCATATTATTTCTTTGGTTGGAAATATATGACAAATCTTTGAAGCAAGATTGACTTTCTACACTTGCAATCTATCAAACGAGCAAAAATACAACAACAACAACATCAACACTATTATGTGAGATAAATTGTAAGGGTGGAAAAAATGTTTTGTTCTAGGTAGAAGAACATTGAAGATTTTTTCTGTCTTACAATCTATCCCAAAGAATGATGCATGCGAGTTTGGGGAGGCTTCATATAATTAAGGATTACGTTAAAATCTGTTTGATGAGTGCTTTATAGTGAAATCAAATTATTTGATCCCTCAGTTATATCAAAAAATCAAAGGGTTAGTTTATTTAGTTTACACTTATAAACAAATAAAAACATAAATTGTGAAAACCTGGATTCGAAGCGTGTCTTGATTTGTTTTTTCCCTTGGTTTTCTTAAAAATCGAGGGAATATGTTGTTTTCATTATTATAAAAAAAATGGTACGCCTATGCATAATAACTCTCTTTTTTTGGCTGAGGTGATAGCTTCGTCATGAAATGTATTATTTGTAGTAGTGGGAGGGTCCCTAACAGCTTCAATGATTGTAGTGGTTTATAGTTGGATGGTAGAGCGAGTGAATTTGCAAGACTCCATCATTGGTGGATATGATGGAAGATAGTTTCAGTCTGAATTTGACGAAGTTAGTTAGGAAATGAAGATCTACACTTTGATCAAAGAAGATCTAGATTTCTACTAGAGGAAATTCAATTGAATTGAGAGAATTTAGATCATGTAAAATTGTGGGAATCAGAAGTCAATCCCCACATACTGTTGGACAGTTGAACTCAGGAATATGAGGGGGTGAATTGTATTATTTAAATTTCACTATTACTTTCATATTTTTTCAATTAAACTGGAAAATGTGTTAGTAATTTCTTAAGAGTAAATATCACTATAAATAAAAGCGATAAATAGTAGAAAATAAAGAGAGTAAGGTTTAGATATTGCACCAGAGAGATATCCAAGTTTGGCCAAATGTTGATCTAGTCCTGCCCCTAAGAGATCTTCTTGATATTTTGACTACAAACTTTTGAGCTTTTAAAGATTATGCCCATGAACCTTAATACAATTTGATCTTGAGATTTTTACAGGTGTATCCCCAACCAAAGATAGCTTTTACAACTGACCAATTTAACGAACCCTTTAAAGATTTCCATGCTTATCTAAATAACCAAAATAGAACTTTTTGCGGCGAAGTTCAAGAAACCAAAACAGAGATTTTACAACTGGTTTATGTCACAAACCAAATGAAATCTCTCAAGATTATTTCACTCTCGATAATTAAACAAACAACCCAACCACTTACAAACTCTTCTTCGCAAGCAAAGTTTCACTCAAAAGTACTATGACAACTTTATGTGAAAAAAATATTTCCAGAGAAAGAATGATAAAAATAGAGAGATAAATTCCAAATAAAATATAAAGCTTTAGAAAGTGGTGTAAAACTAAGATGAGGTGAGCCTCCTTTATATAGAAGTTGGAAAAATCAAAAATAGAAATAATCCATTGGCAGAATTAATGGGCCAATTGATTAACATAACCTTTAAACAATTGGATTATTAATTTTTAATCGATTATCTTGCCCAACATGGAAATATTTAATAGATAATTGTTACAAATAGTTAAGATGTTTACCTAATCATTTGGTTAATTAATCTTTTAGGATCTATCCAATCGATTGACTTAATGTTCCAATCGTCTGGCAAGTTCAAAAAAGTTTTCCCAATCAATTGGCTTGAGTTCCCATATGATTGATTAGTTTAAAAATGCTTTTAAATGATAGTGGAAAACTTATTAACCACTTGCCTTTGTTTTGAAAACACTTTTAATATATAAAAAAATTTCAAAAAAAATACTTTTAAGTGAGTGGGTGAGTTTCCTTAGAATCTAAGAACTATTTCCTTACTTTTACAAAAAATCTAGTCACTCAGACACAGACAGATGCAACTCGACGAGCTTTCACACTTACTCTCTTTTATTATTCTAAGGCTTCAAGATTCTTATTTAGATACTCTGATCATATAAGAACTCCAATCTTTAGTCTCTTTTCTTGATGAGGCATGAGATAATTGTCTAGTTAGGTTACCATCATCAGAGAATTGAAAGTTATTTCCACTGACTTCAACAACTGTTATCATCGTCAAAACTTAAAAGAGGATCTTTTGTGAGAGTACCAAATTTATACCTGTAAGAACATAAAGTCACATTCTCACCCCTTTTGATGATAACAACACATCTCTCAGAAAGGTGGTAAAAGAGAACTAGATAAATATCATTTGAGTAATTAAACTCCCCTCAATTAGGTAGAGAGTATACTCTACTGCCTCTAAGAGTATACTTATTCATCTTTTGCATTATAAAAAAGGTAAATTCAAATATAGCACATAGATCACATGTGTTGTACCCCAAAATTTTCCCTCCCATATTTCCCAAGACATGTCAAGAATAATCTCCAAAGTTGCTCAAGATTGCTCAAGAGTTGGACAGTCAAATCATCTCCTAAGGCAGTCAAGTAAAAATTAGGGTTTTGTGTTGCATCAAAGTCCTTGCATACAAATGGCCTCAAGTTCTCCCCAATGTCCTAATATGCTCTCAAGTTCATCCATGTAAAATTTCAAGCCTAGCAGAGAAAGTTTGGTCAGTCAATTGCTCAAGAAGTCCAAAAGTCGACTATGTTAGGGCAAAAGTCAACTGTGTCCCAAATACAGTCAAACTTCAATATTTTTTGTCAACATTCTCATTTTGAAGGATAATTCATCATTTGATCAAGGGTTGATCATGATTCATCAAAGATTTCTCAAAATTCATCAAGATTCAAATGTTGCTAAATTAAGGTTTTGTAGGAAAAGTCAACTCAACTTTGACCAAGCATAACTTTCTCATACTTTATTAGAAATGACCCATCCAAAGCTCATTTTGAAGATGATGCAATTTACTACAATCCATATTCACATCCCAAGATCAATAAATGCTCTCACAAAAAGCTACAAATTTGGACATTATAGGTCATTTTTGAAAGTCAACCAAAACACCTTTTTTTCCAAAGCTTATAACTTGATAATGGAATATAAAAATGATAGGATACCAAAAGGGTTGGTTAGAGGACATCTCAAGGTTTCTAAAAAGTCCTAGAACACTTCCAAAAGTTCAAAATTGAAGAAGTTATGCATTGTTGAAGTTGAGCATTTTTCCAAAATTGCCAAAAGTCAACTATCCCCAAAACTTCAAATTTTGCCAAATGGGCCCACTTTTTTCCACTTGATTTGATCTTTTCACACCACACACGTGTCCTATCTTCAGTTTCATGTCCATTCATTAATTTTTCTATTTTATTTGATTTTTATTGAATTAATTCATTTTAAATCAATATTAATTCAAATAAAATCCAAAAATTGATGGAATAAGATCTTTTTAATCATTACAAGTCTTAATTATCATGATACACCCAATCAAATTCGTACCATGCCATATTGTGAACAAAATCTTGGATTTGGCACAATTTTGGAAGCTTTGTTAATGGTGATCAAATAAAATCTCAAATCATCAATTCACATGGATTGAAAGCCCAATTCTTAACCTAATTGCTTCCCTTATACACACACAAGCTAAAGGCATCAAGAACACGAACTGAATGCTGCAGAATACGCAATACCAAAACTGAAAAAAGCTTGAAAAAGTTTGAGATCGAAATTCATATTGAAGGCGTTTTCAAGGCCAAAACTCAACATAGAACTCTTGTTTGCCATCCACTGAAGCGATAAGAACCATTCACAAGCTCTGAAGCCACTTGAATCGCGCTGTAAGTTGTCCTGAACATAGCCCTGTACACGAATTCACATCCTCTGATTCTTGCATTCTTTTGCCAAAATCTTTGCATATTTGTGTTTGTCGCTTCATTTAGAACATTTTTGCAACATTTGATTTTGTTTTGGTAGCCTATAACCCTGTACCCGAAGCTAGGGTTTTGGTTCTTGTTTTTAGGCATTTTGATTTCAGGAAAAATTGGGACAAACTATGGGCATAAATGAAATCAGTGGAAAGAGACGAGCATGATGATGTTCTTAAAATTCGTTTCCATGGCCTACAGATGATTTTAGAAGGCAGTTAGGGATTTTGTTGCGGATCCAAATCCGCAGGAAAAAGACCAGGTCTTGTTGAAGAAGACAAAGACGTGGCTCGTCTTCATTGGCCCGTTCAAATAAAATTTGCGCATTTTTTATTTCCAGTATATTATGTGCTTTTCCCTTATAATATTATTCATCCAGTATAATAACAAATACACATGATGGTTGAGTTGGTAAGCGCACTATGTCAAAGTCCAATGGGACCTGGGTTCGAATCCCAGGTCCCCCAATATATTTGTTTGTATTTTTCTTACAGTTGTTCCAGCGTGCTTCATCAATTATGGTCTACCATGGACCTCCAGATCTCAAGCGCCAGATGGTCTGCAGGCCAAATCCAATGGCCCAGACTGAATGCTCACCATACTCCCCAGTCAATGCACATGCATGGAATGGTAAAAGTCAACGAAGGCCAATGTTAATGGGCTTGAACAATTGCTGAATCCACCTCCTGATTTGGGCCAGCACCCCCCATTGGGTTATCTCTTTTCTTTTTTATATTTCTTTTATTTAAATTGTTTTATTAGTTATATTGTTAATTAATTTATTTATTTTCCTCATAAAAATCAGAAAACATAAAAAATATTATTATTTTTTATTATTTATTAAAATTAAATGCATCACTTTATTTTTGTAAATAATATTAATCAATTAATTTAGTTTTTAATTAGGTACAATTTTAATATTTTTTGCAATAAATTAAAATCAATATAGAATATTAGGTTTTACTAACTTTTAACCATTTTATTTTATTTCCTTAAACATAAAAAAATCCAAAAAATATCTTTTTTTTATTAATTAATTAATAATTAGCTTAGGTTTAATTTCTTTTAATTCAAAAATAACAAAAATATGCTTTCTTTCAAAAAAAGGGTCAAAACCCTAAAAAATACGCCGATTTAATTTTCTTGCACGCGATCCATTTATTTCCAATATTGTAATTGCTTCCGGTATGTAATAGATTTTAATTAGGACTTTAATTATTTATCGCTTTATTTTACTTTCCGCAATTTAAATTTAAAGGGTTTGTTTTTGGCGATGTAAATACCCGACGCCTTGTAATAGTGTAGATTTAATTTCCGCAATTTAAATACCGCAACTATACACTGTTAGATGTTTGATAATAGGGAATGCATGACAAGATCAAATGTATGAACTTAAAATCAACATAGCTCACCCATGACATGTACACATAAAATTAACCGAAACAATACACTCGCACATGCGCACTCTTAGGGTACACCTCACTTGGTTGCCTTCGAACGTGGTCATTGAGTATATGAAGTTTTAGAGGTCGCCCTCTTGTCCAAAGATCATAGTTGCCTCGAAACGGTTGCCTCGGATAAAATGATCTAAGACGTTAGGGTTACCGCTAAGGCATCCTAACATTGCTTTAGTGACCATACGTCCCTTAATCGAATTGACCCGAAAACTCCGACGATGATGCTACCTACTCATCAATAGTGGGCTAGCGTTGTCTAAAGGACATTAGCACATTTTAATTCCCTTTTCGAGTAGGTAGATGGTTCTTAAGTACTTGCTCCTTTTAAAACAAAACAAAACTTTTCGCACTTACACTCCTTTCAAACAAAAAACTCTTTTCAAACCCACAAACACAAAAGAAAAGCAAATTTTGAAAACGCAATGAGCAAGTACCTAAGAGCCCGTGGATAACCACGGATAGAAAGGGTGCTAACACCTTCCCTTTCTATAATCTACCTCCCGAACCCGAGAAACATCTCGAAAAGGAATTTTTCTATGCTTTTTTCCTTTCCTTGTTGGATAAAATAAAAGACGGTGGCGACTCTTGCTTACCGCGACATTTTTGCAAAAACAAACGCAAAACGCGAACCAGCGTTCCAAAAAACAGTCAGTTCTCATTCCCACCGATCACAGAACTGGCGACTCTGCTGGGGATCAAATAAGTGAGGTGTACCTTAGGATTAGATCATTGTGTTTTCAATTGTATGCTTTGTATGCTTTAATTTTGTGGGCTTGTGTCAGAGTTTATATAGATCCTAACCCGGATCTGGGGGATACCCTTTAGGTAAGTAGCAATAAACTGTGAGGGAACTGTCCAACGTAGACCGACACGGTTGAAGCAGTAGCTACGTTGGTGTGGCACTTTAGTCTGTACTGATATCCCTTGTGTTGGAACACGGAGAATATGGGTCTTCTAAGGGGTCATTAAGCACCAACTGACCTTAGAACCTTTAAATTGACCAACTTGGCCATAGAACAGTAGCAGTATGCTACACTCATTGAAACTAAACTCTCGCGATGATTTCAGCCGCAAGAAAAGGTTACTAAACTGGAATTATGATCTATCGAGGGTAGTCAGTGATATTGAGATCCTCTAGAACCCGGTTACCATTTTTAGGACAGGTTTAAACCAACTGAATTGAAAGAGGGTAGTACCTAAGCTCCTTGTCAGCCTGAAATCTAAGGGGCTCTCTGTGTGACTTGTGTGCCTTTACCATGTTTGCTGTTTGTGGATACTTGTGGTGTGCCTTTATCATGACATCATGACATCATAACATTGCATACATCTTTCATTGGACTAACCTATTTCAAAGACAGGAGGGATTCATCTTTGCTCTGTTTTGTAGGTCATCATGATGCCCATACGTAAGAATACCATCCGGATCAACTTTGTCCAGGTTCCTACCTTGCTTAAAGAGTTGATTGCCAAGATACCTGACTCTACTTCCTTCATCAGGAGGCATGGTTCTCTTCTCAGTTTGGTCACCTCCAAATTGGACGAGCAGATGATGAGTGTTCTGGTCCAGTTCTATGATCTGTTGTACCATTGCTTTACTTTTCAAGACTATCAGCTGGTTCCCACCCTAGAAGAGTTCTCTGAGCTGCTCGGTATCTCTGTTCTGGAGTAGACCCTGTTTACTGGTTGGGAGAAAACTCTTAGACTCGAAGAGATTGCTGCAGCCCTTCATTTGACAAAAGAGGAGGTAATGGCTAATTGGGAGACTAAAAGTGGAGCAAAGGGCTTTCTGACTAAGTTCTTGGTTGGCAAGGCTAACTATTTATGGGATAGTCTAGACTTCAAGGCACTCGAGGATATTCTGGCTCTTTTGATATATGGCTTGGTATTGTTTCCGAATCCTGACACTTTTGTTGATGTGAATGCCATAAAGATCTTCATCTCTCAGAACCCTGTACCCACTCTCTTGGGTGACATTCTTCATCAGCTCTATGCTCGTACTGCCCGAAAGCGGGGAACCTTGATGTGTTGTGCTCCTTTATTGTCGAGGTGGTTTATTTCGCACCTCCCTAAGTCAGTTCTGAAGAACAAAGAAGGAATGGGCTGGGCTTATAGGGTGATGTCTCTCTCTCTCATAATGAAATTATCTGGACTCTCAAGGGTATGGATGAGGTGACTATCATTGATCGCTGTGGAGAGTATCCTAATGTTCCATTGATAGGAACCCATGGAGGAATTTCTTACAACCCATGCTTAGCTCTCCGTCAGTTTGGAAGAGCCAGAAGAGAAGGACCTCATGAGATGCTAATGCCTCATATCATCTTTGATTTTCAAGGGGATAGCGACGAGCAATGTCGCAGGTTCTTAAGAGCTTGGGATAGAGTTCACCAATTTGATCCACATGAGCTGGGTCCAAAGACTTCACTTCCGATGGAGCCTTATCTCAGATGGGTCCGTATCCGTGCCCAAAAGTTGGGTATGCCATATGAAGTCGTCCGACCTGTCACTCTTGAAGTTGCTAATGAAGAATGGGTTCTTCTAACCATCCTCCATCCTTATATGCCCACTGACATTGGGGCCCTGAAGAGATCTTAGATGCAGCTGAGGCATGAACGGGATTCTTACCGAAAGAAGTTCAACAAGCAAGAACAAAAGATCCAGAAGCTGACTAGACAGTTAGAGAACGAGCGGATTCTCAACGACTATTTCCGCACTGATAAGAAGAGACCATGGTAGCATTGATTGACCTTGGATGACTTCCTTTCCAGTTTTATTTTTACTTTTCAGTATTTCTTTTCATGTAACGCCTTAACGGCATCAGTTGAACAATTTGAATTTTGAAAGTTTATCTAATAAAGTGTGTTTCCTTTCTTGTTTACAAATTTGAATCTCTCAATTGTCTTTGAAATCATAGTCATACGCATTTCATCCCATTCACTTCATAAACAGGTACCCATTACAGGTCTCTTATCTTCTTCGTTGTTTATTTCAGCACTCATCATGTCTGCTGAACCTTCAACTGAGCAAGCTATTAAGGCCCTCCAGGCCCAGAGTGCCTAATTTCAAGAGCTGTTCATGAGTCTAGCTAAGGGTCAGCAAGACCTGAAGACCCTGATTCTGAAAGAGAAGAAGAAGAAGAAGAAGAAGAAGAGGACCATCATGTTCAGCACAGGGCACAGGTTTGGAAACAGGCTACAAAATGAAGTTAATCTGACCACCTCATCTGGAGGGAAAGATAGTCCACAAGAAAGGAGGGCTCCCAGCCCTGTGGTCTCCAACAACGAGACATACTATGATGAAGAACAGTACCCTCCTGCTGAGGATAGGTACAAACAACTGGAAGACCGGTTGAGTGCTATGGAGGTTCAAAAGGTGCCTGGTCTGGACTTTGTAGATCTAGGTCTATCATCCTGGGTAGTGATTCCCCACAAATTCAAGGCACCAGCCTTTGTTAAGTATGACGGAGTTTCTTGTCCGAAGCTGCACCTCCGATCATATGTGAGGAAGATTCAGCCGTACACCGCTGATAAGAACTTATGGATCCATTTCTTTCAAGACAGTCTCTCAGGGACTCAGCTTGAGTGGTTTTATCAGTTGGATGGAGCCAATATTCGTAGTTGGGAAGATTTGGCTACTACTTTCTACAGACAATATCAGTACAATTCCGACATTGCTCCTACGCGTACCCAACTCTAGGGTAAGTCAATGGGAACGGGTGAAAGATTCAAAGATTATGCTCAGAAGTGGAGGGACCTCGCCGGTAGAGTACAACCACCCTTGGTTGATAGGGATCTCGTTGACATGTTTTTGGGGACCTTGTCTGTTCCATTTATCAACCATTTAATTGGAAGCTCTTTGTCTGGGTTTATAGAGCTTATTTTGACCGGTGAGAGGATTGAAGTTGGTATTAAGGCTGGGAAGATACATAAGGGTGCTTCATCAAGCACCGAGAAGAATCCGTTTAAGAAAGAGTCCAGTGCTATCTACAGTTCGAGAAGACAGAATAGACCTGAACACCGCCAAGCTGTCAATGCGATTGTTATTTCAAAACCTGCTGGTGCTCCTCAGCACAATAATCAACAAAAGGATGAGAGATCCTGAAGGCAATTCACCCGTCTCAGCATGACCTTATCTCATATTCTGCCTCATTTGTTGAAGACTAATCTGGTGGTTCTAAAGGAAGCCCCGAAGAGTCCAAATACCACATCACCGAGGTATAACCCTAATGCCCGATGTTCTTTCCACTCTGATAGCCTGAGGCATAATACAAATGATTGTTGGGTTTTTAAGAACAAGGTACAATACTTAATTGATGCGAAGGAGATTGAGTTTGAGGTGCCCGAGAGGCCTAATGTTGTGACTGCTCCCATGCCCAAGCATGGAGTAAATGTTATAGAAGAAGACTTGTTTGTAGTTTCTATGGATGAAATTGTTACCCCTTTGATGACGGTGAAGAAGAACCTTTTGCTAGCCGGTTTATTTCCGGGCTGTGACGAAGGTTGCCATATGTGTTCTGCTCTACCTAATGGGTGTCCGCTTTTGAAATCAGGTGTCCAACGCCTGATGGATAATAAAGAAATTATGTTCGAAAAGACTGTTGTTCCCGTAATTCATTCTGAAGAAGTTGCCATCATTACCATTTTCGACAATTCTTCCAAGGCTCCCTCGAGGAAGCCTGTTAGAATAATATCTGTTTCGAGAATCGCACCTGTGATCATCACTGTTCCGGGGCCCATCCCCTATACCTCTGATAAAGCTGTCCCTTAGCACTATGGGGCTGATGTTTATTTTCATGGAGTTAAGCAAGAGTTGGATGCTGATATTGACATCAGCAACATTATTGGACCTGCTAAAGTCACCCGCAGTGGAATACTTTTCTCACCTGATATTGCTCCACCAACAGCCCGAAGACCTGTTGTTATTACACCTGCCAGTGCACCTGCTACTATTCCTGATCAAGTTCCTATTCTTACCCCTGTCGCTGAGTCATCTAACGCTCGGGGAAAAGGGATCACCACTGACGTGCCTGCCCAGATGGAGGCATTGAAGACAATTACTGTTGAAGCTTCTAAGCAAGAGATGGAAGAAATCCTGAAGATCATTAAAAAGAGTGACTACAATGTAGTTGAGCAGCTGGGACAAACCCCATCCAAGATTTTTATATTGTCACTGTTGTTATGCTCAGAGGCCCATGCCAAGGCTTTGATTACATTTCTGAAGACTGCCCACGTGCCACAGGAGACATCAGCTGATCAATTTATAGATTACATGGCCAATTCAACTGCTGATAATGGGTTGGGTTTCTCGGACACCGACTTGACCGCTAAAGGGAAGAATCACAATGATGCCCTGCATGTCTCCATTGAATGCAGGGGCACTACTCTTGCACATGTATTGGTGGATACTGGTTCCTCGTTGAACGTTTTGCCGAAGAAAGCTCTAAACCGATTGGACTGTGAAGGGTTGGAGTTGAAACCAAGCAACATTGTTGTCAGGGCCTTTGATGGGTCTAAGAGGATGGTGCACGGTGAAGTTGATATTCCAATTAGGGTTGGTTCTCAGGTCTTCAATTCTACATTTTATGTGATGGACATTCGGCCATCTTATTCTTGTTTGATGGGTCGTCCATGGATCCACAAAGCTGGGGCCATAACCTCAACGCTCCACCAGAAGTTGAAGTACCCGGTCAAAGGGAAGATTGTGACAGTACAGGGAGAGGAAGAGTACATGGTTAGCCACCTCAACTTTTTCCGATATGTAGAGATGGATGGGGAGTTCATTGAGACCCCATTTCAATACTTTGAAGAAGTTCCCCAGACACTGGCATCAGCTGAGACTGTTGTTGAAGATTCTCCTATGAGGATGGCTTCCTTAAAGGACGCCTGAGCTGTTCTTGAGAAGGGTGAGTGTGCAAATTGGGGCTGACTCCCTGATTTTACACAGAAGACTAACAAGTTTGGTTTGGGTTTCACTGCAGAAGCTCAAAGGGCTGTTCAGAATGCACGAATTGGAAGACCTTCCGTGTTCATCAGCAACTCGGGAGTGAATGCCATTGAAGATGATATGGAAGAGTCTGAATTCGACAGTTGGATCTATCCTACGACCGACGATGGACCAAGCAACTGGACAGCAAAGGACTTCATCCCTATTACTTTTGTTACCCAGTAATGAAACTTTTTTTTTTGAATTTGTAATAGACAATGTTTTAAACTTTATGGCCCGGTGTCTTACCCGAGGCAATGTGGCTTCATTTGTGAGGGCTTTTGTGTGTCATTTTCATATATCATTAATAAAAGCATTGGACGTTTCTTGCATTTCAAATTTTGCGCTCCTTGTCTTTCTTTATTATATATTACAAAACAACTATTTTACACACACTCACATATACAGGTCCACATCCACTCTGGATCCTACTAGTAACGACTCTGCTACTGCCGTTTATGACTTCAAAAATCTGATTAACTTAGCCGAAGACGAAGGGGAAGATGATTGTGAAGTGCCTGGTGAACTTGCAAGACTGTTACTCCAAGAAGAGAGGGCCATTCAGCCACATGAAGAGCCAGTGAAAACAGTAAATCTGGGTACCGAGACAGATAAGAAAGAGGTCAAGATCGGTGCAAATCTGGAAGCTAGTGTGAAACAACGGTTAATTCAGATGCTGCGTGACTATGTTTAGATCTTTGCCTGGTCTTACAAAGATATGCCTGGGTTGTATACTGATATTGTGGTTCATCGCCTGCCTACCAAGGAAGATTGTCCTCCAGTGAAATAGAAGGTTCGCCGTATGCGCCCAGAGATGTCTGAGAAAATCAAGGCTGAAGTTATGAAACAGTTTGACGCCTGTTTTCTAGCAGTTACTTCTTACCCTCAGTGGGTGGCCAATGTGGTTCCTGTACCAAAGAAGGATGGTAAGGTTCAAATGTGTGTTGATTACAGGGATCTGAACAGGGCAAGCCCCAAGGATGACTTCCCTCTACCTCATATCGATGTTCTGGTTGGCAACACCGCTCAACACAAGGTCTTCTCCTTCATGGATGGCTTCTCCGGTTATAACCAGATTAAAATGGCTCCCGAATACATGGAGAAGATAACTTTTGTTACTCAGTGGGGTACCTTTTGCTACAAGGTCATGCCTTTTGGGTTGAAGAATGCTGGGGCAACATATCAGCGGACCATGGTTGCTTTGTTTCATGATATGATCCATCATGAGATTGAGGTATATGTCGATGATATGATTGCAAGGTCCTAGACTGAGGAAGAACATCTTGGCCATCTGGAGAAGCTGTTTGACAGGTTGAAGTTGTACAAGCTGAGGTTAAACCCGAACAAGTGCACCTTCGGGGTGAGATCTGGTAAATTACTGGGTTTCGTCGTAAGCGACAAAGGTATTCAAGTGGATCCGGCAAAAGTGAAAGCTATACATGAGATGCCAGCTCCCAGAACAGAGAAAGAAGTCAGAGGCTTTCTGGGACATTTGAACTACATTGCCCAATTCATCTCGCACCTGACTGCTACTTGTGAGCCAATCTTTAAATTGCTAAAGAAAGATCAAGTAGTACATTGGAACGATGAATGTCAGGCCGCTTTCGAAAGAATCAAGGAGTATCTCCAAGAGCCACCATCCTGATGCCACCAGTTGAAGGGAGACCTTTGATCTTATAATTGTCAGTACTCGACAACTCAATGGGGTGTGTGCTGGGGCAGCATGACGAGTCTGGCCGAAAAGAGCATGCTATTTATTACCTTAGCAAAAAGTTTACCGACTGTGAGACCCGATACTCACTGCTCGAGAAAACTTGTTGCACTTTGGCATTGGCTGCTCGCCGACTGAGATAGTATATGTTGACTCACACTACTCTGTTGATATAAAATATGGATCCAATCAAGTATATCTTTGAAAAGCCTCTTTGTCCGGAAGAATAGCAAGATGGCATATGATCTTGACTGAGTATGATATCCAGTGTACGACCCAGAAAGCAATTAAGGGAAGTGTATTAGCAGACCATTTGGCACATCAGGCAGTGGATGATTACTAGTCTATGAACTTTGAATTCTCGGATGAGAATATCATGTTGGTTATTGATTGTGAGACACCTGGACCGGATGAAGGACCTGAGGAAGGATCCCGATGGTCTATGTACTTTGATGGAGCTTCAAACGCTTTGGGTAATGGCATTGGCGCCGTGATCATATCTCCTAAAGGCTCTCATACTTTGTTTACCGCCCGACTATGTTTCAACTGCACCAATAACATGGCGGAGTGTGAAGCGTGCATCATGGGTCTTCGAGCTGCTATTAACCTAAGGATTAAGTTTCTAAGTGTTTTCGGAGCCGCTCTCATGATCAGTCAGATCAAAGGTGAGTGGGATACGAAACACCCAAATCTTATTCCTTACAAGGAGTATGTGTTGACATTGCTTCCCCATTTCAAGGAGATAACTTTTGAACACTTCCCTAGAGAGGAGAATCAGTTGGAGGACGCGCTAGCTACGATGTCTTTTATGTTCAAAGTCAATTGGGACAACGAAGCTCCCGGGATCATCATCGAAAGATTGGACGAACCCACACATTGCTATGATATTGAGACTGAAGAAGTAACAGAAAAACCCTGGTTTCATGAAGTAAAGAGGTATCTTGAAGCTCAAGAATACCCTGAGGGGGCATCTGTTAATGACAAGAAGTTTCTGAGGAGGTTTGCAGCAAAGTTATTCATCAACAATGGAATCCTTTACAAGCGTAACCATGATTCAGCCTTACTGCGTTGTGTGGATAAGAATGAAGCAGAAAGGATCATGACAGAGTTGCATGAAGGTACTTTCGGGACTCATTCCAGTGGACATACCATGGCAAAGAAAATCCTACGGGCAGGATATTATTGGTCCACAATGGAAGCTGACTGTTATCAGCATTCTCGGACATGTCACAAGTGCCAGGTCTATGCTGATAAGGTGCACATACCTCCAGGTCCTCTGAATGTCTTGACAGCACCTTGGCCTTTTGCAATGTGGGGCATTGATATGATCGGCGAGATCCGACCTACAGCATCCAACGGGCATCGTTTCATCCTGGTAGCGATCGATTACTTTACGAAGTGGGTTGAAGCGGCTTCCTTTGCTACTGTAACCAAAAACGTCGTGGCACGGTTTATTCAGCACAATCTGATATGTTGATACGGTGTACCAGAGAGGATCATTACGGACAACGACACCAATCTCAACAATAAGATGATCACTGAGCTCTGCGAGCAGTTCAAGATACATCATCATAACTCTTCTCCATACCGGCCGAAGATGAATGGGGTTGTTGAAGCGGCTAATAAGAACATTAAGAAGATTGTGTAGAAGATGACAATGACATACAAAGACTGGCACGAGATGTTACCATTTGCTCTTCATGGGTACCGTACCTCAGCACGAACGTCAACAGGGGCAACACTCTATTTCTTGGTATATGGCATGGAGGCAGTCTTGCCCATTGAAGTTCAGATACCCTCTATTCGGATCATGAAGGATGCGGGTTTGAGTGAAGATGACTGGATTCAGACCCGGCTTGATCAACTGAACCTAATCGACGAAAAGAGACTTACTGCTATTTGTCATGGTCAGACGTACCAAAAACGGATGATCAAGGCATTTAATAAGAAAGTTAGACGACAAGAGTATGAAGTTGGGGAACTGGTAATCAAGCGCATTATTCTACCTCAAGGTGATCCCAGGGGCAAATGGACCCCTACTTACGAAGGGCTGTTTGTGGTAAGAACATTTTCTCAGGAGGAGCTATGATTCTAACCACCATGGATGGTGACGACCTTCCTCACTCCATCAATGCAGACATAGTGAAAAGATACTACACATAATCAAAGACCCGCTAGGTTGACTGGCCTAGGCAAAAATAAGGGCTTCCCGGCGAACCAAAAGGGTTCGGGAAAAAATAAGGGATGAAAATATTAAAAAAATCTGTACACCCGGCAAGTCGAAAACCTGAAAAGGCGGTGTGATCGGTGGGAATGAGAACTGACTGTTTTTTAAGCTGGTTTCGCGAAATGTCGCGGTAAGCAAGATTCGCCACCGTCTTTTATGTTCTCCAACAAGGAAAGGACAAAAGCACATCAAAATTCCTTATGAGATATGTTTCTCGGTTCGGGAGGTAGATTTATAGAAAGGGAAGGTGTTAGCACCCTTTCTATCCATGGTTATCCATGGGATCTTAGATACTTGCTCTTATGTTTTCAAAGTGTTTGTTTGCTTTTCAAAATGTGAGTGGGTTTTGCAAAAGTTTCGTTGAAAGATTTCTGAATAACTCTTGTATCAGTCCTCAAGAGTGTTTGAAAAATTGTTTTGAAAGCTTTTTGAAAAGTGTCAGTGTGAAAAGTATTTTGTTTTGTTTTTGAAAAGAGCAAGTACCCATGAGTCATCTACCTACCCTAAGGAATTAAGCTGTGTAAGTATCCTTTAGGTAGTGCCATCCCACCATTGAGAGGTAGGTAGCACCACCGTTGGAGGTGTTCGGGTCAATTCGAGTGTAGGGACAGTGTGGTCACTGAAGCAACAGTTAGGACACCTTAGAAGCTACCCTTATGTCCTTGATCCTTTTTTCATCCGAGGCAACCGTTTCTAGGCAACTGTTCCGAGGCAACTGTTTCGAGGCAACTGTTCCGAGGCAACTGTTTCGAGGAAACTGTTTCGAGGCAACTGGATCATGGACATAAGGACTGCTAAGACGTCCTATACTTGACGACCACTTTTCGAAGGCAACAAGTGAGGCGTACCCTAGAAGTGGTGTGTGTATTTGTGTGTTGTATTCAGTTAATGTCTGTCTTGTTAATTAGTAAGCTACGAGTTGTTTTTATTTACATACATTCTTTCATGCAAGTTAACAGTTAAGGGGTGCGGAAAGTAAATTGCGGAAAAATAAATCCTACGCTATTACAAGGCGCGGGTCTATACATCGCCAAAAATTACAAAGACCCGTTTTTTAGTAAATGAGTACGGAAAGTAAATAAAAACAGTAAAGTCCTAATTACTATTACATGTCCGGAGCAATTACATAATAATAAACTGTGCGCGAATTAAATCGGAATGTTCTAAGGGTGTTGACCCTTTTTAGAAAAGAAAATTGATTTTTTTGGTCTTTTTGGTAATTAAATGAAATTAAAAACTAATTAATGACTAATTGATTATTTTAATTAAAAGAAAATATTTTTTTTGTTTTTTTTTATGTTTTTATGAAATAAAATAAAAATGAAAGAAACAAAATTAAAAGTTAATCCTAAATCTAAGTTATTTTAATTATTTAAGAAAAGGAATTACAATTGCCTAATTAAACTATTTTGGTTAATATTTATTCACAAAATAAAATAATAATAATGATAATAATGTTAATTCTATTTTTTGGTTTTTTATGAAAATGTGCTAATTAAGTTAATTGTTAATAATAAAAATAATTAAAGGGTTAGCAATTAAAAATAAGAGAAAATGACAAAACAAAAAATAAAAAGAAGTAAAACCAAGGGGGGTGTGGGCCAAATAGGAGGTTTATTGAAGAAATCCAAGCCCACTGAAATCTAAGCCACGTTTGACTTTCATGGTTGCCTGCAGTGTGCTTGACTCCAGACCATGGTGTGCTACACTTTTTGTCCTTTGGATCTGTGTTGATGACATATGGCAGCGCTGGGAAGTGGGACTTATGATGCACCTCATATTGGAATCTGCACAGGAAAACGTTGAAGAAAATAATATGGAAATTATAAGGGACCTGGGAAGAACTTACAGCGCGGTATGAGCCTCAGGACTTGGCAAAGGTTGCTTTAGCCACGTGCTTGTTTTGATCTGAAGATGCTCGCAACTATGTTTTAGAACTCTCACTTTTTGAATAATTTTTGGTTTTGCTCTTGGCCGTTTCTGCACACACTCTTTTTTTTGAATGAGGTTGGGAAGGCTTGTATATATAGTAATGAATGAGAATCAGTCACATGATGAGCCTTTAACCATTGCAATTATGCTTGAGATTTTGCCATAACCAACATTGAAACAACTTGCCTTTTGTGTCAAAATTTGAATTTCTATGTCCATAATAGGCCTTGCACGAATTTGGAAGGTATTTCAAGGTGATTCAAAGCTATTCAACACAAAATATATCCCTCCATTAATTTCTTTGATTTTTATTTGAATTTTAAAGATTTAAAATGAATTAAATCAAATAAAATTAAATAAAAATTGAAAAATTAATTTTAAATCTTGAAATAAATTGTGGGACACGTGGGAGGCATGGCCAAGCTGAATCAAGTGGAAAAAGTGGCCCCTTTTGTCAAAAATGAAGTTTCAAGGATAATTGACTTTGGCCATTTCATAAAAATTTCCCAACTTCTCCAATGCATATCTTGCTCAATTTTGAATCTATGAACATGTTCTTGGACATTTTGGAAAGGTCTTGAAGTCCTCTAACCAATGTCTTTGGTCCCATGTCATTTTGATTTACCAATCTCAAGTTATGGTCTTTGACTTAAAGTCCCTTTTTGTTGACTTTTGAAAATGACCTATAATGTTGAAATTGATAACTTTTTGTGAGAGAATTTCTTGGACTTGGAATGTGAAGATGAGTTGTAGGAAATGTCTTCCCCTTCAAGATGAGCATTGGATGGGATTTTTCTGATGAACCATGAAAAAGTTATGCCTTGGTCAAGTTACAGTTGACTTTTCAAGTGTCCAAAAATAGAAACTTTTGACCCCTTGATGATTTTTGAGCCATTCTTGTGAAATCATGGTCAAGACTTGACCAAATGATGATTTTGGCTTCAAAATAAGATGTTGACCAAAAAATTTGACTTTTGACTGCCAAATGACCATTTTGCCCCTGCAGTTGACTATGGAGCAATTAGGGTTTTTGACTGTGCAACTTGACCTTGTGAGCCTTGAAACTTGACATGTAGGTGCTTGACAATGTATATGAGCATATGGGACTTGATTGAGCCCTTTAAAACCTCAACATCCTTGCAAGAACCAAAACCCTAGTTTGACTGGCCTAGGAGAGTGGTTGACTGTGTAGCCCCTTGAGTAGATTTTGAACCCTTTGAGGTGATGCTTGTCAAAAACTTTAAAGAATATGGGAGGGAAAATTTTGGGGTACAACAGTTGCCCCTGTTCAATCTTCTTAGACCTGAGGATGTAGATTGGCTTGTGTGCCTTTCGTGATCCGAGGGTGGAAGATGATTGAACACTAGAGTGCCCAGAAATTTGCACTCACATAGTAGAGTATCAGCAGTGTGACAGCGGAAATGGGCTTACAGATGCCATTTGGAGAGATGATGGATGGGAGGATGGGCTTAAAGATGCCATCTGAAAGTGTGACAGAACCTTGTCGGGAATGGGCTTATAGATGCCATTTGGAAAGATGGTGGATAGGTGAATCTGAATAAGAAATAGAATAGCTTCCGTGTCTGGAGCATATCTAGTTTGTGCCTGATTGCTGACGTCTGAATAAATGGTAGAATAACCGCCGTGTCTGGGGTATATCCATACTGCATGAGTAACAGAATGTCATCCGAATCTGAATCGTATCTGGACTGAACAATAGAATAGCATCCGGGATGGAGCATCTCTAAGTTGTCTTTTAGAAGTTTGAATCTGAATAAGCAATAGAATAGCGTCCGGATCTGGAGCATCTCTAGGCTATATCTGAAAGGAAATCTGAATAAGTATCAGAACGTCGCCATGCCTGGGTCACATCTGAACTATCTCTAGAAGGAGTCTTGAATAAGCAAAAGAACAGCATCCATATCTGGAGCATTTCCAAGCTATCTCTGAAAGGAAATTTGGAATGAGTATCAGAATGTCGCCATGCCTGGGTCACATCTGAACTATCTCTAGAAGGAGTCTTGAATAAGAAAAAGAACAGCATCCATATCTGGAGCATTTCCAAGCTATCTCTGAAAGGAAATCTGGAATGAGTATCAGAACGTCGCCATGCCTGGGTCACATCTGAACTATCTCTAGAAGGAGTCTTGAATAAGCAAAAGAACAACATCCATATCTGGAGCATTTCCAAGCTATCTCTGAAAAGAAATCTGGAATGAGTATCAGAATGTCGCCATGCCTGGGTCACATCTGAACTATATCTAGAAGGAGTTTTGAATAAGCAAAAGGACAACATCCATATCTGGAGCATGTCTAAGCTATCTCTGAAAGGAAATCTGGAATGAGTATCAGAACGTCGCCATGCCTGGGTCACATCTGAACTATCTCTAGAAGGAGTCTTGAATAAGCAAAAGAACAGCATCCATATCTGGAGTATTTCCAAGCTATCTCTGAAAGGAAATCTAGAATGAGTATCAAAATGTCGCCGTGCCTGGGTCACATCTGAACTATCTCTAGAAGGAGTCTTGAATAAGCAAAAGAATAGCATCCATATATGGAGCATTTCCAAGCTATCTCTGAAAAGAAATCTGGAATGAGTATCAGAACATCGCCATGCCTGGGTCACATCTGAACTATATCTAGAAGGAGTTTTGAATAAGCAAAAGAACAACATCCATATCTGGAGCATTTCCAAGCTATCTCTGAAAAGAAATTTGGAATGAGTATCAGAACGTCGTCATGCCTGGGTCACATCTGAACTATCTCTAGAAGGAGTCTTGAATAAGCAAAAGAACAACATCCATATCTGGAGCATTTCTAAGCTATCTCTGAAAAGAAATCTGGAATGAGTATCAGAACGTCGCCATGCATGGGTCACATCTGAACTATATCTAGAAGGAGTTTTGAATAAGCAAAAGAACAGCATCCATATCTGGAGCATTTCCAAGCTATCTCTGAAAAGAAATCTGGAATGAGTATCAGAACATCGCCATGCCTGGGTCACATCTGAACTATATCTAGAAGGAGTTTTGAATAAGCAAAAGAACAACATCCATATCTGGAGCATGTCTAAGCTATCTCTGAAAGGAAATCTGGAATATGTGTCAGAACGTCGCTATGCCTGGGTCACATCTGAACCATCTCTAAACAATAGGATAACATCCGTGGTTGGAGCATCTCTAAGTTATCTCTGAAAAGAAGCCCTGAATAAGCAAACAGAATAGCGTCCATCTGGAGCATCTCTGAACTATTTCTGAACAAGTAACTCTGAATAAGCAACAGAATAGCGTCCATCTCTGGAGCATTTCTAAGCCATCTCTGAAGAGAAAATCTGAATAAGCAAAAGAACAACATCCATATCTGGAGCATTTCCCAGCTATATCTGAAAGGGAACTCTTGAATAAGCAAAAGAATAACATCCATCTCTGGAGCATTTCTAAGCCATCTCTGAAGAGAAAATCTGAATAAGCAAAAGAACAACATCCATCTCTGGAGTATTTCCAAGCTATATCTGAAAAGAAACTCTTGAATAAGCAAAAGAATAACATCCATTTCTTGAGCATTTCTAAGCTATCTCTGAAGAGAAAATCTGAATGAGCAAAAGAAAAGCATCCATCTCTGGAGCATTTCCAAGCTATATCTGAAAAGAAACTCTTGAATAAGCAAAAGAATAACATCCATCTCTGGAGCATTTCTAAGCTATCTCTGAAGAGAAAATCTGAATGAGCAAAAGAATAACATCCATGTCTGGAGCATTTCCCAGCTATCTCTTTAATCTCTTTAATGTAGATATGCCCTGGCTAGATACAGGTATCGAATCCACAATCAATCGCTCACAGATATGCCCTGGCTAGATGCAGGTATCGAATCTGGAATTGCGACAATTGATAGTAATTATCTTTGGATTAACCTTTTTCCTGAAAAGGCAAAACATCAGTTGTATGCAATGTCATGATGCATGATGTCATGATGTTCTCAAAAATAAATGAGATTGTGTGATATGATGCGTATATGCATGCGTCATGGTGTATGATGATGTAATGTTTATGAATGTATTTTCTTCTAGGAAAATAAATCCTTGACGAATGCCGGGAGTTTGAATCCTGGGATGATGTTGAAGAGTAGAGTTCTTCGTTTCCGCTGGGGATTATGGTTGCAAGAATAAACCGGTAGGAGAAGATGACTCCGTTCGGGAATAAACTTGTTGGAGAGATACTCTGCGGGGAATACTCTGTGGGAAGAGATACTTCGCTGAGGTTTTAATGATAACTCCGCTGGGGATACCATTGATGAGTTATGTTGGAATTTGATGAACTCCGCTGGGGGATAGGAAGAACTTCGCCGAGGACGATCTTTCCGTGGCAATTGGCTGAGGATAACCCAGTTATACCCTGGTGGGGAAATAACCTTAGAATAAAGCCGGGGAGGCGCGTTCGTACTCTGCAGGTGATAAGCTTCCAGAATCTACTGGGGATAAGCTTCCTACTGGGGAGATTAATTCAACCCTCTTGGGGAGACTTTTTGGACTGTACTGAGGAGTGGCTCCACTGGGTGTCTGGATTCCGCCGGGGAACAATCTTATATTAAGACTGCCGGGGATGCTTGCTTAGGAACATCTGTATACTCCGTTGGGGAATACTGAGATTTTATGGGGATACCCAACTTCCTTAAGGCTGACAGTAGACTAACTCTGCTTGCGGAGAGTGTTGCTGACTTGCTGGAGATATTGTGCCTTTTCAGGGCTGATTGGAGGCCAACTCTGCTTGAGGAGAGTATTGCTGATGCTGGTCTTACTCTGCGGGGAGTGAAGGTATCTTGGTCAAATTCTTCAACTGAATCTACCTTGTACCTGGAGGAAAGCAGCTGTACAGTTTGGGCAACTCTTATTGCCCCAGCTTCTATGGGAGAAGGTACCTGTAGAGGTGCTTGAGGACTGCCGATTTGACAAATCTTCTTCTGGTAGTCAAGTGACAAGATGACGAGACATAGTCGTACGCTTTGATCCCTAACTTTTGCCTGGACCGCCCTTTTAGGTTTTCAATCCACCGGGATACCCATTTTTGCCCAAGCCGCCTTTTCAGGTTTTCGACTTGCCGGGTGTACATATTTTTTCATTTCATCCCTTACTTTTGCTCGAACCCTTTTGGTTCGCCGGGAAGCCCTTATTTTGCCTAGGTGTGTCAACCTAGCGGGTCTTTGATTGTGCGTAGTATTTTTTTCGACTATGTCCGTGCTCCCAGGATGCAGGGAGTTGTCACTGTCAGTAGTGCAGTGTTACCATGCCACCAGAAGATCTTCGTTTGATCGTCCAATGCCCCAAGTGATCCAGATGGAGATTTGCCCCAAGCTGGTTGGCCTTTTGAGAGATTCTCCGAATCTTGACCTAACTGCCCCAGATGTTGGACAATGATCATGCCATGCCCCTTGATTTGAGGTGCTTTTGTTTATTAGACATTCGTCGTGCGAACTTCTATGCTGTTCAAACAAATAGTCATATGCAAGCAATGTTATATTAAAATGCAAAGCTTACGTCTGTTTCGAAGTTTTTTGAAAATGCATCTTTTTTAGTAAAAACAAGTGAATTTTGTAAAATTGTGATGTCAACTCGTTATTTTACCGCAAGCCCTAAGGAGTCAAGATACCTTTGTAACAGTATGCTTTCGAACTAACCCATGCTTCAGCTAGGACTTTTAAGGGTTATAACGTGGCCTGGCTCACGGTTTGAGAAACAAAGGATAAAGGCTCAAATTTATCTGTACCCACCCGCTCTTCGTGATATTCTTCAAACCTAAACTCACTTGATCGTGCATTAGACCTTGTTTGAGTCTTTGCTTTGATATACCAGTGATGGTTCGGATATTGACAATTTATTTTGAATAGGCAGTCATTCCCTCTTTTTTTGGTTGAGGGTTTGTGGGACCTCTTTCTTTTTTTGATTTTTGTTATCCCTGTTTTTTGCCTGAACTGTCTCTTTTTGTATTTACAGTCACCAGGATGCCCCAGTTTTGTAAGTCTCCTTCATAGGTTTTGACTTTAATGGGTTTTTTATTTCTGAGAGATAATGACTGCCTATCTTTATGATTATTCGGAACCATCACTGTCTTTTGTTTTATAAGGACTTCTTTGGTGCCATTCGTTGTGCACTTGGATCAACTGAGAGAACTACCATGCCCCAGGTTATGATTAAGGGTTTTAATTTTCGAAAAGAAAAACTCCTACTTCTTTGGCTCAAAGGGGTTGACGAGGGATTATCTTCCTTATAACTCCACTGTTTAGGATTTGAAACAATGCCTGTACTTCATCAGCGGGGTCTGTTCAAAAGCATACTGTAAATGTCATGGTATCGTTTTCGTCATCCCCCCTCAAGAGGCTTAGAATTATTAACCGAGAGTTGGACATCACAAAAAATATGAAAGCAATTTGAATATAATGAAAATAATTGGATTAATTCAAAAACAGACATATGTAGTGCATTAGTGAAATAAAAGAGTTTGCTATGACATTAATTGTTTGTATAAGCAAAAAATTACAACTCGGAAATTCAAATAAACAAAAGCCTTCAATGATTGGGCAAAGGAGCATTGATTATGTTTGGAGTCTCTGATGCTTCAAACTGAATCTCTCCGGTGTCGATCATGTCTTGAATCTTGTTCTTCAAAGGCCAGCAGTTGTCCGTAGTATGACCCGGGCTATCGGAGTGGTATGCGCACTTCTCATTAGGATGGTAGTTGGGAGCAGAGGTGTTTGGATTCCTGAGAGGAGCCCTCAAGGTAATCAGCCATGCCTTCAACATTTGCTGTAGCGCTTGATCCAGTGGCATGTTGATTTTAGTGAATTGTCTCTTGGGTGCGACCTCCTTACGTTGATGCCCCTGTCCTTGTTGAGCAGGCCTAGGATTAGAGATATGGACTGCCCCTACATGTTGATCATGGCGACCCTTTTGGTTGTACGCAACATTGGCCTCCTTCTTCCCAGTGTAAGGCTTTTGTGAGTATCAGAAGGTGCATCTTCTTGAATCTTTCCAGCCTTGATGCCAGCTTCGATCCTCTCCCCGGTCAAGATCAAATCTGTAAACCCAGCAGAAGAATTTCCAATCAGATGGTTGAAGAAGGGACCAGATAGGGTCCCCAAGAACATGTCAACGAGTTCACGGTCAGTCAAAGGTGGCTGCACCCTTCCAGCCAGATCTCTCCACCTTTGCGCATACTCTTTAAAACCTTCACTCGTCCCAAGTGACATACCCTGGAGTTGGGTACGCGTAGGAGCGAGGTCGGCATTATACTGATACTGCTTATAAAAAGCAGTTGCCAAGTCCTCCCAGTTACGAATACTGGTTCCATCCAACTGATAGAACCAATCGAGCTGAGTCCCTGAAAGACTCTCCTGGAAGAAATGGATCCATAGATTCTTGTCTGCCGTGTAGGGCTGGATCTTCCTTACGTATGAACGAAGATGCAGCTTAGGACAGGAAACTCCGTCGTACTTTACAAAGGCAGGTGCCTTGAACTTGTGAGGGATCACCACCCCAAAAGATAAACCTAGGTCCCCAAAGTCCAACCCAGGCACACGTTGGATATCCATAGCATTTAACCGATCCTCCAGCTGTTTGTACCTGTCTTCAGCAAGGGGGTATTGTTCATCATTGAAGTCTGTCTCGGTGTCAGAGACCACAGGGCTAGGAACCTCTCTCCCTTGGTGTCTGTCTTCCCCCACAGATGGAGTAGTCCTCTCAGCTTCATTCTGCAGTGTGTTCCCAGATCTGCGTCTAGGGTTGAACAGAACAGTCCTCTTGTTCTTCTTCTTCTGAATCAGAGTCTTCAATTCCTTTTGACCCTGGGCTAGGCTCATAATCAACTCCTAGAACTGGGCATTCTGGGCCTGGAGGGCCTTGATAGCTTGTCCATTGGATGATTCAGGATTCATGATGACTGCTGAAATAAACAACGAAG
This sequence comes from Vicia faba, assembly GCA_948472305.1. Taxonomy (NCBI): domain Eukaryota; kingdom Viridiplantae; phylum Streptophyta; class Magnoliopsida; order Fabales; family Fabaceae; genus Vicia; species Vicia faba. Next base: position 1,210,818,280 of record OX451739.1, read on the forward strand.
AAGGTAAGTGACCTGCAACAAGTGTACCTGTAATGCAATGATATGTATGATATGCATGCAATGTTTTCAAGGACCTCGCGGGATAAACAAAGAAGCTTGTTAGAATTTGAATCCGGTGGCTTGATTGAAGGAACTGCATATTGTTGAGAGTCCTTCTTCAAGAGTCAAGGCTCACCATATCGAGTGGGTCATAGCCCCTGACTCAAGCTGTTAACCTTGGCTAGAGGAAAATAAACCCCCTTTGACCCTTGCTAGACATTTTGATTCATCATGACCTGCATCACAGACCCTTGAGATCCTTGAAATGGGTTAGTCCTTATGCAAGATGTATGCAATGGTATGATGGGATGATGTTATGCTATGTATGGAGTGACATAAATAATCCTGTTATGAGTCCAGATTAAGGACTGTAAACAAAACCTGCAAGAAACCCGTGTCAGATAACAAGCATGCAAGTAGTCAAGTATGAAAGCACACAAGTCACACAAGAGAGCCCTTAAATTTTAGGCCAGCATGAAGTTTGGGGTACTACCCTCTTGAAGTTGGTGGGCTCAAAAACCTGTCCTATCAAAAGTAACCGGGTTCTAAGAAGCTCAATATCATAGGGTTGTTTTCTGTGTTCATTGTCTTGATTTAGCCACTGAACTGGCGATCAAAATATCCCAAGAAAACAACCCTCAATGAGTGTAGTATCGAGTATAAACCAACTTCGGACTGCACCAAAGTCAGTCATCTCACTACCCCTAAAGAGGCCAGGATGGTCAAGTAAGGTTCCTAAGGTCAGTTGATGCTTCACGACACCACGCGGCGGCCCCGTACTCTCCTTGACTTGACTCAAGGGTTACCGGTACTCACCAAAGTGCCACATCAACGTAGCAAACTACTTCAACCGTGTCGGTATACCCCGCACAGTTCCCTCACAGTTTGTTGCTACTTTCTAAAAGGTATCCCCCAGATCTGGGTTAGGATATATGAAACTCCCAAAACAGGCCCACAATATTAAAGCAAACAGAGCAAGCAATTGAAAACATAAGAGTGGTCTAATTCCTAAGGTACACCTCACTTTTATTTCTCCCCAGCAGAGTCGCCAGTTCTGTGATCGGTGGGAATGAGAACTGACAGTTTTTTAAGCTGGTTTCGCGAAATGTCGCGGTAAGCAAGAGTCGCCACCGTCTTTTATGTTCTCCAACAAGGAAAGGACAAAAGCACAGCAAAATTCCTTATGAGATATGTTTCTCGGTTCGGGAGGTAGATTTATAGAAAGGGAAGGTGTTAGCACCCTTTCTATCCATGGTTATCCATGGGCTCTTAGATACTTGCTCTTACGTTTTCAAAGTGTTTGTTTGCTTTTCAAAATGTGAGTGGGTTTTGCAAAAGTTTCGTTGAAAGATTTCTGAATAACTCTTGTATCAGTCCTCAAGAGTGTTTGAAAAATTGTTTTGAAAGCTTTTTGAAAAGTGTCGGCGTGAAAAGTATTTTGTTTTGTTTTTGAAAAGAGGAAGTATCCATGAGTCATCTACCTACCCTAAGGAATTAAGCTGTGTAAGTATCCTTTAGGTAGTTCCATCCCACCATTGAGAGGTAGGTAGCACCACCGTTGGAGGTGTTCGGGTCAATTCGAGTGTAGGGACAGTGTGGTCACCGAAGCAACAGTTGGGACACCTTAGAAGCTACCCTTATGTCCTTGATCCTTTTTTCATCCGAGGCAACCGTTTCGAGGCAACTGTTCCGAGGCAACTGTTTCAAGGCAACTGTTTCAAGGCAACTGTTCCGAGGCAACTGTTTCGAGGCAACTGGATCATGGAGATAAGGACCGCTAAGACGTCCTATACTTGACGACCACTTTTCGAAGGCAACAAGTGAGGCGTACCCTAGAAGTGGTGTGTGTATTTGTGTGTTGTATTCAGTTAATGTCTGTCTTGTTAATTAGTGAGCTACGAGTTGTTTTTATTTACATACATTCTTTCATGAAATTAACAGTTAAGGGGTGCGGAAAGTAAATTGCGGAAAAATAAATCCTACGCTATTACAAGGCGCGGGTCTATACATCGCCAAAAATTACAAAGACCCGTTTTTTAGTAAATGAGTACGGAAAGTAAATAAAAACAGTAAAGTCCTAATTACTATTACATGTCCGGAGCAATTACATAATAATAAACTGTGCTCGAATTAAATCGGAATGTTCTAAGGGTGTTGACCCTTTTTAGAAAAGAAAATTGATTTTTTTGGTCTTTTTGGTAATTAAATGAAATTAAAAACTAATTAATGACTAATTGATTATTTTAATTAAAAGAAAATATTTTTTTTTGTTTTTTTTTTGTTTTTATGAAATAAAATAAAAATGAAAGAAACAAAATTAAAAGTTAATCCTAAATCTAAGTTATTTTAATTATTTAAGAAAAGGAATTACAATTGCCTAATTAAACTATTTTGGTTAATATTTATTCACAAAATAAAATAATAATAATGATAATAATGTTAATTCTATTTTTTGGTTTTTTATGAAAATGTGCTAATTAAGTTAATTGTTAATAATAAAAATAATTAAAGGGTTAGCAATTAAAAATAAGAGAAAATGACAAAATAAAAAATAAAAAGAAGTAAAACCAAGGGGGGTGTGGGCCAAATAGGAGGTTTATTGAAGCAATCCAAGCCCACTGAAATCTAAGCCACGTTTGATTTTCATGGTTTCCTGCAGCGTGCTTGACTCCAGACCATGGTGTGCTACACTTTTTGTCCTTTGGATCTGCGTTGATGACATATGGCAGCGCTGGGAAGTGGGACTTATGATGCACCTCATATTGGAATCTGCACAGGAAAACGTTGAAGAAAATAATATGGAAATTATAAGGGACCTGGGAAGAACTTACAGCGCGGTATGAGCCTCAGGACTTGGCAAAGGTTGCTTTAGCCACGTGCTTGTTTTGATCTGAAGATGCTCGCAACTATGTTTTAGAACTCTCACTTTTTGAATAATTTTTGGTTTTGCTCTTGGCCGTTTCTGCACACACTCTTTTTTTTGAATGAGGTTGGGAAGGCTTGTATATATAGTAATGAATGAGAATCAGTCACATGATGAGCCTTTAACCATTGCAATTATGCTTGAGATTTTGCCATAACCAACATTGAAACAACTTGCCTTTTGTGTCAAAATTTGAATTTCTATGTCCATAATAGGCCTTGCACGAATTTGGAAGGTATTTCAAGGTGATTCAAAGCTATTCAACACAAAATATATCCCTCCATTAATTTCTTTGATTTTTATTTGAATTTTAAAGATTTAAAATGAATTAAATCAAATAAAATTAAATAAAAATTGAAAAATTAATTTTAAATCTTGAAATAAATTGTGGGACACGTGGGAGGCATGGCCAAGCTGAATCAAGTGGAAAAAGTGGCCCCTTTTGTCAAAAATGAAGTTTCAAGGATAATTGACTTTGGCCATTTCACAAAAATTTCCCAACTTCTCCAATGCATATCTTGCTTAATTTTGAAGCTATGAACATGTTCTTGGACATTTTGGAAAGGTCTTGAAGTCCTATAACCAATGTCTTTGGTCCCATTTCATTTTGATTTACCAATCTCAAGTTATGGTCTTTGACTTAAAGTCCCTTTTTGTTGACTTTTGAAAATGACCTATAATGTTGAAATTGATAACTTTTTGTGAGAGCATTTCTTGGACTTGGAATGTGAAGATGAGTTGTAGGAAATGTCTTCCCCTTCAAGATGAGCATTGGATGGGATTTTTATGATGAACCATTAAAAAGTTATGCCTTGTGTGATCGGTGGATCTGGAACTGACTGTTTAACGCTGGTTCGCGAAATGTCGCGGAAGCAAAAGTCGCCACCGTCTTTTATTTTCTCCAAATGGAAAGGACAAAAGCACAGAAAAATTCCTTATAGAGATTGCTCTCGGTTCGGGAGGTAGATTATAGAAAGGGAAGGTGTTAGCACCCTTTCTATCCATGGTTATCCATGGGCTCTTAGATACTTGCTCATTGTGTTTTCAAAATGGTTTGTTTGCTTTTCAACCGTGGGTTTTAAAAATTTTCTTTGAAAATTTCAGTTCAACTCTTGTATCGGTCCTCAAGAGTGTTTGAAAAATTGCTTTCGAAAGCTTTTTGAAAAGGTGTCGGTGTGAAAAGTACTTTTGAATTTTGTTTGAAATTTAGAGCAAGTATCTATGAGAACCTACCTACCCTAAGGAATTCGTCTGTGTAAATGTCCTTTAAAGTAGTGCCATCCCACCATTGAGAGGTAGGTAGCACCACCATTGGAGGTGTTCGGGTCAATTCGAAGGTTCGGGACATGGTGATCACCGGAGCAATAGGAAGACACCTTAGAAGCTACCCTCATGCCAGGTTCCCGGATCATGAGGACTTACTAAAACATCCTCTACTCGACGATCACCTTTCGAGAGGCAAGGCAACAGTGAAGCGTACCCTAGGGGTGGTGTGTGACTTGTGTGTCGTTTTCAGATATTTTGTCTTGTTCATGTCATGGGTGATCTACGCTTTGTTTTTATTTTAACATTCATTCTTGCATGCAATCTATTAGCAGTTAAAAAGTTGCGAGAAATATAAAGTTCCTAAACTATTACAAAGGCGCGGGTCCACATCGCCAAATTTAATCCAGGACCCGATTTGACATAAAATAAAGTAAAGTGCGAGAAATATAAATGTCCGAATTACATGGCTTTGGGAGAATTACATTAATATTTATAAGAAAATAAAATAACGTTCGAAAAGAATAAAAATAGAACGTTTGAGGGCGTTGGACCCTTTTGAAATTAAATTGAATTAAAAATTAATTAAGTATTCAATAAAAGAAAAGAAATGTTTTTTTTTGTATTTAATGAAAATAAAGAAAAGGATTAAAATTATAGTTTAACGAAACCCTAATTCTAAATTATTTTTAATTATTAAGAAAATATTAAGGTTTAACCTAATTTATTAAATAATTAATGTACATGTTTATTTACAAAATATTTAGTAATTAATAATGATAATAATGATGAGAAAATTATTTATTTAAAAAAATGATGAAAAGTTAAAAAAACCTAATTTCTACATATTTTAATTTATTAATAAAAATATTAAAGTTTTGAAACCTAAATTAACTAAGTTAATTATTAAAGTTTATTTACAAAAAATAATGGTGAAATTAATATTAATAACAATAAACATTTTTAGTTTCTGATTTTTTATTATGAAAATTATTTTAGGAAATTAAAGAAAACAATTAAAAACAATTAAAAGAATGAAAAGGAAAATCAAATAAAAAAATAAAAATGATGCAAACCATGAGGGGTGTCTGGCCCTTTTTGGAGGTGAATTGGGGTGGTTTGGCCATTTGTGTTCTTTGTACAAATCATATCCAATTGCTCCAATTCTTTCCTTATTTGCATATGCACGAATTATAGAGGCTAAAACATGTATAAAAAGATTGGTTTGGTTAGGTTAAATATTTTTCACATATTTAAATGATTTAAATGAATTAATATAAATAAAAATTCAAATAAATAAATAAAAAATGATAAAATACTTCCCTTTGGGCCAAGTGGTCGTGCACATGCCATGGATGATGATTTGTGGAAGAAAAATGGGCCCATTAGCAATTTTAGGTCATTTGAATCAATGTTGACTTTTCAAAATATCCAAAAATTTCCCAACTTCCACAAGGCATAACTTACTCAATTTTTAAGCTTTTCTCATGTTCTTGGACATTTTGGAAAGGTCTTTGAGTCCTCTAACCAATGCCTTTGGTCCTATGTCATTTTGATTTACCAATCTCAAGTTATGGCCTTTGACTTAAAGTCCCTTTTTGTTGACTTTTGAAAATGACCTATAATGTTGAAATTGATAACTTTTTGTGAGAGCATTTCTTGGACTTGAAGTATGAAGATGAGTTGTAGGAAATGTCTTTCTCTTCAAAATGAGATTTGGATGGAATTTTTCTGATAATCCATGTGAAAGTTATGCCCTGGTCAATTTCAGTTGACTTTTTCAACTGTCCAAATAAGGAAACTTTTGCATCTTGATGATTTCTGAGCCAAATTTTGAGAATCATGATCAAGCATTGATCAAATGATGTTTGTGGCTTCAAAATGATATGTTGACCAAAAATTTGAACTTTTGACTGTCAAATGACCATTTTGCCCCTACAGTTGACTGTAGTGCAATTTAGGGTTTTGACTGTGCAATTTTGTGCTGAATGCCTTGAAACTTGATATGAGGATGCTTGACCATATTTGTAGGCATATGAGACTTGATTGGGCCTTTGGAAACTTCCTTTTCTTGATCAGCACACAAACCCTAGTTTTGACTGTATAGGAGACCTTTGCACTGTGCAACCCATTGGGAATCTTGTGACTTGGCTTGGCAATTTCTTGGAGAATATGGGAGGGCAAATTTTGGGGTACAACAGTTGCCCCTGTTCAATCTTCTTAGACCTGAGGATGCAGATTGGCTGACGTGCCTTTCGTAATCCGAAGGTGGAAGATGATTGAACACTAGAGTGCCTAGAAATTTGCGCTCACATAGTGGCAGTGATTGGGGAATGGGCTTATCGATGCCATTTGGAGATTGCTGGATAGGATGATAGGCTTATAGATGCCATCTGGATGTTGATCGCGTAGGAGATTCCTTAGCGAGAACCTGCATACCTGCAAAAGAACAAATGAGTACCTGACACGTTGCAGGAGTTGGTTTTCAGATGCTTGGTATAGATATGTCCTGACTGGTTGCAGGAGCTGGGTCTGGAGCTTCGAAAGATGATGAATGAACTATGGATGGTTACTACTTCAACGGGACGGTGAGAGAACCTTGGACGATTACTACTCCAACAGGAACGCTGAGAGAATCTTGGGTGTCTTCTACTGGGATAAGAATCAGGGAGATCTTAGGGTCGATCTGACTGAACCAGAGAAAGCCTTTGACTGGGTAAGAATCAGGAAAATCTTAGGGTCGATTTAACTGAACCGGACAAGGTCTTGGAATATCTTCAACTGGATAAGCATCAGGGAGATCTTAGGGTCGATCTGACTGAACCAGAGAAGGCCTTTGACTGGATAAGCATCAGGAAAATCTTAGGGTCGATTAACTGAACCGGTCTAGGTCTTGAAATGTCTTCAACTGGAATAAGTGTCAGAACGTCGCCATATCTGGTTCATATCTGGACTATATCTGGAAGGAAATCTGGAAGCAGTATCAGAACGTCACCATCTCTAGTTTACATCTGAAACTATATCTGGAAGGAAATCTGGAAGCAGTATCAGAACGTCACCCTATCTGGTTTACATCTGAAACTATATCTAGAAGGAACTCTGGAAGCAGTATCAGAACGTCTCCATATCTGGTTTACATCTGAAACTATATCTGGAAGGAAATCTGGAAGCAGTATCAGAACGTCACCCTATCTGGTTTACATCTGAAACTATATCTAGAAGGAACTCTGGAAGCAGTATCAGAATGTCGCCATATCTGGTTTACATCTGAAACTATATCTAGAAGGAACTCTGGAAGCAGCATCAGAACGTCACCATATCTGGGTCATATCTGAAACTATATCTAGAAGGAAATCTGGAAGCAGCATCAGAACGTCACCATATCTGGGTCATATCTGAAACTATATCTAGAAGGAAATCTGGAAGCCGTATCAGAACGTCACCATCTCTAGTTTACATCTGAAACTATATCTAGAAGGAAATCTGGAAGCAGTATCAGAACGTCACCATCTCTGGGTCATATCTGAAACTATATCTAGAAGGAAATCTGGAAGCAGTATCAGAACGTCGCCATATCTGGGTCATATCTGAAACTATATCTAGAAAGAATTGCGATAGTTGATAGTAATCATTTTTGTATTGATCTTTTTCCTGAAAAGGCAAAACATAATTGTATGCAAAATCATGATGCATGAACTGTATGTCTTCAAAATTAATGAGATTCGTGTAGTATGATGCATATGCATGCTATAATGTATGAAGGTGTGATGTTTATGAATGTATTTTTGTCTAAGAAAATAAATCCTTGACGGGTGCCGGGAAGTCACTCCTGGGCTGATGTTGAAGAATAGGTTTTGCTTCCGCCGGGGATGATAGTTGCAAGAATTCCGATAGGAGAAGATAACTCTATTGGGGAATAAACTTGGCGAATGGGTTACTCTGCGGGGAGACAAATACTCTAGTAATCTTGCTGGGGAGCAATACTCTGTGGGGAGATAGACACTCTGTTGATTGTTGATAGTAACTTGCTGAGGATATCCTTGTTGTTGGAAGTGTTGATGGACTTCGCTGGGGTAAGAAGACTGTGTCGACGACGATCTTCCCGTGGCTTTTGGCTGAGGATAACCCAGTTATATCCTGTTAGGGAAATAACTCTTTGAATAAAGCCGGGAGACACATTCGTGCTCTGCGAGGATAAGCTTCCAAAATCAACTGGGGATAAGCTTACTGCTTGGGGAGATGGATTCCAACTTTCCTGGGGAAGCTGGATTGGACTCTCCTGGGGAAGTATTGAACTGTGTTGGTTATGTTCTTCAACGGAACCTACCCTGATACCTTGGAGGATAGAACAATCAGATTGCTTAGACCACTCTTTATTGCCCCTGCTTCTATGGGGGAGGCACTTGTGGGGTGCTGATAGTTGTTGATGGACAAACCTTCTTCTGGTAGACAGATGGCAGGACATAGTCGTACGCTTTAATCCTTAACTTTTGCCTGGACCTCCCTTTCGGGTTTTCAGTCCACCGGGATACCCATTTTTGCTCAAGCCGCCTTTTCAGGTTTTCGACTTGCCGGGTGTACATATTTTTTTCATTTCATCCCTTCATTTTGCCCGAACCCTTTTGGTTCGCCGGGAAGCCCTTATTTTTGCCTAGGTGTGTCAACCTAGCGGGTCTTTGATTTTGCGTAGTATTTTTCGACTATGTCCACGCTCTTAGAATGCAGGTAGGTGCCCCTGGCTGCTTGTGTTGCCATATTACCAGAAGGTGTCTGATCGTGCAAGATTCGTTGCTGGAGTGCCCCAAGTGACTCAGGCGGAGATTTGCCCCAGGCTTTTTGGCCTTTTGAGAGATTCTCTGGATCTTGACTTAACTACCCCAGATGGTAGACCATGATCATGCCGTGCCCCTTGATTGGAGATACTCTTGTTCATTAGACTTTCGTCATGCGAATTTCTATGCTGTCCAAACAAAAAGTCATATGCAAACAAAGTTATGTTAAAAATGCAAAGCTTATGTCTGTCTCGAAGATTTTGAAAATGCATTCTTTTTTCATAAAACAAGTGAATGTTTGTAAAACGTGATGTCAACCCGTATTTACCGTAGGCCTTAAGGAGTCAGGATACCTTTCGTGACAGTATGCTTTCGAGCTAACCCATGCTTCAGCTAGGACTTTTGAGGGTTATAACGTGGCCTGGTTCACGGTTTAAGAAACAAAGGATAAAGGCTCAAATTATTTGTACCCACCCGCTCTTCGTGATGTTCTCCAAACCTAAACTCAGTTGATCGTGCGTTAGACCTTGCTTGAGTCTTTGCTTTGATGTTCCAATAATGGTTCAGATGTTGATGATTTCTTTTGAATAGGCAGTCATTTTTTGCTTTGGTTGAGGGTTGGTGAGACCTCTTTCTTGATTTTTGTTATCCCTTCTTTTTTTGCCTGAACTGTTTCCTTTTTTGGAATTACAGTCAGCGGGATGCCCCAGTTTTGCAAGTCTCCTTCATGGGTTTTGACTTAATGGGTTTTTCATTTTTTGAGATAATGACTGCCTGTCCTTATTGATTATTCGGAACCATCACTGTCTTTCTTTGTTTTGTAAGGACCTCTTTGGTGCCATTTGTTATGCACTTGGATCAACTGAGAGAACTACCCTGCCCCAGGTTATGATAAAGGGTTTTAAATTTCGAAAAGAAAAACTCCTACTTCTTTGGCTCAGAGGGGTTGACGAGGGATTATCATCCTTATAACTCCAGTGTTTAGGGATTGAAACAATGCCTGTACCTCATCAGCGGGGCCTGTTCAAAAGCATACTGTAGATTATGGTATCGTTTTCGTCATCCTCCCTCAAGAGGCTTAGAATTTTAGATCCAGAGTTGACATCAGAAAAAATATGAAAAGAAATTTGAACATAATGAAAACAATTGTATTAATTCCCAAAACAGACGTATGCGATGCATTGATAGAATAAAAGAGTTTGCTATGACATTAATTGTTTGTATAAGCAAAGAAAAATACAACTCAAAAATTCAAATAAACAAAAGGCTTCAATGATTGGGCAACGGAGCAGTGATTAAGTTCGGAGTCTCAGACACTTCAAACTGAATCTCCCCGGCGTCGATCATGTCTTGAATCTTGTTCTTGAGAGGCCAGCAGTTGTCCGTAGTATGCCCCGGGCTATCAGAATGATATGCACACCTATCATTGGGATGATAGTTAGGAGCAGAAGTGTTCGGATTCCGAAGAGGAGCCCTTAAGGTGATCAGCCCTGCCTTCAACATTTGTTGCAGTGCTTGATCCAGCGACATGTTGATTTTGGTATACTGTCGTTTCTCCTTGCGCTGCTGCCCCTGTCCTTGTTGAGCAGGTCCAGGATTGGAGATCTGGATTGCCCCTACCTCATGACGGCTCTTTTTACCGTGCACAACATTGGATTCTTTCTTTCCATGATGAGGCTTTTTATCAGAAGGTGCAGCCTCTTGAATTTTCCCAGACCGGATGCCAGCTTCTATTCGCTCTCCAGTCAAGATAAGATCTGTGAATCCAGCAGACGAATTCCCAATTAGGTGGTTGTAGAACGGACCAGACAGGGTCCCCAAGAACATATCGACAAGTTCCCGATCAGTCAGAGGTGGTTGTACCCTTCCAGCAAGATCCCTCCATTTCTGCGCGTATTCTTTAAAACCTTCACTTGATCCTAACGACATACCCTGGAGTTGGGTACGCGTAGGAGCAAGGTCGGCATTATATTGATACTGCTTGTAGAAAGCAGTAGCCAACTCCTCCCAGTTACGAACCTTGGTCCCATCTAGCTGATAGAACCATTCGAGATGAGTCCCTGAAAGACTCTCCTGGAAGAAGTGGATCCACAAATTCTTGTCCACCGTATATGGTTGAATCTTCCGAACATATGACCTGAGATGTAACTTGGGACAAGACGCCCCGTCATACTTGGTAAAGGATGGTGCTTTGAACTTCCGAGGAATAATCACACCAGTTGACAAACCCATATCTCCAAAATCCAGCCCAGGTACCTGTTGGATCTCCATAGCATTCAGCCTATCCTCCAACTGTTTGTACTTGTCTTCGGCAGGAGGGTATTGTTCGTCGTTGAAATCTGTCTCGTTGTCGGAGACCACTGGACTGGGAACCCTTTCCTCTTGATGACTGCTTTTCCCCACAGATGGAGTTGTCCCCTCAGTTTGATCTTGCAGGGTATTCCTAGATTTGCGTCTAGGGCTGAACAAAACAGTCCTCTTCTTCTTCTTTTCTTTCTTCAAGAGCAAAGCCTTCAGATCTTGTTGCCCCTGAGTCAAATTCATGATCAGCCCTTGGAACTGGGCGTTCTGAGCCTGGAGGGCCTTGATAGTGTGCTCGGTCGAAGATTCAGGATTCATGACGAGACTGCTGAAATAAACAGCGAAGAAGGTAAGTAACCTGCAGAAAAAGGGTAACTGTTATGCAATGATATGTATGACATGCATGCAATGATTTCAAGGATCTCGCGGGGTAAACATAGAAACTTGTTAGAGTTGAGAACCGGTAACTTGATTGAAGGTACTTCATGTTGTTGAGAGTCCTTCTTCAAGGGTCAAAAGCTCACCATATCCAGTGGGTCATAGCCCCTGACACCCTTGGCTAGAGGAAAATAAATCCCCTTTTCCCCTTGCTGGACAGTTGGTTCATCATGACCTGCATCACAAGCCCTTGAGATCCTTGAAATGGGTTAGGATGTATGCAATGGTATGATGTCATGATGCATGGGGTGATATGAATAAACCCTGTTATGAGTCCTTATTAAGGACTGCAAACCAAAGCCTGCAAGAAAACTTGGTAAACCTTGTTATGAGTCCTAATTCAGGACTATAAACAGAACCTACAAGAAACAAGTGTCAGGTAACAAACATGCAGATAATCAAGTACGAAGGCACACAAGTCACACAAGAGAATCCCTTAGAGTTTAAGGCCAGCATGAGGTCTAGGTATTACCCTCTTTCAGTTGGTTGGTTCATACCTGTCCTATCAAAGTAACCGGGTTCTTAGAGGATCCCAATATCATTGACTACCCTCAATCGGTCATAACTCCAGCATCGCAATGTTTTCTTGCGGCCAGAACCATCACGAGAGTTTAGCCTCAATGGGCGTAGCATACTGCTACTATTATAATGGCCAAGTTGTATCATTTAAGGTTCTAAGGTTGTTGGTGCTTAATGACTCCTCAGAAGACCCATATTCTCCTCGTTGCAACACAAGGGATATCGGTACAGACCAAGGTGCCACACCAACGTAGCCACTGTTTCACCCGTGTCGGTCTACGCCGGACAGGTCCCTCACAGGTTATGCTACCTAAACAGGGTATCCCCAGATCCGGGTTAGGATCTATGTAACTCCCATGCAACCCACAAATTTAAAGCAGACAAATCAATACAATTGAAAACACAGTTATGAACTACCCTAAGGTACACCTAACTTTAAGTATGTCCCCAGCAGAGTCGCCAGTTCTGTGATCGGTGGATCTGGAACTGACTGTTTAACGCTGGTTCGCGAAATGTCGCGGAAGCAAGAGTCGCCACCGTCTTTTATTTTCTCCAAATGGAAAGGACAAAAGCACAGAAAAATTCCTTATAGAGATTGCTCTCGGTTCGGGAGGTAGATTATAGAAAGGGAAGGTGTTAGCACCCTTTCTATCCATGGTTATCCATGGGCTCTTAGATACTTGCTCATTGTGTTTTCAAAATGGTTTGTTTGCTTTTCAACTGTGGGTTTTAAAAAGTTTCTTTGAAAATTTCAGTTCGACTCTTGTATCGGTCCTCAAGAGTGTTTGAAAAATTGCTTTCGAAAGCTTTTTGAAAAGGTGTCGGTGTGAAAAGTACTTTTGAATTTTGTTTGAAATTTAGAGCAAGTATCTATGAGAACCTACCTACCCTAAGGAATTCGTCTGTGTAAATGTCCTTTAAAGTAGTGCCATCCCACCATTGAGAGGTAGGTAGCACCACCATTGGAGGTGTTCGGGTCAATTCGAAGGTTCAGGACATGGTGATCACCGGAGCAATAGGAAGACACCTTAGAAGCTACCCTCATGCCAGGTTCCCGGATCATGAGGACTTACTAAAACATCCTCTACTCGACGATCACCTTTCGAGAGGCAAGGCAACAGTGAAGCGTACCCTAGGGGTGGTGTGTGACTTGTGTGTCGTTTTCAGATATTTTGTCTTGTTCATGTCATGGGTGATCTACGCTTTGTTTTTATTTTAACATTCATTCTTGCATGCAATCTATTAGCAGTTAAAAAGTTGCGAGAAATATAAAGTTCCTAAACTATTACAAAGGCGCGCGGGTCCACATCGCCAAATTTAATCCAGGACCCGATTTGACATAAAATAAAGTAAAGTGCGAGAAATATAAATGTCCGAATTACATGGATTTGGGAGAATTACATTAATATTTATAAGAAAATAAAATAACGTGCGAAAAGAATAAAAATAGAACGTTTGAGGGCGTTGGGCCCTTTTGAAATTAAATTGAATTAAAAATTAATTAAGTATTCAATAAAAGAAAATAAATGTTTTTTCTTTTGTATTTAATGAAAATAAAGAAAAGGATTAAAATTATAGTTTAACGAAACCCTAATTCTAAATTATTTTTAATTATTAAGAAAATATTAAGGTTTAACCTAATTTATTAAATAATTAATGTACATGTTTATTTACAAAATATTTAGTAATTAATAATGATAATAATGATGAGAAAATTATTTATTTAAAAAAATGATGAAAAGTTAAAAAAACCTAATTTCTACATATTTTAATTTATTAATAAAAATATTAAAGTTTTGAAACCTAAATTAACTAAGTTAATTATTAAAGTTTATTTACAAAAAATAACAGTGAAATTAATATTAATAACAATAAACATTTTTAGTTTCTGATTTTTTATTATGAAAATTATTTTAGGAAATTAAAGAAAACAATTAAAAACAATTAAAAGAATGAAAAGGAAAATCAAATAAAAAAATAAAAATGATGCAAACCATGGGGGGTGTCTGGCCCTTTTTGGAGGTGAATTGGGGTGGTTTGGCCATTTGTGTTCTTTGTACAAATCATATCCAATTGCTCCAATTCTTTACTTATTTGCATATGCACGAATTATAGAGGCTAAAACATGTATAAAAAGATTGGTTTGGTTAGGTTAAATATTTTTCACATATTTAAATGATTTAAATGAATTAATATAAATAAAAATTCAAATAAATAAATAAAAAATGAGAAAATACTTCCCTTTGGGCCAAGTGGTCGTGCACATGCCATGGATGATGATTTGTGGAAGAAAAATGGGCCCATTAGCAATTTTAGGTCATTTGAATCAATGTTGACTTTTCAAAATATCCAAAAATTTCCCAACTTCCACAAGGCATAACTTACTCAATTTTTAAGCTTTTCTCATGTTCTTGGACATTTTGGAAAGGTCTTTGAGTCCTCTAACCAATGCCTTTGGTCCTATGTCATTTTGATTTACCAATCTCAAGTTATGGCCTTTGACTTAAAGTCCCTTTTTGTTGACTTTTGAAAATGACCTATAATGTTGAAATTGATAACTTTTTGTGAGAGCATTTCTTGGACTTGAAGTATGAAGATGAGTTGTAGGAAATGTCTTTCTATTCAAAATGAGCTTTGGATGGAATTTTTCTGATAATCCATGTGAAAGTTATGCCCTGGTCAATTTCAGTTGACTTTTTCAGCTGTCCAAATAAGGAAACTTTTGCATCTTGATGATTTCTGAGCCAAATTTTGAGAATCATGATCAAGCATTGATCAAATGATGTTTGTGGCTTCAAAATGATATGTTGACCAAAAATTTGAACTTTTGACTGTCAAATGACCATTTTGCCCCTACAGTTGACTGTAGTGCAATTTAGGGTTTTGACTGTGCAATTTTGTGCTGAATGCCTTGAAACTTGATATGAGGATGCTTGACCATATTTTTAGGCATATGAGACTTGATTGGGCCTTTGGAAACTTCCTTTTCTTGATCAGCACACAAACCCTAGTTTTGACTGTATAGGAGACCTTTGCACTATGCAACCCATTGGGAATCTTGTGACTTGGCTTGGCAATTTCTTGGAGAATATGGGAGGGAAAATTTTGGGGTACAACACCTTGGTCAAGTTACAGTTGACTTTTCAAGTGTCCAAAAATAGAAACTTTTGACCCCTTGATGATTTTTGAGCCATTCTTGTGAAATCATGGTCAAGACTTGACCAAATGATGATTGTGGCTTCAAAATAAGATGTTGACCAAAATTTTTGACTTTTGACTGCCAAATGACCATTTTGCCCCTACAGTTGACTGTGGAGCAATTAGGATTTTTGACTGTGCAACTTGACCTTGTGAGCCTTGAAACTTGACATGTAGGTGCTTGACAATGTATATGAGCATATGGGACTTGATTGAGCCCTTGAAAACCTCAACTTCCTTGCAAGAACCAAAACCCTAGTTTGACTGGCCTAGGAGAGTGGTTGACTGTGTAGCCCCTTGAGTATATTTTGAACCCTTTGAGGTGATGCTTGTCAAAAACTTTGAAGAATATTGGAGGGCAAATTTTGGGGTACAACAGGCGGCTTGGGCAAAAATGGGTATCCCGGTGGACTGAAAACCCGAAAGGGCGGTCCAGGCAAAAATTAGGGATGTAAGCGTAACACTATGTCTCATTGGATCACCTTGCATCCAAACTTCGGTATCGACTATCAAGCTCGGACGACACTAATCAATCTGATTCATCTTTAACTAGCAGCAAAGTGATGAGATGCTTGAGGAATAAAGGCAATAGCAGAGTTGGAACCCAGTGGGATTATTCATATAGCTGTTTTGTTTTCTTTTCACAAATTGTGTAAATTCAATTGTTCGACGGCGTTCTCTTACTAGGACGTCACCCTCTTGTACAAAAACCCTATTTACAAGCTAAACTTCAAATCAATATGAATTCATTTTCAGACAAATTTCAAACTGTTTTTGCTTTATCTGTTTTGTTTTGCAAAGAACGTCCAATGTTCACTTTTGATATACGCATTTGACATTAATTGCTGATCATAAATATTTACATGCGAAACAAAAGATGAATTACTGGTAACATCAGAAACAGGGGCAATAAGAATTGTCCAAGTTGTGTAGTTGCTTTGTCCATCAGGTACAAAGGTAGATTCAGCTGAAGAATATGACCAAGATACCTTCACTCCCCGCAGAGTAAGACACTAATGATAGCTCTCTCAGCTGAGACTTGCAACCATGAACAAATCAGCAATACTCTCCCCAAGCAGAGTTAGTCTACCATCAGCCCTAAAAAGTCTTGGTATCCCCATAAGATCTTAATATTCCCCAGTGGAGTATAAAGATATTCCTCAGCAAGTATAAGAGAATCCCCGGCAGTCTTAAAATTCCTCCACGGAATATAAGAATGTTCCCCGGCGGAATACAAGATACCCCAATGGAGCCATTTCCCCAGCACGGTCTGAAAAAGCTTCCCCAATGGAATTGAGGCATCATCCCCAGTATACTTTGGAAGCTTACCCCCAGCGGAGTACAAAAATAAATCTCCCCAGCCAAATTCAGAGGGTTATCCCCACAAGAGTCTAACAGGGTTATCCCTAGCAAGTTGCGACTGAAAGATCATCCCCAACGAAGTTCTTTCTTTCCCCAAGCAGGAGTTCAATCCTCAACAGACTCAATATCACCAGCAAAGGTAATCCATCCCCAACGGAGTTTATCATTGAAATCCCCAGCAGAGTTTATCAGCGGAATCCCCAACGGAGTTTATCGTTAAAATCCTCAGCGGAACATCTCTCCCCCACAGAGTAATTCCCCTCGGAGTAATCTCCTCATCAGTTTATTCCCCAACAAAGTTCTTTTCTCCTGCAGGTTTATTCTCACAATCATCTTCGTTCATCATCTCCAGCGGAAACGAAGAACTCAACTCTATTCTCCAATAGCTCCGGGATTTATTTTCCCCAGGTAAAACATTATATTCCCATACATCATGATGCATGCATATACGCATCATACGAATACAATCTCATTTATTTTGAGAACATCATTGCCTGATCCATATCATGCATTGCATATGACTGACCTTTACCTTTCAGGAAAGATACAGTTAAAGTTCTCAGTTACGTCGAAGACCTGACCGGTTCTTAAATCTCAATTGAATTATCCTCGATTGAATTTCAGATAAGGTTCTCAATCTCGACAGTTTCCCTACATCAAAGTATGGAAGAGTGCTATAACCTCAACGGTATACTACGTTGAACACTAGTCAGTTCCTATATCTTTATGTTTTCCTCCGTCATGGTGTGGACGAGTTCTCTAATTTCAACGGTATACTACGTTGAAGACCAGACAGTTCCTAGATCTTGATGAAGATGTTTCCCTACGTCATAGTGTGGACGAGTGCTATAACCTCAACGGTATACTACGTTGAGCACTAGTCAATTCCTAGATCTTGATGTTTTCCTCCGTCATAGTGTGGACGAGTTCTCTAATTTCAACGGTATACTATGTTGAAGTCCAGACAATTCCTAGATCTTGATGAAGATGTTTCCCTACGTCATAGTGTGGACGAGTGCTATAACCTCAACGGTATACTATGTTGAGCACTAGTCAGTTCCTAGATCTTGATGTTTTCCTTCGTCATAGTGTGGATGAGTTCTCTAATTTCAACGGTATACTACGTTGAAGACCAGACAGTTCCTAGATCTTGATGAAGATGTTTCCCTACATCATAGTGTGGACGAGTGCTATAACCTAAATGGTATACTACGTTGAGCACTAGTCAGTTCCTAGATCTTGATGTTTTCCTTCGTCATAGTGTGGAAGAGTTCTCTAATTTCAATGGTATACTACATTGAAGACCATACAGTTCCTAGATCTTGATGAAGATGTTTCCCTACGTCATAGTGTGGACGAGTGCTATAACCTCAACGGTATACTACGTTGAGCACTAGTCAGTTCCTAGATCTTGATGTTTTCCTCCGTCATAGTGTGGACGAGTTCTCTAATTTCAATGGTATACTACGTTGAAGACCAGACAGTTCCTAGATCTTGATGAAGATGTTTCCCTACGTCATAGTGTGGACAAGTGGTATAACCTCAACGGTATACTACGTTGAGCACTAGTCAGTTCCTAGATCTTGATGTTTTCCTCCGTCATAGTGTGGACGAGTTCTCTAATTTCAACGGTATACTACGTTGAAGACCAGACAGTTCCTAGATCTTGATGAAGATGTTTCCCTACGTCATAGTGTGGACGAGTGCTATAACCTCAACGGTATACTATGTTGAGCACTAGTCAGTTCTTAGATCTTGATGTTTTCCTCCGTCATAGTGTGGACAAGTTCTCTAATTTCAACGGTATACTACGTTGAAGACCAGACAGTTCCTAGATCTTAATGAAGATGTTTCCCTACGTCATAGTGTGGACGAGTGCTATAACCTCAACAGTATACCATGTTGAACACTAGTCAGTTCCTAGATCTTGATGTTTTCCTCCGTTATAGTGTGGACGAGTTCTCTAATTTCAACGGTATACTACGTTGAAGACCAGACAGTTCCTAGATCTTGATGAAGATGTTTCCCCCCAATTGAATTATAGACAGGTTCTTAAGACTCAGCTGAGGCATTATCTCAGCTGAAGAACAGGAAAGTTCCTAAATCTCAACAAAAGTTAGAATTCCCCAGCGGAATCTTCTACAAACCACAAGTATGCAAGTTCTCGCTAAGGAATCTCTTATGCGATCGACACTCCTGTAGATGGCATCTGTAATCCTATCCTCCTACCAACAATCTCCAAATGGCATCTGTAAGCCCATTCCTGACATCAAAATGCTGATACTACACCATGCGAGTGCAAATTTTTGGGCACTCTAGTGTTCAATTATCTTCCACCTTCGGATCACGAAAGGCCCGAAAGCCAATCCATATCCTCAGGTTTAAGAAAATTGAACAGGGGCAATTGTTGTACCCCAAAATTTGCCCTCTCATATTCCTCAAAACATTGCAAGAGAGATCTCCAAGTTGCTCAAGGTTGCTCAAGAGTTGGACAGACAAGTTATCTCCTAAGGTAGTCAACCCCAAATTAGGGTTTTGTGTTGCATCAAAATCCTTGAGTCCAAATGACATCCAGTTCTCCCTAATGTCCTAATATGTTCTCAAGATCATCCATGTCAAATTTCAAGCCTTGCAGAGGAAGTTTGCTCAGTTAATTGCTCAAAGGGTCCAAAAATCGACTATGCTAGGGCAAAAGTCAACTGTGACCTACAAACAGTCAAACTTCAAGATTTTTTGCCAACATTCTCATTTTGAAGGATATTTCATCATTTGATCAAGGGTTGATCATTATTCATCAAATATTTCTCAAAATTCATCAAGACTCAAAAGTTGCTAAATTAGGGTTTTGAAGGAAAAGTCAACTCAACTTTGAACAAGAATAACTTTCTCATACTTTATGATAAATGACCCATACAAAGCTCATTTTTAATAGGATGCAATTTACTACAATCCATCTTCATACCCCAAGATCAAAAAATGCACTCACGAGAAGTTATGAATTTGGACATTATAGGTCATTTTTGAAAGTCAACAAAAATACCTTTTTTGCCAAAGCTTATAACTTGAGCATGGAATATCAAAATGAGATGAGACAAAAATAGTTGGTTAGAGGGCATCTCGAGATTTCTAAAAAGTCCAAGAACACCTCCAAAAGTTCAAAATTGAAGAAGTTATGCATTGTTGAAGTTGCACATTTTTGCAAAATTGCCAAAAGTCAACTATCCCCAAAACTTCAAATTTTGTCAAATGGGCCCATTCTTTTCCACTTGATTTGAGCTTTCATAGTTTCCCACGTGTCCTATCTTCAGTTTCATGTCCATTCATTAATTTTTCTATTTTATTTGATTTTTATTGAATTAATTCATTTTAAATCAATATTAATTCAAATAAAATCCAAAAATTGATGGAATAAGATGTTTTTGATCATTACAAGTCTTAATTATCATGATACACCCAATCAAATTCGTACCATGCCATATTGTGAACAAAATCTTGGATTTGGCACAATTTTGGAAGCTTTGTTAATGGTGATCAAATCAAATCTCAAATCATCAATTCACATGGATTGAAAGCCCAATTCTTGACCTAATTGCTTCCCTTATACACACACAAGCTAAAGGCATCAAGAACATGACCTGAATGCTGTAGAATACGCAATACCAAAACTGAAAAAAGCTTGAAAAAGTTGGAGATCGAAATCCATATTGAAGGCGTTTTCAAGGCCAAAACTCAACATAGACCTCTTGTTTTCCATCCACTGAAGCGATAGGAACCATTCACAAGCTCTGAAGCCACTTGAATCGCACTGTAAGTCGTCCTGAACATAGCCCTGTACACGAATTCACATCCTCTGATTCTTGCATTCTTTTGCCAAAATCTTTGCATATTTGTGTTTGTCGCTTCATTTAGAACATTTTTGCAACATTTGATTTCATTTTGGTAGCCTGTAACCCTGTACCCGAAGCTAGGGTTTTGGTTCTTGTTTTTTAGGCGTTTTGATTTCAGGAAAAATTGGGACAAACAATGGGCATAAATGAAATCAATGGAAAGAGACGAGCATGATGATGTTCTTAAAATTCGTTTCCATGGCCTACAAATGATTTTAGAAGGCAGCTAGGGATTTTGTGTCGGATCCAAATCCGCAGGAAAAAGACCAGGTCTCGTTGAAGAAGACAAAGACGTGGCTCGTCTTCATTGGCCCGTTCAAATAAAATTTGCGCGTTTTTTATTTCCAGTATATTATGCGTTTTCCCCTTATAATATTATTCATCTAGTATAATAACAAATACGCGTGATGGTTGAGTTGGTAAGCGCACTATGTCAAAGTCCAATGGGACCTGGGTTCGAATCCCAGGTCCCCCAATATATTTGTTTTCATTTTTCTTACAGTTGTTCCAGCGTGCTTCATCAATTATGGTCTACCATGGACCTCCAGATCTCAAGCGCCAGATGGCCTGCAGGCCAAATCCAATGGCCCAGACTGAATGCTCACCATACTCCCTAGTCAATGCACATGCGTGGAATGGTAAAAGTCAACGAAGGCCAATGTTAATGGGCTTGAACAATTGCTGAATCCACCTCCAGATTTGGGCCAGCACCCCCCATTGGGTTATCTCTTTTCTTTTTTATATTTCTTTTATTTAAATTGTTTTATTACTTATATTGTTAATTAATTAATTTATTTTCCTCATAAAAATCAGAAAACATAAAAAATATTATATATTTTTTATTATTTATTAAAATTAAATGCATCACTTTATTTTTGTAAATAAATATTAATCAATTAATTTAGTTTTTAATTAGGTACAATTTTAATATTTTTAGCAATAAATTAAAATCAATATAGAATATTAGGTTTTACTAACTTTTAACCATTTTATTTTATTTCCTTAAACATAAAAAAATCCAAAAAATATCTTTTTTTTATTTATTAATTAATAATTAGCTTAGGTTTAATTTCTTTTAATTCAAAAATAACAAAAACATGCTTTCTTTCAAAAAAAGGGTCAAAACCCTAAAAAATACGCCGATTTAATTTTCTTGCACGCGATCCATTTATTTCCAATATTGTAATTGCTTCCGGAATGTAATAGCTTTTAATTAGGACTTTAATTATTTATCGCTTTATTTTACTTTCCGCAATTTAAATTTAAAGGGTTTGTTTTTGGCGATGTAAATACCCGACGCCTTGTAATAGTGTAGATTTAATTTCCGCAATTTAAATACCGCAACTATACATTGTTAGATGTTTGATAATAGAGAATGCATGACAAGATCAAATGTATGAACTTAAAATCAACATAAGAACGTGGTTGCCTTCGAACGTGGTCATTGAGTATAAGAAGTTTTAGAGGTCGCCCTCTTGTCCAAAGATCATAGTTGCCTCGAAACAGTTGCCTCGGATAAAATGATCTAAGACGTTAGGGTTACCGCTAAGGCATCATAACATTGCTTTAGTGACCACACGTCCCTTAATCGAATTAACCCGAAAACTCCGACGATGATGCTACCTACTCATCAATAGTGGGCTAGCGTTGTCTAAAGGACATTAGCACATTTTAATTCCCTTTTCGAGTAGGTAGATGGTTCTTAAGTACTTGCTCCTTTTAAAACAAAACAAAACTTTTCGCACTTACACTCCTTTCAAACAAAAAACTCTTTTCAAACCCACAAACACAAAAGAAAAGCAAATTTTGAAAACACAATGAGCAAGTACCTAAGAGCCCGTGGATAACCACGGATAGAAAGGGTGCTAACACCTTCCCTTTCTATAATCTACCTCCCGAACCCGAGAAACATCTCGAAAAGGAATTTTTCTATGCTTTTTTCCTTTCCTTGTTGGATAAAATAAAAGACGGTGGCGACTCTTGCTTACCGCGACATTTTTGCGAAAACAAACGCAAAACGCGAACCAGCGTTCCAAAAAACAGTCAGTTCTCATTCCCACCGATCACAACATGGTATCAATTTTAGAAGTAAAACTTGTAGTCTTTTAAACCCATGCATGATTTGTTTAATATTTCTAATTTGATTCTTATGAAAAAGAATTTTTCTTTAGGAAGAGGTTTAATAAAAATATTTTCAAGTTGATTAGATAAAGTTACAAATTCAAGTTCGCATTCCCCTTTTTTAACATGTTCTCTAATAAAGTGGTGCCTAACTTTAATTTGTTTATCTCGAGAGTGAAGTATTGGG
Source organism: Vicia faba (assembly GCA_948472305.1). Taxonomy (NCBI): domain Eukaryota; kingdom Viridiplantae; phylum Streptophyta; class Magnoliopsida; order Fabales; family Fabaceae; genus Vicia; species Vicia faba. The sequence goes on from OX451739.1 coordinate 1,210,841,290, forward strand.
TTTTTTGTGAGATTTATGGCGCTAATGATGTCACATATTATTTGGCAACTCAAAGATTTACACAGTAGTCACTGAGTTATTGTTTCATCCAAATAGGTTGACATTGGGTATGTTATTACCTTGGACTTCTTCATATCAAATATTTTTAATAATTCACTATAGTACTTTTCTTGATTAATGAAGGTTCCTCCCTTTTTTAATGGTTTGAAGTTCTATATAATATTGAGTTCCCTCATCATTGATACTTCAAACTCATTATGCATAATTTCACATAATTCCTTACACAAGGATTCGTTAGTAGCATCGAAGATGATATCATTGACATAAAATTGAACTAGTAAGATGTCATGTTTAGTGATAAATATATTTCTATCAACTTGTCCTTGTTGAAACATATTTTCAAGCAAGAATTTTCTTAGATGATCATACCAAGCCATTTGAACTTGTTTTAGTCCATATAAGGTTTTATTAAGCTTAAAATCATGGTCTGGAAATGTAGGTTGATCAACATATACCTCCTCTTGATTGTATCCATTTAGAAAAACACTTTTTACATCCATTTGAAATTCATAATGCATGAGAAAGCTAATTAGATCCTTGTGGCTTCTAATAAAGCTATGGGACCATAGTTTTCATTGAAATCTAATCCCTTGTATTGATTGTTTCCTTTCACAACTAGTTTGGATTTATTTCTTAAAATATTATCATCTTCATCCAGCTTGTTGCGAAAGACCTATCGGGTACCAATCACTAGATTTATTGAAGCTTTGGAAACTAGTTCCCAAAATCTATTTCGCTTAAATTGATTGAACTCTTCTTGCATGGCAAGAGATGAATGTTCATCGATTATAGCTTTGTTGATTCCTATTGGTTCAATTTGAAAAGCAAAAGCCTTAAATTTACATACCTTATTAAGGGACCGTCAAGCAGTGACTCCTTTGGAGATATCTCTAATGACATTATGGATAGAATGGTCTTTTGTTGGTCTTCAATCCTTCGGAAGATATGAATGTTCTGGTCGAATATCTAGGATTTGATCATGAACTGATTCATCATTTGTGACTTGATTTTCATTTTTCTCTTGGTCTGGTTCTTCATTTTCTTCCAGATTTGTCTTTTCAATAATACCTGCACAATCAACAATGTCTAATAATTTAGGGTTAGATTCTTCAAAGGTAACATGAAGTGATTGTTCAGTTGTCAAAGTTCTTTTCGTTAGAGTAAGCCCTAACCGTTAATCAATATTAACTTAATATGCTTTTGTATCATGACCTTGAAATATATTGTTTGTCAATATATGTATACTTGTTAGGCATCGTATTTATTATATTATTTGTATATGACATAATAAAGTCCTTAGAATAATTAGTCTATTAATGACCTATTAAGTGTGACTTAATCGTTAGAGCTCATGAAACATAATGACATTATTATTAAAGTATTTGTAGCCAAGCTTTACTATCAAATAGGACAACAATAATGCATAGAGACTATTATGCGAGTAGACTGATGATTATATCTAACAAGTCATGGATATGAGATATCAAGTCTTCACATAGGTATAAATATTAGGAGTAATATTTATACTAGATTGACCCACCATGAGAATACTACATAGTTTGTTATGTAAGTTTCATAAGTTATTCTCATAGTGATAGTGGTGTATACCACCATTCGACTTGAAACCACTATGGATCCTAGATGAGGAGTCGAGTACTTTATTGCCAATCAAACATTGTCTGTAACAGGATGACTATAAAGATGGTTGATGGGTACTTTATAAATCATGTTGAGGAACATGAGTGACCTAGATGAGATTTCCCCCTTCTACATATACAAAAGTAATATCTGTGGGTCCCTTGATAGAGTATGACTGTAAAATACATGAGTATGACTGTAAAATATCTATTGGGCTTATTTGTATCAAGGAATAAAATATTGGACTATACAAGGGTGGCGCATTTTATTTCTTGTGTTCAACATAGATATAAGGGCAAAAGGGTAATTGTACACATGATCATTATCACAAAAAGGTTATGTCAGATCACACGACATTCTCGTCACTTGGATAACAGTGATGTGTTGCTAGATATATCACTCGCTATTTATAATATTAAATAGATGATTTAATATTATTTCTAACATTACGAGAACCTACAGGGTCACACGCATAGAGTACTGATAGTGGAATGAACGATTAAATTAAATAGGATTTAATTTAATAATATGCTAATAGTATTTAAATTGTTTAATACATTAACACATATAATTATTTGATTAAATATGATTTAATTAAATAAATGAGAATTGACAGTTAATTAAATTAAATATGATTTAATTTAATTAATAATTTATTTTATTTAATTAAAAGAGTTTAATTAAATATAAATAATATTGTATTTAATTAAAATAGTTTAATTAAATAAGATTGAGCTTGTATTGGAGAAGCCTAAAATAAGACATTAGAGTTTTAGTAGCTTTCTATAAATAGAGAAGCTCTTTCCCTTGCAAAGCTAATTGTCAATTTTCTCAGAACAAGAAACGGCTAGCACCATGTTCCACTTTGTACTCGTGTGGACTTTGTAGAGACGATGATATTTTCCAAGTTCGTGATCAAAGTTAAACCATACTTCAAGAGGTAATTTGAAATCCTTATTATGTGTTTGATTTATGATTAATCGTTTAATCAAGATTCGTTCATCGAGATTGTTTCGCTAAGAAGATAATTTTTTTTTGAAAAAACCCTTTTAAAATCCCAACACTTTGTTAAATACTTTAAAGGCTTTAATAGAAGTGGAATATCTTATGAATATGACTTCATCAGCTTTTGCATCAAATTTTTTGAGGTTATCTTTTTCATTGTTAAGGATAAAGCATTTGCAACCAAAGACATGTAAGTGAGAGATATTTGGTTTTCTTACTTTATATAGTTAATTGGGTGTCCGCTTTAGAATTGGTTATAACAAGATACGATTCATAACATAGCAAGTGGTGCTCATAACATTAACCTAGAAACATTTAGGAAGATTGGTCTCATTGAGCATTGTCCTTGCAAGCTCTGCTTGAGATCTATTTTCCCTCTATATTATCACATTTTGTTAAGGAATCTGTGGAGTGGAAAAGGTGTGTAAAATACCACTCTTGTTACAGAATTGTCTGAAATCTTCATTTTGAAATTCTCCACCATGGTCACTTCTGATGGATGTAATGCTTACCTCTTTATTAATTTGTATAACCTTGCCCAGTGTCTCAAAGGTGACAAACGCGTCTATTTTGTAAAATAAGAATAATGTCATGGTATAGCGAGTATAGTCATTCACAATCACAAGAGCGTAAACAATTCCACTTAGACTTATGGTTCTCGATGAGTAAAAAAGATTCATTTGAAACATTTGTAAGGGTCGATCAGTAGAAATAATATTTTAAGATTTAAAAGAGACTCTTACTTGCTTGCCTTTTTGGCACGCATCACATAATCCGTTCTTTTTAAAATATAAGTCTGACATGCCTTGTAACACCCTAAAACCCCAATTCTTAATTTTAAAAGATAAAACATACTTAGGATGTTATTCCATCAAAACATACATACTTTATTAATAAAAAGATAACATACTTGCAACGAAAAATCAGAGGATAATGAGACCCCAATTTTATCCTGACATTTTTATTGTTATATGGGTTTAAGTCGCATTCTATCGAGAATGAATGAGATAACTCATTTGACAGTGAAGAGAGCGTTTAAAGGAGTTACAAGTGTGAGGTCGTGTGTTCGACTTCGAACTCCACTGTTGTCATTCTATATACTTTTTATTTTTTTGTTTTCTTTTTGCAAAAATTATAATTTTAGCATTTTTCATATAATTCAAGAGCATATCCATATAATTTTTCTAATATGGGCAAAAAAATCAAAATCAAATAAAACTTAATTTAAATTTTTTGATTGTATTATTAAAAGCTTGATTTTTTTTGCTTTATGTGTTAACTTAATTTTTAATATAAATAGTCACCAATTCTCTACACATTTTTCAGGCACTCCCATTCACAAATAAACACCTTGTCATACACTTAAAAAACCCTTGTTAAAAAACACTCTCCCAATTTCCCACAAAAAATCACAAAAAATACTTTGCTCTCACGTAGAAAAACTCACTATACATATTTCACATACTTACTAACCCACACCTTTGTACATAATACATAAGCCAACACTTCAAACACCATAACCAATTCATCAGTTTGACCTTTTTTTTTCTTCCAAAACAAATTCATCACCAACACCCTGTTCATCTTTTCATTCAAATTTTAACCTCATATTCTCCATAACCATACAAACCTTTCACATAAAAACTTCAAATTCTAAACCTCTATCACCATTACAACAATCATTAACCAAACCATTCACCATTCAAACACAAATTCAACCATACATTCAAACAATTTTCTATAATAAGTTCCAAAAATCGTCTCTGAAAAATGTTCTTGTTCTTCGTTAAAGACTGAAAAGAAAAAAGTGAGCTCTTAAATCTTTGTCTTTTCTCTACTGTTTTGTTTTCATTTTTTAATTTCTTTTAATTTTGCCACATGTCACTAAATGTGTGGAGAGCATATATATATATATATATATATATATATATATATATATATATATATATATATATATATATATATATATATATATATATATATATATATATATATATATATATATATATATATATATATATATATATATATATATATATATATAAACAAAGAAAGAAGAGGTTGGTTGTTACGTTTTACTGTTTCATGTTTTTTTTTCTTCTTTTAATAAAGGGAGGGACACGTGTCTCGCCCTTGATCAGTTTGTCGTTGTTTTTCTTTAATTTTTTTTTCTATTTTTATTTTATTATTTAGTTGGTTATAGAAATTTGGGTTTGGATGCATCTTTGGGCCATTGGGTCTCTCCATCCTTTTGTTAAGTTATACTCTCTATTACTACTTTGCACCCCTCTTTTTCTTTTATTTTTTTTAGGTAGTTAGTTTCATCATTTATTTTAATTTAGTTTAATTATTATTTTTATATTTTATATGTTGAATTTTATTTTATTGATTTAGTATTAGTTTTATTTTCCTTTAGCCTTATATTTTAGTCTCCATTTTCTAATTAATTCTATTTAGTTTTTAGAATACTATTAATTAAGGTGATTTTAACTTGGGTTATAAAAAATATAAAACACCAAAAAATATTTCCTCTTTAGTTTAGCTGATTAACCATCAAAATACTAAAACTGGGTTGCTTTCATTTTATTAGCTTAATCATGTTATCAGGTTAACTATTTAATTAGTTTTAATTAATATAGGTCTTTTAATTTAAAAATAATAAAAATACCAAAACATAATTTTATTTTATTAAAATTTTAATTTATTTAATTCTAATCATTATTAAAAATACAAAAAAATTATAAAAATTCAGCCTTTTATTTAGGTTAATTAAGTCATTAGTTTGTACATAACTTTTAACTTTTAGGGTCCCCTTGATTAAGTTTAACATCTTTACACTACTCACATATAATTCCTAATTGGTATAGAAATCACTAACTAAGCAAAAAGAATAATAAGAAAACTTTTCACAAAGTCAAAATCCATGAAATTCATCAAACTAATCTTTTGTCTACGTGCACCTAATTCTAAATCAAGACTTTTTTTCAAAAGGAATAGATTTAAGTCATTTCGACACAAAAATACAAACTAGTGGTTCAGCCTCTATCGTGCGAGTAACAAGCTAACGTTTAAACGCAAGAACATAACTTAATACTATTTCATAAAATCAACCAACCAATAAAAAGTCGAACTACGAAGTCTCTGACTTTCTCGTTGCACGATGAGGATACGTAGGCATAAGATTCTGAAATTCTGACGAGCTCACTAACAAAAACTAACATTTTTCCCTGATTTTGTAAATACCCTTTCGTAAATATTTAGAAATAAGTAAAACAACGCAAACAAACCTTAACAAACAACTGAACTCTAGTCTATAGGAGGTTACTGTTGAGTACAACAGATGCAGGGGTGTCTAACAAACATTCTCCTCGCATAACCGACTCCTGAACTCATATTCAGTTGTGATGACCAATTTTTGTCTTTTTTAAGGATTTTATTGTTATTTCCTCGTTCCTTAGAAATAAATAAAATTTGGTGGCAACTCTGTTATATTTCGAGTGTGTGATGGACTCGGGAATTTTTCACGGCGCGACAGATAACATAAATTTCAAAAGTTTAGCCAAATTCAAAGAAATAAACTCAACATCAATTCAAAGAAAAAACACAAATGTGCCTCATTCTCCAATATTACCGAATCAGAGCAACACTCGGACTACAACGAAAATAAATAAAATATGAAGAAACCGCAAAGCAATCTTCCAACTCACAAGTAATCACTCATGCTGAGTATATGTATAAAAATTACACAAAGGCACACAACAAATAACATAAAAGGGATGCGAATACGCCTTACAATATTAATAGTGAGAATTAATAGCGAGATAATAAACAAAATAAAGATCAGTACATCATTATCACCAAAGCACAATCACATTTACAATTTCAATTTATATTAGATGTAATGCTAAGTTCACCTACTTCTCCATCTATATGCATGTGGTATCGGGTTTTTAAATATAAGATTTGTGCTAATGATTTATCCACAATCTTTGGTCCCTCTCTGAACCAATGATTCTACGAAATGAATTTGAAACCCGACTCTTGTTCCTCACGTTAACCAACGATTCCGTCAAATAAATATGAGGCTATCACTGGACCAAAGTCCTACCTATCTCCAAAATATATGCATACATGATAATGTAAATAAACAAACATGCAACTCAACAATCACCACAAGTCATCGCAACATCATACATAAAAAATATTCTATATACGAACCAAAATATTTGCCAATAATTAAACCATCACTGTAATCCCACCAGATTACTAATCACAACACCATATTTTATTTTCAATAATTATAATCACCTAAAATTTCCAATACATCAACCAAAATTGTTATGGTATTTTATAACTCAAGAACAACTCTAAAATACTTAAGTTACTCTAAAAGATTCAAGAAAGACTCTAAAAATAACCTCCACGAGTGATAACTCTACTGGAACTATAGGGTTTTGTGGTTTAATTCAATAATAATAGTATTAATTTTTAATATAATTATTTTATCTTAATTTATCACAATAATCATTAACTAAGTAATAATAATATTTTTAACTCAATAATAATATATTAATTTCAAATTAATTATTTTAGCTTAATAGTTATTAACTCATTATTATCAAAATAATTATTAACTTAATAATAATAATAATAATAATAATAATAATAATAATAATAATAATAATAATAATAATAATAATAATAATAATAATAATAATAGTAATGATAATAATAAATTTTTTAAAAGTAATTATTACCTTAATAATTATTAATTCAATATTATAAAAATAATTATTAACTCAATATTAATAATATTAATTTTAAAAAATAATTATTTTGTCTTATAGTTTTTTCTGATTTTTTTATAAAATTGAGGTTTTTCCATTAAAAAAATAAGGTTTCTGAAAAAGTTTTGGTTTTCCGTCATTTTTAAGAAAATTTTGAAAGAATTTACATATCACACAACTTTTTCCAATAAAAGCTTTTACAGTGATACATATTTTTATAAAGAAAAAAATACAAACAGAGATATTTCTCATAAAACACAAAATCTCAAATCTATCGACTCAATTCCAACGACACGCTATAATCATAGAACTACAATTTACACCAAAATCATATCACAATAAAATATCACACACACACATACACACATACATAATATATCACAATTATTACGATCAATCCTATAGTAACAAAAAAGGATTTATTCAAAATCACATTTGGTTGCAGTAACAAAGAAATATATGATACAAATATACCGTTGCCAAATGAGATTCATCCCAAATCCCAATGGTCACAGATTATTACACGATCACAAACAAAATTATTAATAGATGCCAATGAGGTTTTGCCCAAGTCCCATCTGACTAAAGGTATCATAATTTACTTAAATTTGCGAAAATGCACATATACCCATGACACTAATGGGAGGGTAAGGGATCCTCACAACGGAAAACTTCATTTTCTAATCGCTCTCTTTTCAAGATTTTGACTTTCCCTCTTTCTGATGTGTCGCTCTCCCAAATTCTATTTTTTTCAATTCTAATTCGCTCTTTCTTACATTATATATTTAAACAATCCTAAGGCTCCCAATTATTATTCACCCCATTGCTCCCTACGCCCTTAAACATTAACGTTAAAAAAAAGATAAATTATTATTATTAAATGATTAATCCTAATAATTAAATTATTCTAATGAATCATATTTTATTAAATCCTGTAACACTTTATTTTTTTAATTAAATAAGTATTTCAATAAATTAATTTTTCTAAATAATTGTGACACTTCTATTTTAATAAATATTTAATTAAAACTATAATAATAATAATAATAATAATAATAATAATAATAATAATAATAATAATAATAATAATAATAATAAAAATAATAATTGATCTTATCGGTTGATCAGAATCTGAAGTGGACCGAGAAGATTACGTCTGTTTGGCTGGAATTTAATGAGAGGAGGGGGTGTGCCTGCAAGGCACTCTGACGCTCAAGTAAGAAAGAGTGCAAAAAGATACAAAAAAGAGATTAGGGTTTTTTGGAGTGAATCTTAGATATCTGGCCCTCATAAGTACGAGGGTTTATATAATGCCTCCGACGTGTAGTCATTGGTCCCTATTTTTGGGTTTAGATATTTGGGTATACAAAAATAGATAACTGTCAGGACATGGTCAAAACAGACAGTCGTGCCTGTAACTAGCCGTTGCTCCGAGCAAGGGTGGGATGACGAGCAGACACGTTGTGAGCGCCTTCCTAGTTGTCTGCTCGACGAGTAGCGAGCAGACTTGGAATTGGATGTTAATGCGGGCAGGCGCATGGTCAGGGCATCATTGTCTTCGATATTCTCATGGTGTGGTCGACCAAGTGTGCTTGATTGGGGATCAAAGTTAGTGGGCCAAAGTTGTTTGGGCCATATTGATATAGAAGCAGATTAGATCAATTCTAGGCACTGGGTCAGTCCAGAATTGGAGTCCCCCAAGTTGTTGCTTTCAGGCAAAAGAGTGATGACTTAAGACATGCTCGCAAAGGGACGTTTCATGGACGACTTTGTGGGAGGAGTTCGAGCAATGTTTGGTGTACCCGTCTCGCAGAGAGAAGGAACGATTGACTTAATCTTGAAGAATTAGTGTGTTGTACTTGCATTGAGCCACGTGCTATCAGACGTGTAATAATGGCTAGTCTAGGGACTAGGGCGCAATAATGACGCCCATTAGGGTTCCCTAGGTGCGTGCCCACTCACGTTCCAACAAGTTGCTTTATAAAAGGAGTAGAGGGAGCTTTATTTGCATTTTTCGCTTGCTCTTTATCTGCTCGTTTATGCAAGTTCTGCACGACACCGTCGTTCTCTGCTGAAGCTCTTGCTTGTTCCACCGTTCACCGTTGGAATTTCTGCTTGTTCCGCTGTTAATCTTCCCTAACATGGTAAGTTTCTCGATTTTCCCTGTTTTTGCTTCTGCTTTAGATTAGATTTTCTGTTTCTCTTCCTAGAAATGCATGCGGCTAGAATTTAGAGTAGTTTAGTGCAGAATTCTTTGGCGGTATGTTGGTGCTTAGACGGTAGTTTTGACACGTGATGGTGCTGGCTCCGCTGCGGGTTCTTCAGGGGAGTCTAGCGTTGGGGCCGACAATGGCGAGTGATGGTGACTCCTCCGGCGAGATTGGGCCGTTTCTAGGTTTTGGCCGCGATCTTCATATGTTCTTGATGACTTTCTAGCAGTGGGCAAACCCAGATGCGTCGGGGAGGTTGCTGCATGCGTAGTTTATATTTCAACTCAGTGTTCATGCGCTTGATGTGCTTTAAAGGAGATGGTTGTGGTTCCTGCTCTTACCTATCGAGTGAGGGCTCTGGTCGGGGACAAGGTCCTCATTCCTTTGAACTCCCTTTAACTTTATTAGCAGTCGAAGGGTGAATTTGATTTTGACGTCGAATTCACTTTTGTATTCTAATTTTCAGGTATGATGGTCAGTAGTATCGAGGACGAACTCATGAGCGAGCATAATGAATCTGTATCAAGTTCATTTGAGCGTTCATCAACCGAGGGGAGTACCCCAGGGGAGCATGATCCTGAGCCGAGCGTACCAGAGCATAACACAGATATGCAGGGCGCGACTGCGGCTCACGAGGTTCCCTTAGCTCGGGTTGTGTCGGGTCCTCTGGAGATTTTCTCCCACTTCGTTGAGCACCCGAACGAGGTGTTCACGTCGGTGGCTTCGGGGATGAAGTCAGAGAATGTCGAGGAAGAATGGGCGATTTACGTTACCAGGAGGAACCATCTCATATGCTCGAAATTCGATTCAAACCACCTTCCTATGTATGAGATTCTCTTTTGAGTGTTGGGTTTTCGTCTTCCTTTCACTGATCTCCATGTGGTTGTTTTTCGACATCTTCGCCTTGCCCCCTCCCAGATTCATCCCAACTCGATTGTCTTCCCGCGTGCTTTCAAGATAGTGTGTATTTGCATATAGAGGCCACCGTTCCATTGTTCTTTTACTACTTCTATCTCCAACGGGGCACAATTGGTACCCAGTTCGGACGAGTCTCCTTGAAGCGGGCGAACGGGAAGTTGTTCAAGGCCTATCTTGAATCTGTCAGGAATTTCAAGGACAAGTATATGTTGATTCAGCCCGTGTCAGAGAGGGTGTTATTGAATACTTTTAGGAATGTCCCACTGATCGACGGTGTTGGGGAGCCTGTGTTGAACGGGGAACGGAACCCGATGGTGAAGTTGGTGTCAAAGTTTAGTTTCCATTGGTTGAGGAAACATTTTACTCATGGAACCAACCATTATATCTGGAAGAAGGGTCAGTTGACTCCTTAGGACCAGGCTAGCCACGACCACTTGCTGGCCTTTGTAGCGGGAATTCCCCCAGTCCAACGTGTGGGAAAATGGGGGAGGTCGGCTGTCGATGTGGACGGGAATTTGGTTTTCAAGTCTGGTCTCATAAATGTTAAGGAGCTCCTCGAAAGCAAGGATCATGTGGTGTACTTGGGTATTTATATCGTATTTCAATTTTGTTTGTATGTGAGTCTCTTTATCCTCGTTTGCTGACTCCGACTTGTTATTTTTGCAGGAAAAATGAATGCTACTCAGGAGCGTATGGTCAAGTTTGTTGCCCTCAAGGTGAAGATGGGACAGAAGCCCGTTAAAGGTTCTCAAGGCGAAACAGGGATGGCTCCCCAGACTGGTTGTTGCATCCCAAAATTTCCCTCCTATATCGATTTTATTTGGCTTATGTTTTTGCATTCATCTACATACATTCCTTTACATTGCATCTTCATATCAGACATTTCATTCAATAAAGCACACGAGGTTCAAATTTCAGTAGTTGTGCAATATCATGGTTTTGCAGTGGTTGAGGTGTACAGATTCAATAAAGATTGTTTCCTCTGGTTATTCTTCAAGCATTGAAGTGTGGAATTAGGGTTGTGTTCCATGGTTATTATGGATTCCTTTCTCTTTAAGCTACATGGCTTTTCTTCTCCAAAATTCATCAAGGTCTTGAATTAGAGTATACTTCTCTGTAGTTCTTAGCAGACTAGGTTTTCATTGCAGAGATATCCTAAACATCTCTATCCATATATTTCGAGTGTCATCTTCATCATGGTATCTCAGAATTAAGTGCAGGGGTTTTTAGTTTGTTAATGCTAGGGCTTTAAATTGAGAAGGTTATAGGCTATGGATTTTATGTTAATTTATTTCTTCATCCAATATACATCCCAAGGGTTGTGATATGGCCATTTATCATGGATTTCTTCTCCTCAAGAGGCATTGCTTCTCCTTGTTAGTATTTTATTTGATTGAGATACAAAGTGTGAGCCATATTGTGTTGAGTTTAAAGATTCTTTGTGCTAAAGGCTAATTCTTTCTAGTACTTGTTTATTGACATGAAGGTTTTGGTTTAGATTGGGAATTGAATTGAGTTAAGGGTTCATTGTGAAGATGTGAAAAACACAAGAAGGTGGGTTGAGTTGTAAAACTTAAAATCAGATGCAGACAACACGATATTTTTATCCTGGTTCGTTTGATCTCAAACTACTCCAGTCCACCCGTCAAGGTGATTTCTCCTCTCTCCAACGAGGTCTTAATCCACTATATTCAACTGAATACACAACTGCTTTAACAACTGTTAAAGCCTTCTTGAGTCTAACCACAAACCGATTTATCTCAAGGAATTTCTCTTACAGATAAATGAACAAAAGTGTGTTTGATGTTTTCTAGAAAAACTATATATCACAACTGTGATAATACACAATATTAAGCTTAGATTAAAAACTGGATTGCTAGAGCTATAGAGTAAGCGTGGTTGAAAGTTTTAGCAAAAATGAGAGCGTGAGTGAGGATTAGCTTTTTGCGCGTATATGCGTGAAGAGTATTGGCCATTTCAAGTAGCTTAGGAATAGATACGTTGCTGTCCATAAATCCATTTCAATGCTCATAACGTTCTTTCCTTTTTGAGAAGATCTTTGTCTTGGAATAAAGCCATTGGTAATTAATCTGTCTTGAATGCATAGTAACATTGACACTTCAGAGTGTTCTGCTAATGATAATCAGAGTGTTCTTGGCTTTAGCTTATTCTGACGCTTCTGAGTGCTGATGACATGGTTAGGATCTTGATCAGAATCAGAGTATGTTATGCGCAGATTCTGTTCATCAGGCTTCAGCGTAGCACATGTTATTTGATCTTCTGATGCTGACATATCTTCTGATGCTGATGTTGATACTGATATTCTGATGCTGATTCCATCAGAGTTTCTGTAAATACACAACATAATTTTAAGTAGCATATATGTCTTTTATAAATCTCATAATTTATTTAATCTTGTATTTTTTTATCATCAAAACTCTAACTGAGGGTTGTAGAATCAAACTATGTTCTAACAATCTCCCCCTTTTTGATGATGACAAAAACCAGATTTTTTCAATTAAAATAAAAGGTGTTAGAGATTAAGGATAGAGAGGAAAAGGTATCAGAGATAAACAAATAACGAATACAAGGTATTAGAGATAAGAAGATAAGGAATAAAAGGTATCAGAGATTAAGGATAGAGAGGAAAAGGTATCAGAGATTAACAAATAACGAATACAAGGTATTAAAGATAAGAAGATAAGGAATAAAAGGTATCAGAGTGATGAAGAGAAAAACTCCCCCTGAGTTTATTACTTCCCTTTAATTCCATGAGACCTTGAGCATCAGAACTTTATTGAACTTTCTTTGAGCATCAGAACTTTACTTTATCAGAGTTCATCAGATTCTTGTACCTGTAAGCTTTTCAGAAGAAAGAAATTCAAATATATCAGAATGTTAGAATGTTTGAGACTCATGTCTCAGTAATCCGTTATTGAAAAATATCATTCTTTCTCCCCCTTTTTGTCAGTTATCAAAAAGCACAAATAATCAGAGTTAAAATGATCAGAGCAAAAATAGCGTTTATATAAGAAACAGAAGCAATGATTAAGTTCAGAATACGTAAAATATTACAGACAAACATGTAAGGAAAATAATGGAAACACATGAAAATTCTAAGAGGAAGGTGGAAGACGTGTGAACAGAGCTTCCAACATGCTCTTGATTTGATCGTTGGTTTCCTGTTGCTTAGATACCATCTTGAGAAAGTAAGAACACAGAAATCAGAAATATTCAGAGAAAACAAAAGTGACGGTAAAAGTGTGTGAATGGTGTGAAGTGTTTAAATAGATTTCTAAAAAGTTTTTGAAAACATAAACATTTAAGAGAGAGAAATAAATAATGATTATTAGCATTTAATGATAGCTGATTTTAGGGGATTCAGAAAGATATTTGGAACGGTTACCCATGATATGTGTCTCAATGCATCCAATCAGCTCTTTGCCTTTTCAGAAACGTGAACGCGTGTTCAGCCTCAGAAAACAGCTGATGACTGGATGATACTTGTTTGCTTGTGTGAACAGCACTTCTATCCTTGAATTGAAGCGCTCAGATCTTCATGGATAGATTCTAATACAATCTGCACTTCTAAGATTCTAAAAGAAGATTGATCAGAAGTTCACAGAGAAATAAACACAATTCTGAAGGTTAATATATAAAATTAAAACAATTTTATTCTGGACAGAGCTTCATGCTGAGATGTTTCAGAATGAAGTTGAACCTATCTTCAGAGAGTGGTTTTGTGAAAATATCAGCCCATTGATGGTCTGTGTTAATAAATTTTAAATTTAAAATCCTTTCTGAATATAGTCCCTAATAAAATGATGTTTTATTTCTATATGCTTAGCCCTAGAATGCAAAATTGGATTTTTACTTAAGCAAATAGCAGAAGTATTGTCACAGAAGATAGGAATGTTACTCTCAAATATCTGGAAGTCCTCAAGTTGACTTTTCATCCAGAGCATTTGTGTGCTGCATCCAGTTGCTGCTATGTATTCAGCTTCTGCTATTGATAGAGCAATTGTGGATTGTCTTTTGCTGGACCATGAGATTAGATTTTCTCCTAGAAACTGGCAGCTTCCAGAAGTGCTTTTACGCTCTACTCTGTCTCCAGCAAAGTCAGCATCACAGTATCCTACTAAGCTGTAATCACTTGATTTTCTATAAAACAGACCCAGATTAGTAGTACCTTTCAGATACTTGAAAATTCGCTTAACGGCTGTTAAGTGAGATTCTCTAGGATCTGATTGGAATCTTGCACAAATGCATACACTGAATAAAATATCAGGCCTTGATGCTGTCAGATAAAGAAGAGAACCAATCATACCTCTGTAGACCTTCTGTTCTACCTTTTTGCTTACCTCTTCTCTTTCCAGAATGCACGTGGGATGCATTAGAATCTTTGATGGCTTACATTCTGAGAGATCAAATTTCTTCAGAAGTTCTCTGACATATTTGCTCTGATGGATGTAAGTTCCTTCTGGGGTTTGATTGAACTGAATGCCCAGAAAGAATTTCAGTTCCCCCATTAGGCTCATCTCAAATTCTGCCTGCATACACTTAGCAAACTTTCTTCCCAGAGAAGGTTTATTAGATCCAAAAATGATATCATCAACATAAACCTGACATACTAAAATGTCATTCTTAACTGTCTTACAGAATAAAGTTGTGTCCACTTTCCCTCTGGTGAATTCCTTTTCTAACAGGAAGTTACTCAGTCTTTCATACCAAGCTCTGGGAGCTTGTTTCAGACCATACAGTGACTTCTTTAGTTTGAAAACATATTCTAGATTTTTTGAACTTTCAAAACCAGGGGGTTGGTGCACATATACCTCTTCTTCTATATAGCCATTTAAGAATGCACTCTTAACATCCATCTGATACAGAGTGATGCCTTTATTAACAACAAATGAAATTAAAAGTCTGATAGATTCTAACCTGGCGACTGGAGCAAAGGTTTCTGTATAGTCTATCCCCTCTTGCTGACTATAACCTTGTGCTACCAATCGTGCCTTGTTTCTGATGACTTCACCTTGTTCATTCAGTTTGTTTCTGAACACCCATTTTGTTCCAATGACGTTGAATCCTTTTGGTTTGGGAACTAGATCCTATACGTCATTCCTTGTGAATTGATTCAGCTCCTCTTTCATTGCTAAAATCCAGTCATTGTCCAGAAGTGCTTCATCAATTGAAGATGGTTCAATCAGAGAAACAAGTCCCATGAGAGATTCTTCAGAGTTTCTGAAGCTAGATCTTGTTCTGATTGGATCTTCTTTTCTTCCTAAGATTGTTTCTTCTGGGTGATCCATGCTGCTTCTGGATGGTATTTTTTGAAGTTGATCAACAGAAGGTGCTGGATTGCTTGCAGTGCCTCTTTCTGATGTTGAGGGAGTGTCTCTGTTAAGAGCTTATGATGACTTGTCTTCAGTACCTGTGAATTCAACTTCCATACCTGCAAATACTTCATTCTGCTTTGACTTTTGAGAGTCAAGCTTATCATCAAAACGAACAACGATTGATTCTTCAACAATCTGTGTTTCTGTATTGTATACTCTGTACCCTCTTGAGCGTTCAGAGTATCCTAACATAATACACTTTTGTGCTTTAGAGTCAAACTTGTTCAAATAATTTTTAGTATTCAAAATAAAATAAGTACATCCAAATGGATGAAAATATGAAATGTTGGGCTTTCTGTTCTTCCATAATTCATATGGAGTCTTTTCTAGAATAGGTCTTATAGAGATTCTATTCTGAATGTAGCACGCTGTGTTTATTGCCTCTGCCCAGAAGATCTTAGCAACGTTAGTCTCGTTGATCATGGTTCTAGCCATTTCTTGCAATGTTCTGTTCTTTCGTTCTACAACTCCATTTTGATGGGGAGTTCTAGGACAAGAGAAATCATGCAGAATGCCTTTGTCATTAAAGAATGACTCAAAATCTTTGTTTTCAAACTCTCCACCATGATCACTTCTGACTTTGACGATTCTAAGATCCTTTTCATTTTGAACTTGGTTGCAGAAGGTGACAAACACAGAGTGTGACTCGTCCTTGTGTCTTAAGAACTTTACCCATGTCCATCTACTATAGTCATCTACGATTACTAACCCATACTTCTTGCCACTGACTGAAGCAGTCTTAACTGGTCCAAATAAGTCAATGTGCAGAAGTTCTAATGGCTTAGAGGTGGAAACAACGTTTTTAGATTTGAAAGCTGGTTTTGCAAACTTGCCTTTCTGACATGCTTCACACAGAGCATCTGAATTGAACTTCAGGTTAGGAAGTCCTCTGACCAGATTGAGTTTGTTAATCTGAGATATTCTTCTCATACTAACATGTCCCAATCTTCTGTGCCAGATCCATTGCTCGTTGTTAACAGACAGAAGACACTTTACATTCTGACTTTTCAGTTCAGAAAGTTTGATTTTATAAATGTTGTTTCTCCTCTTTCCATTAAATAGGATAGTCCCATCTTTCTGACTAACAGCTTTGCATGAATTTTGATTAAAGATTATATCATAACCGTTATCACTTAATTGACTTATGGATAACAGGTTATGCATTAATCCATCTACTAATAAAACATTACTTATAGAGGGAAGATTTACATTACCTACTGTTCCAGAGCCAATGATCTTTCCCCTCTGATTGCCTCCAAATCCTACATGGCCTCCAGGCTTAAGTTCCAGGCTTTGGAACATATGCTTTCTTCCCGTCATGTGTCGTGAGCAGCCAGAGTCCAGGTACCATTACTGGTGTTTTTGCTTTGCTGCTAAAGATATCTGCAACATGTATTATTTTATCCTTAGGTACCCATATTTTCTTGGGTCCTGATTTATTAGTTTTACCAAAACTCTGGTTGAATTTTGGTTTGACAGAATAATTACTACTAGTATATTTGATGTCGTGTGTGTGCCCATATACAAAGTGAGAATCAAGTGGAGTGCGTTTTATAACTAAATCCATGGCATTCTTTGGTGTAGTTACCTTACCTTGGTATCCTATTCCTTTTCTGCCATTTCTGCTAACTCCATAGATCATTGAAGCCATTTTACTTCTATCTATGTTTTTAGCTAGAAACTTCTGAAAGCTGTGATCATACTCTTTGATGATCTCATCAGCACTGCTGGGAGTTTCGGGAATTATTTCATTCTGAGAGTTTTGCAATAGATTTTCTAATTTTGAAACTTTATCTTTCAACTCAAAATTCTCCAATTTGAGGCTCTCAGTTTTATCAGAGTCAGAAGCAAGATTCCTTTTCAGGTTTCTGAATTTGACTCTGATCTGCTGATATCTTTCCAGAATTTCATTAAGGCTTTCAGCTAGTTCAACCTTAGTAAAGTTTATAGCAAAGTCAAGAAATACCTCTTCTGTGTCTGATTCAGAGTCTGATTCAGAAGCTTCACTGTCTTCTGTTATGTTTGCCATGAGAGCTATGTTTTCTCTCTCATCATCTGATTTTGAGTCAGCTTCAGATGTGTCAGAGTCATCCCATGTAGCCATGAGACTTTTCTTCTTTTCCTTGCCAAACTTCTTTTTGGGCTTTTCCCTCTGAAGCTTTGGGCAATCACTCTTGTAGTGTCCTTGCTCGTTACATTCATAGCAGATGATGTCTTTGTTATTTGGCTTTCTGCTTCCTGAAGAGCCTTCAGATCTTCTGTGTCCATAGGAGGATTCTGACCTTCTGTATCTGGAGGAAGATTCATTCTGATTTTCTGATCTTCTGGGATTCCTGAACTTTCTTTGCCTCTGCTTCCATAGTTGGTTCACCCTTCTGGAGAGGAGAGATAGTTCATCTTCTTCTGATGAAGACCCATCAGAGGTTTCTTAACAGCCTGCAAAACTTTGGAGTTAGATTTTCTATTAGATTTTAAAGTTAATGGCTTACCTTGCTTTTGAGGTTCATCTACTTCTAGCTCTATCTCGTGACTTCTGAGGGAGCTGACAAGTTCCTCCAGAGAGATTTTGTTGAGATCCTTAGCTAGCTTCAGCGCTGTGACCATTGGCCTCCACTGTTTTGGCAAGCTTCTGATGATCTTCTTAACATGATCAGCACTGGAATACCCTTTGTCCAGAACTTTGAGACCAGCAACCAGAATTTGAAATCTTGAGAACATTGTTTCTATTGATTCACTTTCTTCCATCTTGAATGCCTCGTACTTCTGAATGAGCGCAAGAGCTTTGGTTTCTTTGACTTGAATGTTGCCTTCATGCGTCATTCTCAGAGAGTCAAACACATTCTTTGCAGTGTCTGTGTTTGATATCTTTTCATATTTAGAGTAAGAGATGGCGCTGAGAAGAATTTTTCTGGCCTTGTGATGATTTTTGAAATCACGCTTTTGTTGATCAGACATTTCTTTCCTGTCAATCTTCTGACCACTTCCATTCACTGGGTGCGTGTATCCATCAGTCACCATATCCCACAGATCAGAATCATGGGCCATAAAGAAGCTTTCAATTCTGTCTTTCCAGTAATCAAAGTTCTCTCCATCGAAGACTGGAGGTTTGCCACTGAATCTGTCTCTTTCTTCATTGTTGTCATTGCTGATGTTTTGATGTGGTCCTGCCATAGTGTTTTTCTAATGCTGGATCTTGTACTGACACGGTTAAGTGTTATAAGCTCAGAACCAGATGCTCTGATGCCAATTGAAGATGTGAAAAACACAAGAAGTGGGGTTGAATTCTAAAACTTAAAATCAGATGCAGACAACACGATATTTTTATCCTGGTTCGTTTGATCTCAAACTACTCCAGTCCACCCGCCAAGGTGATTTCGCCTCTCTCCAACGAGGTCTTAATCCACTATATTCAACTGAATACACAACTGCTTTAACAACTGTTAAAGCCTTCTTGAGTCTAACCACAGACCGGTTTATCTCAAGGAATTTCTCTTACAGATAAATGAACAAAAGTGTGTTTGATGTTTTCTAGAAAAACTATATATCACAATTGTGATAATACACAATATTAAGCTTAGATTTAAAACTGGATTGCTAGAGCTATAGAGTAAGCGTGGTTGAAAGCTTTAGCAAAAATGAGAGCGTGAGTGAGGATTAGCTTTTTGCGCGTATATGCGTGAAGAGTATTGGCCATTTCTTTTCTCACTGACTTGTTTAAGTAGCCTAGGAATAGATACGTTGCTGTCCATAAATCCATTTCAATGCTCATAATGTTCTTTCCTTTTTGAGAAGATCTTTGTCTTGGAATAAAGCCGTTGGTAATTAATTTGTCTTGAATGCATAGTAACGTTGACACTTCAGAGTGCTCTGCTAATGATAATCAGAGTGTTCTTGGCTTTAGCTTATTCTTAAGCTTCTGAGTGATGATGACATGGTTAGGATCTTGATCAGAATCAGAGTATATTATGCGCAGATTCTGTTCATCAGGCTTCAGCGTAGCACATGTTATTTGATCTTATGATACTGACATATCTTCTGATGTTGATGTTGATACTGATATTCTGATGCTAATTCCATCAGAGTTTCTGTAAATACACAACATAATTTTAAGTAGCATATAAGTCTTATAAATCTCATAATTTATTTAATCTTGTATTTTGTTATCATCAAAACTCTAACTGAGAGTTGTAAAATCAAACTATGTTCTAACACATTGAAGCTGCACCAGGATTTTCTTTCATTCATTAAGAATTGAAGTTGAATTGGAATCATTGTTTGGTTAACTTTCATTAAGTTTTCTAAAAGTGTTCAAATAAATCAAGGTGTTTGAAACTTGTAAGAAAATCAATTGTAGTTGGACTATTTGAAATTGAAATTGCAAGTTTGTCTTGGATTTTTGAGAATTTGAAGTTGTTAGTTCAAGTGGTTCAAATTTATTAAGTTTGTTAAGATGCAAAAATTCAAAATTCATGTGCATTCCTTGAAATTAAAATCACTTTGGAAAAGTGAAACACCATGGTTTTATAATATCTCATATTCAAACCATTCAAAGTCACGTGCAAGATCATAGTACAAGGCCATTTGGAAATTACATTCTCATCCATTATTCAAGATATACAACATTGCAAATTTTCAAGAAGCTTAAAAAGAGACAAATTGCAAGGAAATTTTCTAAAATCCTAAGCCTATGATTAAACCTTGATCCAATTTTCCAACTTCAAGCTTCATCCATGATGCTAAAAGATTAAAAAATAATCATAATTTCATACAAGTTCTATTACATGAGGAAAATTACACAAAAAATTCTAAGCTACTTACGAAGCCATGAACCAAAATCTAAACCTATGATAAGCGTTTTTAAGCTCTTGGTCTTCAAATTCTTCATGTTCCAAACTTTTTTTCCATGCTCCAACTTCACCAAACTTGCGATGCCTTTGCTAAACTCTTCGACTTGTCCCAGCTCTAAACCTTGTCGTGACCAACGTGTGCGCATGAACCAAGTTCAAGACTGCAATAATCAGCCCTGTCTTGTTTCAATACTTTGCATCAGTTTAAGGTATAAAATTTTTTAGCAACTAGTAAACTCCTCTTGATAGATGAGTGCTCGCATCGAGTTAACCGAATGTAGGATGGGAGAACATCATGGATAATGGGTGGGTACAAATGATTTTGAGCCTTAAATCTTTTTTTCTCAAACCCTAAACCAAGCCACGTTACAATCCTTAAAAGTCCTAACTGAAGCATGGGTTACTTCGAAAGCAATATTGTAAAAGATAGTACGGTAATATGACTCCTATGAGGCTTGCTAAAACATTTGAGTTGGTATCACACCATCTTTTACTTTCTTTCACACAGAAAAAATTCGTTGTTACAACATCTTTTCAATAAAAGCTTTTAAGCTTCAAGACAAACACATGAGATTTGCATTAGAATTATCATTCTCATAATAAACATTATTTGCATGTAAACAAGTGTTTAACATCAAGTGAACTTGCATAATGAGAATCAGATGAAGAGTTTGATTATCCTGAGGGATACATTGCTTCGCAAATCCGTTAAAGAGCAATTAAATATGAAGAATGATCTTAATCTGAGACAGACCTTCTAATGACGTTGTTGAGTGAAAGAATACCAGTTTGAAAAATGATCAGAATTTGATTGTTGGAAATCTTGATGATTGCAAAAGTATGATTTCCTATAGGTCTTCGTTCAGTAATGGTGTAGTACTTTCAGTTGATCCCAAGGGATAGATTGCTTCAAGTATCTATTTAAGCATAAAGTAGCTCAGGTTGAGATGCATCATTGTGTAGTAACTTGCATTCAAATTTGATCTTGTTTAGGGGTATGGTTGTGAAGTACCCTACTCTCAAGATGTAAGTCAATCACCCTAAGAGAGATGTTGTTTTCAAAAGCTTCTCATTCCTCTGTGAGCATGACGCGAGGAAATAGATTGTCAAGACTCTGTTGATCAGGGGCAACATATGTCAATGTCATTACTTTGTTGAGCAGGGACGGAAGTATCTCAAAGTTTGATTACCCTAAGGGGCAGAAACAATTGAATACTCTATTGAGTAAGAGTTTAGTCAATCTGGGCCAGTTATGTCAAGACTCGAAGAATCTCTCAAATTACTGAGTAATCAGGGGAAATCACCCAAGCATGGTCGGAGCCATCTCCAACTCTGGTTAGTCAGAGGCAGTGTTCCAAAGTTCATAATCCTGGGGAAGACTATTCATGATCACATATCTCAGGAAGTCCTCTCGAGGAAAATTTCTTCAAAGTCTCTACAGGTTACGCCAAGGCAGAATGTAGGGGCATTTCCTCCTCTTCAAGAGTTAATAAGGTTAAGTTTAGGTGCAGGATAAATAACTTGTAAGTTCGAAGAGCATGTCGAGAAGCCAGGATCATTATCCTCAATAGAAGTCAGAATTTTTATCCTCGACAGAAGTCAGAATCATTATCCTCGATAGATATCAGATTTAAGTCCAGGTTATTGGTATTCTTCAGAAGAAGTCAGAAGGCTCTATTATTTGAGTTCCCATTAGTTATATTTGCCTCGACACTTTGCATATAGTAATCATCATTACATTACATTGCATCCTCAAAAGCACGTAGCATTTCCATTGATATAGAGCATTATGCTAAAAATATCAAACATGCATTAAAGCATAAGCCAGATTCAAGTATTTCTCAAGCATCCTTTCTTCCCCAATTAGGATGGTGGAACCTCTCCTACGAGAATTTTATCCATAAAAAAATCCCAAATGGTATTCCCCGCACATTTTCCTCAAATCATATCTTCTTGTTGTTGTTATCTGCAAGCATTATTGACCCCGTGTCATTCTATCCATAATCCAATCCATATACCAAGCGTATTGCTTTAAGAAAACTCTTGTTGCAGTATTTTTACCCATTGTTTGCCTTTGTTGTTAGAGTGTGAGTCAGAGTTGGTGTATAACTTCATTTTCTTCTCAATTATTTAAGTATACATACTTTGTCTGCGGTAATTCAGATGATTGCCACTCTTAAAGAATTGCACCCCGCCTTTGGCCTGAGGGATAATGTAGTTATTGCGCTTTTGAAAAAATCAATAACCTCTTATAAGTCTAACTTAGGTTGGAAATACTTATCCATAGTCCCCTTTGGTTGGTATCTTTTTCATTTGTAAGTTCGCCTTCGATCGATGTTCTGTTCAAGATTCAATGTCTATTTCGTATCCCCAATTAAGTTTTCCTGTGATTAAATTTCTTTTCTTAGGAGTCTACCTTCGGCTAGTATTCCTTGTTAGAGTCCTCTTTGGTTGGTCTCTTTCATGTATATGTCTTTCCTCGGCCTGACATATATTGTTTATGCCTTCCCTCGGTCTGGCTTATTTTTCAAAAAAAAACTTTTGATTAAGAGTCCCCTTCGTTCGGTCTCTTTCTGTTATATGTCTTCCCTCGGCCTGACATATATCCAATATCTTTGTTAAGATTCTACCTCAGGCTAACCTTCTTTCATTGTAAGATCGCCATTGATTGAAGTTCTTTTCTTAGGAGTCTACCTTCGGCTAGTATTCCTTGTTAGAGTCTCCTTTGGTCGGTCTCTTTCATGTATATGTATTCCCCTGGCTTGATATATATTGTTTATGCCTTCCCTCAGCCTGTAATTTTTTTCCAAAAAAAAGATATCTCTGTTAGGGTCCCTTTCGGTCGGTATCTTTGTTTTATATGTCTTCCCTCGTATTGACATATGTTATTTATATCTTTGTTAGGAGTCCATCTTCGGATAATAATCCTTGTTAGAGTTCCCTTCGGTCTGTCTCTTTCATGTATATGTCTTCCTCCAGTCTGACATATACTGCATATGTTTTCCCTCAGCCTGAGATGTTTTCCCAAAGTATCTCTTGTTAGAGTCCCCTTCGGTTGGTCCCTTTATTTTATATGTCTTCCCTCGGTCCGACACGTATTATTAATATCTTTGTTAGGAGTCTAACTTCAATTAGTATTCCTTGTTAGAGTCCCCTTCGGCCAGTCTCTATCCATACGCCTTCCCTCAACTTGGTGTATATTTCCAACATTTGTGTGTCTTCCCTCA
Organism: Vicia faba; assembly: GCA_948472305.1. NCBI lineage: Eukaryota > Viridiplantae > Streptophyta > Magnoliopsida > Fabales > Fabaceae > Vicia > Vicia faba. The sequence goes on from OX451739.1 coordinate 1,210,865,378, forward strand.
GCTTGACATACATTTCTAACGTTCAGTTGATCTCTCTCCTGTATATGCATTCCCTTGGTCTGTCATATACTTCCAACGTCTGTTTGGTCCCTTTCCTGTATGTGTCTTCCCTCGGCCGACATATATCTCCAATGTGATTGGTATCCTTTGGGCAGGTCTAGTTTAACTAGTCTCTCCGTTCAAGTCCAATTTGATTAGAAACCTATTCATATCCAATGTTCCATTACCCCTCAGCAGGTCTAGTTAATTAGTTATTTCTTTTCAAAATCCAATTTGATTGGTAATCTTTTCAAACCTAACAGTTTTTGAATGTTCTTCTATGAAGTAGAAGGCGAAGCTTCTTTTGTGAAGTAGGAGGTGCTCCAAATTTTAGTTTCTGATTTCTCTCTCGTGAAGTAGGATATTGTTGTACCCCAAAATTTGCTCTCTCACTTATCAAGAATTTTCTCACAAGATCTCCTTGGATTCAAGACTGCACTAGGGTTTGATCAGCTCAAGACACCTTCTTAGGCACTGATGACCAAAAATTAGGGTTTGAGTTTGCACAAGTATTTCTGAACTATCAATGCTTAATATGACTTTCATGGACCATTATGGACCCCCAAGATTACTCATGTCAAGTTTCAAGCCTTGGATCACACTTTTGATCAATCAATTGAACAGTTGACCTAAAAAATCAGCTGTATTGGGGAAAAAGTCAACCATGGCCAATTTACAGTCAAACCTCATAAATTTAGATCCACATCAACATTTTAAACCCACATGTATCATTTGATCAAGTTTGGACCACAATTCCTCAAGAAGTTTGATCAAATCTCCAAAAGGGCAAAATGGTCAAAATTAGGGTTTTGACTGGGAAAGGGCAATTTCTGATTTTTGACCTAACAAATGTTCAATTGGTTTAAGACATGATCTCAAGAGTCCAATTTCATCATTTTTACCTAATGACATTGTGATACGGTGGGAGAACTGACTTGAGGGTTTTGCGTTTTATCGCAAATGTTGCGGTTAGCAAGAGTCGCCACTGACTTTTCTTGAGTTCGGGGGGTAGATTATGAAAAGGGAAGGTATTATCACCCTTTTCATCCATGGTTTTCCATGGGCTCTTAGTTACTTGCTTAGATCACTTGCTTTTGTTTGTTTGAAATTGTGCTTTGTGTGGTTTTGAAAGTATTTTTTTAAAAGAGGCCATTTGTTTAGGCAATCTTTGTAATGATTCTTGTTCGTAAGAATGTATACAAAGATGTTTGTCTTTTTGAAAATGTTTTCAAGATTTGTAAGATGTTTTGAAATGTGTGTGTTTGTTTTGAAAATAGCAAGGATAGTTGTTTGAAATTGAGCAAGTAACTAGAAGCTATCTACCTACTCAAATGTCTTTCTTATGCATTTTTTATTCCTTTGACATTGTTGTATTACCATTGATTTGGTAAACGACCCTATCTTTGGATGTAAACAGGACAGGCGTGGGTCATCGTATAACCATGATTAGTAATGTTGCAAAGTATCTTAGTATTTTTGAGGGACTAAGATCATTTTATAAGGCAACTTTGAATAGCGTCATCGAGGGACTATGATCTTTTAATTTTGTTTGTTTTACCAAGATACTTTGCATGCGTAACATGGCTATTTTTGTATAAGGCAACCAAGTGGAGAAACCCTAAGGGTGTTTGTGTGCAAGTGTATTTGATTGCATACATGATTTTATCTTGAATTAGGATTTTCTATTTCATTGATTTTATCTTGCCATACATATCCTAATTGCTAGCATTTACACTTGAAAGCGATAAAAATGCGGAAATGTAAAGTCCTACGCTATTACAATATTTAGGGGGGTGGGGGATACACACTTATGAATGGGGAATCAAGCGAGAAAAATAAAGAAAAATAACAAGGGGAAGAAAAAAAGAAAGAAGGAGGGGATCATCGTGCTTCTGAAAAGAAGTCAGAAGTTCTGACCCTGGCCTGCTGCAGGATATCAACCTGTTAGAGAAAATGTATAGGTCAGAACTTCTGACCCTGGTGCGCTGCAAAACAGAAACCTGTTAGTGAAACTGTATGGGGTCAGAAGTTCTGACCATGGTGGGCACATAGTAATTTTCAGAAGTTATGATATTACTGATGACAAAACAGGCCTCAGAAGTTCTGGCGCCAAAGTCAGAACTTTGTCTCCCCCTGTGCTAGTCAGAACATCTGCAATTTGGTTATTTTTCCATAAAACAAAAGGCATGCCTAGGACAGTTTAAGCAAGTATCATAATGTTTCAGAAGTCAGAACCAAAAGTCAGAGGCAAGTTCTGTACTGATTCAGTCTCTACTTAGGCATACAGATGTGTGAAAATCTCAGAACATGCACAACATCAGAAGTATGATGTCTACATTGTGTTTTGAGCATGCAAATCTGATGATGCTTAAGCAGTGTGGTGAGAGTCAGCAGGTGCTTACCTTGTTGTTTGGAAGAAATTCTGTGAACTGGGGTTAGCCTTAACTCAGATAGTATTCTGGACAGGTTCTTTGAATGGATGGATGGTATATATATGAGTCAGAAAATTGTATGGGTGTTTCTTAGTCAAGAAATACTTTGATAGCAAATTGGGTTTGAAAGCAGGAGGTTCAAAGTTGTGTTTAAGACTCTTGAAACACTAGGAATTTTAGCAGAGTTTCAAGTAGTTTTCTTGCTAAAAATTTTTGTTTTCTTTTCTAGCAATTTTTTCTGAGGTTGGACCGCCCCTTTTCAATGGACAATGGTGCTCTATTTATAGGCAAAGCTTTGTGGGTTTTTTAAACGTTAAGTGGCGCCAATACCATGCAATAGATGCTGACTTACTCTTGAAGAAAAGTTCATAAAAAGTTGTGATGATTGACAGCTTTTAGCCTATGCTGGGTTAGTAAGCGAGGATTGAGGAAAAGTGACACCCATGAACGAAAAGTAGCACATGAACCCATACCTAAATCTGCACAAGAGTGTAGTTATGCTGCACGTGGAGAGACCCTTTGGACAAATGCTCAAAAGTGGTTGTGAGCATTAATGAGCATTAAATGGTGATGAGATTGGTCAAGACTAAGAAATCTTGTAATATGAGATTTGCATCATTACTTAAATCTGAGCCAACAGTTCCTACTTCAGCATAAAACTCACTCAAATTCTGATCTTAGTATCCTGCTTCCTCAGCAAATTCTGAGGGTTCTCTAGACTTTCCAGTATGTTCTTTTGATTTGTCTCTGAAAACTTTGGACTTAGAGATTCTGCTTCAGTGTAACACCCAATCTTCTGACCCCCTTACCTTCTGATTCCAACATGTTCTGAAGGAGTTTTCAGGCTTCATTGCTTTCTTTGCATTCCTCTAGAAAACTTTGACTGAACTTGCGTAACTGCCGAAAAAGCCATGTTCTGATTGAAGATTATGTGCTGGACCATGTTTACAACTTCTGACTGAGTTGGCGTAGCTGCTGAAGAGCCACATTCTGACTGAATGTTATGTGCTGAGCCAAGTTTGCAACTTCTGACTGCTCCTGCCTGGAGGTTGGTTCAGAAGTTCTGAAGTGTCATCATTTTTTTCTTAAATACTTTAGAAAAAATTCTAAGTATTTAGAATTTAACTTTTCCAAGGCAAAACTTTACTTTTGAGTTTCTTTGACGAAACAAACTTCATATTCCAACATTTCTTGATGAAATATGATTTTTGTGTTTTGGTTTTGATCCAAAAACCAAAGTTTGACTTTTTAGCTTGCAAATGACCACTTTGCCATTGTAAATGGCTTGCTTGGAAATAAATAATAATTCAAAGCTTGGATTTGCTTAAGAGAAAACTTTGAGAATCCAGGATGATTTCCTGGAGAATGAGAGGGCAAATTTTGGGGTACAACAGACATGGTTTCAAACATTGCAAGTCCATTGGATTGACAGATGAATTTTGCAGTCAACTGATCAAAAGCCAATTGTATACTGAAAAGTAAAACTTTGACTTTTTGGTCAAATTCAAGTGCCAAAGATCACAATTCATCAAAACATGTCAAAATATGAAACTTATTCATCAAGAAATTAAAAAGTCAAGATTTCATTTTGAAAAGTCAAAATTTCTAAACTTAGAAAACTTTGTGTGTTGAAAATTCATGTTTTTTCATAACTTTGAGCCAAATTTTCACCATGATGCAAGATGATTGAAAAGAAACGTCCAACATGAAAGTTGCATATCTCCACGAAATCTACAACTTTGCTTCACACAACTTCTTCCAAAAGTGTTTGGATCTCAAGTTATAATTTCAAGAACATAGGGTCATGAAACTAAACACTTAGTGAAATTTTGCCCTAATTTGGTCAGGATTTTGACTCAACTTCATGACACTTTTTCATATAGTTCCAAGGAGAATCTTCAAAAGCTGTTAAAAGATGGGTTTTAGAGCACATTGCAAGATTTCCAAAATGTCCAAGAACTCCTTGAGATAATTCTTGAGTATGGAGAATCGAAGAGAGGAAGTTGGTGTTTTGTCACTTGAATTACAAGGCATTTTGTGATGAACAAGAATTCAATTTCAAACCTATGCTGCACAATCTTGTTTTGCAGGCCTCTAAACCTCAAGATCTCTCCATAATCAGAAGATTACACTTGCTTTTGAGCTATTATCCAAGTGTTCCAAGCATTGTCCAAGCCAATTTGCCATTTTAGGAAGAAAGTTACCATTCCATTCTTGAAAAGTTGCTTTAATCACAAAGTCAACTTGTCTTGAGCTCCTAACTTATTCTTTCTGCACACGCAACCCCTATAAACCAAAATCAAGGTGTCTAAGGCCTGAAGAAGCTCAGGACATGCTTGTACAATACTTGAGATTTGTCATTTCACTTTTCTTAAAAAGCAAGTTATAAAGCCATAACCCTATAACTCAGAAGCTTGTGCTCTAATCTTTTCCATACATATTAACAAGTCAATTGCAACACAACACATGTTTTCACAAGTCTTAAAAAACTCCCAAGCATCTTGCTGCACAGAACTGCCCAAACTTGACAGTTTTGAGCAAAAACACACCATCTCCATTTCCACTCGTGCATTTTGAAAACTAATCATCCAAACACCTTCCATACATCATATCAAAGTGATCCAGGCCCTCATTTCCTAACTGTAACTCCTCCATCATCATCCACCATTTTAAAAACTGAAGCTTGCAACTTGACTTGAGTAGGGAGTTCCAGCCATCCTCAAAGCAAAGTGGGAGTTGGAACACATTCAAAGAGGTCCAGGCAAGCTATAGAAATCATCAGGCCATCATAAAGGTTGCTCAAACTCTATACACGACTCCAGCTGCAAGAGGTAAGTTTTCAAACTTCTATCTCTTCATACAGGCATCATTTGAGTTTGGTTTGTGAAGATAAAATGTAGATACCATTGCCACAAAGCTGTACATATCCATAGTTTACATTTATATGGTCTGGGCTTAGAGAATTTTAGGGTTGAAGTTTTCTGAAATTTTTAGGTTTTTAATTAGGGCTAGAAAAATTCTCATTCATCTTTGATTGTTAGCTTAAGTTGTTTATATGTTTGGATTCGTGGGAAAAAATGCCACAACTTTCATGTTTGAACTTTTCATTTTAGTTGAGAGATGAAGAAGATATAGGTCCTTTGGCTGGAGGTTGAAGATGAAGTCTTCATAACACGTTTTGTCTTATATATTTATTGTTTCATTTGTATTAACGGATGTATAGCCACCCCAGTGGTAAGGCAGCACGCTGGTAATCAGGAGGTCATGGATTCGAGCCTAAGCGCGCGTTGCCTTTTGCTTTTTTCTCTCATTTTTACATTTTTTTTGTTCTTTCCAGCGCGCATGGGCCTTCCTCCTCCTGGGCTTGATTTTTTTCTAACATTCCCCCCCTGTTTCATATTTACACCCTAGCCCAATTTTATTTTATTTCTTCATTTTATTTATTTTCTCAAATATATTTTCTAAATACTAAAAATGATAAAAATACAAAAAATAATATTTTATATTTTGACTTATTTTATTTTATTTTTCCATAAATAAAAATATTTTTTATTCTTCATACTTTACTAATTTATTTAAGTAAATCTTATAAACTTAATTAATATTGTATTATTTATTTATTTTTCTTCACACCATTTAAAATATACTATTTTAATACCAAAAAGACTAAAAATATTTTATAATGCTATAAATATTTTCAAGATAAAAAAATGCCAAAAAAATACTTTTCTTAATCTTATTTTCTTTTGATTAATTAATAGAATTAGGGTTTTCACCTAAAATCTTTTCTCAATAATTTTCAAACTTAATAAACTATTTTCTTTATTTTATTAGGTTAAGGTAAAATTCCTTTTCATAAAACATCAAACAAAATATCCATTTTCTTCACATTTACCTTCTTGCATATTTAATTCATCTTGTGCATTATTTATTTCAATTCTTGTATAAATTCAATTTGGTTGTAATAGAATAATTAGGGTTTAATTTCTTACAATCCTCATTTGTAATTTGTACACCCCCTCCCACAAATGTTGTAATAGCATAGTAACTTTAAATTCTGCAATTTATCCCTTTATATATAATTGCTAGTAATTAGGGTTTGTATGGAAAGACTTAAAACCAATAAATAGCAAACCCTAATTCAAGACTAAATCAAGCATGAAAACAATACATTTGCACACAAGCACCCCTAGGGTAAAATCCACTTGGTTGCCTTATAAATAGCCATATTACGCATGTGATGTATCTTAGCAAAAACAAGCAAAAATACAAGATCATAATCCCTTGATGACGCTATTTAAGTTGCCTTACAAATGATCTTAGTCCCTCAAAAAAGAATGCTAAGATACCTTGCAACATTTCTAATCATGATTATACGATGACCCACGCCCGTCCCATTTACATCCAAAGATATGGTTACTTGCCAAATCAATGGTAAGATGACAATGTCAAAGGAAATAGGAAATGAACATGAAATACTTTTGAGTAGGTAGAATGCTCCTAATTATTTGCTCAATTTTAAACAAAACATCCTTGCTATTTTCAAAACAAACACCTACACATTTCAAAACATCTTACAAACTTGAAAACATTTTCAAAAGATCAACATCTTTGTATACATTCTTACGAACGAGAATCATTACAAAGATTGCCTAAACGATGGCCTCTTTACAAAAATACTTTCAAAAACCACACAAAGCACAATTTCAAACAACAAAAGCAAGTGATCTAGCAAGTAACTAAGAGCCCATAGAAAACCATGGATGGAAAGGGTGCTAATACCTTCCCTTTTCATAATCTACCCCCCGAACTCAAGAAATAATCTCAAAGGTTTTTCCTGTGCTTTTTCACCTTTCCTTTTGGATAAAAGAAAAGTCGATGGCGACTCTTGCTAACCGCAATATTTGAAATCAAACGCATAACACCCAATTCATTTCTCCCACCGTATCACAGAACTGGAGATTCTGCTGGGGAAAATTCTAAAAGTGGGGTTACCTTAGGGATATATCACATTTACTTGCTTACATTGTTTGACTTGTATGCTTTACATTATGGTTCTTTGTTTGGGTTTTAATCCTCTACCCAAATTTGGGATACATTATAGGTAAGTAGCAATACATTGTGGAAACTGGGCGGGGTATACCGACATGGTCTAAACAATAGCTACGTTAGTGCGACATATTTGTGGGTACCGATAGCCTTTGAGTTAATCAAACAGAATATAGGGTTGTTGAGTGATGTCATGAAGCACTGATGAAACTTTAGAACCTTTACTTGACCAACTTTTCCATTTAGGATGTAGTGAGATGACCGGCTTTGATGCAGTCCGAAGTTGGTAGATACTCGATACTACACTCATTGAGGTTTGGTTTCTTGGGATATTTCGGTCGCCATTAAAGAGGCTTGTGCTGAAACAATGACCAAAGAAACAAACCAGTGATATTGAGCTCCTTAGAACCCGATTATTATTACTAGGACGAGTTTGAGCCAACTAAACTTCAAGAGGGTACTTACCTATGAAACTCCATGTAAGCCTAAACCTAAGGATCTATTTGCTTTGTTTGTATATACATACTTGTACATAACATCATGAACATCATGGACATCATATACATTCACTAACCATTTCAAGGATTTTTGGGATTCATCTTTGTTCTTGTTTTGTAGGATATGGATTCACTTCGCAGGAAAACTATTCAAGTCAATCTTGTAAGGATACCTCCACAACTCATGGAGCTAGCTTCGAGGATTCCTGAAAACTATCCATTCATCGAGAGATATGGTAGCCTACTCAACTTGGTCACCTCTAACACAAATGAGGACATGATGAAAGTGCTCTTTCAGTTCTTTGATCCTTTACACCATTGCTTCACATTTCCTGACTATAAGTTTGTGCCTTCTTTGGAAGAATACTCCCAACTCTTGAGGATTCCCATTCTAAATCAACTACATTTCAATGGTACGAAAAGAGACCCAAAGCCAGAAGAGATTGCTCAAGCTCTACACTTGCACTCATCTGATGTCACAACTCATTGGGAAACAAGGAGTGGTGTCAAAGGTTTCCTAGCAAAGTTCCTGTTTGAGAAAGCCCAAAGCTGTTGGAATTCTTTGGATCTGCAAGCCTCTGAGGAAATTGTGGCTCTCCCCATCAATGGGATGGTGTTGTTTCCAAATCCTGACCAACTCATAGATGTGAACACCGTCAAAATCTTCATATCCTGCAACCCGGTGCCTATATTACTAGGGGATATCCTACAATCTTTTCACACTCGTGCAATGAGGAAAAGAGGTGTCCTTATGTGTTGCACTCCTCTCTTGGAAAGATGGTTTATTTCGCATCTTCCCGCGATCTGTATTAAAGAATGAGCAAGGTTTAAGGTGGTTACAAAGGTTGATGACGCTTAAACATTCAGACATTCATTGGTGCTCCCGATCCGTAGAGAATGTTACTATTGTCGACCATTATAGAGAATTTCCTAATGTCCCTTTACTTGGCATTAGGGGAGGTATCACCTACAACCCCTGCTTAGCCTTAAGACAGTTTGGTTACACCCGAAGGGATGGCCCGCACGAGATGCTGATTCAAGGTTTGGTATTTGACTACGACAACGACGATCAAGGTCTTCGCCGAAGATTTATCCTAGCTTGGAGGATGTTAAACAAGGTAGATATAAAGACTTTGGGGCATAAAAATTCTATCCCTCTTGAGCCTTACCTCAAATGGGTACAAACTCGTGCTCAGAGTCTTATGATGCCTTACCCTTCCATCCTCCTGGTAATCATTGAGCCTGTCATGGAAGGAGATGTTCCATACACTATCCTACATCCTGACATGCCTACCTATCTTGAAGACCTACAAAGAGATTGGATACAACTCAAGAGGGATCGAGATACCTTCGAAGCCCAATTCTATACAAGCGAGATGAAGGTTTTGGAACTCACTAGGCTACTTCATGAGGACCAGACTCTGAATGCCTATATTGCACCAAAGAGGATGCACACTACCTTTTTTCTTAGAGTTTCTTGTATTTGTTTTGATCAAGAAGGAATTATTGTACTCAAGCTTTAATATATTAATATAACGTGTGTTTCCTTTTTGTCTAAAACAAATTTGAATCTTAAAATCCTTGAAATCATTGCATACGCATTTACCATTCATCATAACATAAGAAGGTTTCTTGGAATAAGTCTCCTCATCTCTCTACTGTTTATTTCAGTAAGATGGATCTCGAGAAAACGGTGAAGGATCTCCAAGCTTAGAATGCATAGTTTCAACAGTTGTTCTTAACTCTGGCCAAAGGACAAGAAGAGTTGAAGACTTTGCTAGTTGGGGAAAAGAAAAAGAAGACAAAGAAGGTAACCGGAGTCCTAAACATGGGAAGAAGATTTCATGGGCAGACAAGAAGGACCCTAGACTTTGCAACGACATCCGGTGAGAGAGACAATCAAGATGGGAAAGGCAAGAAAACAGTTGTCCCGTCAGAATCAGAAGAGGAAGAGGAAGAAGAAGACTATTCTGAAGAACAATACCCTCCAGCTAATGACAATTATAAACATCTCGAAGAGCGGTTGAGTGCAATGGAAATCCAAAAAGTGACTGGCTTGGACTTTGAGGAATTGGGTTTAGTATCGGGAATTGTCATTCCTCCAAAATTCAAAGCACCTGTGTTCGCCAAATACGACGGAGTTTCATGCCCTAAAATGCATCTCCGGTCCTATGTGAGGAAAATCTAGCCCCATACCGCTGACAAAGACTTATGGGTACACTTCTTCCAAGACAGTTTGTCTGGAACTCAACTTGATTGGTTTTATCAGTTAGAAAGAGCCAACGTTCATAACTGAGAAGATCTTGCTGCAGCCTTTTACAAACAATACCAATACAATGGTGATCTTGCGCCTACCCGTACTCAACTCCAGAGTATGGCTATGGTTTCCAATGAAGGTTTCAAGGACTATGCGCAAAAATGGAGAGACTTGGCTGGAAGATTTCAACCTCCCCTATCTGAAAGAGAATTAGTAGACATGTTTTTGGGCACCTTGTCTGGTCCCTTCTTCAATCACCTAATTGGTAGTTCATCGGCGGGTTTTACTGAACTGATATTGACCGGAGAAGGGGTAGAAGCCGGGATAAAGAGTGGAAAGATTTAGAAAGATATATCCTCTGCTGCTATAAGGAATCCATTTATCGGAAAGAACAAAGTGGTTGCTGTTTATCCTCAAAGAAATCAAGATTGGGCCGAACATCGTCCAATGGTGGGGGCTGTTATGATTCCTAAACATGCGGCTGATCAGCAAAGAAACAACCAACCAAGGATGGAAAGACCAGTCAGACAGTTCACCAGAATTAACATAACCCTATCTCAAGTATTGCCAGATCTATTAAGATCCAACCTGGTGACTTTGAAAGAAGCTCCAAAGAACCCTAACACAACATCTCATTACTATTATCCTAATGCCCGCTGTGCATGCCACTCTGAAAGTCCCGGCCATGACACTAATAACTGTTGGGCTCTAAAGAACAAAGTACAACACCTCATTCAAGCCAAAGAGATTAAATTCGATGCGCCAAAAAACCCAAATGTCATTTCTGCCCCTATGCCCAAACATGGCCATAATACCAATGCCATTGAAGAATATATGTTTATTACTTCAATTGATGAACTTAGGACTCCACTTTTGACTATTAAAGTAAACTTGTTGAATGCCGGTGTTTTCCCGAGCTGTGATGAAGGTTGTCATTTCTATTTGTCCTTACTAACCAGCTGTCCTTTGTTGAAAGTAGGCGTTCAATGCCTAATAGATAGCAAAGAAATTTTGTTTGAAAAAACTTCTGTTCCACCTGTTCCTTTTAAAGATGTTTCTATCATTACCATTTCCTCCAATTCTTCCAGGGTATCCACCAAAAGACCCGTTAGAATTACATCACTTCCGAAAGCAACTCCTTTGATAATTACAATGCCCGGACTAGTCCCGTATTCGTCAGACAAAACCATACCATGGAATTATGGACGGGATGTCTATTACCACAGTATCAAGAAAGATTGGCCAACCACCAAAGACTCAAGTTCTGAGAAAGTCGACTTCGATATCAGTAATATTGCTGGGACTAGCAAGATTACCCGAAGCGGAAGGATATTCTCTCCAGAAATTGCTCCCCCAAAAGCAGTTTCTGGACCCGTAATCATTCTTGTTGTTACTCCTCCAAAAGTTGTTCCCAGTCCTACAATCATCCCCGATAATATTCCAACTGACAAAGCTGATACAACCCCTATTATTACTCCTATTGACATTCCTGCTGCCGAGTCAACCGAGACCTGAGGTAAAAGCATTCTGATTGAGCCTGTCCAGACGAAGGCACAATCATTGGCTATCTCTAAGACCTCCCGGAAAGAGATGGAGGAAATTCTGAAGATCATAAAAAGAAGAGAATACGATGTAGTTGAACAATTGGGGAAAACTCCATCTAAAATTTCCATGCTGGCTTTACTACTATGTTCCGAGGCGAATGCAAAAGCCTTGGTAAAATTCCTGAAAACTGCCCATGTACCCCAAGAGACATCTGTCGATCAGTTCCAAGACTGTGTAGCCAGCTTGACTGTAGATAATGGTCTAGGTTTTTCGGATGCTAATTTAACGCCAAGAGGAAGGAAGCATAATGAGGCATTGCATGTATCAGTTGAATGTAGGGGCACAACATTGGCTCATGTTTTGGTGGACACTAGCTCATCTCTGAATGTATTGCCTAAAAAAGCTCTTGATAGGCTTGACTGTGAGGGATTGACATTGAAGCCAAGCAACATAGTAGTAAGGGCTTTTGACGGATCGAAAAAGATGGTGCATGTGGAAGTGGATATCCCCATAAAAGTTGGAACCCAAACGTTAGATTCAACATTTTATGTAATGGACATCCGCCCTTAATACTCCTTCTTGCTAGGCCGACCATGGATCCACAATGTTGGTGCTATTACTTCTACGTTGCACCAAATGCTAAAGTATCTGATTCAAGGGAAGATTATCATTGTTCATGGAGAAGAATAGTATATGATCATCCATCTCAATTCCTTCAGATACGTGGAATTAGATGGTGAATTTATTGAAACTCCATTCCAACACTTTGAAGAGGTCCCGCAAGATGTGGCAGTGACTAAGGCTGTTCCCAAGATCATAAGGCCTCCACTCAGGATGTCATCTTTGAAGGATGCAAAGGCAGTGATAGAAGAAGGGGGATGCACTATCTGGGGACAAATCCCAGATATCCCATACAAGTCTGACAAGTTTTTCCTAGGTTTCACTTCAAGTGCTCAGAACGCTGTACGCCGCGCTCGTGCTGGAGGGCCACCCATGAAGATCAGCAACCGTGAAGTCAACGCGGCAGCAATTGGGAGGGTAGAGATTTTGTCCTGATCACTTTTATCCCACAGTAATTTATCTTTACATTTTGTTGGATCTGTAATATTAAAACAATTCAAAAAACCTTGTGTCTTACCTGAGGCACAATGGTCCATTTGTAAGGGTTATTATCACATTTCCATATGACATCAATGAATTATGGACGTTTTGCATACAAACTTTATGCTCATTGTTTTTTTTTCTTTTTTTACATTTACATTTCTTTCAAAGATAACTATACCCTTACACACACTCACACTCACAATGCAGGTCTACATCCATTCGGGATCCCATGGATAACGGTTCTGCTATGGCTTTTTGTGACTCTAAAAATCTAATCTACCAAGCCGAAGATGAAGGTGAGGAAGATTGTGAAGTACGAGAGGAACTTTCCAGATTACTACTGCAAGAAGAGAGAACCATTCAGCCTCACGAGGAACCCGTAGACACAATCAACCTGGGTACCAAAGAAGACAAAAAAGAATTCAAGGTGGGTGCCAATCTGGAACCAAGTGTCAAGGAGCGTCTGATTCAGTTGCTACACGAGTATGTCGAGGTCTTTGCCTGGTCATATGAAGACATGTCAGGACTTTATGCAGATATTGTGGTAATCGTCTGGCTACAAAAAAGGATTGTCCACCAGTAAAATAAAAGGTCCGTCGAATGCGACCAGATATGTCAGAGAAGATTAAAGTAGAAGTCATGAAACAATTTAATGCTGGATTCTTGGCCGTCACCTCCTATCCGCAATGGGTTGCCAATGTTGTTCTCGTGCACAAGAAAGACGACAAGGTGCGAATGTGCGTGGACTACAGAGATTTGAATAGGGCAAGCTCTAAGGATGATTTCCCACTTCCCCACATTGACATCCTAGTTGAAAATACGGCACAACACAAAGTGTTTTCCTTCATGGACGGTTTCTCAGGCTACAAACAAATCAAAATGGCGCCTGAGGACATGGAGAAAACAACATTTGTCACACAGTGGGGCACATTCTGCTACAAGGTGATGTTGTTCATACTGAAGAATGCTGGGGCAACCTATCATCGTGCCATTATAGCTTTATTTCACGACATGATACATCACTAAATAGAGGTCTATGTGGACGACATGGTAGCTAGATCTCAAACAGAAGAAGAGCATCTTGATCATTTACAGAAACTGTTTGAGAGGCTAAAGAAGTACAAGCTGAAGTTGAACCCAAATAAATGCACATTTGGAGTAAGGTCTGGTAAACTCCTAGGCTTTGTCGTCAGTAACAAGGGTATTTAAGTAGATCCTGCCAAGGTAAAAGCGATACAAGAGATGCCTTCTCCTTATACTGAGAAGGAAGTCAGAGGATTCTTATGACGTTTAAACTACATTTCCAGATTCATTTCTCACCTGACAGCTACTTATGAGCCAATCTTCAAACTATTGAAGAAAGATCAAGTAGTCAAATGGAACGATGAGTGCCAAACTGCTTTCGACAAAATCAAAGAATACCTGCAAGAGCCTCCTGTTTTAATGCCACCAGTCGAGGGAAGACCATTGATCATGTATCTAACTGTTTTAGAAAATTCAATGGGGTGTGTGTTGGGGCAGCATGACGAGCATGGCCGAAAAGAGCATGCTATTTATTACCTGAGCAAAAAGTTTACCGACTATGAAACAAGATATTCGCTACTCGAGAAAACTTGTTGCGCTAGGGCATGGGCTGCTCGCCGGCTAAGACAATTCATGCTGACTCATACTACCTTGTTGATATCTAAAATGGATCCAATAAAATACATCTTCGAGAAACCTGCCCTCTCTGGGAGAATAGCGAGATGGCAGATGATCCTGACAAAATATGACATACATTATACTACCCAGAAAGCAATAAAGGGAAGTGTACTAGCTGATCACCTTGCTCATCAAGCTGTGGATGACTACCAGTCCATGAAGTTTGAATTCCCAGATGAAGACATCATGATGGTAAACAATTGTGAAGAATTTAGACCATATGACGGACCTGAACAAGGATCCCGATGGACCCTGGTTTTTGATGGGGCGTCCAATGCACTCGGCAATGGTATAGGTGTTGTACTCATATCTCCTGAAGGATGTCATACTCCCTTTACGGAAAGACTCTGATTCAATTATAAAAATAACATGGCAGAATACGAAGCATGCATTTTTGGTCTCAAAGTTGCCATAGATTTGGGGATTAAATACTTAAATGTATTCGGAGATTCAGCTTTGGTCATCATCCAGATCAAATGGGAATGGGACACCAAACACCCTAGCCTTATCCCCTATAAAGAACATGTGTTGACATTGATCCCATATTTTGAGAAGATTACCTTCGAGCATTTCCCGCGAGAAGAAAATCAGCTAGCAGACGCACTAGCCACAATGTCATCCATGTTTAAACTTAAATGGGATAACAAGGATCCCCAGATCACCATTGAATGAATGGATGAACCAGCTCACTGTCACGAGATTAATACTGAAGAAGTAGTGGACCGACCTTGGTTTCACAAAGTCAAGAGGTATCTCAAGGCTCAAGAATATTCGGAAGGAGCTTCAGTCAATGATAAGAAGTTCTTAAGGAGATTCTATGCTAAGTTCTTCCTTAGTAACAACATTCTCTACAAATGCAACCATGAATCTGTTTTGCTCTGTTGCATAGAGAAGGTTGAGGAAGAAAAGATCATGGCTGATCTACAGGAGGGCACTTTTGGCACCCATTCCAGTGGGCATACGATGGCAAAGAAAATCCTACGGGCAGGTTATTACTGGTCTACCATGGAAGCAGATTGCTATAAATATTCTAGAACCTGCCACAAGTGTCAGATCTATGCTGACAAGGTGCACGTACCTCTGGTTCCTCTGAATGTCTTGACGGCTCCTTGGCCCTTTGCTATGTGGGGCATCGATATGATTGGGGAAATCAAGCCAACAGCCTCTAAGGGACACCGCTTCATCTTGGTGGCCATTGACTATTTCACAAAGTGGGTGGAGGCGACTTCTTTTGCTTCTGTTACCAAGAATGTTGTCGCCCGGTTCATCAAGCAGAATCTCGTCTGTCGTTATGGTATCTCGAAGAGGATCATTACAGATAATGGTACGAACTTGAACAATACTATGATCACCGCCTTGTGCGAGCAATTCAAGATCCAGCATCACAATTCTTCCCCTTATCGACCGAAGATGAATGGTGTTGTCGAAGCTGCGAAGAAGAATATTAAAAAGATCATACAAAAAATGACAGTCACATACAAAGACTGGCATGAGATGTTACCATTTGCTCTCTGGGGGTATCGTACCATAGCTCTCACATCAACCGGGGCAACACCCTATTCTCTGGTATACGACATGGAAGCTGTTTTGCCTATTGAGGTTCAGATCGCCTCTCTGAGAATTATGAAGGATGCAGGATTGAAGGAAAAAGATTGGATCCAGACTCGACTTGATCAACTAAACTTAATTGAAGAGAAAAGACTTACTGTTGTCTGCCATGGCCAAATGTATCAAAAATGGATGATCAAGGCTTTCAATAAAAAGGTCAGACACCAAGTGTATCAAGTCGGGGATCTGGTGATCAAGCGTATCATACTGCCACAAGGTGATCCCAGGGGAAAATAGTCTCCTACATACAAAGGACCATTTATGATCAAAAGCATATTCTCTGGTGGAGCAATGATCTTAACCATTATGGATGGCGACTGTGATACGGTGGGAAGAACTGACTGTTTTTTTGGAATGTTGGTTTGTGTTTTGCGTTTGTTTTCGCAAAATATCGTGGTAAGCAAGAGTCACCACCGACTTTTATTTTATCCAACAAGGAAAGGAAAAAAGCACAGAAAAATTCCTTTTTTGAGATATTTCTGAGTACGGTGGGTAGATTATAGAAAGGGAAGGTATTAGCACCCTTTCTATCCATGGTTTTCCATGGGCTCTTAGGTACTTGCTCATTGTTTTCAAAATTGTTTTCTTTGTGCTTGTGGGTTTGAAAAAGTTTTTATTTGAAACTTCGATTTAACTCTTGCTTCTGTCCTCAAGAGTGTAATGAAGTGTTTTTGAAAACTTTGTTTGAAAAGGGAGTGTAAGTGTGAAAATTTTGTTTGGATGAGCAAGTATCTAAGAACTAATCTACCTACTCGAAAAAGGAATCGTTCTATGCTAATTTCCTTTAGCTAATGCTATCCCACGCTTTGTGAGTGGGTAACACCGTCATTGGAGTTTGAGGGTCAATTCGAATGAGGGACATACGGTCATTAAAGCAATGTTAGGATGCCTTAGCGGTAACCCTAATGTCTTAGATCATTTGTTTGAGGCAACAATATCCGAGGCAACCATTTCGAGGCAACTATGATCTTTTAGACAAGAGGACGACCTCTAAAACGACCTATACTCAATGATTGTGTATGAAGGCAACCAAATGGGGTGTATCCTAGGAGTGCGCATGTGCGAGTGTGTCGTTTTTCAGTTATTTTTATCTTTGCACATGTTAAGGGTGATCTAATTTGATTTTAAGATTAAACATTCAGTCTTGTCATGCAAACCCTATTATCAAACATCTAGCAGTTATAATTAGCAGAATTTAAAGTGCGGAAATTAAATTACAAGGCGTCGGGTATTTACATCGCCAAAAGCAACCCTTTAAAAATAAAATAAAGCGATAAAATAAATAAATGTCCTATTTAACTATTACAAACCAGGAGCAGATACATCAATAATTAAATAAAGAAGAGTAAATCGCGCGAGTGAAATCATATCAAATGCGAATTAGGGTTTTGATCCTTTTAAAAGAAAAATGCTTTTTTTGTTATTTTTATTTTAAGAAAAGAAATTAAATTCTAAAATTAAAGGCTAAATTAATTATTAAATTAATTGGTGAGAAATAATAAATGACTTGTTTTTTTGGAGTTTTTATTAATTTGAGAAAAAAAATAAAAATAACTAAATGAATTAAAACCTAATGATTTCTAATTAATTTTAAATATTTACAAAATAAATTAAGGTTATTCTAGAATCAAAAACCTAATTAATTAATTAAAATTTATTAAAGAAAAATAAAGTTCTGAATTTTTATTGGGGTAAAACTATTTTTGTAATTTTTTGATGAAAAAAGAAATTAATTTTATTGGTTAATAATTAATTAAACAAAATCAAATAAAAAATAAAAAATATTGAGAGTTAAAGGAATGGGCCTGATTTGGAGGGTGTGGAAAGCAGTTTTGCTGGCCCATTAAGGCTGATCCATGTGGACTTTTGGGATCCAGTGCTCATGCATTGACCTGCATACGGTGTGCCTTCAAGGACTGGCCACCAGATCTGGCCATCTGGCGCATGAAGGAGGGATGTGCATGGTGGACCTCAGACTTGTACACGCACATGATTACCTGAAAACAAATAAGAAAATGCAGTTTTCTAGAGGTAGGGATCGAACCCCTGACCTCCATCCTTGGGACGCTTTAAGGCTTATGTGGCTACCACCAGACCAAGTTGCTTCATTTGTTATTATAACGCAAATTAATAATAATATAAAGAAACAAAAATCAATGGTCAGAAAAAGAAAAACACACACAATTATTTGAATGGGCAAATGGGTGGACGACACGTCTTCGTCCCTGTCCTCTAAAACTGTAACTTTTACCTGCGGATTTTTATCCGCAGCTAAAAGCGTAGCTTCATTCTAAAATCTTCTCCAGGCCATATAAATGGAATCCAATACCATAGTTAGCCTCGTCTCATCCCTATGATCCCAGCCATAACCATCATTAAGGCCAGTTGCACCTGAAAATAAAAGCCCTAAAAACGAACAACAAACCCTAGCAATGGTGATTCTCGATACAGAGCATAAGAATGAAATTGGTTAATGCAAGAAGCTAGCAAATGACATGGTGATTCAGAATATGCAATTGTTTTATACAATAGATGCAAGAACAAAGATTTTCGATTTCAAAAACATAGTGAATCCGTGGATGACTTACAGAGCTTGGGAGGGTCTGGAAATGCGTGATTTTGATTGGTTTAGCTTGTGAGGGTTGCCAGGAAACGATTCGGATACTTGCCAAGCTCTGAAAAGACCTCTAACCTTGATTTTGATCCCACACTTTTCCTTGTTTTTGCAAGTTTGGTTCTGCCTCTAGAACTGCTCTCCAACCCTGATTTCTGTCCCTCTCGCCTCCTTATGTATTGTACAATACATTAGGGTAAAAAATTCTGTCCAAATCTTCCTCCATTGATGATTTTGAGATTTGATTTTATCCTCCATTAAAGCTTTCCAAACTTGGCCTGAATCCAATCTCCTTTTGCATAATGGCCTTGATACGAGTTTGATAGCAATGCTAGCTGTAATTGGAGCCTGAAATGATCACAAGATCTTTAGCTTTCAATGTTTTTGATTTTATGTGATTTTATTTGATTTAAAATGAATTAATTCAAATAAAAATCAAATTAAATAATAAAAATAGGATATGGACACATGGCCAAAGCTAGATCACGTGGAAAATAATGCAAACTCAAAACAAGTGAAAAAGAATGGGCCCATTTGGCAAAATTTGATGTTTTGGAGATGGGTGACTTTTGGCAATTTTGCAAAAAAGTCCAACTTCAACAATGCATAACTTCTTCAATTTTGAACTTTTGGAGGTGTTCTTGGACTTTTTAGAAATCTTTAGATGTCCTATAATCAACACTTTTGGTCTCATCTCAATTTGATATTCCATGCTCAAGTTAGAAGTTTTGGCAAAAAAAGTGTTTTTGTTGACTTTCAAAAATGACCTATAATGTCAAAATTCATAACTTCTTGTGAGTGCATTTTTTGAACTTGGGGTATGAATATGGATTGTAGGGGATTGCATCCTATTCAAAATGAGTTTTGGATGGGTCATTTCTCATAAAGTATGAGAAAGTTATGCTTGGTCAAAGTTGGGTTGACTTTTCCTACAAAACCCTAATTTAGCAACTTTTGAATCTTGATGAATTGTGAGAAATCCTTGATGAATCATGATCAAACCTTGATCAATTGATGAAATACACTTCAAAATGAGAATGTTGACAAAAAATCTTGAAGTTCGACTGTATTTGGGTCACAGTTGACCTTTGCCCTAACACAGTCAATTTTTGGACCTTTTGAGCAATTGACTGAGCAAGCTTCCTCTGCAAGGCTTGAAATTTGACATGGATGATCTTGAGAACATATTAGGAAAATGGTTATAATTTTGGATCCTTTGGACTCAATCATCTTGATGCAACACAAAACCCTAATTTGGGGTAGACTGCCTTAGGAGAGAGCTTGTCTGACCAACTCTTGGACTTCCTTTGAGCAACTTGGAGATCTTTCTTGCAATGTTTTGAGAAATATGGGAGGGAAAATTTTGGGGTACAACATCTACCCCTATTCAATCTTCTTAAACCTGAGGATGTAGGTTGGCTCTCGTGCCTTTCATGATCCGAAGGTGGAAGATGATTGAACACTAGAGTGCCCAGAAATTTGCACTCGCATGAAGTGGTAGTTGTCTTGTGATGTCGGGAATGGGCTTAAATATTCCATTTGGAGATTGTTGACGAGGGGATGGGCTTAAAGATGCCATCTGAAAGAGTGTCGATCGCATAAGAAATTCCTTAGCGAGAGCTTGTATACCTGTTGTTTGAGGAAGATTTCGCTGGGGAAGTCTGATCTTTGTTGAGATTTAGGAACTTGTCCGTAATTCAACTGGGGGGAAACATCTTCATCGAGATTTAAGAACTCGCCCGTAATTCAACTGAGAAAACTTCTCTGCTAAGATTTAGGAACTCGTCTGTAATTCAATGGAGGAACTTTGTCGAGATTTAGGACCTTGTCTGTAATTCAACTGAGAAATTTTTTGTTGAGATTTAAGAACTTGTCAGTAATTCGACTTGGGGAAACATCTTCGTCGAGATTTAAGAACTCGCCCGTAATTCAACTAAGAAAACTTCTTTGCTGAGATTTAGGAACCTGTCTGTAATTCAACAGAGGAAAACTTTGTCGAGATTTAGGACCTTGTCTGTAATTCAACTGAGAAAAACTCTGTTGAGATTTAAGAACTTGTCAATAATTCGACTGGAGGGAAACATCTTCATCGAGATTTAAGAACTCGCCCGTAATTCAACTGAGAAAACTTCTCTGCTGAGATTTAGGAACCTGTCTGTAATTCAACAGAGGAACTTTGTCGAGATTTAGGACCTTGTCTGTAATTCAACTGAGAAAAACATCTTTGCTGAGATTTAAGAACTTGTCAGTAATTCGACTAGGGGAAACATCTTCATCGAGATTTAAGAACTCGCCCGTAATTCAACTGAGAAAACTTCTCTGCTGAGATTTAAGAACTTGTCTGTAATTCAACGGAGGAACTTTGTCGAGATTTAGGACCTTGTCTGTAATTCAACTGAGAAAAACATCTCTGCTGAGATTTAAGAACTTGTCAGTAATTCGACTGAGGTAAAAGCTTCATAGCTTTGAATTTTGTGAGAATTTAACCGCATCCTTCCTGAAAGGTAAAGGTCAGTTGTATGTAATGCATGATATGTATCAGGCAATGATGTTATCAAAATAAATGAGATTGTGTTGTATGATACGTATATGCATGTGTCATGATGTATGGAAATGTAATGTTTTTAGCTGGGGAAAATAAATCCCGGGTAGCTGCTGGAGAAAAGAGTTGAATTTTTCGTTTCCGCTAGGGATGGCGAACGAAGATGATTGTGAGAATAAACCTGCAGGAGAGGATAACTCCGCTGGGTAATAAATTGATGAGGAGATTACTCTGTGGGGAAGAGATGCTCTGTAGAGGATTCCACTGATAAATTCTGCTGGGGATGAATTACCGTTGTTGGCGCTACTGAGTCCTGTTGGGTGATTGAGTTTCTGTTTGTGAAAGGAATGAACTCCGTTGGGGATGATCTTCAGTTGTGACTTCACTGGGGATAACCTTTCAGGCTCTTCTGGGGACAATCTTCCAAAGTCTACTGGGGATGATTCTCCACACTCCACTGGGGGAAGATTTTTCAGACTGCGCTGGGGAGAATTTCAAACTCCACTGGGGACATTTTATACTCCACCGAGGATATTAAGACTTTTCAGTGCTGATGGTAGATAAACTCTGCTTGGGGAGAACATTACTGATTCGTTCGCGGTTGTGAGTCTCAGCTGGGGAGAGCTAACATTACTGTCTTTATCTTACTCTGTGGGGAGTGAAAGTATTTCAGCCATATTCTTTAGCTAAATCTACCTTGTACCTGGTGGATAGAGCAACTGTAAAGCTTGGATAATTCTTATTGCCCCTGTTTCTGATATTACAAGTAATCGTATTTTGTTTCACATGTAAATATTCATGAGAAGCAATTAATGTCAAATGCATATATAAAAAATGATCATTGGACGTTCCTTGCAATACAAAACAGAAAAAGGAAAAACAGTTTGAAATTTCTCTGAAAAATGAATTGTATTGATTTTGAAGTTTGGCCTGTAAATAGGCGTTTTTGTACAAGAGGCTGACGTCCTAGTAAGAGAACGCCGTCGAATAATAGAATTTACACAATTTGTGAAACTAAATAAAACAGCTATGTGAGAAATCCAACTGGGTTCCAACTCTGCTATTGCCTTTATGTCCTCGAGCATCTCATCACTTTTCTACTTGGTTGAAGGTAAATCAGATTGATTAGCACCGTCCAAGCTTGATAGTCGATACCGAAGTCTGGTTACAAGGTGATCCAATGAGACATAGTGTTACACTTTGATCCCTAATTTTTGCCTGGACCGCCCTTTCGGGTTTTCAGTCCACCGGGATACCCTTTTTTGCCCAAGCCGCCTTTTCAGGTTTTCGGCTTGCCGGGTGTATAGATTTTTTTATTTTCATCCCTTATTTTTGCTCGAACCCTTTTGGTTTGCCGTGAAGCCCTTATTTTTGCCTAGGCCAGTCGACCTAGCGGGTCGTTGATTATGCGTAGTATTTTTTCACTATGTCTGCATTGACGGGGTGAGGAAGGTCGTCACCATCCATGATGGTTAGAATCATAGCTCCTCCCGAGAAAATGTTCTTAACCACAAATGTCCCTTCGTAAGTAGGGGTCCATTTGCCCCTGGGATCACCTTGAGGTAGGATAATGCGCTTGATCACCAGATCCCCAACTTGATACTCTTGTCGTCTGACTTTATTATTAAATGCCTTAATCATCCGTTTTTGATACGTTTGAATATGACAAATAGCAGTAAGTCTCTTTTCGTCGATTAAGTTCAACTGATCAAGCCGGGTCTGAACCCAGTCATCTTTTCTCAAACCTGCATCCTTCATAATCCGAAGAGAGGGTATCTGAACTTCAATGGGCAATACGGCCTCCATACCATATACCAAGGAATAGGGTGTTGCCCCTGTTGACGTCCGCGCTGAGATGCGGTATCCGTGAAGAGCAAATGGTAACATCTCGTGCCAGTCTTTGTATGTCACCATCATCTTCTGCACAATCTTCTTAATGTTCTTATTAGCCGCTTCAACAACCCCATTCATCTTCGGCCGGTAAGGAGAAGAGTTGTGATGTTGTATCTTGAACTGCTTGAAGAGTTCGGTGATCATCTTATTGTTGAGATTTGTACCATTATCCATAATGATTCTCTCTGGTACACCATATCGATAGATCAAATTGTGCCGAATGAAACATGCCACGACATTCTTGGTCACAGTAGCAAAGGAAGCCGCTTCAACCCACTTCGTAAAGTAATCAATAGCTACCAAGATGAAACGATGACCGTTGGACGTAGTAGGTCTGATCTCGCCGATCATGTCGATGCCCCACATTGCAAAAGGCCATGGAGCTGTCAATACGTTCACATCTTTTGGTATCAAAAGGGTAGTATGAGCCAGCATGTACTGTCTCAACCGGCGAGCAGCCTATGCCAAAGCGCAGCAAGTTCTCTTGAGCAGTGAGTATTGGGTCTCACAGTCGGTACACTTTTTGCTAAAGTAGTAAATAGCATGCTCTTTTCGGCCAGACTCGTCATGCTGCCCCAATTCACCTCTTTGTATTATCCAGCACTTTTAAGTATAAGATCAACGGTCTTCCTGCAATTGGAGGCATAAGAATTGGTGGCTTGGAGGCAGTATGGCCCTCTCTTCCTGAAGTAACATTCTAGCAAGTTCCACAGGCACTTCATAATCATCCTCACCTTCGTCCTCGGCTTGGTTGATCGGATTTTCGAAGTCATTATTGGCAGTAGCAGAGTCGTTATCAGTGGGATCCAGAGTGGATGTAGATCATGATATGTGAGTGTGTGTAAGACAAATACCTGTTTTGCAAGATAGAAAAGAAAGACAAGGAGCACAAAATTTGTAATTCAAGAAAACGTCAAATGATTTTATTAATGATATATGGAGATGACAAATATAAAGCCCTCACAAACAAAGCCACGGTACCTCGGGTAAGACACCGGGCCGTAAAGTTTAAAATTGTCTGTTACAAAATCAAAACAAAAGTCTCATTACTGGGTAATAAAAGAAATTGGCACGAAGTCTTTTGCCGTCTAATTGCTTAGTCCTCCGTCAGTAGTCGGGTAGATCCAACTATCAAGCTCAGACTCTTCATCACCGTCATTAATGGCATTCACTCCCGAACTAGTGATAAACAGGGGAGGTCCTCCGATCCGCGCATGCCGAACAACCTTTTGAGATTCTGCAGTGAAACCTGTTGTACCCCAAAATTTGACCTCTCATTTTATCAACATTTCTCATCACAAGGCTCTTTGAATTCAAGATCAAGCTAGGTTTTGCACTGCTCAAGACATCTCCTTGCACTGTTGACCTAAATTAGGGTTTGAGTTTGCACAGGGATTTTTTTGACTTACAATGACCAAAATGACTTTCATACTTCATGTTGGACTCATAAGTTTGTCCATACCAAGTTTCAAGCTTTGAATCAATTTTTTGCCCAGTCAATTAGACAGTTGACCTAGAAATCAGCTGTATTAGGGAAAAAGTCAACTGTGGCCAATTTACAGTCAAACCTCATAGATTTTGATCCATATAAACATTATGAACTCATGTGAATCATTTGATCAAGTTTGGACCACAACTCCACAAGAAATTTGATCAGATCACCAAAAGGGCAAAATGGTCATTTTTAGGGTTTTGACTGTACAAAGGCAATTTCTGACTTTTTGACCTAGCCAATGGGAAATTGGGCTCAAGCATGGACTCAAGGACTCAATGGAATCATCTTTACCTATTCAACAAGTTCAAAAGATCTCAATTGCATTGGATTGACAGATGAATTTTTCAGTCAACTGATCAAAATTTGACTGTACACTGAAAAGTCAAACTTTGACTTTTTGGTCAAAATCAAGTGCCAAGGGTCATTTTTCATCAAGATGTGTAAAAACATGAAACTTTTTCATCAAGAAACCCAATTTTGCAAATTAGGGTTTAAGATTGAAAATTTGCATCTTAGAATTTTTTCTAAGTTATGAAATTTTCTTAATTTTTCCTAACTTTGCCCAACATTTTCACCATGATGCAATTGGATTAAAACAAAACTTCCAACATGAAAGTTGTAGTCCTCCACAAAGTATAGAACTTTGATTCAAAAAGTTTTCCCCAAAGAAGCTTGGATCTCAAGTTATGATTTTTGGAACAAGGGTCCCTAAAACTTTTAACTTTGAGAAATTTTGCCCTAATTTAGGCAGGATTTTGACCTATCTTCTTGGCCATTTTTCATATAGTTCCACTTGGAATCTCAATTTTCATTTCAAAGATGGATTGTAGAGCATGTTTCAAGCTTTCCAAAACGTCAAAGAACTATCCAAACTCATTTGTAGTTAGGGAGAATCGAAGGCTTGAAGTTGGCAAAAACTCACTTTTCATCCATGGCATGTTCATGTTCATACAAGTTGCAAATTCAAATCAGCATGCTTTACACTAGATTACATGCCTCTAAACCAATTCACACTCAATAATTAAATGCAAAACCATTGGTCTAAGGCATTTTTTTGGTCATTAGAGCATTACACCTTAGATTAATCCCTAAGTAGAAAAAGAAAATTTTCCATTTTTGCTTAAATCATGCTTTATGTCAAAACTGATTTCTTGAGCATTGGTCCATATCTCATACAGCAAACCAAATCTACAAGTTGGAGGGGCCAAGGGCAAAGTGTGCAAGCATAAGGATAGCCTGTACAGGCCTGTTGGACATCACTTCCCATTTTTGCTTCATATACAAGAAATATGCCAATTACATGAGAACTTGAACATCAGCTAGAACAAAACTTGTGCAAACATTTGAACCATCTTTCTCACACCTCTCTGAGCCAAAAACACGATCTCTTGAGCCTTCAAACCTTCCATATCCATAAATCACCTTCCATTGGCAAAACAGGGCAACATCTGCAACTTGACTTCCATAGCACAATTTGCTCGTGCGTTTTGTCCCAAACCTGTTCAAACACCTTCCATTTAATCCATCCAAGCTATCCCAAACCTCAAACACCAACTGTAACTCCATTTATAGGGTTTGCCATTTTCATTTTGAGCTTGTGCAGGTTGAGTTCTGTAGGCTGATTCAAGTACATTCAAGGCAAGCTAGACATTGGAGAAGGTCAAGTGAAGTTCAAGCAAGCTCCCAAACATCTCAGGCCTTGTTGGAAAGCTCCACATTGCCATACACGAAGTCAGCTGAAATAGGTTTTTTGTCAACTTCCCATCTCTCTATTTAGGAACATTTAGACTTAGGTTTGTGAATAAGAAATATAGTATTCATTGCCATGAAGCTGTACATATGCTCAGTTTTCATTTATATTAAGCATGCTAAGAGAATTTGATCCATGAACATACTGAAAAAATTAGGTTAGATTTTAGGGCCAGAGAAATTCTCTCTGGTCTTTGAGAGTTAGGATTAGTTTTTTATATGGTTGGATTCGTCTTGAAAAACTCTACAACTTTGATGTTATGTGTTTTTGCAATAGAGCTCGTATGCAAGATCTAGCAGTTGTACAGGGCGCGCGCGAAATTTTGGACAAAGGTTGAAGATGAAGTCTGGCTTGGGCTGGGCTTTGCATCTTTTGATTTTGACACCCCCCTTTTACTTTTTGCACCCCCCTGACCCATTTCTTCATATTTTTATGTTTTGTTATTTTATTTTCATTTCTGATTTTATTTTATTATTTCCAAACATAAAAAAATACCCAAAAAATATTTTATAATTTTTTACATTTATTTTACATTTTATTTTATTTCTTTCTAACATGAAAACAATTTAACTACTTTTATCTTATTTATTAAAAAAACTTAAAAATAATAATAAATAAGTTATACTTTTATTTTATTATTTCATCAACACTTAAAATAGTGTCCTAAATATTTTTATTTTAATTTTTTGTATATATTTTATTTTTATTATACATATTTAATATAATTAATATATATATAAATATATGCTTTTATTTTATTAAGATACTTTAGAATAAAAAATATAAAAATGTTACACTTTTATTTTTATTAATATTTATACTTAAAGAATACTTTTTTTTTCTAAATATATTTAATTTTTTGTACATACATTATTTTATTTATTGTATATAAATAATGTAATTAATATATTTATTTTCTTAAAGAAAATTAGGGTTGTACCCTTAACCAAAAAAAAAAAAACTTTTATTATTTCTTTCCCTTTTATATTAAATATTTTTTTACATACATAAATAAACAAAAACTTTTTTTGCATAATTCATATTATTTGATATATTTATTTATTTTGTTTATTTAAATACTGTTCATTTATTATTTATGCATTTGATTCAATTTGGATGTAATAGTAAACTAGGTTTTTTATTTCTTGTCAAATACACCCCCATTCAAAGATTGTATCCCCCTCCCCATAATCATATTGTAATAGTGGTAGATTTATTTTACGCATTTACGCTTTCAATTATGCCATGATTAGAGATTAGGGTTTGTATGCAAAAAAAATCCAAAATCAACAAGTAGTTTGACCTAATACAAAGACAAAAATGCATGAAAATCAATACACAATGCACACTTGCACCCCTAGGGTTACATCTACTTGTTGCCTTAAAAATGGGCCATGTTATGCATGTTGGGTACTTTGGCAAAATAAAAACAAAACAAAAGATCATAGTCCCTCGATGACGCTATCTTGGTTGCCTAAAAAAAATGATCAAGTCCCTCAAAAATTTGCCAAAGATGATTAACACAATTGCTATCATGGTCTATACGATGACCCGCGCCTGTCCCGTTTAACATCCTAACACAAGGTTGTTCACCAAATGCAATGGTAAAACAACATTGTCAAAAAGGATTAAAAACATATAGGAAAGATCTTTGGGTAAAATAGGGTAGACAACTCTTAGTTACTTGATCAAAGCTTGCAAAACATCCTTGCTATTTTCAAAACACATTTCACAACACAATTTCAAAATATTTCCCAAATCAAACTTTCAAAATATTAAAATCTTTTCAAAAGACAAATTCACCTTTGTATACATTCAAACAAGAATCATTACAAAGGTTTCCACAACGATGGCCTCTTTTCAAAACATCTTTCAAAACCACACACAAAGCACCATTTCAAACAATTGAAAAGCAAAAGCAAGTGATCTAAACAAGTAACTAAGAGCCTATGGATAACCATGGATGAAAAGGGTGCTTGCACCTTCCCTTTTCATAATCTACTCCTCGAACCCAAGAAAACATCTCAAAGGTCTTTCCTGTGCTTTTTGACCTTTCCTTAGGATAAAATAAAAAGTCGGTGGCAACTCTTGCTAAACCAAAACATTTGCGAACACAAAACGCAAAAACCTCAAGTCAGTTCTCCCACCGTATCACAGAACTGGCGACTCTGTTGGGGAAACTTTAAAAGTGGAGTAACCTTAGGGTTTAGATCACCTTTGCATGCTTATCTTGTTTGCCTTGATTGCTTTACATTTGGTCCTACTGTTTGGGTTTGAAATCCTCTACCCGTATTTTTGGGAAACATTCATAGGTAAATAGAAATACATTGTGGAAACTGTGCGGGGTATACCGACATGGTTGAAGCAATAGCTATATTAGTGCGACATATTTATGGGTACCAGTAGCCTTTGAATCAATCAAAGAGAATACGGGGCCGCTGAGTGATGTCATGAAGCACTAATGAACTCTTAAAACCTTACTTGACCATCTTGACCTTATTAGGGGTAATGAGATGACCGGCTTTGGTTCTGTCCGAAGTTGGTAGATACTCGATACTACACTCATTGAGGATTGTTTTCTTGGAATATTTCGGTCGCCAGTTAAGTGGCTAAACTGAAACAATGAACACAGAAAATAATCCATTGATATTGAGCTCCTTAGAACCCGGTTACTATTCATACGATAGGTTGAGCCAACTAACTTCAAGAGGGTACTTACCTATGAAACCTCATGCAAGCCTGAAACTAGGATCTTGTGTGATTTTCTTGTACATATACTTGTGCATACATCATGGACATCATAAAGCATCATTTGCATCCACTAACCATTTCAAGGGTTTGGATCTTCATCTTTGTTCTTGTTTTGTAGGTCATGGAATCTCTTCGCAGGAAAACAATTCAAGTCAACCTTGTGAGAATCCCTCCTCAACTCAAGGAGCTTACTTCCAAGATTCCAGAGAATTCCCCTTTCAGTTAAAGACATGGTATACTTCTCAACTTGGTCAACTCCAACATTGAAGAAGACATGGTGAAAGTTCTCTTCCAGTTCTTTGACCCCCTACACCACTGTTTCACATTACCTGATTACCAACTAGTACCTACTTTGGAGGAATTTTCTCAACTCCTGAGGATTCCTATTCTCCATCAACTACCCTACAACGGTACGGAAAGAGAACCAAATCTTGAAGATGTTGCTCAAGCCTTACACCTACAACCATCTGAAATTAAGGGTCATTGGGAAACCAGAAGTGGTGTCAAGGGTTTCTTGGCAAAGTTTCTGTTTGAGAAGGCACAAGACTGCTGGAATTCTCTAGATCTGCAAGCTTTTGAAGATATTGTAGCACTCCTCATCTATGGGTTGGTCTTGTTCCCAAACCCTGATCAGCTTATAGATGTGAATGCTGTCAAGATTTTCATATCTCAGAATCCTGTGCCTACATTGCTTGGGGACATCCTACACTCATTTCACACACGAACAATGAGGAAAAGAGGTGCTCTCATATGTTGTACTCCTCTTCTAGCAAGGTGGTTTATTTCTCACCTTCCCCAATCAGTTTTGAGGAATGAGCAGGGTTTAAGGTGGTCACAACGGTTGATGACCCTAACACATTCTGATGTTCATTGGTTTTCTCGGTCCAGAGAAAATGTCATCATCATTGATAGTTGCAGAGAATTCCCTAATGTCCCACTACTTGGCATTAGGGGAGGCATTGCCTACAACCACTGTTTAGCTCTAAGACAGTTTGGATATGCTCGAAGGGATGGCCCTCACGACATGCTGATTCCTGACTTGGTTTTTGACTTCGACAATGACGCTCAAGGACTTCGACAAAGGTTTATCCGAGCTTAGAGGATGCCCAACAAAGTGGATAGTAAGACACTGGGGCACAAGAATTCCATCCCCCTTGAGCCTTATCTCAAGTGGGTACGAACCCGCTCCCAGAGTCTTATGATGCCTTACCCTCACATTCTCCCCGTGATCAAAGAGCCTGTTATGGAAGGAGAGGTTCCATACACCCTCCTACACCCAGACATGCCAACATCATTGGAAGAATTGCAAAAGAGTTGGATACAACTCAAGGAAGAACAGAACACTTTTGAAGCCAACTTCTATGCCAGTGAGAAGAAGGTTTTGGAACTTACCCGCCGACTTCATGAAGAGGAGACTCTCAACACTTACATCGCGCCAAAAAGGATGTGCAACTTCTTTTTACATTAAGAAGCTTTGTAATATTCTGCCCATGGGGCATTTATGTACTAACAAATTTCTTCTTATTAATATGACATGTGTTTTTTTTGTTTGCAACAAATTTGAATTTCTGAACCCTTGAATGCATTACATGAATTACATATCATTCATCATATGCATAAACAGGTCTTCACACCAGGTTTCCTTATCTTTCTGCTGTTTATTTCAGCAAGATGGATATAGAGCAGACGGTCAAAGATCTGCAAGCACAAAATTCTCAGTTCCAACAACTCCTCATGACCTTGGCAAAGGGTCAGGAGGACCTTAAAGCACTGTTAAAGAAAGAGAAGGAAAAAGACAAAGAGAAAAAGAAGAAAAGGACTGGTATGGCCACTATGGGAAGAAGGTTTGAGAACCAGGCTAGAAGGGTCCTCGAGTTCACCTCGACGTCTGACGAAGGGGTTGGTAAAGGTAAAGGAGTTGCAATGCCCTCCGAGTCTGAAGCTGAAGAGGAAGAAGAAGAAGAGGAGGAGGATTACTCTAAATAGCAATATCCTCCTGCGGATGATAAGTATCAGAATCTAGAGGATCGGCTGGCCGCCATGGAAGTACAAAGGGTTCCCGGGCTGGATTTCGAAGAACTAGGGTTGGTTGATGGGATCGTCATTCCTCCCAAGTTCAAGGTACCTACATTTGCTAAATACGATGGTTTGTCCTGTCTGAAGATGCATCTACGGTCCTACGTCAGAAATATCCAACCTCACTCTTCTGATAAGGATCTATGGGTCCACTTTTTTCAAGATAGCTTGTCGGGTACGCAATTGGACTGGTTCTATCAACTTGAGAGATCTGATGTTTATAACTGGGAGGACTTAGCTGCTGCTTTCTACCGACAATACCAATATAATGCAGATTTAGCTCCTACTCGTACTCAACTACAAAGTATGGGTATGGTTTCTAACGAGGGATTTAAGGAGTATGCCCAGAAGTGGCGGGATTTGGCTGGAAGGGTGCAACCACCGTTGTCGGATAGAGAGCTGGTTGACATGTTTTTGGGGTCCCTGTCAGGTCCGTTCTTTAATCACTTAATTGGGAGCTCATCTGCAGGGTTTACCGAATTAATACTGACAGGTGAAAGGGTCGAAGCTGACATCAAGAGTGGTAAAATTCAGAAGGATGCAATTGCTTTCACTGCTGTCAAGAAGACCTTCCCAGCTAAGAAAGAAGCTTCTGCTGTTTACTCCCAGAGAAATCAAGGAAGGACGGAGCGCCGACCAACGGTGGGGGCTGTGATGATTCAGAACTCTTCAACCGACCAACCTCGAAGCAGTCTACCTAGGGCTAACCAGAATAGGGTGGAAAGGCCACAACGACAATTCACTCGGATCAATATGACACCGGCTCAGGTCCTCCCTCATCTATTAAAGTTAAACCTTACCAACTTGAAAGAAGCGCCGAAAAACCCAAATACCTCTTCTCCCTATTATCACTCAAATTCAAAATGTGCATATCATTCGGACAGTGTGGGGCATGACACCAACAACTGTTGGGCCCTAAAAAACAAGATCCAAGATTTGATAGATGCCAAGGAGGTAGAGTTTGATGCTCCCGAAAAACCTAATATGATATCCGCTCCTATGCAAAAACATGGTCATAATGTCCATGCTGTCGTAGAAGATCTTCATGTTACTGCTGTTGATGACTTAATGACTCCATTGCCAATGATTAAGATGAATTTGTTGAAAGCCGGGATTTTCCCGGGCTGTGAAAAAGATTGTTCCTTTTGTTCAACCTTGCAATCTGACTGTCCGCTGTTGAAATCAGGCATCCAACGCCTGATGGATACTCAAGAAATACTCTTTCAGAAAACTCCTATTGATACTATTACTCATGTTACTCCTGTTACTCCTATTACTCCAATCAATGACATTGCTATAAACACCATTTTTGACAATCTTTCCAAGACCCGCAAAAGGCCTGTTAAGATTACACCTGATCCAAAGTTTGTACCGTTGAAGATTACCATGCCGGGGCCTATCCCATATAAGTCCAACAAGACGATACCATGGAATTATGGAGGAGAGATCTTCTACCATGGTGTCAAGCAGATCGAATCAGTCCAAAAGAATTCCGATGAAGAAACTCTTGATGTGGGAAATATTGCAGGGACAAGTAAGATAACTCGTAGCGGAAGAATCTTCTCTCCAGAGATTGCTCCTCCACAGGCAGCCTTCAGACCCTCAAGTGCTTCTGTGCCTGTCAAGATATCTGTGCGAAGTCCAATGATTGAAGAAATTATTACTCCCTAAGTTGTACCCTATACTGTTATTGCTGATAAAGGTAAGGGAATCAAAGAAGCGCCCGTCAGGATGAGGGCTCAGGCTTTGGTTATCCCCGAGACCACCAAAAAGGAGATGGAGGAAATCTTAAAGATAATTAAAAAGAGAGACTATGATGTCGTAGAGCAACTGGGGCTAACCCCTTCAAAAATCTCTATGCTGGCTCTATTACTCTGCTCCAAGGCTCATGCCAAAGCATTGATCAAATTCCTGAAGACGGCGCATGTGCCTCAAGAAACTTCTGCAGATTAGTTTCAAGAGTGTGTAGCCAGCCTTATAGCCGACAATGGTCTGGGCTTTTCTGATGCCGATCTAACATCCAAGGGAAGAAAGCATAATGATGCGTTGCATGTTTCGGTAGAGTGCAGAGGGACCACACTTGCTCATGTTCTGGTTGATACCGGCTCATCCTTAAATGTCCTACCAAAGAAAACATTGGACAGGCTAGACTATGAAGGTTTGACACTAAAACCCAGTAATATCATTGTTAGAGCCTTCGACGGTTCTAAGCGGACGGTTCACGGAGAGGTGGACATCCCAATTAAGGTGGGAACATAAATTTTCAACTCTACATTTTATGTGATGGACATCTGTCCTTCATATTCATGCTTGTTGGGAAGGCCATGGATCCACAACGCTGGGGCAGTCACTTCTTCTCTACACCAAATGCTAAATTACCCGGTCCAGGGTAAGATCATAACAGTTCATGGTGAGGAGGAGTATATGATAAGCCACCTTAACTCTTTCTGCTACGTGGAGTTAGATGGTGAATTCATAGAAACACCTTTCCAACACTTTGAAGAGGTTTCTCCTGAAGTTTCGGTAGCCAAGACAATGATTGATGCGCCCATCATTACCAAATCTGTGTCCCAGATGTCATCCCTTAAAGATGCGGAGGCTGTAATCAAGGAGGGAGGAAGTACAGTGTGGGGTCAACTGCCAGATTTTTCTCACAAGACAGACAAGTTCGGATTGGGTTTCAATGCTGCTAGCCAGAAAGCTGTGCGTCGCTCCCGGGCTTGAGGACCACCCTTAAAGATCACTCATCACGGAGTTCATGCTTTATAAGATGATGATGAAGAAGGCAATTTTGAAGATTGGATCTTTCCAACCATTGAAGAGGGACTGAACAACTGGGAGGCGAAAGACTTCATTCCCATTACTTTCATCAATCAGTAATTTATCTTTTGAAACATTTCCTGTTTGGTCTGTAATAACTTTTAAACAATGCGTACACTCTTTTTCCTTGTGCCTTACCCGGGGCATATAGGTCCATTTGTGAGGGTTTTGATTCTTCATTTTCATATGCCATTTTTAATGAATCATGGACGTTTTCATCTATAAACTTTTGTGTTCATTTTATTTCCTTTTACATTTTATTTTGTTTAAGGATGGCTATCCCTTACACACACCCACACTCACAAAATGCAGGTACCCATCCACTCCGGATTCCATGGGTGACTATTCTGCTTTGGCCTTCAGTGACTCTGAAGATTTGGTCAATCATGCCGAGTACGAAGGTGATGAAGACTGTGAAGTGCCTGGAGAGTTAGCTAGACTTTTGCAACAAGAAGAAAGGGCTATTCTGCCCCATGAAGAGTTGTTAGAGACTATCAATTTGGGAACAGAAGAAGACAGAAAAGAGGTTATAGTGGGTGCCAACCTGGAGCCAAGTGTCAAAGAGCGCTTAGTTCAGCTATTGAATGAGTTTGTTGAGATCTTTGCCTGGTCCTATAAAGATATGCCGGGACTGGATACAAATATTATGGTTCACCGTCTCCCTACAAGAGAAGACCGTCCACCAATCAAACAGAAAGTCCGCCGAATAAGGCCCGACATGTCCGAAAAGATCAAAGATGAGGTGATGAAACAGTTCAATGCTGGTTTTTGGCTGTTACTTCCTATCCACAATGGGTTGCTAACATTGTGCCCGTTCCTAAGAAGGACGGAAAAGTCATAATGTGTGTGGACTACAGAGATTTAAACAAGGCTAGCCCTAAAGATGATTTTCCACTACCACACATTACATTGACATCTTGGTTGACAACATAGCTCAACACAAGGTATTTTCCTTCATGGATGGATTCTCGGGATACAACCAGATCAAAATGGCCCCCGAAGACATGGAGAAGACTACCTTTGTTACGCAGTGGGGTACCTTCTGCTATAAAGTGATACCATTCAGACTGAAGAATGCCGGGGAAACCTATCCGTGAGCCATGGTAGCTTTGTTTCATGACATGATACATCATGAGATTGAAGTCTACGTAGACGATATGATAGCCCGTTCACAGACAGAAGAAGAACACCTCGACCATCTGCAAAAGCTGTTTGTCAGGTTAAAAGAATACAAGCTCAGACTGAACCCTAGCAAGTGCACTTTCGGAGTCAGGTCTGGTAAACTTTTGGGATTTATCATCAGTAACAAAGGTATCAAAGTTGATCCTGCCAAAGTCAAAGCTATACAAGAAATGCCTACCCCCCGCACTGAAAAGGAGGTTAGAGGTTTCTTGGGACGCTTAAACTACATTGCAAGGTTCATCTCTCACCTAACATCTACCTGTGAGCCAATCTTCAAGCTGTTGAAGAAAGATCAGGTGGTTGAATGGAATGATGATTGTCAAGTTGCTTTCGATAAAATTAAAGAATATTTGATGGAGCCTCCTATCTTGATGCCACCCGTCGAAGGAAGGCCTTTAATCATGTATTTGGATGTTTTGGATAATTCAATAGGGTGCGTACTGGGCCAACATGACGAGTCTGGCCGAAAAGAGCATGCCATTTATTACCTTAGCAAAAAGTTTACCGACTGTGAGACTCGCTACTCACTGCTCGAGAAAACTTTCTGCGCTTTGGTATGGGCTGCTCGCCGGCTGAGGCAGTATATGTTGACACATACCACTTTGTTGATTTCCAAAATGGATCCAATCAAGTATATCTTCGAGAAGCCTGCTTTATCCGGAAGAATCGCTAGATGGCAGATGATCCTGACTGAGTATGATATCCAGTACACAACCCAAAAAGCTATAAAGGGGAGTGTACTAGCTGACCATCTAGCTCATCAAGCCGTCGAAGATTACCAATCTATGAAGTTCGACTTCTCTGACGAGGACATTATGACATTGGACAACATTGAGGGTAACAGACTGTATGACGGACCTGAACAAGGATCCCGATGGACCTTATACTTTGATGGTGCTTCAAATGCACTTGGTAACAGTATCAGTGCGGTACTTATTTCTCCAGAAGGTTGCCATACACCTTTCACTGCTAGACTCTGCTTCAGCTGCACCAACAATATGGCCGAATATGAAGCTTGTATCTTTGGTCTCAAAGCTACGATTGACCTAGGAATCAGATCTTTGGTCGTATTTGGGGACTCCGCTTTGGTTATCAGTTAAATCAAAGGAGAGTGGGACACTAAACATCCTAATCTTATCCCATACAAAGAACATGTCCTGACATTGTTACCTCATTTCGAGCAGATTACCTTCGAGCACTTTCCGCGAGAAGAAAATCAGCTAGCGGATGCTCTAGCCACAATGTCTTCCATGTTTAAACTCAACTGGGATAATGGGGCTCCCCAAATCACCATCGAGCGAATGGACGAACCTGCGCACTGTCATGAGATTAATACCGAAGAAGTAGTGGAAAAACCCTAGTTTCATGAAATCAAAAGGTATCTCAAGACTCGAGAATACCCTGAAGGAGCTTCAGTCAACGACAAAAAGTTCTTAAGGAGATTTGCTGCCAAGTTCTTCCTGAGTAATGGTATCCTATATAAGCGCAGCCATGATTGTGTACTACTTTGTTGTGTGGACAAAGTTGAAGCTGAGTTGATCATGACTGAAATACATAGTGGCACATTTGGCACCCACTTGAGCGGACATACGATGGCTAAGAAGATTCTAAGGGCAGGCTACTACTGGTCTAACATGGAAGCTGTCTGTCATCAATATTCCCGTACTTGTCACAAATTCCAAGTCTATGCTGACAAAGTACATATTCATCTAGTTCCTCTCAACGTT
Source organism: Vicia faba (assembly GCA_948472305.1). Classification (NCBI taxonomy): domain Eukaryota; kingdom Viridiplantae; phylum Streptophyta; class Magnoliopsida; order Fabales; family Fabaceae; genus Vicia; species Vicia faba. The sequence goes on from OX451739.1 coordinate 1,210,902,460, forward strand.
CTAACAGCTCCTTGGCCATTCGCAATGTGGGGAATCAACATGATTGGAGAGATTAAGCCTACGGTATCCAATGGACATCGCTTCATCCTGGTGGCTATTGATTACTTTACCTAGTGGGTCGAAGCAACTTCCTTCGCCTCCGTTACAAATAATGTGGTTGCCCGCTTCATCAAGCAGAACCTCATATGCCGATATGGTATCCCCGACAGGATCATCACGGACAACGGTACAAACCTGAATAACACCGTGATCACCGCTCTGTGCGAGCAGTTCAAGATTCAACATAAGAATTCATCTCCCTATCGGCCAAATATGAATGGTGCTATTAAAGTTGCGAACAAAAATATCAAGAAGATCATTCAAAATATGACAGTCACCTACAAGGACTGGCATGAGATATTACCGTTTGCTCTGCACAGATATCGCACCACGGCGCATACTTCAACTGGGGCAACCCCATTTTCTTTGGTATATGGCATGGAAGTTGTTTTACCTATGGAAGTTCAAATCCCTTCCTTGAGGATTATGAAGGATGTTAGTTTAAGCGAAGACGAATAGATTCAGACCCGGCTTGATCAACTTAACTTGATCGACGAGAATCGACTTACTGTTGTTTGTCATGGTCAGATGTATCAAAAACGGATGATCAGGGCTTTCAACAAGAAAGTCAGACGTCAGGTGTATCAAGTCGGGGATCTTGTAATCAAACGGATCATCTTGCCGCAAAGTGATCCCAGGGGCAAGTGGACTCCTACTTACGAGGGACCATTTGTGATCAAAAACATCTTTTCTGGCGGGGCTATGATTCTAACCACCATGGACGGCGACGACCTGCCGCACCCTACGAACGCAGACATAGTCAAAAGATACTACGCATAAACGACCCGACAAGTCGAAAACCTGAAAAGGCGACTTGGGCAAAAAAGGGCATCCCGGTGAATCGAAAACCCGAAAGGGCGGTCCAGGCAAAAATTAGGGATAAATAAAAAAAATATGTACACCCGGCAAGTTGAAAACCCGAAAGGGCGACTTGGGAAAAAAGGGTTTCCCGGTGGATCGAAAACCCGAAAGGGTGGTCCAGGCAAAAGTTAGGGAATTAAAGCGTATGACTATGTCTCATCGGATCACTTTAAGGACAATCTCTTCACGGACAAACTCCAGGTTTCTGATCAATCCAATCATCTGCGAACGAAGCAACAAATGGACAAGATACTCAGAGTTACGAAGGCTATAGCAGAATGGGAATCCCATGGAATTATTACACATAGCCATCTTTCTTTGTATAAATTTTTCTCATTTTTTATGACAACATTCTCTTACTAGGACGTCTGTCTCCTTTGTATAAAATACTTACACAAAGTTAATACAAAGATACTTCAAAGCGCAGGAATTTATTTGCCTTCTCTTTCTTTTTACACTTGTGTTTTATTTGAAAACATCCAATGATTTATTAAGTGAGCATATGCATTTGAATATAATCACTGCCTACAAATAAAATGAAATAAGAAATGGTAATTACTGATAGGTTGAAAGTACAGGAAAACGTCTTTAGGCTATTCCAGAAGAAATCCCCTGCAGTATGTCATTCAGATCCTCAACAAAGCTAAAACCTTGATTTACATAGCCCCAGCGGAGTTAAGTTTCAAAATCGCCATCATAGCTAAGTTTCTAAACTCCCGATCCCCAACGGAGTTCTCCTCAAACAACAAAGCAGGAATCCCCAGTAGATTGGTATAAAACCCAAACTCCTGATTTCTCCAGCAGGATAAACATAGTCATTTCCCAGCAGAACGAAGATTCTTATCCATTTTTCCGGTTGAAGCCTCCCAGGTTTTAATTCCCCAGTAGAGGTTATCGGAGTCGTCCTCATTTCCCCAGGAAAGTCATGAAGGATTCTCAATTCCCCACAAGTCACCAAGGATTTTCAATCCTCAGCAGTAGTCCAAAGGACATTCCCAGTCTCAACAATCAAAGATTTTGAATCTCCAAAAGTAGTAAAGGATTTATTTTCCCCGGCAGCAGTCAAGGACTTCATTATCTCCAGTTATCAAGGATATATTTTCCTCAACAAGACATCTAATCAACTTACATGCGCATCCATTACATTCATATATCATAAATATTGATAGAACACATTTTATTGCATCATACATGTCATGCAACATAACTTTGTGTTTTAGCTAACATTTTACCCTTTTCAGGATAAGATTAAAAGCTACCTTTAACAAATGTTCAAGGATTTCAGATACAGTACAAATACACCCCAGACACGGCGGTCATTCTACTACTCATTCAGACTTCAGCAATCAGATACATACTAGATACGCTCCAGACACGGAATCCATTCTATTTCTCATTCAGATTCAACTATCAATTTCAGGATCAGATGCACTCCAGACACGGAAGTCATTCTGTCACTTGTCCAGATCCCAGTCACAGTACAGATACACTCCAGACACGGAAGTCATTCTGCCACTCATACAGATCTCAACTTCAGATACAGTCCAGATACGCTCCATACATGGTTGCCATTTTGTCACTCATTTAAACCTATTCCCCAGCCCAGAGATATTCCAGACACGGATGTCTTTCTGTCGCTTATTCAGATTTCAGATCTCAGATACAATATAGATACACTCCAGACACGGCAGTCATTCTGATATTCATTCAAGAACCAAATACAATTACGGCTTGGATACGCTCCAGACACGGACGCCATTCCTTTTGCTCATACGAATCCAATCTCCAGATACAACTCAGATACGTTCCAGACACGGATACCATTCTGACATTCTTTCTCCTGATTTTCAACAAACAAATCTTGGATGGCATCTTTAATCCCATCTCCAGCAAGATTCTACCATCTCCAAATGGCATATTTAAGCCCATTCCCTCAGCTACATTTTAACGAGTGCAAACTTATGGGCACTCTAGTGTCCAATCCATTTTTACCTTCGAGTCACGAAAGGCAAACTTGCCAATCTAACTCTTCAGGTTCAAGAAGATTGAACAGGGGAAACTGTTATACCCTAAAATTTTCCCTCTCATTTTATCAACATTTCTCATCACAAGGCTCTTTGAACTCAAGATCAAGCTAGGTTTTGCACTACTCAAGACATCTCCTTGCACTGTTGACCTAAATTAGGGTTTGAGTTTGCATAGGGATTTTTTGACTTACAATGCCCAAAATGACTTTCATACTTCATGTTGGACTCATAAGTTTTTCCATACTAAGTTTCAAGCTTTGAATCAATTTTTTTGCCCAGTCAATTGGACAGTTGACCTAGAAATCAGCTATATTGGGGAAAAAGTCAATTGTGGCCAATTTACAGTAAAACCTCATAGATTTTGATCCATATCAACATTATTAACTCATGTGAATCATTTGATCAAGTTTGGACCACAACACCACAAGAAATTTGATCAGATCACCAAAAGGGCAAAATGGTCATTTTTAGGGTTTTGACTGTACAAAGGCAATTTCTGACTTTTTGACCTAGCCGATGGCAAATTGGGCTCAAGCATGGACTCAATGGCATCATCTTGACCTATTCAACAAGTTCAAAAGATCTCAATTGCATTGGATTGACAGATGAATTTTTCAGTCAACTGATCAAAATTTGACTATACACTAAAAAGTTAAACTTTGACTTTTTGGTCAAAATCAAGTGCCAAGGGTCATTTTTCATCAAGATGTGTCAAAACATGAAACTTGTTCATCAAGAAACCCAATTTTGCAAATTAGGGTTTAAGATTGAAAATTTTCATAACTTAGAATTTTTTCTAAGTTATGAAATTTTCTCAATTTTTCCTAACTTTGCCCAACATTTTCACCATGATTCAATTGGATTCAAACAAAACTTCCATCATGAAAGTTGTAGTCCTCCACAAAGTATACAACTTTTATTCACAAAGTTTTCCCAAAATAAGCTTGGATCTCAAGTTATGATTTTTGGAACAAGGGTCCCTAAAACTTTTAACTTAGAGAAATTTTGCCCTAATTTAAGCAGGATTTTGACCTATCTTCTTGGCCATTTTTCATATAGTTCCACTTGGAATATCAATGAAATTCTGGCTGCAGATACTCAATGTCACGTCCAATGTTATGACACCGTATCTGACTTACTATATGACAGTAAATACAAAAGCAATAAATAACACAGTCAATTGTTTACCCAGTTCAGTGCAACAACACCTACTCTGGGGGCTACCAAGCCAGGGAGAGAATCCACTATAAGAGATGTTAATTCAGGAATAAACCAACCAGTTTATCTCCTTCACTTAAGACCTACCCAATGCAATTCTAATCTAAGTACAACTTAAACCTGAGTTCCTACTCACTCCCCCTCAATCACAGCAGTGATACATAAACCAATTTGACTTAAGAATTGATGAAGACACTCTTCAATAACACACACTTGATTAAGCTTCACAGCTTTTTAATCAAGTAACAGAATCACTCGTGCTTCACAGCTTTGAGTGATGTACACGACTAACTTGACTCTGCTTCACAGCTTTAGTCAAGTGACATTCAAACACTCTTGCTTCAAAGCTTTGAGTGCTACACAACCCTTACAATTGAAACCTATTCCAAGGCACTTATCACAATGATAATTGCTTGGAGTACAATAAACAAATCTATACAGATTACAAAATTGATCTTCTAATCAATCAGCAGGGATCACTTGAAAAACCGCAGCTCTGTTGAATATATAGCAGCTGTAACTTCAGTTAGGGTTTCCAAAAACCTAGGGTTGATTCCGTTTGACCTAAAGACCAGGTCACAGTACTTTATTGATCAGGTTAGGATTGAGCTAGGTTACTCCTCAGAAAACGCAGGATTCTGTTTAGGAAGGACTGAGTTATTTCCTGAAAAAACTCAGACTTATCCAATCCTGCAATCCTGCTAGTTCAGAACAGGATGTCATAACATCTGTTATGACATCTGAGAAAACCTGTCTACTGATTTAGCAAAATGTGATCATTTTGCAAACATGCTCAGATACACACTTATAAACATCAGTATTTGAATTACAATATTTTTCTGCACATGTACCTAATGAGTTAGTACAACCTGAACTAGAATGTTATGACATCAGTCATGACATTCACACATACACTTGGAATTTACCAAAAATGCAAGCCAATACCTAAACACCTACAAACTCCCCCTTTGGCAGATTTTTGGCTAAAGTTCCTAAACAATCAGAGATAGATAGATAGCAGCAGAATTAAGTGACAGAAGTGACAACAGAAAAATATAGTGTCAAGTACTAATTAAGTAGTACCAAAAATATTCTCCCCCACTTTAGCCACAAATGGGCCAAAGATTAGCAGCTGACAACAGCAGAACACACTACCAAACTCCACCAGCAACACCACCAAGCAGCAATCAACCTTCAAGCACTGTCATCAGATTCAGAGGAGCCAATTTCTTCAATGTTGAGTTGTCCTTCATCTTCTTCCCTTCTGCTTTCTTCAGCTTCCTCCTTTTCTAGCCTGGCAATTAGAGCTTCTAGGGTACTTTTTCTAGCATCCAGATCTTTGCAAGTTTCTTTTAAAACAGCTATGACATCTGATGTTTTGGACTGGGTCTTTGCAGACGATGTCTCAGCTGATGTTATGACAATGTCTGGAGCATGGGATCCCTGAAACAGTTTGTAGTGCAGGCCAAGGGCAGGAGCTCTTTTGCAGACTGTATCTCTTGCTACAAGGATGTCAGGGTATTGTGCAAGGATGATTCCACAAAGGAGGGAGGGAAAAGCAATTGGTCCTTTGACAGCATAACTGCCAGCATGCTTCAAGGTTTGTTCAAAGATGTACCTTCCATAGTCAAAGGCAGTCTTGGTTCCTACAACATAGATAAATCTCCCCAATCCTGTGGAGATGGTTGATTTGTGATTTGTAGGCACCCAGTTTGCTGCACCTATTTTATGCAAGATGGCAAATTTCATGCTGAGTTTACTAGCATTCAGCTTCCCTTTCAATGGCCATCACTTTACTTGCCTGGCAGTGATGGTTAAACACACTTCATTGTCAGTTGCCTCTAGATCAGAACAGTCCTTATTTGTTCTTCCAAGAAACTTGTTGATTTCTGATGGAGAGAACTTGACCCTTCTTCCTCTAACAAACACACTCTCAAAGTCAGCTGACCTCCCATCAGCACAATCATTGGACAAGTTCACTACAAACTCCTTAACCAGATTTTCATAACATTTGTTAAACTTCATCACTGTCTTCATTAGCCCAGCATTCCTGATCAGTTCCATAATGTCCTTGCACTCCAAGGCATCATTGTTGAGTTCTCTCTCCAAGGCTATTCTCTTCAAGCAGACATACTTCCATCTGTTTGCGTTGTCAGGATGATGAAAGGAGATGTTGTCTGTTGGCACTTCAGGCACTCTAGCAATCTTGCTGGAAGGGAGCTTTCTTCTGATGGGAGCATCTTCAATATCAATCTCAAATTCTGATTCATCATCAGAATCAGAAGTTTCAGGTTCTTTACTTTTCTTAGAGATTGGTTGTCTAGCAGTCTGCACCTGTGCCTTCTTTCCTTTTGTCTGAATTTTCTCAGCCATCCCTTCAGCCTTGGATTTCTTAGCATCAGGTTTAACATTCATACTACTCTTTCTTTTCATCAATCTCCTAGCAATGCTAGGGTTCACATTAGCAATCAGTTCATTATCTGAGTAATCTTCATCCACATCAATGATAGGTGGATTAGCAGCCTTTTCAGAGGTGTTCTGAATGTTGTCTTTTGGTGTCACAACATCCTCAGTGACATCTACATTTTCAGAACCTTCCACATTTGGACTTTCTGATTGATTCAAAGGGATAGAAATCCCCGGTACAGATTGGTTGCCACTCAGAATGCTAGTAACCAGCCTAGCAATAGCTTGGTGTACTTGAACTGATCCTTCTCTATTAGGTATAGAAGATGAAGGATGAGAAGAATTACCAGAGACTGTAGCTCGAGATCTTCCTGCATGTCTGGTTCTGAGCTTTTTGACTCTGGCTGGGTCAGTTGCCATTTCCCTGAGAGGAGTGACCTCAAGAACTTCAGATTCTATGCATGTAGTGATTGCCCTAGAATCTTGATCAGATGATGATGATGATGAGGGAGACGAAGCCGCCATGGTGGAAGACGATGTCTGAGACATTTTGTCTAACTTTGAGTAATAGTAGCAGTTCGAGAAAACTCTTTGATTGGGAGGAGGAAACAGGTTGCAAGGATGAGAGAGGTAGGGAGTAAAAGGGAGTCTCTTCAACTTCTTAAGACTTTTAAAGGAATTGTGAATGAATATGATTAACCCACTAAATATAGCCTTAATAAAATTAATCCCTTCAACCCTTGTTTTCAGCAAAACTAATTGCTATAATTTCTCATGTTGGTGAATACCCAATCTGCCCCTCAAATTTTCAAGTTTATTTCCAACAAGCGCCTTGGTAGAAGAATCAGTTAGCTGAAGCTTAGAGAAACTATGTTCCAGTTCAAATGACTTCTTCTCTTCAAAGTCAATAGGGTTCAAGGAAATGTTGAATGTTTTCAGATTATCACACCACAATGTCACAACATCTTGTGTAACATTATCCTCAGGTAGCATCTGTTTTGACCAGATGTTTTGAGAACAGAATTTATGAGACTTGTTCTTTGCCACATCACATATATTATCAGCCTGTAGTTTAGGAGTTCTTCTGACAGCTTCCATAGGAATAGCTCTTTTCATTCTTTCAAGCTTATGCTGCCACTGTTTCATCTCTTTTTCTTCTTTGATGATTTGACTCATAGTGGAGATATCAGTGTTCTCAGGCTGCCACACATAACAGTTATTTTTGGATTTGATTCCTCTCATTACAACATCTAGTTTTTCATTAAACACTAGACATTCAGATCTTGAGAAGTTGACCATGAATCCTAGATCACATAATTGACTGATGCTGATGAGATTAGTAGTCAACCCTTTTACCAGCAGTACCTTATTCAGACTTGGAACTCCAGGGTAGTCCAAATTACCAACTCCTTTGACTTCTCCTTTAGCACCATCTCCAAAGGTCACAAAACTGGTGGTGTGAGGCATAACATTATTGAGGAGATTTTTGAATCCAGTCATGTGTCTGGAACATCCACTGTCAAAGTACCAATCTTCCTTTGCAGAGATCTTCAGGGAAGTGTGTGCTATCAGTGCAGTAGCCTTTTTCTTCCATTGAGGAGCGTGTGGTACCTTTTTAGACTTAGGTTTGACATCTGAGTTCTGATTAGGATATCCATGTAATCTGAAGCATAAGGGCTTTATGTGACCATATTTCCCACAATGATGACATCTCCATCTTTGGTACCTTTTCTTCATATGTCTCTGTCCCTGATGTTGAGAGTAATGTTGAGACATCCGTTTTGACATTTGCTTCCCGGTACCAAATTTCTTTGTTTCCACAAATCCTAGGCCAGATTTATTTCCCATATTTTGTCCAGCCTGAAGGATCTCTTCCAATTTGTCTGTTCCATTGGTCAACATCTTGACAGATTTGGTCATTTGATTCAGTTGTGAGTTCAGCAGTTGAACTTCTCCTTCTAAATGACTTATAGTTTCAAGATTTGCCCTCTTTTCAGCCTCCAGCTTTACAATGAGTTTTGATTGTTTCTCATTTTGCACACAGACTTCACCACTTCTGATACACAATTTCTTGTAGGTATCAGCCAGTTCTTCAAATGTTACTTCTTCATCACTGGTGTCACTTTCAGAAGTACAAACACTAGTTAGGGCAGTAACTAGTTTGGCAGATTCTTCTTCAGAATTGCTTTCTGAATCATAGTCAGACCAAGTAACAGTCATTCCTTTCTTTTGCTTCTTAAGAAAGGTAGGACATTCAGCTCGAATATGTCCATATCCTTCACATCCATGGCATTGAATACCTCTGCCTTGGTTTCCCTTATCTTCTGACCTTGGTCTTCTGCTGGAACTGTCAATGTCAGAAGGAATGTTATGAACATTAGACCTTGACTTTGGGTCCATTCTTTTGATGAGCCTGTTGAACTGTCTTCCAAGCATGGCAATGGCTTCTGATATGTTTTCTTCTTCATCCTCCTTGTATTCAACATCAGTGTTGGATACAAGTGCTATGCTTTTGTTCTTCTTGTCACCATTATCAGTGATCCCCATCTCAAAAGTCTGAAGAGACCCAATAAGTTCATCCACTTTTAACTTGCTAATGTCCTGAGCTTCCTCTATGGCAGTTACCTTCATTGCAAATCTTTTAGGCAAGGATCTGAGAATCTTCCTCACCAGTTTTTCTTCTGACATTTTTTCTCCCAGTGCTCCTGAGGTGTTGGCAATCTCCAAGATGTTCATGTGAAACTCATGAATGGTTTCATCTTCCATCATTTTTAGATTCTCAAACTTAGTGGTCAACATCTGAAGCCTTGACATTTTGACTTTGGAAGTGCCTTCATGAGTAGTTTTGAGGGTGTCCCAAACTTCCTTGGCCAGTTCATATTGATGTACTAGTCTGAAGATGTTTCTATCAATTCCATTGAACAAGGCATTTAAGGCTTTTGAATTTCCCAGAGCTAACTCATCTTCTTCTTTACTCCAATCTTCCTCAGGCTTCAGACTGATTGTCCCATCTCTTTCAGTTATGGTGGGATGAATCCATCCTTTGTCAGCAGCTCTCCAAGCCTTTTTGTCCAGAGATTTTAGGAAGGCAATCATACGAGGTTTCCAGTAGTCATAATTAGTTCCATCCAGAATGGGTGGTCTATTTCCAAAAACTCCTTCTTTGTCCATAGTGCCAGAAAGTGATATCCCTAGATCTCACCCAGTAATACAGGCAGGGTGCCTGCTCTGATACTCAATGTCACGTCCAATGTTATGACACCGTATCTGACTTACTATATGACAGTAAATACAAAAGCAGTAAATAACACAGTCAATTGTTTACCCAGTTCAGTGCAACAACACCTACTCTGGGGGCTACCAAGCCAGGGAGAGAATCCACTATAAGAGATGTTAATTCAGGAATATCTCATACAGCAAATCATGCTTTATGTCAAAACTGATTTCTTAAGCATTGGTCCATATCTCATACAGCAAATCAATTCTACAAGTTGGAGGGGCCAAGGGCAAAGTGTGCAAGCATAAGGATAGCCTGTACAGGCCTGTTGGACATCACTTCCCACTTTTGCTTCATATAACGGAAAAATGCCAATTACATGAAAACTTGAACATCAGCTAGAACAAAACTTGTGCAAACATTTGAACCATCTTTCTCACACCTCTCTGAGCCAGAAACACGATCTCTTGAGCCTTCAAACCTCCCATATCCAGAAATCACCTTCCATTGGAAAAACAGGGCAACATCAGCAACTTGACTTCCATAGCACAATTTGCTTGTGCGTTTTGGCCCAAACCTGTTCAAACACCTTCTATTCAATCCATCCAAGCTATCCCAAACCTCAAACACCAACTGTAACTCCATTTACAGGGTTTTCCATTTACATTTTGAGCTTGTGTAGGTTAAGTTCTGTAGGCTGATTCAAGTACATTCAAGGCAAGCTAGACATTGGAGAAGGTCAAGTGAAGTTCAAGCAAGCTCCCAGACATCTCAGGCCTTGTTGAAAAGCTCCACATTGCCATACACGAAGTCAGCTGAAATAGGTTTTTTGTCAACTTCCTACCTCTCTATTTAGGAACATTTAGACTTAGGTTTGTGAATAAGAAATGTAGTATTCATTTCCATGAAGCTGTACATATGCTCAATTTTCATTTATATTAAGCATGCTAAGAGAATTTGATCCATGAACATACTGAAAAAATTAGGTTAGATTTTAGGGCCAGAGAAATTCTCTCTGGTCTTTGAGAGTTAGGATTAGTTTTTTATATGGTTGGATTCGTCTTGAAAAGCTCTACAACTTTGATGTTATGTGGTTTTGCAATAGAGCTCGTATGCAGGATCTAGCAGTTGTACAGGGCGCGCGCGAAATTTTGGACAAAGGTTGAAGATGAAGTCTGGCTTGGGCTGGGCTTTGCATCTTTTGATTTTGACACCCCTTTTACTTTTTGCACCCCCCTGGCCCATTTCTTCATATTTTTATGTTTTGTTATTTTATTTTCATTTCTGATTTTATTTTATTATTTCCAAACATAAAAAATACCCAAAAAAATATTTTATAATTTTTTACATTTATTTTACATTTTATTTTATTTCTGTCTAACATGAAAACAATTTAACTACTTTTATCTTATTTATTAAAAAAACTTAAACAAAATAATAAATAAGTTATACTTTTATTTTATTATTTCATCCACACTGAAAATAGTGTCCTAAATATTTTTTGTTTTATTTTTTTGTATATATTTTATTTTTATTATACATATTTAATATAATTTATATATATATATATATATATATATATATATATATATATATATATATATATATATATATATATATATATATATATATATATATATATATATATATATATATATATATATATATATATATATATATATATATATATATATATATATATATATATATATATATATATATATATATATATATATATATATATATATATATATATATATATATATATATATATATATATATATATATATATATATATATATGCTTTTATTTTATTAAGATACTTTAGAATAAAAAATATAAAAATATTACACTTTTAGTTTTATTAATATTTATACTTAAAGAATACTTTTTTTTCTAAATATATTTAATTTTTTTTACATACATTATTTTATTTATTGTATATAAATAATATAATTAATATATTTATTTTCTTAAAGAAAATTAGGGTTGTACCCTTAACCAAAAAAAAAATATAATCTTTTATTTTTTCTTTCCCTTTTATATTAAATATTTTTTTACATACATAAATAAACAAAAACTTTTTTTTGCATAATTCATATTATTTGATATATTTATTTATTTTGTTTATTTAAATATTGTCCATTTATTATTTATGCATTTGATTCAATTTGGATGTAATAGTAAACTAGGTTTTTTATTTCTTGTCAAATACACCCCCATTCAAAGATTGTATCCCCCTCCCCATAATCATATTGTAATAGTGGTAGATTTATTTTACGCATTTACGCTTTCAATTATGCCATGATTAGAGATTAGGGTTTGTATGCAAAAAAATCCAAAATCAACAAGTAGTTTGACCTAATACAAAGACAAAAATGCATGAAAATTAATACACAATGCACACTTGCACCCCTAGGGTTACATCCACTTGTTGCCTTAAAAATGGGCCATGTTATGTATGTTGGATACTTTGGCAAAATAAAAACAAAACAAAAGATCATAGTCCCTCGATGATGCTATCTTGGTTGCCTAAACAAAATGATCAAGTCCCTCAAAAATTTGCCAAAGATGCTTAACACAATTGCTATCATGGTCTATACGATGACCCGCGCCTGTCCCATTTAACATCCTAACACAAGGTTGTTCACCAAATGAAATGGTAAAACAACATTGTCAAAAAGGGTTAAAAACATATAGGAAAGATCTTTGAGTAAAATAGGGTAGACAACTCTTAGTTACTTGATCAAAGCTTGCAAAACATCCTTGCTATTTTCAAAACACATTTCACAACACAATTTCAAAACATTTCCCAAATCAAACTTTCAAAACATTGAAATCTTTTCAAAAGACAAATTCACCTTTGTATACATTCAAACAAGAATCATTACAAAGGTTGCCACAACGATGGCCTCTTTTCAAAACATCTTTTAAAACCACACACAAAGCACCATTTCAAACAATTGAAAAGCAAAAGCAAGTGATCTAAACAAGTAAATAAGAGCCCATGGATAACCATGGATGAAAAGGGTGCTTGCACCTTCCCTTTTCATAATCTACTCCCTGAACCCAAGAAAACATCTCAAAGGTCTTTCCTGTGCTTTTTGACCTTTCCTTAGGATAAAATAAAAAGTCGGTGGCGACTCTTGCTAAACCGAAACATTTGCAAACACAAAACGCAAAAACCTCAAGTCAGTTCTCCCACCATATCACAAAACCCAAACCAAACTTGTTAGTCTTATGTGCAAAGTCAGGGAGTTGGCCCCAATTTGCACACCGACCTTTCTCAATAACAGCCCGGGCATCCTTGAGGGAAGCCATCTTCATTGGAGGATCTTCAGTAACAGTTTTAGTTGACGCCAGTGTCTGGGGAACTTCTTCAAAATGTTGACACGGGGTCTCAATGAACTCCCCGTTCATTTCCACATACCGGAAAGAGTTAAGGTGGCTCACCGTGTACTCCTCTTCTCCTTGTACTGTAACAATTTCCCCTTTACTGGGTATTTCAGCATCTGGTGGAGCGTAGAAGTTACCGACCCAGCTTTGTGGATCCACGGGCGACCCGGCAAAAAAGAATAAGATGGCCGAATGTCCATCACATAGAATGTAGACGCAAAAATCTGAGAACCAACCTTCACTGGAATATCCACTTCTCCGTGTACCATTCTCTTGGACCCGTCAAAGGCCCTGACTACAATGTTACTCGGCTTCAGCACCAACCCTTGACAGTCTAACCGGTCTAACGCCTTCTTGGGTAAAACATTCAATGAGGACCCAATATCCACTAACACGTGAGCCAGAGTAGTGCCCCTTCACTCAATTGAAACATATAGAGCGTCATTGTGATTCTTCCCCTTGGAGGTCAAGTCGGCGTCGGAGAAACCCAGACCATTATCAGCAGTTAAACTCGCCACACAGTCTTTGAACTGGTCAGCAAATGTTTCCTGGGGTACGTGTGCAGTTTTCAGGAAAGCAATCAGAGCCTTAGCATGGGCTTCTGAGCATAGCAACAAAGACAACATAGAGATTTTGGACGGGGTTTGTCCCAGCTGCTCGACTACATTGTAGTCGCTCTTTTTGATGATCTTCAAAATTTCCTCCATATCTTGTCTAGAGGCTTCAACAGTAATCTTCTTCGGTGCCTCCGTCCGGGCAGGCTCACCAGTGATCCCTTTGCCCCGAGTGTCAGATGACTCGGCAACAGGGGTAAGGATTGGGACATGAACGGGAACAGTAGCTGGTGCACTGGCAGGTGTAATAACAACAGGCTTCCGAACAGTTGGTGGAGAGATCTCAGGGGAGAAAAGCCTTCCGCTTCGGGTGACTTTACTAGATCCAACAATATTGCTGATGTCAGTATCAGCCTCTTCAGCACTCAAGTCTTGTTTAACTCCGTGATAATACACGTCAGCCCCGTAGTGCCATGGGACAACTTTATCTGATGTATAGGGGATAGGCCCAGGAATGGTAATGATCAAAGGAGCGATCCTTGGAACGGATGTAATTCTAACATGCTTTCTCGAGGAAGCCTTGGAAGAATTGTCAAAAATGGTGATTATAGAAATGTCTTCAAAAGGAACCAATGGAACAAAAGCCTTTTCAAACAGAATTTCTTTATTATCCATCAGGCGTTAGACACCTGACTTCAAAAGATGGCAACCAGTAGGTAGGTCGGAACACAGACGACAACCTTCACCGCAGCCCGGAAATAAACCAGCTAACAGAAGGTTCTTCTTCACAGTCATCAATGGAGTAGCAATGTCTTTCACAGAAACCACAAACGAGTCTTCATCTACAGCATTTACTCCATGCTTGGGCATAGGAGCAGTCATAACATTAGGCCTTTCAGGCGCTTCAAATTCAATCTCCTTAGCATCAATCAGGTCCTGCACCTTATTCTTCAAAACCCAGCAGTCATTCGTGTCATGCCACGGGCTATCAGAGTGAAAAGCACAGCGGGCGTTAGGATTGTACATGGGTGATGTTGTATTGGAATTCTTCGGGGCTTCCTTCGGAATCACCAGATTGGTCTTTAATAACTGTGGAAGAATTTGAGACATAGTCATATGGAGCTGAGTGAATTATCTTCGCGGCCTCTCGGCCCTTGGCTGATTGTTGCGCTGAGGAGCAACAACAGGTCTTGATATAACCACCGCATTAACTGCTTGGCGATGTTCAGGTTTGTTATGGCTCTTTGAGCTGCAAACAACATTGGACTCCTTCTTAAAAGGCTTCTTCTTGGTGCTTGCCGAAGCACCCTTCTGTATTTTACCGCTCTTGATACCGGCTTCAACTCTTTCCCCGGTCATAATCAGCTCAGTAAACCCGACGATGAACTTCCAATCAGGTGTTTAAAATACGGACCAGACAGGGTCCCTAGAAACATATCTACTAACTCCCTGTCAGCCAGGGGGGTTGTACTCCTCCCGCAAGGTCCCTCCACTTCTGAGTGTAGTCTTTGAAACCTTCGCTCGCACCCATAGACATACCCTGAAGTTGGGCACGCGTGGGAGCGAGGTCGGCATTGTATTGGTACTGCTTGTAAAAAGCAGCAGCAAGGTCTTCCCAATTACGGATACTAACTCCTTCCAGCTGGAAAAACCATTCAAGTTGAGTCCCTGAAAGACTATCTTGAAAGAAGTGGATCCAAAGGTTCTTATCAGCGGTGTATGGCTGGATCTTTCTAACATACGAGCGGAGGTGCAGTTTTGGGCAAGAAACCCCGTCGTATTTAGCAAAGACTGGTGCTTTAAACTTGTGGGGAATTACCACTCCAGATGACAAACCCAAATCTCCGAAGTCCAAACCAGGCACTTTCTGGACCTCCATTTCGCTCAGCCGGTCTTCGAGTTTCTTATACCTATCCTCAGCCGGAGGATACTGGTCTTCATCAAAGTCAGTCTCGTTATCAGAAACCACAGGGCTAGGAGCCCTCATTTCTTCCTGATTCTCCCCCCCTCCAGATGAGTGAGTCAAATCAACCTCTTCCCGCAAATTGTTTCCAAATCTGCGACCCGTATTCAGTAGGACTGTCTTCTTCTTCTTCTTCTTCTTCTTATCTTTCAAGATAAGGGTCTTCAGATCTTGCTGACCCTTGGCCAAACTCATGAACATTTCCTGGAACTGGGCATTTTGAGCTTGCAGAGCCTTGATGGCTTGATCAGTTGATGTTTCAGAAGACATGATATGCTGAAATTAACAGCGAAGAAGATGAGAAACCTGTAAGGGTACCTGTAATGAGGTGCATGGGAATGATATGTGTATGATATGATTTCAAAGACTTTAGGGATTCAAATTCGTTAACCAAAATGAAACACACTTTTATTAGATAAAATTTGAATTCAATGTTCAACAAGTGCCTTTAAGGCGTTACAAAAAGGGAAATACTGAAAAGTAAATCAAAACTAGAAGTAACAAAAGACATCAGCGCTCCCATGGTCGTTTTCCGTTTGTGCTGACATAGTCGTTGAGGATTTGCTCGTTCTCTAGCTGCCTTGTCAACTTTAGGATCTTTCGCTCTTGCTCGTGATACTTTTCTCTGTAAGTATCCCGCTCTTCCCTTAGTTGGATCTAAGACCTCTTTAATTCCCCAATGTCAGTAGGCATGTATGGGTGGAGGATGGTAGGAGGAACCCCTTCTTCATTAGTATGTTCAACTATCACAGGTAAGGCAGCTTCGTACGACATCCCTAGCTTCTGAGCGCGTGTACGAACCCACCGGAGATATGGTTCCATTGGAAGAGAAGTCTTCATCCCTAACTCATATGGATCAGACCGGTGCACCCTATCCCAATCTCGTATGAACCTGCGGCGATGCTCGTCACTATCCCCTTGGAAGTCAAAGACAATGCTTGGCATCAGCAACTCATGAGGTCCTTCCCTCCTAGCTCGCCCAAACTGTCGTAAGGCCAGACAAGGGTTATAGGTGATCCCTACTCAAATTCCAAGTAGTGGAACATTGGGGTATTCCCCACAGCGATCAATAACAGCCACTTCTTCCATGTCTTTAGTGCTCCAAATAATGTCACTGAGCAAGGGACATAATCCTGTAGGCCCAACCCATGCCTTCCTTGTTCTTCAAAACTGATTTGGGGAGGTGAGAAATAAACCACCTCTCCAGCAATGGTGCATAGCACATAAGGGTTCCCCGTTTCCGAGCAGTGCAGGCATAAAGAGTGTGCAGATTATCACCCAAGAGAGTGGGCACTGGATTACGGGATATGAAAATCTTCACCGCATTCACGTCGACAAAATAATCTAAGTTGGGAAATAGAACCAGACCATAAATAAGAAGAGCCAGGATGTCCTCGAACACCTGAAAGTCTAAACTGTCCCAGAGCTGATTAGCCTGACCAACCAAGAACTTAGTCAAGAAGCCTTTTGTCCCGCTCCGAGTTTCCCAATTAGACATTACCTCAACCTTTATCAGATGGAGGGCTGAAGCAATCTCTTCCGGCCTAAGGGGTACCTCCCAACCTGTAAATAGGGTCTGCTCTAGGATGGAGATGCCAAGCAGATCAGAGAACTCTTCTAAGGTAGGGACCAACTGGTAGTTCGGAAAAGTAAAGCAGTGGTACAATGGATCAAAAAACTGGACTAAAACACTCATCATTTGTTCATCCAGCTTGGAGGTGACTAGACTGATAAGGTTCCCATGTCTTCTGATAAAGGAGGAAATATCTGGAACCTTTGTAACCAAATCTCTAAGCTGAGTGGGAATCTGTACAAAGCTGATCCGAATAGTGTTTCTACGCATAGATGCCATGACCTACAAAATAGAACAAAGATGAATCCCATTGGTCTTTGAAATGGTTAGTCCAATGCAATATGCATGCAATGTCATGATGCATGATGTCATGATAGAAACACATCACAAGTATTCACAGATAGCAAACATGGTAAGGGCAAACAAGTCACACAGATAGCCCTTAGATTTCAGGCTGGCAAGGAGTTTAGGTACTACCCTCTTTCAGTTCAGTTGGTTCAAACCTGTCCTAGAAATAGTAATCGGGTTCTAGAGGTTCTCAATACTACTGACCATCCTCGATTGGTCATAATTCCAGTTTAGCAACCTTTTCTTGCAGCCAGAATCATCGCGAGAGCATGGTCTCAATGAGTGTAGCATACTGCTACTTTTCTATGGCCAAGTTGGTCAATTATAGGTTCTAAGGTCAGTTGGTGCTTAATGACCCCTTAGAAGACCCATATTCTCCTTGTTCCACCACAAGGGATATCGGTACAAACTAAAGTTCCACACCAACGTAGCTACTTCTTCAATCGTATCGGTCTACGCCGTACAGTTCCCTCACAGTCTATTGCTACTTACCTAAAAGGTATTCCTCAGATCCGGGTTAGGATCTATAGTAACTCCGATTCAAACCCACAAAGACAAAGCATACAAATCAAGCAATTGAAAACATTATGATGAACTAATCCTAAGGTACACCCAACTTGTAAGCTTCCCCAATAGAGTCGTCAGTTCTGTGATACAGTGGGAAGAACTGACTGTTTTTTTGGAATGCTGGTTTGCGTTTTGCGTTTGTTTTCGCAAAATGTCGCGGTAAGCAAGAGTCGCCGCTGACTTTTATTTTATCCAACAAGGAAAGGAAAAAAGCATAGAAAAATTCCTTTTTTGAGATATTTCTGAGTACGGGGGGTAGATTATAGAAAGGGAAGGTATTAGCACCCTTTTTATCCATGGTTTTCCATGGGCTCTTAGGTACTTGCTCATTGTTTTCAAAATTGTTTTCTTTGTGCTTGTGGGTTTGAAAAAGTTTTTATTTGAAACTTAGATTTAACTCTTGCTTTTGTCCTCAAGAGTGTAATGAAGTATTTTTGAAAACTTTGTTTGAAAAGGGAGTGTAAGTATGAAAATTTTGTTTGGATGAGCAAGTATCTAAGAACTAATCTACCTACTCGAAAAAGGAATCGTTCTATGCTAATTTCCTTTAGATAATGCTATCCCACTATTAGTGAGTGGGTAGCGCCGTCATTGGAGTTTGAGGGTCAATTCGAATGAGGGACATACGGTCATTAAAGCAATGTTAGGACGCCTTAGAAGTAACCCTAATGTCTTAGATCATTTGTTTGAGGCAACAATATCCGAGGCAACCATTTCGAGGCAACTATGATCTTTTAGACATGAGGACGACCTCTAAAACAACCTATACCCAATGACCGTGTACGAAGGCAACCAAATGGGGTGTACCCTAGGAGTGCGCATGTGCGAGTGTGTCGTTTTTCAGTTATTTTTATCTTTGCACATGTTAAGCGTGATCTAATTTGATTTTAAGATTAAACATTCAGTCTTGTCATGCAAACCCTATTATCAAACATCTAGCAGTTATAATTAGCAGAATTTAAAGTGCGGAAATTAAATTACAAGGCGTCAGGTATTTACATCTCTAAAAGCAACCCTTTAAAAATAAAATAAAGCGATAAAATAAATAAATGTCTTATTTAACTATTAACCGGGAGCAGATACATCAATAATTAAATAAAGAAGAGTAAATCGCGCGAGTGAAATCATATCAAATGCGAATTAGGGTTTTGACCCTTTTAAAAGAAAAATGCTTTTTTTGTTGTTTTTATTTTAAGAAAAGAAATTAAATTCTAAAATTAAAGGCTAAATTAATTATTAAATTAATTGGTGAGAAATAATAAATGACTTGCTTTTTTGGAGTTTTTGTTAATTTGAGAAAAAAATAAAAATAATTAAATGAATTAAAACCTAATGATTTCTAATTAATTTTAAATATTTACAAAATAAATTAAGGTTATTCTAGAATTAAAAACCTAATTAATTAATTAAAATTTATTAAAGAAAAATAAAGTTCTGAATTTTTATTGGGGTAAAACTATTTTTGTGATTTTTTGATAAAAAAAGAAATTAATTTTATTGGTTAATAATTTATTAAACAAAATCAAATAAAAAATAAAAAATATAGAGAGTTAAAGGAATGGGCCTGATTTGGAGGGTGGGGAAAGCAGTTTTGCTGGCCCATTAAGGCTGATCCATGTGGACTTTTTGGGATCCAGTGCTCATGCGTTGACCTGCATACGGTGTGCCTTCAATGATTGGCCACCAGATCTGGCCCTCTGTCCATCTGGCGCATGAAGGAGGGATGTGCATGGTGGACCTCTAACTTGTACACGCACATGATTACCTGAAAACAAATAAGAAAATGCAGTTTGCTGGAGGCAGGGATCGAACCCCTGACCTCCAGCCTGTGGACGCTTTAAGGCTTATGTGGCTACCACCAGACCAAGTTGCTTCGTTTGTTATTATAATGCAAATTAATAATAATATAAAGAAACAAAAATCAATGGTCAGAAAAAGAAAAACGCGCGCAATCATTTGAATGGGCAAATGGGTGGATGACACGTCTTCGTCCCTGTCCTCTAAAATTGTAACTTTTACCTGCAGATTTTTATCCGCAGCTAAAAGCGTAGCTCCGTTCTAAAATCTTCTCCAGGCCATATAAATGGAATCCAATACCATAGTTAGCCTCGTCTCATCCCTCTGATCCCAGCCATAACTATCATTAAGGCCAATTGCACCTGAAAATAAAAGCCTTAAAAACGGACAACAAACCCTAGTAATGGTGATTCTCGATACAGAGCATAAGAATGAAATTGGTTAATGCAAGAAGCTAGAAAATGACATGGTGATTCAGAATATGCAATTGTTTTATACAATAGATGCAAGAACAAAGATTTTCAATTTCAAAAACATAGTGAATCCGTGGATGACTTACAGAGCTTGGGAGGGTCTGGAAACGCGTGATTTTGATTGGTTTAGCTTGTGAGGGTTGCCAGGAAATGATTGGGATACTTGCCAAGCTCTGAAAAGACCTCTAACCCTGATTTCGATCCCACACTTTTTCCTTGTTTTTGCAAGTTTGGTACTGCCTCTAGAACTACTCTCCAACCCTGATTTCTGTCCCTCTCGCCTCCTTATGTATTGTACAATACATTAGGGTAAAAAATTATGTCCAAATCTTCCTCCATTGATGATTTTGAGATTTGATTTTATCCTCCATTAAAGCTTTCCAAACTTGGCCTAAATCCAATCTCCTTGTGCATAATGGCCTTGATACGAGTTTGATTGCAATGCTAGCTGTAATTGGAGCCTGAAATGATCACAAGATCTTTAGCTTTCAATGTTTTTGATTTTATGTGATTTTATTTGATTTAAAATGAATTAATTCAAATAAAAATCAAATTAAATAATAAAAATAAGATATGGACACATGGCCAAATCTAGAGCACGTGGGAAATAATGCAAACTCAAAACAAGTGAAAAAGAATGAGCCCATTTGGCAAAATTTGAAGTTTTGGGGATAGTTGACTTTTGGCAATTTTGCAAAAAAGTCCAACTTCAACAATGCATAACTTCTTCAATTTTGAACTTTTGGAGGTGTTCTTGGACTTTTTAGAAAGCTTGGGTGTCCTATAATCAACCCTTTTAGTCTCATATCATTTTGATATTCCATGCTCAAGTTAGAAGTTTTGGCAAAAATGGTGTTTTTGTTGACTTTCAAAAATGACCTGTAATGTCAAAATTTATAACTTCTTGTGAGTGCATTTTTTGAACTTGGGGTATGAAGATGGATTGTAGGGGATTGCATCCTATTAAAAATGAGATTTGGGTGGGTCATTTATCATAAAGTATGAGAAAGTTATGCTTGGTCAAAGTTGGGTTGACTTTTCCTACAAAACCCTAATTTAGCAACTTTTGAATCTTGATGAATTGTGAGCAATCCTTGATGAATCATGATCAACCCTTGATCAAATGATGAAATACAATTCAAAATGAGAATGTTGACAAAAAATCTTGAAGTTTGACTGTATTTGGGTCACAGTTGACCTTTGCCCTAACACAGTCGATTTTTGGACCTTTTGAGTAATTGACTGGGCAAACTTCCTCTGCAAGGCATGAAATTTGACATGGATGATCTTGAGAACATATTAGGAAATTGGGGAGAACTTGGGGTCACTTGGACTCAAGTATCTTGATGCAACACAAAACCCTAATTTCGGGTAGACTGCCTTAGGAGAGAGCTTGTTTGACCAACTCTTGGACTTCCTTTGAGCAACTTGGAGATCTTTCTTGCAATGTTTTGAGAAATATGGGAGGGCAAATTTTTGGGGTACAACAGTGACGATCTGCCACACCCTGTGAATGCAAACATATTCAAAAGATACTATGCATAAGAGACCCTCTAGGTTGGCACACCTAGGCAAAACAAGGGCATCCCGGCGAACCAAAAGAGGTTTGGGCAAAAATTAGGGATAAAAACAAAAAAATCTGTACACCTGAACTTTGTTAAGATTTTTCAAGCTCTTGGTCTTCAAATTCTTCATGTTCCAAACTTTTTTTCCATGCTCCAACTTCATAAAACTTGAGATGCCTTTGCTAAACTCTTTGACTTCTCCCACTTTTAAGACATGTCATGACCATAGTGTATGCAAGAACCAAGTTCAAGACTGCAATAATCAGCCTTTTCCTGTTTCAATACTTTGCATCAGTTCAAGGTATAAAAAAATTCAGCAACTAGTTGTAGCGGTAAAATTAATTAAGTCGCCACCGAGAATTTATTTATCCCACAAAAGAGAAAGGAAAATCATCGAAGCAAAATCTGAAGGGGAGAAATCAAGGTCTTGGGACTGAGATATCAGGTACGGGAGTCGATTACGTGAGGGAAAGGTATTGGAACCCCTCACGTCCATAGTACTCTATGGGATCCACTCTTATTGTTCTAATCAAAGGGTGTATTCAATCTAATGCTTAAGAGCTATAATAACTAAGAGGGAATTCATGCAAAGAAAACACGGGGAAAAAAAGGAAATATTTACAAATTTTTGCTCGGCTGAGCCCCGTGATCATATGCCTGACAAAGTGTGAGGGATTGTTTGCAAAGCCCTGTGACCAATGTGAACTCCTGACAAAGTGTGGGGGATTCGTTGCAAAAGCCTTTTCCACTTGACGACTCAATAACAAGAGTAGGCACAACCCCGAAGCATCATGGTGCGTCACGAGCTAAGTATGAAACAGACGAAATGCAGGGGTTGATTGCGAACCCTTTCTGCTCGCCTCCTTTTGAGGACTTTAATAAGGGATGGGGAATATATGTGAGCATAAATGTAAACACATGTGTAGAATACCTACTTCAAAGGTAGGATTTTAAACAAACACATATAACATACAGAAAGCGGTGCCTGCTACAGAACATTAAACAGTGACTTCGAGCGCACACTCTTTATTTCCTACTTCTCATGATATCTAGAAAGCAATAAAATGCGGAAAGATAAATTAGAAGTATAGTACCAAACGAAGAATAATGTTCGCAAAAAGCGCAACCAAAGAAAAGAAATTCAGAATACTTCGCGTGAGCTTCACCAAGCAATAAAGAAAAGAGTCAGAAATCAAATGCTTAGAATAAGTGTCGAAGCATCACCGATGTGAAAATAAATCACAATGGGAAACTCAAGCATGTCCGCATATCATACACTAAACCTGCATAAGACTCAAATCTTGACAAGCAAAAGTAAATCACAAAATCTTGGGAACAAAATGATTAACGAACATAAACAATAATAGAAAGTTTTAACCAAAATTCTAAAAAAAAAGAAATCTTAAAAAAATTCTATTATATTCCTAAGAAACAATTAAATTTTTTTTTATTGTTTTATTATTCTTATTTTTACTAATTTCTATTAACAAAAATTATTTTCTAACAATTACAAAAGATTTAAAAAAATTTAAAAAACTCTACACAAGGGGTATAAACTGCAATCAGGAAGTGTATTGTAGCAAACAATTGGAGCCAAGGCCCATCACCATGAGGTTCAAATGTTATCTTTGCTTCAGTTCTTCTAGGCTCCACAAAAAAACCCTCGATGGGCTTAGAGGGAGATGGCTCGGTCCATATCCACCAACATGGTCCCACTATTCCAAGTCCAATTTACTTTTTTTTTATTCAGGCTATTGTCTTAGCCTTTTTGTCCCATTATCATCAAATATCATCCGTTGAATTTGAAAAAACAAAAAAAAAAACAAATACAAAAAGAAAATAGAAAGAGGATTGGGTTCAACAGAAGATAGTGCAATAGAAGACAGTGATGGCAGTTGTGACTTGGTATATCGGGTCGGTGACTTGGTAATCAAGCGTATCATTTTGCCACAAGGTGTTCCCAGGGGCAAATGGACTCCTACATATGAAGGGCCATTTGTAATCAAAAGCATATTCTCTGGTGGAGCAATGATATTGACCACTATGGATGGCGACGACCTCCCGCACCCTGTAAATACGAACATAGTTAAAAGATACTACGCATGATCAAAGACCCGCTAGGTTGACTGGCCTAGGCAAAAATAAGGGCTTCCCGGCGAACCAAAAGGGTTCGGGCAAAAATAAGGGATGAAAATTAAAAAAATCTGTACACCCGGCAAGTCGAAAACCCGAAAGGGTGGCTTGGGCAAAAAAGGGTATCTCGGTGGACTGAAAACCCGAGAGGGCGGTCCAGGAAAAAGTTAGGGATTGAAGCGTATGACTATGTCCCGTTGGATCATCTTGCAGACGATCTTCAACATTGACCAATCAACTCAAATGGTTCTAATCAATCCAATCAACTTCATCGAGGCGACAAATGGACAAGACGCTCAGAGACACAAAGACTATAGCAGGATGGGAACTCCATGGGATTATTGCACATAACTATCTTTTCTTTGTATCAATTTTCTTCTTTTTTTTACGACGACATTCTCTTACTAGAATGCTCGTCTCATTGTACAAAAATACTTATTCAAGTTAATACAAAGATGTCCCCTTTGGAAGTGCAAAACCATTTGTTTTCTTTTTTCTTTGTTTCTGTGTCTTGTTTACAAAAACGTCCAATGATTTATTTTTGAACATATGCATTTGAATGTGATAACTGTTACAAATAAATAGGAAACAGAAAGACAATTACTAAGGACTTTAAGAAATATGATAATATCTATAGGCCATTCCATAAAATCCCCATAGGTACTTTCTCCAGCCAGAGCGAAAGCAAATACATCCTACTACAGAATCATTAACGTATCTCCACTATGTAGCCTGTTGGTATCAAGCGTTCTCATATTCTTGACAGGATAAAACTTCCAACCACCGCTCCAGAGTATTCCCAGTAAGTTGCCCAACTTCTCAGATTTTCCCAGCAGGATATCACGAAGACTACAAGCAATGTCTGACTTTTCTCTCCTAAAACAGAGTTTATATTTGGAAACTCACCCATCAGTGCTTCATAAGGGATTTATTTTCCCCGCTTCCAGCAATGCTACGACACAAACAATCTTTAATTCCATACATTTGCATCCATACGTCACAACATTGACAACTCAAGTACATACAGTACAATCTCATTTATTTTGAGAGGCAAACATCACACCATGCATCGCATACATCATAGCATTGCATACAATTAACTATTCACCTTTTGCAGGAAAGAGTCATGCGACATGAAATTATCATCAACAGATTTCCAACAGACAAAGATTTTCAACAAGAAAAGACTGGTCGACTATCTACATAACAAAATATTTCTTCCAGACTCTTACTGGTTCAGATAAATCTCTCAACGGTTTATTCTGATTCGTCTCTGGTCTCTTACTGGTTCAGATAAATCTCTCAATGGTTTATTCTGATTCGTCTCCAGATTTTCACTGGTTCAGATAAATCTCTCAACGATTTATTCTGATTCGTCTCCAGAATTTTACTGGTTCGGATAAATCTCTCAACAATTTATTTTGATTCGTCTCCAGATTTTTACTGGTTCAGATAAATCTCTCAACGGTTTGTTCTGATTCCTCTCCAGATTTTTACTGGTTCGGATAAATCTCTCAACGGTTTATTCTGATTCGTCTCCAGATTTTTACTGGTTCAGATAAATCTCTCAATGGTTTATTCTGATTTGTCTCCAGATTTTTAATGGTTCGGATAAATCTCTCAACGGTTTATTCTGATTCATCTCCATATTTTTACTGGTTCGGATAAATCTCAACGGTTTATTCTGATTTGTCTCCAGATTTTCACTGCTTCAGATAAATCTCTCAACAGTTTATTCTGATTCGTCTCCGGACTCTTACTGGTTCAGATAAATCTCTTAATAGTTTATTCTGATTTGTTTCCATATTTTTACTGTTTCAGATAAATCTCTCAACAGTTTATTCTGATTCATTTTCTGTTAAAATAAAGATCGAGTTCAAACATTCCTTCAACAATCGTCTTTGGATGGCATCTATAAGCCCATCTCCGACAATTCTCCTTTGCTTCTCCAAATGGCATCTTTAAGCCCATTTCCTTACGCAATCACCAGCGCATCATCAAGCGCAAATTTCTGGGCACTCTAGTGTTCAATGATCTTCTACTTTCAAGCCGCGAACGATAAACGCGTCGATCTCGCTTTTCAAGTTTAAGAAGATTTAACAGGGGCAGTTGTTGTACCCCAAAATTTCCCTCCCATTTTCCACTCAGGATGCTATCCCAGGGTTCCTCAAACACTCAATTTGGCTCAAAAGTAGATCAAGCAGATTCTCCTCCTAGGCAAACCATCAGTAATTAGGGTTTGGCGCTTCTTAAAGAAAGTTGAGCCCTCAAGGTTTCATTTGATTTTTCATAAGTCTTCATATATCCTCTGAATTGTTTAAACCAGTTTTCAGACCTCGCAGTACAAGTTTGCTCAACCAATGGTCCAGATAACTGAAAACAACTACAGCAACCCCAAAATCAACCCTTTCGCGAGAACAATTTAAAGTGCTTGTAAACTTCTTCATTATTCGATATTTTTGAGTGGTTTTTCTTGCGTACGATTCTCCTTGATGATATCTCCAATTTATCTTCACAAATCAAGAATTAATTACGCGTAGAAAATCACCAACGTTCGAGTGTGTCAGAAGTCGCATCGTGAAGTTTGAGCTAATTTCAAGTAGCCGTCGTTTGATTTCTAAGAATTGTAATTTCTTCAAATTACAAGACCTTGAGATGATTATTCTTGTTTGTGGTCATAAATGATGTCACACATGAGTTTATTTTGTTCGAAGACTTTTTGAATCGTTGCAAGACTTTAGTTGATTTCTAAGTGTTCTTAACCGCGGTTTGTTAAAATTGGTTAATTCTACAAGATTGGCAAATATTCTCCAAAACATGTTTGTTTGGCAATGAAGTTCCATTCTAATCAGGCATGGTAGACGATGTCATTTTGAACGAATTTGATTCAAAGTTTGAAAGATAAAGCGCTTTGGTTTTACTTGAAATACAAATTACAAAAGCATTGGATTTTCTTGAGGTTCAAGTTACCGAGCAAGACATATGTTCAAATCACACAAATAGAGGTTTCATATTTCATCAAGATTCAGGTCTCATTCTTTTCTCAAGAGGCATTTTTTAAGTTCATGGGCCACTGAGAAGAATTCAATTCGTGCTATGTCAAAGAATATTCAAGATTTTGCAATTCTTAGAATTAATTTCAAATTGAATTAAGAATGAAGGATTACAACAAGAATTCATTGTTTGAATTTTACAAAATAAAGCGGAATTCATCGTTTAAATTTACAAGAGAATTGGAATGCGCTTTACAAGTTTCTAAACCACGTAATTCAAATTACAAGGTTCGTGACATTCCTAACAATTCACTAAGCTACAAGGGAGCTTCTTCATCTTCAAGTCATTCCTCACCAATTCTCCCGTTGCCCAAACTGCTCATACATGAAACAAAAACAAAAAATTAGTGAGCATATGAAAATTCAAGAAGACTTTTGTTTAGAACAAGTTTTTCTCATCATGAGGTTTATGTTTGGAATCAGAAAAGTTAAGAGGTCATTTAATCATGTGTTGAAATTCAAAGCCTCATATAAATCAATTTCAATCATGGGCTTTCTTTTTCGATTGCAAATCACAAAGGTAAACCTTGGTTCACAAAAGAAAAAGAGGAGGTATAATGAATATGCAAATACAAAATTCAGATTTAACAGCATCACAAATCAACATTTAAGCCCAACAAAAGCCTCAAATTTGTCCTATCATTGGCCCAAATAAATATGTTTTTTTACAAAACATAAAAACATGTTTCTGATTCACAAGTACAGCAAAGAGAAAAATCATGCCTTACTGCCCCAAAAACCTGCTAAACAAAACAGACCAGCAGTTGCATAAAATAGGCAACAAAAATCTGCAGCAGAAAAAAGATAACAACAGTATGCCTCAAATGTTCAAATTGGCCAAACTTTCCCCCCCAAATATTATCACACTGATATGATAAAAGGGACAACAATATCAAAAGCAAGCAGCGGAGACAACAAAAGGGACAACAACAAAAAGATCATAAAAATACAGAACCATCAAAAATTTTGTTTTCGATAACAACAAAAACATCACCAAAAAGAAACAGAAACATAACCAACATCACCGAACAACAGAAACATCACCAAGAAACAACAACATCAGTAAAACACCTTCATCATCATCATTTTCCAAACATTTTTCCTTCAGAGTCTAAGAAGAAGAAAGAAAGAGAAAAGAGGCTTCCCTATCAAACAAAGGCCAACAGCGAGAACGAGTGAGGAACAAAAAAAAACGGACAGAGGCAGCAGCATAACAAGTCCAAAGAGATCGTTCATAAATATTCAATCCTGTAAGTCTCGCTTCCGGATCTCATAAGCATTTTGCCATTTTTGCTTTGCTTTGATTAAGTTTTGAATGTTCTTTACGCTACTGCTTCATGTCATTTTCGTAACTGTTTGAGCAAAAAAAATATAAATAAGTAAATATAAACAGAAAAAATATACAGTAATAACCCATGATTTCAAAGATAAAAAAAATACCTTTAGTTTTCTCTGCTCAAATACCCCATTTTTTCCATCTCCGACCAAACAACAAAATCACCGCTGTCGCTCTCATTTTTGTCATGCCCACAGCCTCCGATTCCGAGCTACCATCACGGTTCAACAACCTCCTCCATCGCCTCTACA
Organism: Vicia faba; assembly: GCA_948472305.1. Classification (NCBI taxonomy): domain Eukaryota; kingdom Viridiplantae; phylum Streptophyta; class Magnoliopsida; order Fabales; family Fabaceae; genus Vicia; species Vicia faba. The sequence goes on from OX451739.1 coordinate 1,210,931,297, forward strand.
AACAACCGAATCCAGAAGTGAGGAAGCAGGAGATGGATTTGCAAGAAAAATCGCCAAGGCGTTTGGAGTGACAGTTTTCTACTTTGGATAAGATGGATTAGAATTGTTGACGATGGTGGTGTTTTGTTCGAGTGAAGAAAGTTGAAAAGATGGAATAAAGTTGAAGAATAAGATGACATTACTACTGTGAGAGAGAGAGAGAAGAAGAGGAGGACGGTACTGTTGAGAGAGATGAAGGGTTTCGTTTATTTTACAGTAACATAAGGAAAGTATTCCTTTTTTTAACAATAATAAGGTTGCTTCCACGTTTTCTTTTCTTTTCCCAACAGCAATAATCCTTTTTTATTTCGTGTCCCTTTCCAATGTTGCCAACGGCGCGTTTGTTTTTGGTGACTAAGGTTTCAAACCCTTTCTCTTCTTATTCCAAACCGCAGCCCATTGGGCTGTTGGCCCAATTTTCAGTTACTGTTTCCCTTTATGTTTAATAGAAAGTTAATTATAACAAATAAAACATGTAGCTCAGTTTGCAAGGTATCATTGGCTCTATCCTAGAGGAATCGAGTTCAACCCCTGTTGAGGCTTTGTTTCCTATTTTTTTTCTTGATTTTCTTTTAGGTAACAAAATTAGTTTAATCTTTAGTTTTGACTTTAAAATTCAATTAAATAAAAGATATATAATTTCAAAATTAGTTAATTTAGGACTTTGTAGTTAATTTTGTCAACATTTTTTATGGTTTAATAAACTTTCTCTTTTTTAAAATATTTAGTTTATACATAATAAAATTCAAAATAACAATAATAGAATAGATTTTTTATTATTTTCATTCTTTCCTCTCAAACAAAATACCAAGAGCTTTAGTTCTATACTTTGTTTTTTTTTACTTCGTAAATTATTGTAGTCTTAATTAATTTGTTTGATTTGGTTGTATTGATTGACTTTCAATCGCATTGATTCTTCCCTATTTGTAAATTTATACCCCCATTCCCGAAAGCTCTGTAATAGCGTAGAATTTCAATTCCCGTAATTTAATATTTTCCTCATACTGTATAGTAATTAGGCGTGCATGGCAAAACATAAAATCAATCTCTAGATAACCTAATTTCAACAAAATAACTCGAATCAAACACACTTGTTCACACGCGCACCCCTAGGGTAACCTCGCTCATTGCCTCGGAAAACACAGTCATGTCCCTCGAATATGGGATGCTTTAGCAATGACCCTTCTATAAAAAAAGATTGTAGTCCCTCGATGACCCTCGATGTTGCCTTCGATAAAACAATCTCGTCCCTTATGAAAATTGCTAAAGCGTCTCATAAGTTGCTTTAGACGACTGTAAAATTGACCTGCGCCTGTCCCTTCACATCCAACGATGAGGCTCCTTACCAAATTAATGGTAAGAAAGCAACATTAAAAGGAGGAAGAAAAGAACAATTGAAAACCTTTCGAGTAGATAGATTCGCTCCTAGTTACTCGCTTGCTCACGACAAAAAACATTTTTACACCTACACTTTCATCTCAAAACATTTTCAAAAGACAAAATGTTTTGTATACGTTCTTATAGAGACAAGAACCATTGCAAAACACCTTTTCAAAACACTTTCTGAAACATAATCCACAAACACGTCTTTGAACCACTTTTCGAAATAAAAACTTTGTACGCGTTCTTATCGAAACAAGAACCATTACAAAGAAATTTTTCAAAACACTTTCAAAGCCCACATCACAAGCACACTGTCAAATAAAAGCAAGTGATCTAAATGAGTAACTAAGAGCCCATGGAAAATGTTGTACCCCAAAATTTGCCCTCCCATCCTTCAGGAATTCATCCTGAACTCTCAGGTTTTTTTCTTCTCTTAAACAAAGCCAAGCCCTTCATTATCGCTCCTTTCCAAGCAAACAATTTACAAGAGCAAAATGGTCATTTGCAAGCTCTAAAGGCAAAGCTTTTACCTTGGAAAAAATAAATTCTAAACATTGGGAATTTTTCCAGAAATGAATGGGTGTTTAAGAAGAAAATGACACTTCAGAACTTCTGAACCAACCTCCAGGCAGAAACGGTTAGAAGCTGCAAACTTGGCTCAACACATAACATTCAGTCAGAAGATGGCTCTTTCAGCAGTTACACCAACTCAGTCAAAGATTGTAAACATGTTTCAGCACGTGATCTTTAAACAGAACATGGCCCTTTTTTTTCCAGCAGCTACGCAGAAGTTTAGTCAGAGTTTTCTAGAGAAAACAACAAATCCTGGAACTCCTTCAGAACGTACTGGGATCAGAAGGTAATGGGATCAGCAGAATGGGTAAAGTACTAAAGCAGGATCACTAAGTTCAGAGTCTGTAAAGACAAATCAAAGGAGCATGCTGGAAAACTCTCAGAACTTGCTGAGACAGCAAGAGGCCAAGGTCAGAGCTTGGTTTACGTTGTTTTTGGTGAAGCTGAACTGCTGGCTCAGGTTTTAGGTAATGATGCAAAATCTCCTATTACAAGATTTTTGATGTTGATAAATCTCATCACCATTTAATACTCATTAATGCTCACAACCACTCATGAACATTCATCCAAGGGGTCTCTCCACGCGTGGCTTGGTAAACACCTTTGTGCAGGTTTAGGCATGGGTCTATGCGCCACTTTTAGCCTACAGAGGTTACTTCTCCTCAATCCTCGCTTACTGTTCCAGCCTAGGATGAAAAGTTGTCCATCATCACAACTTTTCATGAACTTCCTTCAAAAACAAGTTAACCTCTCCTGCATAGTATGGGTGCCATTTAACGTTCAAAAATCCACAAATCCTTGCCTATAAATAGGACACCATTGTCCATCACAAGAGGACGTGAAAAAACATCCAGAAAAAATTGCTAGAGAAGAAACAGAAAACTCTAGTAAAAGAAAAACCTTGTGAATCTCTATCCAAAAATCCCTGGTATTTTCACAAACTTTGAACTTCCTACCTCCAAACTTCTTTAATACCCAGTTTGCTTTGTGACCAAAGAACACCATATAGTTTCTGACCATACATACACATACCTTCTCCATCCACCCATTCTAAAAAGAACCTGTCCAGAACACCATCAGAGCTAAAGCTAGCTCCAACTCACAGACTTTTTCCCAACAGCAAGGTAAGCTCCTGCTGACTCTCATCACGCTGCTAAGCATCATCAGCTTTGCATGCTCAATAAACATAATGTAAATATCATGTTGCTGCTGTTTGCATTCTGAGGATTTTCACACCTCAAAATGTTTAAGTAGGAAGTGAATCAGTGTAGAACCTGCATGTGACCTTGTTGGTTTTGTCTCCTGAAACACTTTGACATTTGCTGAAGTTGTTCCAAGCATGTTTTCTGTTTTGGGGAAAAATAACAAAATTGCAGATGTTCTGGCTAGCACAGGGAGAAGCCAAGTTCTGAATTTGACGTTAGCACACCTGAAGCCTGTTTTGCTGTCAATAATATAAGAACTTCTGAGAATTATTGTATGTCCAGCAGGGTCAGAACTTCTGACTTCCCCACTAACAAACTTTTGTCTTGCAGCGCAAGGGGGTCAGAACTTCTGACCTTCCCACTAACAGGTTTCTGTTTTGCAGGTGCCAGAGTCAAAAGTTCTGACTCATACATTTTCACCAAAAGGTTGATAATCTGGCAGCAGGCCTGGGTCAGAACTTCTGACTTCCTCTCAGCAGTGCGCTAGCCCTCTCTCTCTCTCTCTTTCTCTCTATCTTCCCCTTGTTATTTTCTTTTCTTATCTATTTTTCTCGTTGAACCCCCTGTACAAATGTGTATCCCCATCCCCTAAATATTGTAATAGCGTAGGATTTTACATTTCCGCCTTTTATTTCTTTCAAATATAAATGCTAGTAATTAGGATGTGTATGGCAAGATAAAATAAATGAAATAGAAAATCCTAATTCAAGATAAAGTCTTGCATGCAATAAAACGCACTTGCACATAAACACCCCTAAGGTATCTCCACTTGGTTGCCTAAATAAATGGGCCATGATATACATGTTGAGTATCTATTGGCAAAACAAAAACAAAACAAAAGATCATAGTCCCTCGATGACGCTATCTTGATTGCCTATACAAAAATGATCTAGTCCCTCGGAAGATTGCTAAAAGATACTTGACACAATTGCTATCGTGGTCTATACGATGACCCGCGTCTGTCCCGTTTAACATCCTAATACAAGGTTGTCTACCAAACTCAATGGTAAAACAACACTGTCAAAAGGGTTAAAAACATAAGAAAAATCTTTGAGTAAAGTAGGGTAGATAACTCTTAGTTACTTGATTAAAACTTGCAAAACATCCTTGCTATTTTTAAACACATTTCACAACACAATTCAAAAACATTTCTCAAAAATAAACTTTCAAAACATTGAAATATCTTTTCAAAGACAATAAACCTTTTTATACATTCAAACAAGAATCATTACAAAGGTTGCCACGACGATGGACTCTTTTCAAAAGCATTTTCAAAAACCACACACAAAGCACCATTTCAAACAAATTGAAAAGCAAACGCAAGTGATCTAAACAAGTAACTAAGAGCTCGTGGAAAACCATGGATGAAAAGGGTGCTAGCACCTTCCCTTTTCATAATCTACTCCCCGAACCCAAGAAAACATCTCAAAGGTCTTTCCTGTGCTTTTTGACCTTTCCTTAGGAGAAAATAAAAAGTCGGTGGCGACTCTTGCTAAACCGAAACATTTTGCAAACACAAACGCGAAATCCCAAGTCAGTTCTCCCACCGTATCACAGAAAACCATGGATGGACAGGGTTCTAATACCTTCCCTTTTCATAATCTACCCCCCGAACCCGAGAAATAATCTCGAAAGGTCTTTCCTGTGCTTTTTTACCTTTCCTTTTGGATAAAAGAAAATTCGGTGGCGACTCTTGCTATCCGCACAAATGCGATCAAAATGAAAAACACCAAGTCAGTTCTCCCACCGTATCACACATAGTGTTGTACCCCAAAATTTTCCCTCCTATTTTTACTCAAAACATGCTCCTAGAGATCCTCAATTGCTCAAGGTTGACCAAGAATTGACCAGACTTCTCCTCCTAAGGCAATGAACCTCTAATTAGGGTTCCAATTTTCATCAAGAGGTTTGAACTTCAAAGGTATCAAATGTTTTCTATGGTCCTAATATGCCTTTAATTTTGTCCATGCCAAGTTTCATGCCTTGCACAACAAGTTTTCTTAGACAATTGCTCAAATGCTTGAGAATCAACTATACTAGGTCAAAAGTCAATTGTGGCCCAAATACAGTCAAACTTCATGATTTTTGGTCAACATCAACATTTTGAAGTGATATCCATCATTTGATCAAAGGTTGATCATGATTCCTCAAGAAATGCTCCTAATTCATCAAAAGTAAGAAATTGCTAAATTAGGGTTTCTATACGAAAAGTCAACTGAACTTTGACCAGGCATAAATTTCACATACTTCATCCAGTTTTCTCCAACCAAAGATCATATTGAATAGAATCTCATTCCCTACAACTTATCTTCATCCCTCAAGTCCATGAAATGTGCCATTTGAAAGATACAAGCTCATACATTACAAGTCATTTTTAGAAAGTCAACAAAAGTCACTTTTTGCCAAGACCTTTTACATCAAGATAACATTTTCAAATGAAAAATTGATAAAAAGAAGGATTGAATTAGACATCTTGGGCTTTCGAAAAATCCAAAGATCACCATCATGAGTTGAAAATTGAGAAAGTTATAGCTTGCACAAGTTGGGTAATTTTCAAGAAAATGCATGGAGTCAACTTTGGGCAAAAACATTTTTCAAGCTAATGAGCTTAATTTTTAGGGCCTAAACATGTTCATGACATGTCTAGGGACCCCTAAAACCATTTTTTTGCATAGTCTTGATCTTATTTGCATTTTATATTAATTTTGTTTAATTAAAAATCAAATAAATCAAAACTAATGCAAATTATATGGGCCATTATTGATTGGGCTTGGTTTGATGCATGGAGGGGCCCTACATTTCATGCACAACAAGGCCAGCATGTCCAAGTACATTCAAAATCAAAAAATGGACAAGTTTCCATGTTTTTGGCCAAAGTTACAATTTTGCATTCATGGTTTTGAAAGCACATAATCATGGTTGTTATTTCCCTTGCTTCCTCATCTCCTCACTCCTCTCTATATAAGCAAGCCATTGGCAAGCTTCAAGGATGACTACACAGCCCCAAAAAGCCACACGAAAATTTGCAAAAAAAATAAATTCAAAGTTGTCAAAACTGAAACACGATTTGTAGGTACTCTCAAGTCAAACTAGTGATCATACGTTGCTTCTGAGGTTCCCAGGGACTTGCTCTAATCATTCTTAAATCTTGAAATGTCCCAGATCATCAAATTTGAATCTCACTGTTTGGTAAAACTTCCTTGATCTCAAACTCATAAAATACTTAATTTAAACTCCTACTGCTTATATATATATATATATATATATATATATATGTTGTTGCTGATGTTCATGTGTGTTTCAACATATTACATGAGAAGCTAAGGCCCAGAATCACGCTATGCCATGGTTGATCGTCGTTAGGGTTTCAAGCTCGAACCCAATGATGCATGAGGATTTAGCAATTTTAGAGGCCATAATCGTGATCAGGGGACTTTTTTAAGGCAGGCTGCATTGTTTGTTTTTCTGTTTGTTTGAATTTTCGGGTGACACCACCGGATAAGATGGTGGAAACCACTGGCTCCAGTGGTTAGACTGGCCGGCCCTAGGTCAACAAGCTGGCGTGGCTGGACGACATCACCCCATTGGCTAGATTCAAATGGATTCTCTCTCTCTCTCTCTCCGCACGTGATTGGTTCATTTGAAATGCATGGGACGCACTGGATGGCGCGTTTGTGACAACTCATCAGTTGTCTTTGTTTTACATCATAATTTTGTGTTTAAATCCCATATACGAATGAACAGGTGGCTCAGTTGGTAAAGGTGTGCGTATGTGAAAGAGAGGACCTGGGTTCGAGTCCCGGGTCCATCATTTTGTTTTTTAACATTTGTTGATTACAAATCCAGTATGCATTAACTATGTAAGTCTAGTATACGCCTCTAGATCACAAGAAGGATTGAAGTAGGCATCTTGGGCTTTCCATAAAGTCCAAGATCATCATGAGTTGAAAATTGAGCAAGTTATAGCTTGCACAAGTTAGATAATTTTCAAGAAAATGCATGGAGACAACTTTGGGCAAAATCATTTTTCAAGCTAATGAGTCTAATTTTTAGGGCCTAAACATATTCATGACATGTTTAAGGACCCCTAAAACCATTTTTTGCATAGTCTTGATCTTATTTGCATTTTATATTAATTTTGTTTAATTAAAAATCAAATAAATCAAAAACTAATGCAAATTATATGGGCCATTATTGATTGGGCTTGGTTTGATGCATGGAGGGGCCCTACATTTCGTGTACAACAAGGCCAGCATGTCCAAGTACATTCAAATTCAAAAAATGGACAAGTTTCCATGTTTTTGGTCAAAGTTACAATTTTGCATTCATGGTTTTGAAAGCACATACTCATGGTTGTTATTTCCCTTGCTTCCTTGTCTCCTCACTCCTCTCTATATAAACAAGCCATTGGCAAGCTTCAAGGACGACTACACAGCCTGAAAAAGCCACATGAAAGTTTGCAAAAAAAATATTCAAAGTTGTCAAAACTGAAACACGATTTGTAGGTACTCTCAAGTCAAACTAGTGATCATACGTTGCTTCTGGGGTTAACAGGGACTTGCTTCAATCATTCTCAAAGCTTAAAATGTCCCAGATCATCAAATTTGGATCTCACCGTTTGGTAAAACTTCCTTGATCTCAAACTCATAAAATAATTAATTTAAACTCCTATTGCTTATATATATATATATATATATATATATATATATATATATATATATATATATATATATATATATATATATATATATGTTGTTGCTGATGTTCATGTGTGTTTCAACGTATTGCATGAGAAGTTAGGGCCCAGAATCACGCTATGCCATGGTTGATCGTCATTAGGGTTTCAAGCTCGAACACAATGATGCATGAAGATTTAGCAATTTTAGAGGCCATAATCGTGATCAGGGGACTTTTTTAAGGCAGGCTGCATTGTTTGTTTTTCTGTTTGTTTGAATTTTCAGGTGACACCACCAGAGAAGACGGTGGAAACCACCGGCTCCGGTAGTTGGACTGGCCGACCCTAGGTTAACAAGCTGGCGTGGCTGGACGGCATCACCCCATTGGCTAGATTCAAACGGATGCTCTCTCTCTTCGCATATGATTGGTTCATTTGAAATGCAGGGGACCCACTGAATGCCGCGCTTGTGACAACTCATCAATTGTCTTTGTTTTACATTATAATTTTGTGTTTAAATCCCATATATGAATGAACAGGTGGATCATCTGGTAAAGGCGCGCGTATGTGAAAGAGAGGACATGGGTTCGAGTCCCGGGTCCAACATTTTGTTTTCTAACATTTGTTGATTACAGATCCAGTATGCATTAACTATGTAAGTCGAGTATACGCCTCCAAATCACAACCACTAGATCTTGGTTAATCTAGATCAAAGGGTTTCAATATGCAAAGCACCATGTGCCATCAAGAAACAATCAACACTTGATCCAATAATACAAATCTAGGCTCCAATGTATGGGCCTAACCATTTCCAAAATGCACCCCCATTCTACCTCTAGTGATCTTTAAACTGGAGGATAGTAACTAAAACTTATCACGTTTCAAGAATTGTGACCGTTTTCCGAAGGCAACCGAAGTGGGATACCCTAGAGGTGCACATGTGCAATTGTGTTTGATTCATGTTATTTATCTTGTGCATTTAGGGTTTGCTACCGTTTTAATTTCAGTCTTGCCATACATGCCTAGTTACTAGCAGTGATATTTTATAGGAAATAAAGTGCGAAAGTATAAACCTACACTATTACTTGACTTCGGGGGGGGGGGGGGGGGGGGATTTACACTGTACAATGCTTTAGGGAAAAAATAAAGAAAGTGGTAAAAGTCCTAATTAGTCTATTACATCCAGTATACAGGTACAATAATAAATAGAAATTGCAAAAATAATGCGCGTGAAAGTTAAAAATATGTCTAACAACCTAGTAAGAAAATATTTTTGCTTATTTTTATTTATTTAAGAAAATAATTATCCTAAAATCTATTTAGAAAATAAAATAAACCAAAAAAATAGCCTAAGTTTTTTTTAAAATTTTATAATGAAAAGAAAATAATTAAATCTAAACTAAAACCTAGGTTATATATATATATATATATATATATATATATATATATATATATATATATATATATATATATATATATATATATATATATATATATATATATATATATATATATATATATATATATATATATATATATATATATATATATATATATATATATATATATATATATGTTGCTGCTGATGTTCATGTGTGTTTCAACGTATTGCATGAGAAGTTAGGGCCCAGAATCACGCTATGCCATGGTTGATCGTCATTAGGGTTTCAAGCTCGAACACAATGATGTGTGAAGATTTAGCAATTTTAGAGGCCATAATCGTGATCAGGGGACTTTTTTAAGGCAGGCTGCATTGTTTGTTTTTCTGTTTGTTTGAATTTTCAGGTGACACCACCAGAGAAGACGGTGGAAACCACCGGCTCCGGTAGTTGGACTGGCCGACCCTAGGTTAACAAGCTGGCGTGGCAGGACGACATCACCCCATTGGGTAGATTCAAACAGATGCTCTCTCTCTTCGCATATGATTGGTTCATTTGAAATGCAGGGGACCCACTAGATGGCGCGCTTGTGACAACTCATCAATTGTCTTTGTTTTACATTATAATTTTGTGTTTAAATCCCATATATGAATGAACAGGTGGATCATCTGGTAAAGGTGCGCGTATGTGAAAGAGAGGACATGGGTTCGAGTCCCGGGTCCAACATTTTGTTTTCTAACATTTGTTGATTACAGATCCAGTATGCATTAACTATGTAAGTCGAGTATACGCCTCCAAATCACAACCACTAGATCTTGGTTAATCTAGATCAAAGGGTTTCAATATGCAGAGCACCATGTGCCATCAAGAAACAGTCAACACTTGATCCAATAATACAAATCTAGGCTCCAACGTATGGGCCTAACCATTTCCAAAATGCACCCCCATTCTACCTCAGCCATCAAGCCCAATTTCTTTTCTTTTTTCTTTATTTAATTATTTCATTTGTTAATCATTTTTAATTATAAAAAAAATCACAAAAAAAAATATTAAACTAATTTTGTAAATAAGTTAAATAAATATTTAACTATTTTCTCTACTTTAAAATAAATTAGAACCTAGGTTTTAGTTTAGATTTAATTATTTTCTTTTCATTTTAAAATTTTTAAAAAAAAAACTTAGGCTATTTTTTTGGTTAATTTTATTTTCTAAATAGATTTTAGGATAATTATTTTTCTTAAATAAATAAAAATAAGCAAAAATATTTTCTTACTAGGTTGTTAGACATATTTTTAACTTTCACGCGCATTATTTTTGCAATTTCTATTTATTATTGTACCTGTATACTGGATGTAATAGACTAATTAGGACTTTTACCACTTTCTTTATTTTTTCCCTAAAGCATTGTACAGTGTAAATCCCCCCCTCCCCCCGAAGTCAAGTAATAGTGTAGGTTTATACTTTCTCACTTTATTTCCTATAAAATATTACTGCTAGTAACTAGGCATGTATGGCAATACTGAAATTAAAACGGTAGCAAACCCTAAATGCACAAGATAAATAACATGAATCAAACACAATTGCACATGTGCACCTCTAGGGTATCCCACTTCGATTTCCTTCGGAAAACGGTCACAATTCTTGAAACGTGAGAAGTTTTAGTTACTATCCTCCAGTTTAAAGATCACTAGTCCCTCGATGACCCTATCGATGTTGCCTCGGTTAAAAGTGATCTTAGAACTTTAGGGTGGTTACTAAATCTTCTTGACAAGTTTCCTTCGTGACTGTAACTTCCCTTAAATTGTCCTTCATACATCCAACGATAGGGCTACTGTGATACGGTGGGAGAACTGACTTGATGTTTTGCGTTTCGATCGCACTTGTGCGGTTAGCAAGAGTCGCCACCGACTTTTATTTTATCCAAAAGGAAAGGTAAAAAATCACAGGAAAGACCTTTCGAGATTATTCTCGGGTTCGGGGGGTAGATTATGAAAAGGTAAGGTATTAGCACCCTTTTCATCCATGGTTTTCCATGGGCTCTTAGTTACTCGTTTAGATCACTTGATTTTGTTTGATTGTGTGCTTGTGGTGTGGGCTTTGAAAGTATTTTGAAAAATCTCTTTGTAATGGTTCTCGTCTCTATAAGAACGTATACAAAGTTTTGTTTCGAAAAAATGGTTCAAAGATGTATTTGTGAATCGTGTTTCAAAAAGTTTTTTGAAGAGATGTTTTGCAATGGTTCTCGTCTCTATAAGGACGTATATGTGATACGGTGGGAGAACTGACTTGATGTTTTGCGTTTGTGTTTGCAAATGTCGCGGTTAGCAAGTGTGATACGGTGGGAGAACTGACTTGAGGTTTTGCGTTTGTGTTTGCAAATGTTTTGGTTTAGCAAGAGTCGCCACCGACTTTTTATTTTATCCTAAGGAAAGGTCAAAAATCACAGGAAAGACCTTTGAGATGTTTTCTTGGGTTTGGGGAGTAGATTATAAAAAGGGAAGGTGCAAGCACCCTTTTCATCCATGGTTATCCATGGGCTCTTAGTTTCTTGTTTAGATCACTTGCTTTTGCTTTTCAATTGTTTGAAATGGTGCTTTGTGTGTGGTTTTGAAAGATGTTTTGAAAAGAGGCCATCATTGTGGCAACCTTTATAATGATTCTTGTTTGAATGTATACAAAGGTGTTTTGTCTTTTGAAAAGATTTCAATGTTTGAAAGTTTGATTTGGGAAATGTTTTGGAATTGTGTTTGTGAGGTGTGTTTTAAAAATATCAAGGATGTTTTTGCAAGCTTTGATCAAGTAACTAAGAGTTGTCTACCCTATTTTACTCAAAGATCTTTCCTATATGTTTTTAACCCTTTTGACAGTGTTGTTTCACCATTGCATTTGGTGAACAACCTTGCGTTAGGATGTTTAAACGAGACAGGCGCGGGTCATCGTATAGACCATGATAGCAATTGTGTCAAGTATTTTTGGCAAATTTTTGAGGGACTTGATCATTTTTGTTTAGGCAACCCAGATAGCGTCATCGAGGGACTATGATCTTTTGTTTTATTTTTGTTTTGCCAAAGTACCCAACATTCATAACATGACCCATTTTTTAAGGCAACAAGTGGATTGTAACCTTAGGGGTGCAAGTGTGCATTGTGCTTGATTTTCATGCATTTTGTCTTTGATTAGGTCAAGCTACTTGTTGATTTTGATTTTAGCATACAAACCCTAATTCTCTAATCATGGCATAATTGAAAGTGTAAAGTGCGAGAATTAAAAGTCTAAGCTATTACAACATGATTATGGGGATGGGGGTACAATTTTTGAATGGGGGGTATTTGACAATAAATATAAACCCTAATTTACTATTACATCCAAATTGAATTCACAATGCATAAATATTTAAATGGACAATATTTAAATAAACAAAATAAATAAATATATCAAATAATATGAATTATGCAAAAAAAAAGGTTTTTGTTTGTTTATGTATGTAAAAGTATTTAATGTAAAAAATAAAGAAATAAATAAAAAGATTAATTTTATTTGTTTAAGGGTAAAACCCTAATTTATTTAAGAAAATAAATACATTATATTATTTATATACAATAAAATATATTAATATGTACAAAAATAAAATATACTTAGAAAAAGTATTTTTTAGTATGAATAATAATAAAAGTAAAAATGTAATATTTTTTTTATTCTAAAGTATTTAATAAAATAAAAGTATATTTATATATATATATATATATATATATATATATGTATATTAATATTAAATATGATAAACTAAAATAAAATATGTAAAAAAAATGAAGTATGTTTAGAAAAATATTTTTAATGTGAATAAGAATAAAGAACAAAAATAAAAGCATAAATTATATATATTTTTCAAGTCTTAATAAATAATATAAAAGTATTTAAATGCTTTTTATGTTAGAAAAATAAAAATAAAATGCAAAATAAATGTGAAAAAATTATGAAAATATTTTTGAGCATTTTTTATATTTGGAAATAAACAAATAAAATCAGAAATGAAAATAAAAATGCAAAATATAAAAATACAAGAAATTGGGCCAGGGGGTGCAAAAAGGAAGAGAGGGGGGTGTCAAGAGTGAGTCAGGCCAAGCCCAGCCCACCACTTCATCTTCAACCTCCAGATTTTGAAAAAAACGCGCGCGCGTGTTATCCAACATGAACATCCTGCATACGAGCTCTATTGCAAAAACACATAACATCAAACTTGTAGAGAATTTCAAGACGATTCCAACCATATAAACAACTTGTCTTAACTCTCAAAGACCAGAGAGAATTTCTCTGGCCCTAAAATCTGACCTAGTTTTTTCAGCATGTTCATGGATGAAATTCTCTTAGCACACTTAATATAAATGAAAACTGAGCATATGTACAGCTTCATGGCAATGAATACTACATTTTTTATTCACAAACCTAAAGCTAAATGTTCCTAAATAGAGAGATAGTGTGATCTGTGGATTTAAAACTGACTGTTTAAAGCTGGTTTCGCGAAATGTCGCGGAAGCAAGAGTCGCCACCGTCTTTTATTTTCTCCAACAAGGAAAGGACAAAAGCACAGCAAAATTCCTTATGAGATATATTTCTCGGTTCGGGAGGTAGATTTATAGAAAGGGAAGGTGTTAGCACCATTTCTATCTGTGGTTATCCACGGGCTCTTAGATACTTGCTCTTATGTTTTCAAAATGTTTGCTTTTCAAAGTGTGAGTGGGTTTGAAAAAGTTTCTTTGAAAGATTTCTGAATAACTCTTGTATCTGTCCTCAAGAGTGTTTGAAAAATTTGTTTTGAAAGCTTTTGAAAGTGTGAGGTGTGAAAAGTATTTTGTTTGTTTTTTGAAAAGAGCAAGTATCCATGAGTCATCTACCTACCCTAAGGAATTAGGATGTGTAAAAGTCCTTTAGGTAGTGCCATCCCACCATTGAGAGGTAGGTAGCACCACCGTTGGAGGTGTTCGGGTCAATTCGATTGTAGGGACAGTGTGGTCACCGAAGCAACAGTAGGACACCTTAGAAGCTACCCTTATGTCCTTGATCCTTTTTTAATCCGAGGCAACCGTTTCGAGGCAACTGTTCTGAGGCAAATGTTTCGAGGCAACTGGATCATGGACATAAGGACCGCTAAGACGTCCTATACTTGACGACCACGTTTCGAAGGCAACAAGTGAGGCGTACCCTAGAAGTGGTGTGTGAATTGTGTGTTGTTTTCATGTTATGTTTGTCTTTGTAATTAGTGAGCTACGAGTTGTTTTTATTTACATACATTCTTTCATGCAAGTTAACAGTTAAGGGGTGCAGAAAGTAAATTGCGGAAAAATAAATCCTACGCTATTACAAGGTGCGGGTCTATACATCACCAAAAATTACAAAGACCCGTTTTTTTTGGTAAATAAGTACGAAAATTAAATAAAGCGATAAACCTATTTAACTATTACATTCTTGAAGGCAATTACATAATAATCAAATAAAGTAAATGCGCGCGAATAAATTGATCGAGAATGTCTAAGGGTGTTGACCCTTTTTTAGAAAATTGATTTTTTTTGGTCTTTTTTGTAATTAAAATGAAATTAAAGCTAATTGATGACTAATTAATTAATTTAATTAAAAGAAAATATTTTTTGTTTTTTATGTTTTTTTATGGAATAAAATAAAAATAAAAAGAAACAAAGTTAAAGATTAACCTAAATCTAAGTTATTTTAGTTATTAAAAAAAAGAGTTAAAATAGCCTAATTAAAAAACTAATTCAATTGTTGTTTATTTACCAAAATAAAATAATAATAATAATAATGTTAATTCTATTTTTTGGTTTTTTATGAAAATATGTTAATTAAGTTAATTGTTAATAATAAAAATAATTAAAAGGTTAGCAATTAAAAATAACAAAATAAAAAAAAGGAAGTAACAACCAAAGGGGATGTGGGCCAAATAGGAGGTTTATTGAAGCAATCCAAGCCCACTGAAATCTAAGCCACGTTTGACTTTCATGATTACCCGCAGCACGCTGACTCCAGACCATGGTGTTCCTTGTGCTTGGCCCTTAGATCTGTGCCGATGAACACTTGGAGCGCTGGGATATGAGGTTTATGGTGTTCCTCTTTTGAGAATTTGCACATGAAAGCAATTGAAAAAATAATATGGAAATTATAGGGGACCTGGGAAGAACTTACAGCGCGGTATGATGGATTTTTGATCTCACACTTTTTTTGACACTTTTTGGATTTTGTTCTGGCCGTTTGTGTAATGTTCTAGCTTGGGAATGAGGCTTGCAAGGCTTGTATATATAGTAATGAGTGAGAATCAATCAAAATAAATGACCTTTAAACCTTGCCATTATGTTTTGATTTTGCCATGAACACCATTTAAACAACTTTCCATTCTTGTGAAAATTTGAATTTTTATGCCCATAATAGGCCTTGCACGAATTTGGAAGGTATTTCAAGGTGTATCAAAGCTATTCAACACAAAATATATCCCTCCATTAATTTCTTTGATTTTTATTTGAATTTTAAAGATTTAAAATGAATTAAATTAAATAAAATTAAATAAAAATGAAAAAATTAATTTTAAATCTTTAAATAAATTGTGGGACACGTGGGAGGCATGGCCAAGCTGAAACAAGTGGAAAAAGTGGGCCCCTTTTGTCAAAAATGAAGTTTCAAGGATAATTGACTTTGGCCATTTCACAAAAATTTCCCAACTTCTCCAATGCATATCTTGCTCAATTTTGAAGCTATGAACATGTTCTTGGACATTTTGGAAAGGTCTTGAAGTCCTCTAACCAATGTCTTTGGTCCCATGTCATTTTGATTTACCAATCTCAAGTTATGGTCTTTGACTTAAAGTGCTTTTTTGTTGACTTTTGAAAATGACCTATAATGTTGAAATTGATAACTTTTTGTGAGAGCATTTCTTGGACTTGGAATGTGAATATGAATTTTAGGAAATGTCTTCCCCTTCAAGATGAGCATTGGATGGGATTTTTCTGATGAACCATGAAAAAGTTATGTCTTGGTCAAGTTACAGTTGACTTTTCAGCTGTCCAAAAATAGAAACTTTTGCATCTTGAGACTTTTTGAGCCAGGCTTGTGGAATCATGATCAAGACTTGATCAAATGATGATTGTGGCTTCAAAATAAGATGTTGACCAAAAATTTTGACTTTTGACTGCCAAATGACCATTTTGCCCCCTGTAGTTGACTGTGAGGCAATTAGGGTTTTTGACTGTGCAACTTGACCTTGTGAGCCTTGAAACTTGACATGTAGGTGCTTGACAATGTGTATGAGCATGTGTGACTTGATTTATCCCTTGAAAACCTCAACTTCCTTGCAAGAACCAAAACCCTAATTTGACTGGCTTAGGAGGATGGTTGACTGTGTAGCCCTTGAGTAGACTTTGAACAATTTGGGGTGATGCTTGTCAAAACTTTGAAGAATATGGGAGGGCAAATTTTGGGGTACAACATATAGGAAGTGGACAAAAACATGTTTCAGTTGAATTCGTGTAGGGCAATGTAGTGTTTTTCAACAAGGCTTGAGATGTCCGGTAGCTTGCTTGAACTTCACTTGACCTTCTCCAATAGCTAGATTGCCTTGAATGTCCTTGAATCAGCCTATAGAACTCAACCTGCACAAGCTCAAAATGAAAATGGCAAACACTGTAAATGGAGTTACAGTTGGTGTTTGAGGTTTGGGATAGCTTGGGTGAGTTGAATGGAAGGTGTTTGAAGCAACTTGAGGCAAAATGCACGAGCCAAATGAGCTATGGAACTCAAGTTGCAGATTTTGCCCTGTTTTGCCAAAGGAATGTGATTTCTTGCTATAGGGTATTTAGAGGCTCAAGCAATCGTGTTTCTGACTTAGAGGGATGTGAGGAAGATGTTCAAAGTGTTTGCACAAGTTTTTCTTTGCTGGTATCCAAGTTCTAAGGTTTTGGACAAGTTTCTTGTTTTTGAAGTAAAATGTGGAAGTGATTGGAACAGGCCTGTACAGGCTATCAAATACCTTGTAACCTCTGATCTTGGCCCCTCTAATTTGTGGATTTGTTTTGCTGCAAGAGATCTTGGACCAATTCTCAAGGATTGTGGTTGACATAAAGCATACTTAAGCAAAAATGGAAATTTGCCTTTTTCTACTTAGGGCTTAATTTTGTGTACAATGTCCAAATGACCAAAACAAAAGCTTAGACTGATGGATTTGCATTTAATTATTGAGTGTGAAGTGGTTTAGAGGCCTGTAAATTAGTGTAAGGCATGCTGACTTGAAATTGCAACTTGTATGAACATGAATATGCCATGGATGAAAAGTGAGTTTTTGCCAACTTCAAGCCTTCGATTCTCCCTAACCACAAATGTGTTTGAGGAGTTTTTGGACAATTTGGAAATCTTGAAACATGCTCTATAATCCATATTTGAAATGAAACTTTAGATTCCAAGTGGAACAATGTGAAAAATGGCCAAGAAGATGGTTCAAAATCCTGCCTAAACTAGGGCACAATTTCACTAAGTTAAAAGTTTTAGGGACCCTTGTTCCAAAAATCATAACTTGAAATCCAAGCATCTTTTGAGAAAACTTTGTGAATCAACGTTGTAGACGTTGTTGAGGACTACAACTTTCATGTTGGAGGTTTTGTTTTAATCCATTTTCATCATGGTGAAAATGTGGGGCAAAGTTAGGAAAAATTAAGAAAATTTCATAACTTAGAAAAATTCTAAGTTATGAAAATTTTCAACTTTAAACCCTAATTTTCAATTTTGGGTTTCTTGATGAACAAGTTTCATGTTTTGACACATATTGATGAAAAATGACCCTTGGCACTTGATTTTGACCCAAAAGTCAAAGTTTGACTTTTCAGTGTATAGTCAAATTTTGATCAGTTGACTGAAAAAATTCATCTGTCAATCCAATGCATTTGAGATCTTTTGAACTTATTGAATAGGTCAAGATGATGGCATTGAGCCCTTGACTCCATGGTTGAGCCCAATTGGCCATTGGCAAGGTCAAAAAATCAGAAATTGCCTTTGTACAGTCAAAACCCTAAAAATGACCATTTTGCCCTTTTGGTGATCTGATCAATTTTTTTTGTGGAATTGTGGTCCAAACGTGATCAAATGGTTCATATGAGTTCATAATGTTGATGTGGGTCAAAATTCATGAGGTTTGACTGTAAATTGGCCACAGTTGACTTTTTCCCCAATACAGCTGATTTTTAGGTCAATTGTCCAATTGACTGGGCAAAAATTTGATTCAAGGCTTGAAACTTGGTATGGGCAAACTTATGAGTCCAACATGAAGTAGTAAAATCACTTTGGGCATTGTTAGTCAAAAAATCCCTGTGCAAACTCAAACCCTAATTTAGGTCAACAGTGCAAGGAGATGTCTTGAGCAGAGTAAACACTAGCTTGGTCTTGAGTTCAAAGAGCCTTGTGATGAGAAATGTTGATAAAATGGGAGGGAAAATTTTGGGGTACAACAGCAAGAGTCGCCACCGACTTTTCTTTTATCCAAAAGGAAAGGTAAAAAAGCACAAGAAAGACCTTTGAGATGTTTTCTTGAGTTCGGGGGGTAGATTATGAAAAGGGAAGGTGCTAGCACCCTTTTCATCCATGGTTTTCCATGGGCTCTAGTTACTTGTTTAGATCACTTGCTTTGCTTTTGAAATTGTTTGAAATCGTGCTTTGTGTGGTTTTGAAAGTATTTTGAAAAGAGACCTTTGTTTAGGAAATCTTTGTAATGATTCTCGTTCGTAAGAATGTATACAAAGATGTTTGTCTTTTGAAAATGTTTCAATATTTTGAAAGTTGTTTGGAAATGTTTTGAAATGTGTGTGTGTTTGTTTGAAAATAGCAAGGATTTTTTGCAAGTTGATCAAGTAACTAGAAGTTATCTACCTACTCAAAATAGCAAGGATCTTTTGCAACTCTATCTTTGGATGTTAAACGGGACGGGCGTGGGTCATCGTATGACCATGATAGCAATATTGCCAAGTATCTTTAGCAAGTTTTTAGGGACTAAGATCATCTTTGTTTAGGCAACCTTTTTGATAGCGTCATCGAGAGACAGTGATCTTTTTGTTTTGTTTGATTTTTCCAAGATACCTAGCATGCATACCATGGCCATTTATTTTAAGGCAACCAAGTGGGTGAAACCCTAGGGGTGTTTGTGTGCAACGTGTGTCATTTTACATGCATTTTTGTCTTGCATTAGGTCATGCTATTTGTTTGATTTTGTCTTATCATACAAACCCTAATTTTACTAAACATGTATATAATGCGATAAATTGCGTAAAGTAAATCTAAGCTATTACAACAATATTATGGGAGGGGGGATACAAGTTTTAAATGGGGGATATTTGCACAAAATAAAACCCTAAAATACTATTACAACCCAATTGAATTTTTGTACAATAAATAAATAAACAATTATTTAAATATGCATTAAAATGTATGGATGCAAAGTGTTTTTTGTATTTATTTTATATATGTAAAAATAAAATTATTTAAGTCCTAAAAATAAGAAAAATAATAATATTATTTTTGAAAGAGGAAACCCTAATTTTTTGGTTTAAAAGAAAATTATGTTTTCTATTATTTATTTTATTCATTTTTTGTTCAAGAAAAATAATAACAATATTATGTACAAATATTAAAAAAGAAAATATGTATGGAAATAGTATTTTATGTGTGAAAAATAATAAAATAAAAATGTATGGTATTTTTAAATGTATTTACTATTTATTTAAGAAAATAAAGTTCTATTTATTTATAAATTATTTTTTATGCCAAAAAATAAGATAAAAAATAAAATAAAATACAAAAAATAAAGAAAATATTTTTCATGATTTTTTGATGTTAAGAAAAAATATAAAAATCAATAAACATAAAAAATATGAGAAAATATAAAAAATAAACAAAATAAGCAAAGGGGGTGCAGATAGGAATATGGGGGGTGTGAAAAACAACAGGCCCAAGGCGCCAGGCCCAGGAACTTCATCTTCATCCCTGTCCTTGGCTTCCTGCGTGCGTGTTTCTGTGTACAATCCTGTATCTTGCTCTAGCTTGCATAAAATCAAAAACTCATAACACAAAAAATGTAGCTTATGATCTCACGATTCCAGTGATATAAAGTTTTTAAACTAACTCTAAAAGACCAGGGAGAATTTTAGTGGCCCTAATTCCTGACCTAATTTTTTCATGAACTTCAAGCTTCAAATTCTCACTACTCAGTTAATATAAATAACAACTATGCATATGTACAGCTTCAGCAAGTTAAGGACTACATTTTTGCTTCACAAATTAAAGCTTAAGGATTCCTAAATAGAGAGATAGAGTTTTGAAAAATACCTTGTTCAGCTGAGTTTGGATATGGCAATGTGGGGACTTTGAGTGAGGCCTGAAGATCGTGTGAGCTACCTTGAAGTTCCCTCAAGCTATTCCAATGCTTAGCTTGCCTTGAGGATGCTTGAAACTCCCTGCACGAGTCAACCTGCAACCTTCCAAAGTGAAATTGGTGATGTCTAAAATAGGGCTTACAGAACCAGGACAAAGGCTTGGATAGTTTAGGTAGGATGTACGTAAGGTGTTTCAAGTGTTGAATCAAGAAACGCACGAGCCAATATTGAAATGACTTTGATTTTGCAGAGGCTGCCCTATTTTGGGCAGAAATGTGGTTTTTCTGTTTGGGAGAGTTTTGAATGTTTTGAATTCGTGTTTTTGCTTGAGACAAGTTTTTGAAGATGTTTAGAATGAAGCCAAGTCTTCTCTTTATCAGATGCCCAAGTTCTGATCCCTTTTGCCAATTTTCTTGCTTTTGAAGAAAGGTTGAAGTGACTATGCCAAAGTGCTGTACTTGCTAGTTCTAGGGCTGATGAAAGTTGGTAAACATTGCCTGATATTTGTGGATATTTCTTGCAACAAAAGATCAGGTCCATGGCTCAAGAATTGCAAAGTTGCAAAAAGCATGCTTTATCAAAGTGGAATTGTGAACTTTATGCCATTTATGGATTAATCTTTTGTACAATGCTCCAAAGATCAAAATAAAGCCATTATCCATTGAGTTAGAATTCAATTATGGAGTGTAGAAGGGATTAGGACCTTTAATACAAGGTACAAACATGCTAGGATCTGATTTGCAACTTAAAGCATTGTAAACATGGCTTGAACAAAAGTGACAAATTGCCATTTTCTCTTCTTCGATTCTCCCTAACCACAAATGATCTTGGGGAGTTCTTGGACATTTTGGAAAGCTTGTAACATGCTCTACAATCCATATTTGAAATTCATATTGAGATACCTCTTGGAACTAGGTGAAAAGTTGCCATGAAGTTAGGTCAAAAACCTGCCTAAACTAGGGCAAAAGTTCACTAAGTTAAAAAGTTTATGGACCCCTATTCACAAATTCATAACTTGAGATCCAAGCATCTTTTGGGAAAAATTTGTGAATCAAAGTTTTAGATTACATGGAGTACTACAACTTTCATGTTGGAAGGTTTCTTTGAATCCAATTTCATCATGGTGAAAAAGTTATGGAAAGTTGGGGAAAAATAAGAAAATTTCCATACTTAGAAATTTTCTACGTTATGAAAAATTTTCAAATTAAAACCCTAATTTGCAAAATTGATTTTCTTGATCAAGAATTTTCATATTTTGACATATCTTGATGAATTATGACCCTTGGCACTGGATTTTGACCAAAAAGTCAAAGTTTGACTTTTCAGTGTACAGTTGACTTTTGATCAGTTGACTGCAAAATTCATCTGTCAATCCTATGCATTTGAGATCTTTTGAACTATGTGATTAGGTAAAGATGATGCTATTGAGTCCTTTAAATCATGCTTGAACCCAATT
The DNA here is from genome assembly GCA_948472305.1 of Vicia faba. Lineage (NCBI taxonomy): Eukaryota > Viridiplantae > Streptophyta > Magnoliopsida > Fabales > Fabaceae > Vicia > Vicia faba. The sequence goes on from OX451739.1 coordinate 1,210,953,418, forward strand.
GGCCATTGGCTAGGTTAAAAATCAGAAATTGCCCTTTCTCAGTCAAAACCCTAATTTTGACCATTTTGCCCTTTTGATGATTTGATCAAATTTCTTAAGGAGTTGTGATTCAAACTTGATCAAATGGTTCATATGAGTCTAAAATGTTGTTTTGGATAAAAAATTATGAAGTTTGACTGTAAATTGGCCATGGTTGACTTTTTCCCCAATACAGTTGATTTTTAGGTCAACTGTCCAATTGACTGGGCAAAAATGTGATTCAAGGCTTGAAACTTGGTATGAGAAATATTAGGGGTCCAAGATGGTGTATGAAAGTCATATGAAGCATTGATGGTCCAAAAATCCTTGTGCAAACTCAAACCCTAATTTCAGGTTATCAGTACAAGGTGAGGTCTTAAGCTAAGCAAACCCTAATCTTGTTTTGAGTCCAAAGAGTCTTGTGAGGAGAATCTTGATAAATGAGAGGGCAAATTTTAGGGTACAACAGCTGCCCTTGTTCAATATTCTTGAACCTGAAGAGTTAGATTGGCGATTTTTTTCGTTCGTGACTCGAAGGTAAAAGATGATTGGACACTAGAGTGCCCGTAAATTTGCACTCGTCAAAATGTAGTTGAGGGAATAGGCTTAAAGATGCCATTTGGAAAGGTGATAGAATCTTGTTGGAGATGGGCTTAAAGATGCCATCCAAAAATGTTTGTTGAATTGTAAGTTGTAAGTCAGAAGAATAAATATCAGAATGGTGTCCGCGTCTGGAATGTATTTGTACTGTATCTAGGGACTGGATCTGAATGAGCAATGGAATAGCATTCGTATCTAGAGCATATCCAAGCTATATCTGAATGTTGAATCTGAATAAGCAATATAATAGCATCCGTGTCTGGAGCGTCTCTGAGCTGGGGAAAATCAGAATAAGTGACAGAATGGCAACCGTGTCTGGAGCGTATCTGGAATGTAATCTGAATGAGCAATAGAATAGCATCCGTGTTTGGAGCGTCTCTGAGTTGGGGAAAATCAGAATAGGTGACAAAATGGAAACCGTGTCTGGAGCGTATCTGGACTGTATCTGAAGTTTTGAATCTGAATGAGTAATAGAATAGCATCTGTGTCTGGAGCGTATCTATACTGTATCTGAGATCTGAGTCTGAATGAGCAACAGAATAACTTCTCTATTTGGAGTGTATCCATACTGTATCTGAAATGGAAAACTAAATAAGGGCCAGAATGGCATCCGCGTCTGGAGCGTATCTAAACTAGAATCTGAATAAGTGACAGAATGACTTTCGTGTCTGGAGTGTATCTGTACTATATCATGATTGATGAATCTTGAACGAGGGCCAGAATGGCATCCGTGTCTGGAGCGTATCTCAACTTAGAATCTGAATGAATAGCAGAATGACTTCCGTGTCTGGAGTGTATCTGTACCGTATCATGAGTGTATACCATTAATGGTAGCTTGTTAATCTTATCCTGAAAAGGGTAAAATGTTAGCTGAAACACAAAGTTATGTTGCATGAAATGTATGATGCAATAAATGTGCTTTATCAATGTTTATGATATATGAATGTAATGTATGCGCATGTAAGCTGATTCGCAGTCTTGCTGTGGAAAATAAATCCTTGACGACTGGGGATAATAAAACCCTTGATTGCTACCGGGGAAAATAAATCCTTGGCTGCTGAGGATAAGAAATCCTGGGAGATTGTTGGGGATTAAAAATCCTTGACAACTTCTGTGGGGATATGAGGATTCTTCATGTCTTGAAGTTGGAGTACTGACAAAAATTCTGTTGTGAGAGTAATGCCAAACTTCTTGAGAAATTCGCTTGGGGAATCCGGAGAGCCTTGATGACTTCTACTGGGGGTTACACAATGGGAATCCTTATTCTGCTGGGGAATAGGGGAAACCCTGATGACTTCTGCGGGGAATTAAGAATGAGAATCTTCATTCTGTTGAGGAGTAATGAAAACTCTGGCAACTTCACTGGGGAATTGAGAATGAGAATCTTCATTCTGTTGAAAAATAAAAACTCTATGGGGAAGAGGGCTTACTGCTGGAGAGTAAGTTCAGGAGTTTGGGTTGTCTGCCACTCTATTGGGAAGTTACCCTAGGTTGGGGAGAGAAAAAAAAGTTAATTGTTATCTGGTTGATCTCCAGGCTTTAAGATAACTTGCTGGGGATTGGAGAAATTGGATGGTCTCCACTGGGGATTGGTAGTTTGAAACTTTGGCTCGACTAGGGAAGAAGGTTTCAGCTCCGTTTGGGATCTGTAACTCAAAGTTTTTGCTCCGTTGGGGATTGGGAGTTTGAAGTTTTAACTCTAATGGGAATTAAAGGTTTGAAATTTTAGCTCCGTTGGGGATCTAGACGGCGTACTGTAGGGATTTCTCATGGAATAGCCTAAAGACGTTTTCCTATCCTTTCAGTCTGTCAGTAACTATTCTTTTCCATCCTGTTTATTTGTAAACAATAATTATGTTCAAATGCATATGTTCATCAATGAATCATTGGATGTTTTTGCACATAAAAACACAAGTGAAAATGACAAATAGTTTTCTGCACTTTTAAAGAGGTATCTTTGTATTTACTTTGAATAAGCGTTTTGTACAAAGGAGACAAACATCCTAGTAAGAGGATGGTGTCATAAAAGCAAGAACAAAATTTATACAAAGAAAGATAGCTATGTGTAAAAATCCCATGGGGTTCCCATTCCGCTATAGCCTTCGTGTCTCTGAATATCTTGTCCATTCGTTGCTTCGTCCGAATATGATTGAATTGATCAGAAGCTCAGAGTTTGTCAGTGAAGAGATTGTCATTAAAGTGATCCGACTAGACATAGTCATACGCTTTAATTCCCTAACTTTTGCCTGGATCGCCCTTTTGGGTTTTCAGTCCACCGGGAAACCCTTTTTTTCCCAAGTCGCCCTTTCGGGTTTTCAACTTGTCGGGTGTACAGATTTTTTTGTTTTATCCCTATTTTTTGCCTGAATCGCCCTTTCGGGTTTTCGATTCACCGGGATGCCCTTTTTTTGCCTAGGTGTGTCAACCTAGTGGGTCATTTATGCGTAGTATCTTTTGACTATGTCTGCGTTCACAGGGTGCGGCAGATCGTCGTCGTCCATGGTGGTTAAGATCATTGCTCCACTAGAAAAGATGTTCTTGATCACAAATGGTCCTTCATAGGTAGGAGTCCATTTGCCCCTGGGATCACTTTGTGGCAAGATAATGTGCTTGATCACTAGATCTCCAACTTGATATACTTGGCGTCTGACGTTCTTATTTAAAGCCTTGATCATTTGTTTTTGATACGTTTGACCATGGCAGACAGCAATAAGTCTCTTCTCGTCAATTAAGTTCAACTGATCAAGTCGGGTCTGAATCCAATCGTCTTCACTCAAACCAACATCTTTCATGATTCTCAAGGAAGGAATCTGAACCTTGATAGGTAAAACAGCTTCCATGCCATATACCAAGGAAAAGGGTGTTTCCCCAGTTGATGTGCGTGTCGTGGTACGGTACCCGTAGAGAGTAAACGATAACATCTCATGTTAGTCCATGTAGGTGACTGTCATCTTTTGTATGATCTTCTTGATATTTTTATTAGCAGCTTCGACTGCACCATTCATCTTTGGCCGGTAGGGAGATGAATTGTGATGTTGAATTTTGAACTGCTTGCACAAAGAGGTGATCATAGTATTGTTAAGGTTTGTACCGTTATCAGTGATGATCCTTTTGGGGATACCGTACCAGTAAATAAGGTTCTGCTTGATGAAGCGGGCAACAACATTTTTAGTGACAAATGCGAAGGAAGCTGCTTCGACCCACTTGGTGAAGTAGTCAATGGCCACTAGAATGAAGCAGTGTCCATTGGATGTTGTAGGCTTGATCTCTCTAATCATGTCGATTCCCCACATAACGAAGGGCCAAGGAGCTGTTAGGACATTTAGAGGAACAGGAGGCACGTGCACCTTGTCTGCATAGATTTGACATTTGTGACAGGTGTGGGAGTGTTGATAGCAGTCAGCTTCCATGGTAGACTAGTAATAGCCTATCCATAGAATCTTCTTAGCCATCGTATGCCTGCTAGAGTGAGTGTCGAAGGTACCTTCATGCAATTCAGCCATGATCTTTTCCGCTTCAGCTTTGTCCACACAATGGAGCAGAATAGAATCATGATTGCGGTTGTATGGGATGCCATTTCTTAGCAAGAACTTAGCTGAGAATCTCCTTAAGAACTTTTTGTCATTGACTGAAACTCCTTCTGGGTATTCTTGCGCCTCGAGATACCTTTTGACTTCATGAAACCATGGATGGTCCACTACTTCTTCGGTATTAATCTCATGACAATGTGCAGGTTCGTCCATCCGTTCAATGGTGATTTGGGGAGCCTCATTATCCCAGTTAAGTTTAAACATGGATGACATTGTAGCTAGAGCATCTGCTAGCTGATTTTCTTCTCGCGGGAAGTGCTCGAAGGTAATCTGCTCGAAATGTGGTAAAAATGTCAAGACGTGTTCTTTGTAAGGGATGAGGTTTGGATGCTTAGTATCCAACTCTCCTTTAATCTGACTGATGACCAAAGCTGAGTCCCCAAATACAATCAAAGATTTGATTCCCAAGTCTATGGCAGCCTTGAGTCCAAAGATGCAAGCTTCATACTCTGCCATGTTGTTCGTACAGTTGAAGCAAAGTCTGGCGGTGAAAGGAGTATGGCAACCTTCTAGGGAAATAAGTATCGCGCCGATACCGTTGCCAAGTGCATGAGGCCTCATCAAAGTATAGGGTCCATCGGGATCCTTGTTTAGGTCCGTCATATGGTTTGTTCTCTTCAACATTGTCCAATGTCATGATGTCTTCGTCAGGGAAGTCGAACCTCATGGATTGGTAATCTTCGACAGCTTGATGAGCTAGATGGTCAGCTAGCACGCTCCCCTTTATAGCTTTTTGGGTCGTGTACTGTATGTCATATTCCATTAGGATCATCTACCATCTAGCTATTCTTCCAGACAGAGCAGGCTTCTCGAAGATGTACTTTATCGGATCCATCTTAGATATCAACAAACTGGTATGAGTCAACATATACTGCCTTAGCCAGCGAGCAGCCCATACTAAAGCGTAGCAAGTTTTCTCGAGCAGTGGGTATCGGGTCTCACAGTCGGTAAACTTTTTTCTAAGGTAATAAATGGCATGCTCTTTTTGGCCAGACTCGTCATGCTGCCCCAGTATGCACCCCATTGAATTCTCTAGGACGGTCAGATACATGATTAGCGGTCTTCCTTCGACGGGTGGCATCAAGATAGGAGGTTCTAGCAAATACTCCTTGATTTTATCAAAAGCAATCTGACAGTCATCATTCCATCGAACTACCTGATCTTTCTTCAACAGCTTGAAGATTGGTTCACAAGTAGATGTTAGGTGAGAAATGAACCTAGCAATGTAGTTTAGGCGTCCCAAAAAACCTATGACCTCCTTCTCAGTACGAGGAGCAGGAATTTCTTGTATAGCTTTGACTTTGGCAAGATCAACCTCAATGCCTTTGTTGCTGACAATGAAACCTAAGAGCTTACCGGACCGGACTCCGAATGTACACTTGTTTGGATTCAATCTGAGCTTGTACTCCTTCAACCTGACAACAGCTTTTGCAAGTGATCAAGGTGTTCTTCTTCAGTTTGTGATCGGGCTATCATGTCATCTACGTAGACCTCTATCTCATGATGTATCATGTCATGAAACAAAGCTACCATGTTGCGTTGATAGGTTGTCCCGGCATTCTTCAGTATGAATGGCATCACTTTGTAGCAGAACGTACCCCACTGTGTAACAAAAGTAGTTTTCTCCATGTCCTCGGGTGCCATTTTGATCTGGTTATAGCCTGAGAATTCATCCATGAAAGAAAATACTTTGTGTTGAGTTGTGTTGTCAACCAAGATGTCGATGTGCGGAAGTGGAAAATCATCTTTAGGGCTGGCCCTGTTTAAGTCTCTATAATCCACACACATTCTGACTTTGTCGTCCTTCTTAGGCACGGGTACAATGTTAGCAACCCATTATGGATAGGAAGTAACGACCAGAAATCCAGCATTGAACTGCTTCATAACTTTTGCTTTGATCTTTTCTGACATGTCAGGTCTCATGCGGTGGACCTTTTGTTTCACTGATGGACAGTCTTCTCTTGTGGGTAGACGGTGAACCACAATGTTTGTATCGAGTCCCGGCATGTCTTCGTATGACCAGGAAAAGATCTCAACAAAATCATGCAATAGCTGAATTAGGCGCTCCTTGACACTCGGCTCTAGATTGGCACCTATCTTGATTTCCTTTTTATCATCCTCAGTACCCAAGTTGATCGTATCCAACTGCTCCCCATGAGGCTGAATTGTTCTTTCCTCTTGCTGTAGTAGTCTGGCCAATTCCCCTGGCACCTCACAATCTTCCTCACCTTCGTATTCGGCTTGGTAGATCAGATCTTTAGAGTCACTGAAGGCTATAGCAGTATCGTTACCCATGGGATCCGGAATGGAAGGGTACCTGCATTTGTGAGTGTGTGTGTGTGTAAGGGATAGCCATCTTAAAACAACAAAATGTAAAAGAAAGACAATGAGCACAAAAAGGTTTAAATATGAAAAGCGTCCATGATTCATTAAAATGACATATGAAAATGAAATAAGAACCCTTACAAATGGACCTATGTGCCTCGGGTAAGACACAAAGTTGAAAAAGTACGAATTATTTGTGAATTATTACAGTCTAACAGAAATGGAAAAGATAAATTACTGCGGTATGAAAGTAATTGGAACAAATTCTTTTGCTTCCCAGTTGCACAGTCCTCTGCCTATAGTAGGGAAATTTTAGTCTTCCAAGCTGCCCTCTTCTTCACTTTCCTCTAGTGCATTAACCCATCGGTGGCTGATCTTCACAGGTGGCCCTCCGGCACGGGAGCGGCACGCAGCCTTCTGACCAGTCGAAGTAAACCCCAAGCCGAATTTGTCTGATTTGAAAGGAAAGTCTGGAAGCTTCCCCCAGATTGTGCATCCGCCTTCTTCCACCACTGACCTAGCATCCTTGAGAGATGACATCCGAGGCGGAGGTCTGGTAATCGTGGGTACAAAGGACATTGTCTTGGTTGCCTCTATCTCCTGAGCTACCTCTTCAAAATGCTAGAAAGGAGTTTCGATGAATTCTCCATCCAATTTTACATAACGGAAAGAATTCAGATGACTGATCATGTATTCCTCTTCGCCATGAACAGTTATGATTTTCCCCTGGACAGGGTACTTGAGCATTTGATGCAGAGTAGAAGTGACAGCTCCAGCATGGTAGATCCAAGGTCTTCCCAACAGGCAAGAATAGGAAGCACGGATGTCCATCACGTAGAATGTTGAATTGAACGTCTGGGTACCCACCTTGATCGGGATGTCCACCTCCCCGTGGACAATCCTTTTAGAACCATCAAAGGCTCTGACAATTATATTGCTGGGTTTCAGGGTTAATCCTTCATAATCCAGTCTATCCAAGGCTTTCTTCAGCAAGACGTTTAAAGACAAACCAATATCTACCAGTATGTGTGCTAGGGTTGTCCCTCTGCATTCCACCGAGACATGCAAAGCGTCATTATGTTTTCTCCCTTTTGAAGTTAAATCTGCATCGGAGAATCCTAGACCATTGTCAGCTGTTAAACTAGCCACACATTCTTGGAACTGATCAGCGGAGGTTTCTTGCGGCACGTGGGTCATCTTCAAAAACTGACCAAAGCTTTAGCATGTGCCGCAGAGCACAGCAACAGGGCTAACATAGATATTTTGGAGGGGGTCTTCCCCAGTTGTTCAACAACATCATAATCACTTTTCTTAATGATCCTTAGAATCTCTTCCATCTCTTCCTGGGATGTTTCAGGAATGACTAGTGATTGAGCCTTCGTCAAGACAGGCTCCTCTTGGACATTCTTTCCTTTTTTCTCAGCAGCGGAAGTAGGGATGGGAATTGTATTGTCATTGTTGGCGGGTACACTTGCAGGTATAGTTACTGGTATAGGTGTAATCTTCGGAATGGCCACGGGTCCAAAGACTGTTGTTGGAGGAGCAATCTCTGGAGAAAAGATTCTTCCATTACGGGTAACTTTGCTTATTCCGGCAATGTTACCGATGTCGGGATTATCCTCCTCAGAGCTTTCTGCTTCTGCAATCTGTTCAATCTGTTTGACACCATGGCAGTAGATTTCTCCACCATAGTTCCATGGTACCATTTTATCGGATTTGTATGGGGCTGGCCCGGGCATTGTTATCTTCAACGGAGTAGTCACTGGAGCAGATGTAATCCTAACGGGTTTTTTAAGAACCCTGGAAGGATTGGCGTATATGGTTATTATTGAAACTTCTGGAACTGGAATGGGTGAGATGGGAGCTTTCTCAAACAAAATTTCCTTGTTATCAATCAATTGTTGGATTACTTTCTTCAACAGAGGACAGTCAAATAGGGAGGATAGGCAAGCATGGCAATTTTAGTCACAACCTGGGAACACCCCAGCTTTTAACAAATTCAACTTGATGGTTAGGAGAGGAGTTAACAGTTCATCCACAGTAGAAACAAACAGATCTTCTTCCACAGCATTGGCATTATGTTCGTGCCTCGGCATTGGGGCGGAGATAACATTCGGCTTTTCAGGAGCTTCAAATTCAACTTCCTTTGCGTTGATAAGATCTTGAATCTTATTCTTCAGGGTGCAACAGTTGTTGGTGTCGTCCCCTGGACTTTCTGAATGGTACGCGCATCTGGCGTTGGGATGGTAGTGTGGAGAAGTAGTGTTAGGATTTTTAGGGGCCTCTTTTAGCATGGCCAGATTCAACTTCAAGAGGTGTGGTAGGACTTGAGCAGGAGTCATGTTTATCTTGGTGAATTTCCTTACAGGCCTTTCCACCCTTTGCTGGTTATTTCTCGGCTGATCATTTCTTGGCTGGCTGTTTCTTAGTTGGTCTGATGCAGACTTCTGAATCATAACGGCCCCCATTGTTGGTCGTCTTTCGGTTCTTCCCTGATTTCTCTGTGCATAGATAGCAAACACTTCCTTTCTTCCCGTGAAGGGCTTTTTTACAGCAGTAGAGGTAGACGCATCTTTCTGAATTTTCCCGCTTCTAATACCGGCCTCCACCCTTTCACCAGTTAAAATCAATTCAGTGAAACCTGCAGAGGAGCTTCCAGTCAGGTGATTAAAGAAAGGACCTGACAGAGTCCCCAAGAACATGTCCACTAGCTCTCTTTATGACAAAGGTGGTTGCACCCTTCCGGCTAAATCCCTCCACTTTTGGGCGTAGTCTTTGAAGCCCTCATTGGTAGCTATAGCCATACTTTGTAGTTGAGTACGGGATGGCGCCAAGTCGGTGTTGTATTGATACTGTTTATAGAAGGCGGCTGCCAAATCTTCCCAATTATGGACATTTGCTCTCTCCAACTGGTAAAACCAATCAAGTTGTGTTCCCGATAGACTGTCCTGGAAAAAGTGGACCCACAGGTCTTTGTCAGAAGAATGTGGTTGAATTTTCCTGACATAAGATCGTAGGTGCATTTTGGGGCAACACACCCCATCATACTTGGAAAACAGTGGCACTTTAAACTTAGGAGGGATTACAATTCCAGACACCAGCCCTAACTCCTCAAAATCTAGCCCTGGCACTCTCTGTATCTCCATAGCAGCTAGACGTTCTTCCAAGTTTTTGTATTTGTCATCGGCCGGAGGGTATTGCTGTTCAGAATAGTCCTCATCCTCTTCTTCTTCTGCCTCATACTCAGATGGCACTGCCGTTCCTTTTCCTTCCCCCTCTTCAAATGTTGATGGGAATTCCAAAGTTCGTCGGGCTTGTCCTTTAAACCTTCTGCCCATGATAACCACACCGGCTCACTTCTTCTTCTTTTTCTCTTTTTCTTTATCTAGTAGAGTATTGAGCTCCTCCTGCCCCTTGGCTAAGGTCAAGAGTAGCTGTTGAAATTGTGAATCTTGGGCTTGTAAATCTTTGACTGTTTGTTCAATATCCATCTTGCTGAAATAAACAGCAGAGAGATGAGGAAACTTGGTGTGAAGACCTGTTCATGCATATGATGAATGATATGTATTCATGTAATGCTTTCAAGGATTCAGAAATTCAAATTTGTTTTAAACAAAAAAGAAACACACGTCATATTAATAAGATAGAATTGTTAGTACATCAATGCCTCTTGGGCAAAATAATACAAAATTCTAAGGTAAAAAGACATTGCGTATCCTCTTTGGTGCAATGTAGGTGTTGAGAGTCTGCTCTTCATGAAGTAGCCGAGTGAGCTCCAAAACCTTCTTCTCGCTTGCGTAGAATTGGGCCTCGAAAGTATCGCGCTCTCCCTTGATCTGTATCCAACTCCTTTGCAAATCTTCGAGTGATGTTGGCATGTCAGGATGTAGGAGGGTGTATGGAACCTCTCCTTCCATAACAGGCTTTATAATCACAGGGAGAATGGAGGGGTAAGGCATCATAAGGCTTTGGGCGCGGGTTCGTACCCACTTGAGATAAGGCTCAAGAGGGATGGAATTCTTGTGTCCCAAGGTCTTACTGTCTACCTTGTTAGGCATCATCCAAGCTCGGATGAACCTTTGTCGGAGTCCTTGATTGTCGTTGTTGAAGTCGAAAACCAAACCTTGAACTAGCATGTCATGTGGGCCATCCCTTCGAGCATAACCAAACTGTCTCAGAGCCAAGCAGGGGTTGCAGGTGATGCCTCCCCTAATTCCTAGTAGAGGGACATTAGGAAATTCTCCATAACGGTCAATGATGATAACATTCTCTTTTGATCGAGAACACCAATGAATATCTGAATATGTAAGAGTCATCAATCGTTGTGACAACCTCAAGCCTTGCTCATTCTTCAAGACTGATTGGGGAAGATGAGAAATAAACCATCTTGCCAGGAGAGGAGTGCAACACATGAGAACACCTCTTTTCCTCATTGTACGAGTGTGAAAAGAGTGGAGGATATCCCCAAGTGTGATCGGTGGAAATAGAACTGACTGTTTAAAGCTGGATCGCGTATGTCGCGGTAAGCAAGAGTCGCCACTGTCTTTTATTTTCTCCAACATGGACAGGACAAAAGCACAGCAAAATTCCTTATGAGATTGTCTCTCGGTTCGGGAGGTAGATTTATAGAAAGGGAAGGTGTTAGCACCCTTTCTATCCATGGTTATCCATGGGCTCTTAGATACTTGCTCTTATGTTTTCAAAATGTTTGCTTTTCAAGATGTGAGTGGGTTTGAAAAAGTTTCTTTGAAAGATTTCTGAATAACTCTTGTATCTGTCCTCAAGAGTGTTTGAAAAATTGTTTTGAAAGCTTTTTGAAAGTGTCAGTGTGAAAAAGTTTTTGATTTGTTTTTTAGTAGAGCAAGTATCCATGAGTCGTCTACCTACCCTAAGGAATTAGGCTGTGTAAAAGTCCTTAAGGTAGTGCCATCCCATCATTGAGAGGTAGGTAGCACCACCGTTGGAGGTGTTTGGGTCAATTCGATTGGGGGACAGTGTGGTCACCGAAGCAACAGTAGAACACCTTAGAAGCTACCCTTATGTCCTTGATCCTTTTTTAATCCGAGGCAACTGTTTCGAGGCAACTATTCCCAGGCAACTGGATCATGGACATAAGGACTTACTAAAACGTCCTATACTTGACGACCACGTTCCGAAGGCAACAAGTGAGGCGTACCCTAGAAGTGGGGTGTGTATTTGTGTGTTATTTTCAGTTTAACAGTTATCTTTGATCAGGGCATTGTGAGCTACGCTTGTTTTTAATTAACATACATTCTTTCATACAACTTAGAATTTAAGAGTGCGGAAATTTAAAAGCGGAAAGATAAAATCTACGCTATTACAAAGCACGGGTCTATACATCGCCAAAGTACAAAGACCCGTTTTTGATAAAATGCGGAAAGTAAAAAACAGTAAACCTAATTACTATTACATCCTTGAGCAGTTACACAATAATCGATAAGAGAATAAATGCGCGAAATAGAAATTAAAATTGAACGTCCGAGGGTTTTGACCCTTTTGAGAAATTAAATTAAATTAAAGTCCAACTAATTATTTTATTAAAAAAAAGAGAGTGTTTTTTATGTTTTTGGTATTTATGAAATAAAGAAAATTAAAATTAAAAGGAAACCCTAATTCTAAGTCTATTTTAATTATTAATAAAAAGAAATATTAAAGTTACTCTAATTTACTAATTAATTAATGTACATGTTTATTTACAAAAATAATGATTAATAATAAGAATAAATAATGAGGAAAAATTAATTAAGAAAAAGATAAAATGTCAAAACCTAATTCTACATATTTTATTTATTAAGGAAAAAAAATGTTAAAATTAAAACCTAATTTAACTAAGTTAGTTATTGAAATTTATTTACAAAATATTTTAATGGTGAAATTAATAATAATTAAATATAAAAAAAAATTTGGTTTCTGATTTTTTATTATGAAAATTATTTTTGTGGTGAAAAAAACAATTAAAACATTAAAATGATTAAAAGAAATTAAAAGAAAAGAAAAGAGAATAAAAAATAAAGCAAACCAAGTGGGGTGTCAGGCCCATGTGGAGGTGTTATTGGAAGAATCTTGGCCCATTAGACAAAGTCTGTTTGACTTTCCACGCTTGAGTGCACATGGTTGACTAGAGTGTACCATAGAATTCACCTTCTGACCATTGGATGGGATCTCCTGGCCACTTGGCAAGCACAGGCGTGGGACTCATGATAGGCCATGGAATGAGTGCTGCACTAGAATACATTGAAACAAAAATTAAGAATTATGTGGGGGGACCTGGGAATCGAACCCAGGTCCCAATGCCTGCAGTACACGTCCTCAACCACCAGGCCATTTGCGTTTGTTTGTAAATATGATAGACAACAATCATTATGTAAGAAAACAAATGTTAGTGATATAAAACAAAAAAAACGCGCCAGATTTTTGAATCACCCAACCACGCCTGGACACCTCAGCTTCTTCTTCGTTCTTCCTGTAAAATACAAAACAAGTAGCGGGGGTTTTAAACCCCCACTAAATGGAAGTCCTGAAAATAGCGATTAGAAGAGGAGGAAATATAAAAAGGGCGCGAGGGTATCATTTGCATCGTCTTGAGCTTCTGATTCTGTCCATATAAGTTTGGAAGTCTAATTTTTCCATACAAGAAAAGCCCTAATTTGGATGTTCTGAAAACCTAATGTTCTTCAATGGTGGATTTTGATACAAGCAGTGTTAGTCCAATTAAACTGTACCAATCGCTTCAGGGAGATGTTAATAGCATAAATCAATAATCAAAACACATGAATGATGCGTGGAAATTAAAATTCGATTATGAAATATTTGTGAAGAAACGTGACTCAGTTCTACCAATTCTTGGAGTATGGGGACTTGTTCTTGATGCCAACAGCTTCCTAGCAATGTCAGTAGCGTAATGGAAACGTTTTGAGGCCTTGAATCGTCCTGCAAATATGAAATCAGTTTCAAGCTTTTTTATGAAAATTTGCAAATTGGTTCTCAGTTTTTGAGCAGCTTTTCGTGTCTTGTGGAATAGGGTTGAGTTGTGCATAAGTATGTGAAGCAAATTAGGTCAAGAAAGAGCCCAAAAGTCCATGAATTGATGACTTGAATCTTTGATTGCCAATCATATATTTTCCAATCTTTTTCCATGGAAACTTTGCCAATTATGGAAGATCTTGTCCCCTTGAGATGATGCACGAAATCTTTAGCATATTTGGAGTATATTTGCTGCATAAAAAGATTTGAAAAAGCATTATTTGATATTTTCTCATAATTAAATCTAATTAAATGAATTAATATGAATAAAAATTCAATTAATTAATTAAAAATAAGAAAATAAATCCTTTTAAGCTCAATGGGTCGTGCATAGGCTTTGGGTAATGATTCAAGGGAGAATTTGAGGCCCATTAGCAATTTTGAAGTGTTTTAGGCAAAGTTGACTTTTGAAAGTTCCCAAAAAATTCCCAACTTCTCCAACGCATATCTTGCTCAATTTTGAAGCTATGAACATGTTCTTGGACATTTTGGAATGTTCTTGAAGTCCTCTAACCAATGCCTTTGGTCCCATGTTAGTTTGATTTACCAATCTCAAGTTATGGTCTTTGACTTAAAGTGCCTTTTTGTTGACTTTTGAAAATGACCTATAATGTTGAAATTGATAATTTTTGTGAGAGCATTTCTTGGACTTGGAGTGTGAAGATGAGTTGTAGGAAATGTCATTCTCTTAAAAATGAGCTTTGGATGGGATTTTTATGATAAACCATGAGGAAGTTATGCCTTGGTCAATTTGCAGTTGACTTTTCAACTGTCCAAAAATAGAAACTTTTGCATATTGAGACTTTTTGAGCCATGCTTTGAGAATCATGATCAAGAATTGATCAAATGATGATTGTGGCCTCAAAATAATATGTTGACCAAAATTTTTGACTTTTGACTGTCAAATGACCATTTTGCCCCTGCAGTTGACTGTGAAGCAATTAGGGTTTTTGACTGTGCAACTTGATGCTGTGAGTCTTGAAACTTGACACATGGATGCTTGACAATGTATATAGGCATTTGGGACTTGATTGGACCCTTGGAAACCTCAATTTCTTTGCAAGAACCAAAACCCTAATTTTGACTGTGTTAGGAGGCAATTGGACTGTGCAACCCTTGAGAGATTTTGAATCATGATCTTGGCAAATCTTGAAGAATATGGGAGGGCAAATTTTGGGGTACAACACCAAGCAATGTAGGCACCGAGTTGCGAGTCATAAAGATTTTGATAGCACTCACATCTATGAGTTGATCAGGGTTAGGGAACAAGACCATCCCATAGATGAGAAGAGCTACAATCTCCTCAAAAGCTTGTAAGTCCAAAGAATTTCAACAGCTTTGGGCTTTCTCAAACAGAAACTTTGACAAGAAGCCTTTGACACCACTTCTAGTTTCCCAATGTGTTGTGACATCAGATGAGTGCAAGTGTAAGGCTTGAGCAATCTCTTCTGGCTTTGGATCTCTTTCCATACCGTTGAAGGGTAGTTGATTGAGAATAGGAATCCTCAAGAGTTGAGAGAATTCTTCCAAAGTAGACACAAGTTGGTAGTCAAGAAATGTGAAGCAATGATGCAAATGGTCAAAGAACTGGAAGAGAACTCTCATCATATCCTCATCTGTGTTGGTGGTGACCAAGTTGAGTAGACGACCATGCCTCTCGGTGAATGGAGAATTCTCAGGAATCCTTGAAGCTAGCTCCTTGAGTTGTGGAGGAATTCTTACAAGGTTGACTTGGATAGTTTTCCTGCGAAGTGAATCCATAACCTACAAAACAGGAACAAAGATGAAAATCCAAAATCCTTGAAATGGTTAGTGGATGCATATGATGCTTCATGATGTCCATGATGTTATGCACAAGTATATATGTACAAACAAATCACACAAGTTCCTAGTTTAGGCTTGCATGGGGTTTCATAGGTAAGTACCCTCTTGAAGTTTAGTTGGCTCAACCTGTCCTATAGATAGTAATCGGGTTCTAAAGAGCTCAATATCACTGGATTATTTTCTTGTTCATTGTTTCAATTCAGCCTCTTTACTAGCGACCGAAATATTCCAAGGAACCAACCCTCAATGAGTGTAGTATCGAGTATCTACCAACTTCGGACTGCACCAAAGCCGGTCATCTCACTACATCCTAAAAAGGCCAAGTTGGTCAAGTAAAGGTTCTAAAAGTCCATTAGTGCTTCATGACATCACTCAGCGGCCCCGTATTATCTTTGATTTACTCAAAGGCTACCGGTACCCACAAATATGTCGCACTAATATAGCTATTGCTTAGACCATGTCGGTATACACCGCACAATTTCCACAATGTATTGCTATTTACCTATGAATGTTTCCCGAATCCGGGTAGAGGATTCAAACCCAAACAATAGAACCAAAGTGTAAAGAAAACAAGTCAAGAAAGATAAGCATGTAAAGGTGATCTAAAACCCTAAGGTAAACCCACTTTTATAATATTCCCCAGCAGAGTCGCCAGTTCTGGTGATGCGGTGGGAGAACTGACTTGAGGTTTTGCGTTTGTGTTTGCAAATGTCGCGGTTAGCAAGAGTCACCACCGACTTTTTTTTATCCAAAAGGAAAGGTAAAAAAGCACAGGAAAGACCTTTGAGATGTTTTCTTGAGTTCGGGGGGTAGATTATGAAAAGGGAAGGTGCTAGCACCCTTTTCACCCATGGTTTTCCATGGGCTCTTAGTTACTTGTTTAGATCACTTGCTTTGCTTTTGCAATTGTTTGAAATGGTGCTTTGTGTGGTTTTGAAAGTATTTTGAAAAGAGGCCTTTGTTTAGGCAATCTTTGTAATGATTCTCGTTCGTAAGAATGTATACAAAGATGTTTGTCTTTTGAAAAATGTTTCAATGTTTTGAAAGTTGTTTGGAAATGTTTTGTAATGTGTGTGTGTTTTTTTGAAAATAGCAAGGATTGTTTGCAATTTGATCAAGTAACTAGAAGCTATCTACCTACTCAAAAGTCTTTGTTGTACATTTTTATTCCTTTGATATTGTTGATTTACCATTCTTTTGGTAGACAACTCTATCTTTGGATGTTAAACGGGACGGGTGTGGGTCATCGTATGACCATGATAGCAATATTGCCAAGTATCTTTAGCCAGTTTTTAGGGACTAAGATCCTCTTTGTTTAGGCAACCTTTTTGATAGCGTCATCGAGGGACTATGATCTTTTTGTTTTGTTTGATTTTGCCAAGATACCTAGCATGCATACCATGGCCATTTATTTTAAGACAATCAAGTGGGTGAAACCCTAGGGGTGTTTGTGTGCAATGTGTGTCATTTTACATGCATTTTTGTCTTGCATTAGGTCATGCTATTTGTTTGATTTTGTCTTATCATACAAACCCTAATTTTACTAAACATGTATATAATGCGATAAATTGCGTAAAGTAAATCTAAGTTATTACAATAATATTATGGGAGGGGGATACATGTTTTGAATGGGGGATATTTGCACAAAATAAAACACTGAAATACTATTACAACCCAATTGAATTTTTGTACAATAAATAAATAAACAATTATTTAAATATGCAATAAAATGTATGGATGCAAAATGTTTTTTGTATTTATTTTATATGTAAAAATAAAATTATTTAAGTCCTAAAAATAAGAAAAATAATAATATTATTTTTGAAAGGGGAAACCCTAATTTTTTGGTTTAAAAGAAAATTATGTTTTCTATTATTTATTTTATTCATTTTTTGTTCAAGAAAAATAATAACAATATTATGTACAAATATTAAAAAATAAAATATGTATGAAAATAATATTTTATGTGTGAAAAATAATAAAATAAAAATGTATGGTATTTTTAAATGTATTTACTATTTATTTAAGAAAATAAAGTTCTATTTATTTATATATTATTTTTTATGCCAAAAAATAAAATACAAAAAATAAAGAAAATAGTTTTCATGATTTTTTGATGTTCAGAAAAAATATAAAAATCAATAAACATAAAAAATATAAAAAATAAACAAAATAAGCAAAGAGGGTGCAAATAGGAATATGGGGGGTGTGAAAAACAACAGGCCCAAGGCGCCAGGCCCAGGAACTTCATCTTCATACCTGTCCTTGGCTTCCTGCGCACGCGTTTCTGTGTACAATCCTGTATCTTTCTCTAGCTTGAATAAAATCAAAAACTCATAACACAAAAAATGTAGCTTATGATCTCACGATTCCAGTGATATAAAGTTTGTAAATTAACTCTAAAAGACCAGGGAGAATTTCAGTGGCCCTAATTCCTGACCTAATTTTTTCATGAACTTCAAGCTTCAAATTCTCACTACTCAGTTAATATAAATAACAACTATGCATATGTACAACTTCAGCAAGTTAAGGACTACATTTTTGCTTCACAAATCAAAGCTTAAGGATTCCTAAATAGAGAGATAGAGTTTTGAAAAATACCTTGTTAAGATGAGTTTGGATATGGCAATGTGGGGACTTTGAGTGAGGCTTGAAGATTATGTGAGCTTCCTTGAAGTTCCCTCAAGCTATTCCAATGCTTAGCTTGCCTTGAGGATGCTTGAAACTCCATGCATGAGTCAACCTGCAACCTTCCAAAGTGAAAATGGTGATGTCTGAAATAGGGCTTACAGAACCAGGACAAGGGCTTGGATAGTTTAGGTAGGATGTATGTAAGGTGTTTCAAGTGTTGAATCAAGAAACGCACGAGCCAATATTGAAATGACTTTGATTTTGCAGAGGCTGCCCTGTTTTGGGCAGAAATGTGGTTTTTCTGTTTGGGAGAGTTTTGAATGTTGTGAATTCTTGTTTTTTCTTGAGACAAGTTTGTGAAGATGTTTAGAATGAAGCCAAGTCTTCTCTTTATCAAATTCCCAAGTTCTAATCCCTTTTGCCAATTTTCTTGCTTTTGAAGAAAGGTTGAAGTGACTATGCCAAAGTGTTGTACTTGCTAGTTCTAGGGCTGATGAGAGTTGGTAAACATTGCCTGATATTTGTGGATATTGCTTGTAACAAAAGATCAGGTCCATGGCTCAACAATTGCAAAGCTGAAAAAAGCATGCTTTATCAAAGTGGTATTGTGAACTTTATGCCATTTATGGATTAATCTTTTGTACAATGCTCCAAAGATCAAAATAAAGCCATTATCCATTGAGTTAGCATTCAATTATGCAGTGTAGAATGGATTAGGATCTGTAATACAAGGTACAAACATGCTAGGATCTGATTTGCAACTTGAAGCATTGTAAACATGGCTTGAACAAAAGTGACAAATTTCCATTTTCTCTTCTTCGATTCTCCCTAACCACAAATGATCTTGGGGAGTTCTTGGATATTTTGGAAAGATTTTAACATGCTCCACAATCCATCTTTGAAATGCATCTTGATATACCTATTGGAACTAGGTGAAAAGTTTCCATGAAGTTAGGTCAAAAACCTGCCTAAACTAGGGCAAAATTTCACTAAGTTAAAAAGTTTATGGACCCCTATTCACAAATTCATAACTTGAGATCCAACAATCTTTTGGGAAAACTTTGTGAAAAAAAGTTGTAGATTTCATGGAGGACTACAACTTTAATGTTGGAAGTTTTCTTTGAATACAATTGCATCATGGTGAAAAAGTTGTGGAAAGTTGGGAAAAAATAAGAAAATTTCCATACTTAGAAATTTTCTAAGTTATGAAAAAATTTCAAATTAAAACCCTAATTTGAAGATTTGATTTTATTGATCAACAAGTTTCATATTTTTACATATCTTGATGAATTATGACCCTTGGCACTTGATTTTGACCAAAAAGTCAAAGTTTGACTTTTCAGTGTACAGTTGACTTTTGATCAGTTGACTGCAAAATTCATTTGTCAATCCTATGCATTTGAGATCTTTTGAACTATGTGATTAGGTCAAGATGATTCTATTTAGTCCTTGAAATCATGCTTGAACCCAATTGGCCATTGGCTAGGTTAAAAATCAGAAATTGCCCTTTCTCAGTCAAAACCCTAATTTTGACCATTTTGCCCTTTTGATGATTTGATCAAATTTCTTGAGGAGTTGTGATCCAAAATTGATCAAATGGTTCATATGAGTCTAAAATGTTGTTGTGGATCAAAAATTATGAAGTTTGACTGTAAATTGGCCATGGTTGCTTTTTCCCCAATATAGTTGATTTTTAGGTCAACTGACCAATTGACTGGGCAAAAATGTAATTCAAGGCTTGAAACTTGGTATGAGCAGTCTTAGGGGTCCAAGATGGTGTATTAAATTCATATGAAGCATTGATGGTCCAAAAATACTTGTTCAAACTCAAACCCTAATTTCAGGTTATCAGTGCAAGGTGAGGTCTTGAGCTGAGCAAACCCTAATCTTGTTTTGAGTCCAAAGAGTCTTGTGAGGAAAATCTTGATAAATGAGAGGGAAATTTTTGGGGTACAACAGTATACAAAATGTTTTATCTTTTTGAAAATGTTTTTGAAATGAGAGTGTAGGTGTAAAGAGTTTTTGTCGTGAGCAAGGGAGTAACTAAGGGCGAATCTATCTACTCGAAAGGTCTTAAGTTGTTCTTTTCTTCTTCCTTTTAATGGTGCTATCTTACCATTGATTTAGTAAGAAGCCCATCGTTGGATATGAAGGGACAGGCGCGGGTCAATTTTACAATCATTGAAGGCAACTTGTGAGACGCTTTAGAAATTTTCATAAGGGACGAGATCGTTTTAATCGAAGGCAACATCGAGGTTCATCGAGGGACTACGATCTTTGTTTATTGAAGGGTCATTTGCTAAAGCTTTCCATATTCGAGGGACATGATTGTATTTCCGAGGCAACGAGCGGGGTTACCCTAGAGGTGCACGTGTGAAAAAGTGTGTTGGTTTCAAGTTATTTTATTCTTTGATTAGGTCATCTAGCGATTGATTTTTGAATCTTGCCATACACGCCTAATTACTATACAGTATATGGAAAACAGTAAATTGCTGGAATTGAAATTCTACGCTATTACGAAGTGTTCGAGAATGGGGGTATAATTGTTACAAATGGGGATAAATCAAATGAAATAGAAATGTCTGAATAACAAGCAATACAACCAAATCGAATTTTGTGCGATTTATATAAAGCTATGACAATTCATGAAAATAATATTAACAAAATATGAAATGCTAAATATTTACTTGAAAAAAAAGAAAGGTAAAACCTAATCTAAAAAAATAAAATAAAAATTGATTAAATTGAAATCTCTATTTTTTGTATTTTATTAATTATGTAAAACCTAAACAAAACAAATAAACTAAATTATTATTTTTGATGTTTTATTAAGAAAATTAAATCTAAAATAAAAATTCATTATGAAAAGAAAATGATAAAAAAAATATTTACAAAAAAAAACTAATTCCAATTAATAAAAATAATTCAAGTTTTATTAGTATTTGTGTATATATAAAAAAAAATGTAAAAGAAAACCAATTAAAAAAATGGGCTTGAGTGATTAGGTGTGAGGCCCAAAGAGGATGTTGTTTTGCTGTAATACTAAAAAAACAGGCCAAAGGGGGGGGGGGTATCAGTAATGGCGCATGGGCTTAAGGATTTATGAACAAAGCCCAAGCTTTCTTAAGTGGCATGATTGTTTGATTATGGGACAAAACAAATTAGGGTTCTTGGAACCCCTTTGTTCACAGTGGCACCGCTCTCATCTTCTTCATCCATCTCTGTTCATCTCTAAATCTCACTACTCATCCCTTCCTAGTCTCATGGCCGAAACGCCCTATTCAGTAACATAATCTCTCCTCATCTCATTGTGATTCGCGTTTTTGAAACCCTAATTTTGAAATCGGACTTATGTCTAAAATATCTGAATCTGGTTTATCTGATCCTCCCCCCCTAACTCTCAGTTGCCGGAATATCGTATCTCTTGCCTCCCTAATCGAGTTTCAGTGTTTTTTTCTTGAAAAGGTGAAGGTTCTGCTCTTTCTCAATTTTACGAATTTCGTATTATTTTGATCTTTGTATATTCTGTTAATTGTTGAAGTTTTTTATTTTAAATGCATGAAAAACATGACTACGGAAGATTTGGAATGAGAGAGAACCCATACCTGTTTGGAACTTTACAGTTTCTTGCGATTTTGAAAGGGAGCGGCGAGAACGAAGGCGGCGTTCCTTGGTGGCCGGAGCTTGCGCGAGGGAGAGATGAGGATGGAGGCGTTGGTATTCTGGTAACTTTCTTCTGTCTTCTTTGTTGAATGATAAGGATGTTGGTTATCTGGATTTTTGACAGGTTTTTGATGATGGTTGTTGGTTTGTGTTTGAGGCTTGACTCTGGTTTTTTTGTGAGTTTGGATGCTGGTTTAGACTTTATGTTTGGGAGGTTTAGATATTTGACAGGTTACAGTGTTGAGGGTCTTACTGGTTTTTTGTTTTGGTTTTGGATATGTTTTGGTTATGGATTTTTGACAGGTTTTTGATGAGTTGGATACTTGTGTTTTGGATTTGTTGATGTTTCAACAGGTTTTTGTTATTTGATGGTTTAACAGGTTTTGTGAGTTTGAAAGTGATAACTGGTTTTTGAAGTTTTGGTCTTGTTGATAGTTTGGGAATTTTACTGGTTTTTGGGTTTGGTTTGTTGATAGGTTTTTGATGATGTTACTAGTTTGAATGGTTAACAATTTTTTTGTGGTTTTTTGTTGTTGGTTAACCGGTTTGTTACAGGTTTGGGATGGTTCAGATTTTTGTTTTGGCTTGAGAGCTTTACAGGTTTGGTTTTGGTTGCAGTACTTGAGATTTTGGTTTGACAGGTTTTGGAGGTTTGAGGTTTGTGTGTTTGCTGAGTTTTTTTTAGGCTTGTCAAACTGTGTGTTTCTGTTGACCTCCTTCCTGTTATATTGACTCTATTTCTGTTATCTCTATTCAAAATGGTGGGAAAACAAAGAATTTGAATATTTTACTATATTGTTCTTTTGGCTTTTTGGTGGCAGTTTTGTTTTCAAGCAACTTCTATGCAATTTGTGCCAGGCAGGGCAGCAGGGCTGTGCATCCCAATAACCTAGGTGACTTCTTTCCTCTCTTCTCTCTCAATGACATTAGGAAAGAAAATTGCTTTTTGCCCCTTTTTCTAATTCTGAAAAGTTTGCAAAGGAAAATGGAAAATGATGAATTATGCTTCTTGAACAAGCTTTTGCTTATTTGACTTAGCTATTATGTTGCCATACTTCTGCTTTGCTGCCTGCTTTTGTTGATGCTATTTGTTGTTATTTGTATTGCTGCCTCATTTTTGTTGTCCAATTTGCGCTGTTGTTTGGTTCAGTTGTGCTGTTTGCTTCAGTTTTGTTGTTTGCTTGGACAGCTTTGTAGCATTCTGTTTATTTGGACAGCTTTGTAGCATTTTTTATTGTTTGGACAGCTTTATAGCATATCTTCTCCTCTTTCTTTTTGTGAACCAAGAAGAATAATCTTCTTGTGATTTGCAAATAGAGGAAATAAATTGTGATGAATTAAAATGGCCTTCTGATTCCACTTTGCAAACTTTAATGATGAATAACATTTAAAATCTCTGTTTATGCCCAAATGATTTTGTACTAATCACATTTTCTTTCTTTTATTTTCATGTGAGCAAAATGGAGATGACAAAGCAAGGAAGGCAAGAACTTTATGGCAAGCATGGAAGTCTTCGGAGATAGCAAAAGAACTTCAGTCAAACTTAGGCATAGATTAGTTCCCCTAGGCCAAACATTTATTTGGATTTTCTTTGTAATTTAGAAAAAAATCATTCTTGTATTGTATCCATCAATTGTACTAATTCATCTTTTAAATACAATAAGTTGTAAAACCTAAATTATTTAAATAATAAATTGTTTTGTAACAACGTTTGAAATTGGAGAAAATCATACGAAATGTTCTAGTGTTACTTGAAATCTTTGATCAACAATAACTTGTAATTTTCTCTTCGCATCTTATTTGATTTTTGAAATGCCCAATCAAGACAATTGAAACAAAATGCTCCAATCTGATAACTTAAATTCCAATAATTTTGTAATCTTTCAACTGCATTCCAAACAAACACGCACTGTACATTCCACTTCCTAACCAAGCAATTGTTTTAAGAGACGCAAATCATCTGGTCAACCTGGATCAAACAATCATGAGTGTCCTACATGACAATTTTAATCTCTTGTCCCAAACAAACCATGCTTTGAGAACAAACACTGTCTTTTCCGAAAACTTAAAGAAACATAAAGACCTGTGAAAACCAATTGAATTTTTGAGAATTCATTTTCTTTTGAGAATTGCAAGAAAAACCCTAATTGCTGGTTTACTGCCACAGAAGAGACTTTGTCTGATCGATTCCCGAGCCAACTTGAATATCTGAGAAACCCTAGGGTTGTGTCTTCTATGAAAATGGGAGGGCAAATTTTGGGGTACAACAGCTGCCCCTGTTCAATCTTCTTGAACCTGAAGAGTTAGATTGGCGAGTTTTGCCATTCGTGACTCGAAGGTAAAAGATGATTGGACACTAGAGTGCCCGTAAATTTGCACTCGGCAAAGGCGTAACTGAGGAATGGGCTTAAAGATACCATTTGGAGAGGTGTTAGGATCTTGTTGGAGATGGGCTTGTAGATGCCATCCAAGAATGTTTGTTGTAAACCAAAAGAATAAGCGTCAGAATGGTGTCCGTATTTGGGACGTATCTGAACTGTATATGTACTCGAATCTGAATAAGTAGCAGAATGGCTTCCGTGTCTAGAGCGTATCTGAACTATATCTAAAGGATGAACCTGAATAAGCGACAGAATGGCTTCCGTGTCTAGAGCGTATCTGAACTGTATCTGTAGGATGAAATATGAATGAGTGACAGAATGACTTTCGTGTCTGGAGTGTATCTGGACTGTATCTTGAAATTAAGTCTGAATGAGTGACAAAATAACTTTTGTGTCTGGAGTGTATATGTACTGTATCTTGAAATTAAGTCTGAATGAGTGACAGAATGACTTCCGTGTCTGGAGTGTATCTGTACTGTATCTTGAAATTAAGTCTGAATGAGTGACAGAATGACTTCCATGTCTGGAGTGTATCTGTATTGTATCTTGAAATTAAGTCAGAATGAGTAACAGAACGGCAACCGTATCTGGAGCGTATTTGTACTATATCTTGAAATTAAGTTTGAATGAGTGACAGAATAACTTCTGTATCTGGAGCATATCTGTATTGTATCTTGAAATTGAAATCTGAATGAGTATCAAGATGGCATCCGTATCTGGAGCGTATTTGTACTGTATCATGATTGCACATTGTTAAACAGTAGCTGTTAATCTTATCCTGTAAAGGGTAAAATGTTAGCTGAAGCACAAAGTTGTGATGCATGAAATGTATGATGCGATATATGCACTTTATCAATGTTTATGATATATGGATGTAATGTATGCGCATGTAATCTGATTTGTTGTATTGCCGAGGAAAATAAATCCTTGACTGCTGAGGATTCCGTTGTGAGAGTAATGTCGTATACTTCTTGAGGAATCTGCCTGGGGAATCCAGAGAATTTTAATGACTTCTACTGGGGATTATTGATGGGAGTCTTTGTTCTGTCGAGAAACAATAAAAACTCTGTGGGGAAAAGCTTATTCCTGTTTGGAAAAAGTTCAGGAGTTTCGGTCGTCTGTCACTCTACTGGGGAGTTACCCTAGGTTGGGGAGAAACAAAAGTTAACCATTATCTGGTTGATTTTCAAGCTTCAAGACAACTTTTTGGGGAAACCTGGAGAAACTGGATGATTTCCGTTGGGGATTGAAAGTTTCAACTCCGCTGGGGATTGGTAGTCGGTAGTCTCAGCTCCGCTGGGGATCTGTAGTTCAAAGTTTTAGCTCCGCTGGGGATCTTAATGACCTGCTGTAGAGATTGCTCATGGAATAGCCTAAAGACGTTTTCCTAATCTTTCCATCTGTCAATAATTGTTCTTTTTCATCCTGTTTATTTGTAAACAGTAATTATGTTCAAATGCATATATTCATTAATGAATCATTGGACGTTTTTGCAAATAAAACACAAGTGTAAAAAAGAAAAAGACAAATGGTTTTCTGCACTTTAAAGAGGTATCTTTGTATTTACTTTGAATAAGTATTTGTGTACAAAGGAGACGAACATCCTAGTAAGAGGATGGTGTCGTAAATAAGAAAAAATTTACAAAGAAAGATAGCTATGTGTAATAATCCCATGGGGTTCCCATTCTGCTATAGCCTCCGTATCTCCGAATATCTTGTCTGTCTATTGCTTCGTCTGAAGGTGATTGAATTGATCAGAAGTTCCGAGTTTGTCCGTTAAGAGATTGTCCTTAAAGTGATCCGACGAGACATAGTCATACGCTTTAATTCCCTAACTTTTGTCTGGACCGCCCTTTTGGGTTTTCAGTCCATCGGGAAACCCTTTTTTGCCCAAGTCGCCCTTTCAGGTTTTCAACTTGCCGGGTGTACAGATTTTTTTGTTTTATCCCTAATTTTTGCCCGAACCTTTTGGTTCGTCGGGATGCCCTTGTTTTGCCTAGGTGTGTCAACCTAGCGGGTCTATTATGTGTAGTATCTTTTGACTATGTCTGCGTTCACAGGGTGCGGCAGATCGTCGCCGTCCATGGTGGTTAAGATCATTGCCCCACTAGAAAATATGTTTTTGATTATAAATGGTCCTTCATAGGTAGGAGTCCATTTGCCCCTGGGATCACTTTGTGGCAAGATGATGCGCTTGATCACAAGATCTCCAACTTGATACACTTGGCGTCTGAATTTCTTGTTGAAAGCCTTGATCATCTGTTTTTGGTACATCTGACCATGGTAAACAACAGTGAGTCTCTTTTCGTCAATTAAGTTTAACTGATCAAGTCGGGTTTGAATCCAATCGTCTTCACTCAAACCCGCATCCTTCATGATTCTTAAAGAGGGGATCTGGACCTCAATAGGTAGAACAACCTTCATGCCATAAACTAAAGAATAAGGTGTTGCCCCAGTTGAAGTGCGAGTCGTGGTACGGTACCCGTGGAGAGCAAACGGTAGCATCTCATGCTAGTCCTTGTAGGTGACTGTCATTTTTTGTATGATCTTTTTGATGTTTTTGTTTGCAGCTTCGACAACACCATTCATCTTTGGCCGATATGGGGATGAATTGTGATGTTGAATTTTGAACTGTTCGCACAAGGCGGTGATCATAGTATTGTTAAGGTTTGTACCGTTATCAGTGATGATCCTTTCGGGGATACCGTACCGATAGATAAGGTTCTTCTTGATGAAGCGGGCAACAACATTCTTAGTAACAGATGCGAAGGAAGCTGCTTCGACCCACTTGGTGAAGTAGTCAATGGCCACGAGAATGAAGCGGTGTCCATTGGATGTTGTAGGCTTGATCTCTCCAATCATGTCGATTCCCTACATAGCGAAGGGTCAAGAAGCTGTTAAGACATTTAGAGGAACCGGAGGCACGTGCACCTTGTCTGCATAGATTTGATATTTATGACAAGTCCGAGAATGTTGATAGCAGTCTGCTTCCATGGTAGACCAGTAATAGCCTGGCCGTAGAATTTTCTTCGCCATCGTATGCCCGCTAGAGTGAGTGCCAAAGGTACCTTCATGCAATTCAGCCATAATCTTTCAGCTTCAATCTTATCCACACAACAAAGCAGAATAGAATCATGATTGCGCTTGTACAGGATGCCATTACTTAAGAAGAACTTATCTGAGAATCTCCTTAAGAACTTTTTGTCATTGACTGAAGCCCCTTCAGGATATTCTTGAGTCTCGAGATACCTTTTGACTTCATGAAACCAAGTTTGGTCCACTACTTCTTCGGCATTAATCTCGTGACAGTGTGCGGGTTCTTCCATCCGTTCAATGGTGATCTGGGGAGCCTCGTTGTCCCAATTAAGTTTAAACATGGATAACATTGTAGCTAGAGCATCTGCTAGCTGATTTTCTTCTCGCGGGAAGTGCTCGAAGGTAATCTGCTCGAAATGTGGTAGCAATGTCAGAACATGTTCTTTGTAAGGGGTGAGGTTTGGATGCTTAGTATCCCATTCTCCTTTGATCTGACTTATGCCCAAAGATGAATCCACAAACACAACTAAATATTTGATTCCTAAGTTTATGACAGCCTTGAGTCCAAAGATGCACGCTTCGTACTCTGCCATGTTGTTCGTACAGTTGAAGCAAAGTCTGGCGGTGAAAGGAGTATGGCATCCTTCTGGAGATATAAGCACAACACTGATACCGTTGCCAAGTGCATTAGAGGCACCATCAAAGTACAGGGTCCATCGGGATCCTTGTTCAGGTCCGTCATATGGTCTGAAATCTTCAACATTGTCCAACGTCATGATGTCTTCGTCAGGGAAGTCAAACTTCATAGATTGATAATCTTCTACAGCTTGATGGGCCAGATGATCAGCTAGCACACTGCCCTTTATAGCTTTTTGGGTCGTGTACTGTATGTCATATTCCGTTAGGATCATTTGCCATCTAGCTATCCTTCCAGATAAAGCAGGCTTTTCGAAGATGTATTTAATCGAATCCATCTTAGATATCAGCAAAGTGGTATGAGTCAACATGTATTGCCTTAACCGGCGAGCAGCCCATACCAAAGCATAACAAGTTTTCTCGAGCAGTGAATATGTTGTTTCACAGTCGGTAAACTTTTTGCTAAGGTAATAAATGGCATGCTCTTTTCGGCCAGACTCATCATGCTGCCCCAGTACGCACCCCATTGAATTCTCTAGGACGGTCAGATACATGATTAGCGGTCTTCCCTCGACAGGTGGCATTAAGGCAGGAGGCTCTTGTAAATACTCCTTGATTTTATCGAAAGCAATTTGACAGTCATCATTCCATCTAACTACCTGATCTTTCTTCAACAACTTGAAGATTGGTTCACAAGTAGATGTTAGGTGAGAAATGAACCTAGAAATGTAGTTTAGGCGTCCCAAGAAACCTCTGACCTCCTTCTCAGTTCAAGGAGCAGGCATTTCTTGTATAGCTTTGACTTTGGCAGGATCAACCTCGATGCCTTTGTTGCTGACAATGAAACTTAAGAGCTTACCGGACCGGACTCTTAATGTGCACTTGTTTGGATTCAATCTTAGCTTGTACTCCTTCAACCTAACAAATAGCTTTTGCAAGTGATCAAGGTGTTCTTCTTCAGTTTGTAATCGGGCTATCATGTCATCTACGTAGACCTCTATCTCATGATGTATCATATCATGAAACAAAGCTACCATGGCGTGTTGATAGCTTGCCCCGGCATTCTTCAGCCCGAATGGCATCACTTTGTAGCAGAACGTACCCCACTGTGTAACAAAAGTAGTTTTCTCCATGTCCTCGGGTGCCATTTTGATCTGGTTATAGCCTGAGAACCCGTCCATGAAAGAAAATACTTTATGTTGGGTTGTATTGTCAACCAGGATGTCGATGTGTGGAAGTGGAAAATCATCTTTAGGGCTGGCCCTGTTTAAGTCTCTATAATCCACGAACATCCGTACTTTTCCGTCTTTTTTAGGCACAGGCACAATGTTAGCAACCCGTTGAGGATAGGAAGTGACAGCCAGAAATCCAGCATTGAACTGCTTCATAACTTCTGCTTTGATCTTCTCTGACATGTCAGGTCTCATGCGGCGGACTTTCTGCTTCACCCATGGACAGTCTTCTCTTGTGGGTAGACGGTGTACCATGATGTCTGTATCGAGTCCCGGCATGTCTTCGTATGACCAGGCGAAGATTTCGACATAATCATGCAGTAGCTGAATTAGGCGCTCCTTGACACTCGGCTCTAGATGGGCACCTATCTTGATTTCCTTTTTGTCATCCTCAATTCCCAAGTTGATTGTATCCAACTGCTCTTCATGAGGCTTAATTGCTCTTTCCTCTTGTTGTAGAAGTCTAGCCAATTCCCTGGGCACCTCACAATCTTCCTCACCTTCGTATTCGGCTTGGTAGATCAGATCTTCAGAATCACTGAAAGCTATAGCAGTATCGTTACCCATGGGATCCGGAATGGAAGAGTACATGCATTTGTGAGTGTGGGTGTGTGTAAGGGTATAGCCACCTTTAAACAAATAAAATGTAAAAAGAAAGACAATGAACACAAAAGTTTATATGAAAAACGTCCATGATTTATTAAATGGCATATGAAGATGAAAAATAAAAACCCTTACAAATGGACCTTTGTGCCTCGGGTAAGACACAAGGTTAAAAGTGTACGAATTGTTTGAGAATTATTACAGGCCAACAGAAATGGAAAAGATAAATTACTGCGGTATGAAAGTAATCGGGATGAAGTCTTTGGCTTCCCAGTTGCACAGTCCTCCGCTGACAGTAGGAAATATCCAATCTTCCAGGCTGCCCTCTTCTTCATTGTCCTCTAGTGCATTAACCCCTTGGTGGCTGATCTTCACAGGTGGCCCTCCGGCACGGGCCGGTGTACGGCCTTCTGAGCAGTTGAGGTGAACCCCAAGCCGAACTTGTCTGATTTGTAGGGAAAGTCTGGAAGCTGCCCCCAGATTGTGCTTCCTCCCTCTTTAACCACTGCTTTTGCATCCTTGAGAGATGACATCCAAGGCGGAGGTCTGGTAATCATGGGTACAGAGGACACTGTCTTGGTCGTCGTTATCTCCTGAGCTACCTCTTCAAAATGATGGAAAGGAGTTTCGATGAATTCGCCATCCAATTCTACATAACGGAAAGAATTCAGATGACTGATCATGTATTCCTCTTTGCCATGAACAATTATGATTTTCCCCTGGGCAGGGTACTTGAGCATTTGATGCAGAGTAGAAGTGACAGCTCCATCATGGTGGATCCAAGGTCTTCCCAATAGGCAAGAATAAGAAGGACAGATGTCCATCACATAGAATATGGAGTTGAAGGTTTCAGTTCCCACCTTAATCGGGATGTCCACCTCCCCGTGGACCATCCTTTTAGAACCATCAAAGGCTCTGACAATTATATTGCTGGGTTTCAGGGTTAAGCCTTCACAATCCAGTCTATCCAAGGCTTTCTTCGGCAAGACGTTCAAAGACAAACCAGTGTCTACCAGTACGTGTGCTAGGGTTATCCCTCTGCATTCCACCGAGACATGCAAAGAATCATTATGTTTTCTCCCTTTCGAAGTTAAATCTGCATCGGAGAATCCTAGACCATTGTCATATGTTAAACTAGCCACACATTCCTGTAACTGATCAGCGGAGGTTTCTTGTGGCACGTGGGCCGTCTTCAAAAATATTATCAGAGCCTTAGCATAAGCTTCTGAACAAAGCAACAGGGCCAATATGGAGATCTTTGAGGGGGTTTGCCCCAACTGTTCCACCACATCATAATCGCTTTTCTTGATTATTTTCAAATTTTCCTCCATTTCTTTTTTAGAGGTTTCAGGGATGATCAACGGCTGAGCCCTCGTCCTGACGGGCTCTTCTTGGATCCCTTTCCCTCGAACATTAGTAGCAGCAGAGGGGATAACCACGGGGGTTGTGACTTCTTCTATGATTGGTGTACTTGCAGATATGTTTACCGGTGTAGAGATAACCTTAGGAGCAGCTGAGGGTCCAAAAATTGCCTTTGGAGGGGCAATCTCTGGAGAAAATATTCTTCCACTACAGGTAACTTTTCTTGTTTCGGCAATGTTACTGATGTCGGAATTGTCTTCTTGAGAACTCTCTTCCTCGGCAGTCTGTTCAATCTGTTTGACACCATGGTAGTAGATTTATCCACCATAGTTCCATGGTAATGATTTGTCGGACTTGTACGGGACTGGCCCGGGCATGGTTATCTTCAAAGGTGCAGCCTTCGGAGCGGATGTAATCCTAACAGGTCTTTTAGGGACCTTGGAAGGATTGGCGGATATGGTTATTATTGAAACATCGTTAACAGGAGTTGATAAAACAGGAGTCTTCTCAAATAGGATTTCTTGGTTATCAATTAGGCGTTGGATGCCTATCTTCAACAATGGACAGTGGGTTAATGAGGATGAACAAAGGTGACAATCTTCTTCACAACCTGGGAAAACCCAAGCCTTCAACAAATTTAACTTGATTATAGGGAGCGGAGTTATCAAATCATATACAGTAGCAACAAACAGATCCTCCTCAACAGCATGGGCATTGTGGTTGTGCCTTGGCATTGGAGCAGAGATAACATTGGGTTTTTCAGGTGCGTCGAATTCAACTTCTTTAGCATCTATCAGATCCTGAATTTTATTCTTCAGGGCCCAACAATTGTCAGTTTCGTGCCCTGGGCTCTCTGAATGGTAAGCGCACCTAGAATTCGGATGGTAGTGCGGAGAAGCAGTATTTGGATTCTTCGGGGCCTTTTTCAGACTTGCTAGATTTAACTTCAAGAGATGGGGTAGAACTTGGGAAGGAGTCATGTTTATCCTGGTGAATTTCCTAACTGGCCTTTCCACCCTAGTTTGATTGGTTCTCGGTTGACTGGTTCTGGACTGATCAGATGCAGACTTCTGAATCATAACGGCCCCCACCGCTGGTCGGCGCTCAACTCTTCCTTGACCCCTCTGAGAGTAGACAGCTGATACTTCCTTCTTTCCCGTGAAAGGTTTTTTGATGGCAGCAGAAGTAGATACATCTTTTTGAATTTTCCCACTTTTTATACCGACCTCCACTCTTTCTCCGGTTAGAATCAATTCAGTGAACCCAGCAGACGAACTTCCAATCAGGTGATTGAAGAAAGGACCTGACAGGGTACCCAAGAACATGTCTACTAACTCTCTCTCTCAGATAAAGGTGGTTGCACCCTTCCGGCCAAATCCCTCAACTTTTGGGCGTAGTCTTTGAATCCCTCGTTGGATACCATGGCCATACTTTGGAGTTGAGTACGGGCTGGTGCCAAGTCGGTGTTATATTGATACTGTTTATAGAAGGCGGCTGCCAAGTCTTCCCAATTATGCACATCAGACCAATCCAACTGGTAGAACCAATCAAGCTGTGTTCCTGACAAACTGTCTTGGAAAAAATGGACCCACAAATCTTTTTCAGTAGAATGCGGTTGAATTTTACTGACATAAGATCGTAGGTGCATCTTGGGACAAGACACCCCATCTTACTTGGCAAATAGTGGCACTTTAAACTTCGAAGGGATTACTATTCCAGACACCAAACCTAACTCCTCAAAGTCCAGCCCCGGTACTCTCTGTACTTCCATAGCAGCTAGACGCTCTTCCAAGTTTTTGTATTTGTCATCGGCCGGAGGGTACTGTTGTTCGAAGTAGTCCTCTTCCTCTTCTTCTTCTGCTTCAGAATCAGATGGTATTGCTGTCTCTTTACCTTTTCTTTCCGCCTCTTCAGATGTTGATGATAATTCCAAGGTTCGTCTGGCTTGTCCTTCAAACCTTCTGCCCATGACAACCACACCGGCTCGCTTCTTCTTCTTTTTATCTTTCTCTTTCTCTAGCAGAGTCTTGAGTTCCTCCTGCCCCTTGTCTAAGGTCAAGAGTAGCTGTTGAAATTATGAATTCTGAGTTTGCAAGTGTTTGACCGTTTGTTCTAGATCTATCTTGTTGTTATAAACAGCAGAGAGATGAGGAAACTTGGTGTGAAGACCTGCTTATGCATATTATGAATGATATGTATTCATGCAATGCTTTCAAGGATTCAGGAATTCAAATTTGTTTTAAACAAAAAAGAAACACACGTCATATTAATAAGATAGAATTTGTTAGTACATCAATGCCCCTTGGGAAAAATAATACAAAATTCTAAGGTAAACAGACGTTGCGCATCCTCTTTGGTGCAATGTAGGTGTTGAGACTCTACTCTTCGTGAAGTAGCCGAGTGAGTTCCAAAACCTTCTTCTCGCTTGCGTAGAATTGGGCTTCGAAAGTATCGCACTCTCCCTTGAGCTGTATCCAACTCCTTTGTAGATCTTCAAGTGATGTTGGCATGTCAGGATGTAGGAGGGTGTATGGAACCTCTCCTTCCTTAACAGGCTCTATAATCATTGGGAGAATGGAGGGGTAAGGCATCATAAGACTTTGGCTGCGGGTTCGTACCCACTTGAGGTAAGGCTCAAGGGGGATGGAATTCTTGTGTCCCAAGGTCTTACTGTCTACCTTGTTAGGCATCCTCCAAGCTCGGATGAACCTTTGACGAAGTCCTTGATTGTCGTTGTCGAAGTCGAAAACCAAACCTTGAATCAGCATGTCATGTGGGCCATCCCTTCGGGCATAACCAAACTGTCTTAGAGCCAAGTAGGGGTTGTAGGTGATGCCTCCACTAATGCCAAGTAGAGGGACATTATGGAATTCCCCACAATGGTCGACGATGATAACATTCTCTTTGGTTCGAGAACACCAATGAATATTTGTATTTGTAAGAGTCATCAATCATTGTGACCACCTCAAACCCTGCTCATTCTTTAAGACTGGTTGGGGAAGATGAGAAATAAACCATCTTTACAGGAGAGGAGTGCAACACATGAGAATACCACTTTTCCTCATTGTACGAGTGTAAAAAGAGTGGAGGATATCCCCAAGCAATGTAGGCACCGGGTTACGAGTCATGAAGATTTTGACAGCACTCACATCTATGAGTTGGTCAGGGTTAGCGAACAAAACCATCCCATAGATGAGAAGAGCTACAATCTCCTAAAAAGCTTGTAAGTCCAAGGAATTCCAGCAGCTTTGGGCCTTCTCAAACAAGAACTTTGCCAAGAAGCCTTTGACACCACTTCTAGTTTCCCAATGTGTTGTGACATCAGATGAGTGCAAGTGTAGGGCTTGAGCAATCTCTTCTGGCTTTGGATCTCTTTCCGTACCGTTGAAGGGTAGTTGATTGAGAATAGGAATCCTCAAGAGTTGAGAAAATTCCTCCAAAGTGGGCACAAGTTGGTAGTCAGGAAATGTGAAGCAGTGATACGAAGGGTCAAAGAACTGGAAAAGAACTTTCATCATGTCTTCCTCTGTGTTGGAAGTGACTAAGTTGAGAAGGCGACCATGTCTCTCGGTGAATGGAGAATTCTCAGGAATCCTTGAAGCTATCTCCTTGAGTTGTGGAGGAATTCTTACAAGGTTGACTTGGATAGTTTTCCTGCGAAGTGAATCCATAACCTACAAAACAGGAACAAAGATAAATTTCCAAAAATCCTTGAAATGGTTAGTGGATGCATATGATGCTTCATGATGTCCATTATGTTATGCACAGGTATATATGTACAAGCAAATCACACAAGTTCCTAGTTTAAGCTTGCATGGGGTTTCATAGGTAAGTACCCTCTTGAAGTTTAGTTGGCTCAACCTGTCCTAGAAATAGTAATCGGGTTCTTAGGAGCTCAATATCACTGGATTGCTTCCTTGTTCATTGTTTCAATTCAGCCTCTTTACTGGCGAGCGAAATATTCCAAGGAACCAACCCTCAATGACTGTAGTATCGAGTATCTACAAACTTCGGACTGCCCCAAAACCGGTCATCTCACTACATCCTAAAAGGCCAAGTTGGTCAAGTAAAGGTTCTAGAAGTCCACTAGTGCTTCATGACATCACTCAGCGGTCCCATATTCTCTTTGATTGACTCAAAGGCTACCGGTACCCACAAATATGTCGCACTAATATATCTATTGCTTAGACCATGTCAGTATACCCCGCACGGTTTCCACAATGTATTGCTATTTACCTATGAATGTTTCCCAAATCCGGGTAGAGGATTCAAACCCAAACAATAGGACCAAAGTAAAGCAAACAAGTCAAGCAAGATAAGCATGTAAAGGTGATCTAAACCCTAAGGTAACCCCACTTTTATAATTTTCCCCAGCAGATTCACCAGTTCTGTGATACGGTGGGAGAACTGACTTGATGTTTTGCGTTTCGATCGCACTTGTGCGGTTAGCAAGAGTCGCCACCGAATTTTCTTTTATCCAAAAGGAAAGGTAAAAAAGCACAGGAAATACCTTTCGAGATTATTCTCGGGTTCGGGGGGTAGATTATGAAAAGGGAAGGTATTAGCACCCTTTTCATCCATGGTTTTCCATGGGCTCTTAGTTACTCGTTTAGGTCACTTGCTTTTGTTTGATTGTGTGCTTGTGGTGTGGGATTTGAAAGTATTTTGAAAAATCACTTTGTAATGGTTCTCGTCTCTATAAGAACGTATACAAAGTTTTGTTTCGAAAAAGTGGTTCAAAGATGTGTTTGTGAATCGTGTTTCGAAAAGTGTTTTGAAGAGATGTTTTGCAATGGTTCTCATCTCTATAAGAACGTATACAAAATGTTTTATCTTTTTAAAAATGTTTTTGAAATGAGAGTGTAGGTGTAAAGAGTTTTTGTCGTGAGCAAGCGAGTAACTAAGAGCGAATCTATCTACTCAAAAGGTCTTAAGTTGTTCTTTTCTTCTTACTTTTAATGGTGCTATCTTACCATTGATTTGGTAAGAAGCCCCATCGTTGGATATGAAGGGACATGCGCGGGTCAATTTTACAATCATTGAAGGCAACTTGTAAGACACTTTAGCAATTTTCGTAAGGGACAAGATCATTTTAATCAAAGGCAACATCGAGGGTCATCAAGGGACTACGATCTTTGTTTATTGAAGGGTCATTTGCTAAAGCGTCCTATATTCGAGGGACATGATTGTATTTCCGAGGCAACGAGCGGGGTTACCCTAGAGGTGCGCGTGTGAAAAAGTGTGTTGGTTTCAACTTATTTTATTCTTTGATTAGGTCATCTAGCGATTGATTTTTGAATCTTGCTATACACGCCTAATTACTATACAGTATATGGAAAACAGTAAATTGTGGGAATTGAAATTCTACGCTATTACGAAGTGTTCGGGAATGGGGGTACAATTGTTACAAATGGGGATGAATCAAATGAAATAGAAATGTCTGAATAACAAGCAATACAACCAAATCGAATGTTGTGCGATTTATATAAAGCTATGACAATTCATGAAAATAATATTAACAAAATATGAAATGCTAAATATTTACTTGGAAAAAAAGAAAGGTAAAACCTAATCTAAAAAAATAAAATAAAAATTGATTAAATTGAAATCTCTATTTTTTGTATTTTATTAATTATGTAAAACCTAAACAAAACAAATAAACTAAATTATTGTTTTTGATGTTTTATTAAGAAAATTAAATCTAAAATAAAAATTCATTAAGAAAAGAAAATGATAAAAAAAATATTTACAAAAAAAAAACTAATTCTAATTAATAAAAATAATTCAAGTTTTATTAGTAATTGTGTATATATAAAAAAATGTAAAAGAAAACCAATTAAAAAAATGGGCTTGAGTGATTAGGTGTGAGGCCCAAAGAGGATGTTGTTTTGCTGTAATACTAAAAAAACAGGCCAAAGGGGGGGGGGGATCAGTAATGGCGCATGGGCTTAAGGATTTATGAACAAAGCCCAAGCTTTCTTAAGTGGCATGATTGTTTGATTAGGGGACAAAACAAATTAGGGTTCTTGGAACCCCTTTGTTCACAGTGGCGTCGCTCTCATCTTCTTCATCCATCTCTGTTCATCTCTAAATCTCACTACTCTTCCCTTCCTAGTCTCAT
This sequence comes from Vicia faba, assembly GCA_948472305.1. Taxonomy (NCBI): domain Eukaryota; kingdom Viridiplantae; phylum Streptophyta; class Magnoliopsida; order Fabales; family Fabaceae; genus Vicia; species Vicia faba. Next base: position 1,210,990,484 of record OX451739.1, read on the forward strand.
GGCTGAAACGCCCTATTCAGTAACATAATATCTCCTCATCTCATCGTGATTCGCGTTTTTGAAACCCTAATTTTGAAATCGGATTTATGTCTAAAATATCTGAATCTGGTTTATCTGATCCTCCCCCCCCCCCAACTCTCAGTTGCCGGAATATCGTATCTCTTGCCTCCCTAATCGAGTTTCAGTGTTTTTTTCTTGAAAAGGTGAAGGTTCTGCTCTTTCTCAATTTTACGAATTTCGTTTTATTTTGATCTTTGTATATTATGTTAATTGTTGAAGTTTTTTCTTTTAAATGCATGAAAAACATGACTACGGAAGATTTGGAATGAGAGAGAACCCATACCTGTTTGGAACTTTATAGTTTCTTGCGATTTTGAAAGGGAGCGGCGAGAACGAAGGTGGCGTTCCTTGGTGGCCGGAGCTTGCGCGAGGGAGGAGATGAGGATGGAGGCATTGGTATTTTGGTAACTTTCTTCTGTTTTCTTTGATGAATGATAAGGATGTTGGTTATCTGGATTTTGACAGGTTTTTGATGATGGTTGTTGGATTGTGTTTGAGGCTTGACTCTGGTTTTTTTGTGAGTTTGGATGCTGGTTTAGACTTTGTGGTTTTGGAGGTTTGGATATTTGACAGGTTACAGTGTTGAGGGTCTTACTGATTTTCTGTTTTGGTTTTGGATATGTTTTGGTTATGGATTTTTGACAGGTTTTTGATGAGTTGGATACTTGTGTTTTGGATTTGTTGATGTTTCAACAGGTTTTTGTTATTTGATGGTTTAACAGGTTTTGTGAGTTTGAAAGTGATAACTGGTTTTTGAAGTTTTGGTCTTGTTGACAGTTTGGGAATTTTACTGGTTTTTGGGTTTTGTTTGTTGACAGGTTTTTGATGATGTTACTAGTTTGAATGGTTAACAGTTTTTTGTGGTTTTTTGTTGTTGGTTAACCGGTTTGTTACAGGTTTGGGATGGTTCAGATTTGTGTTTTGGCTTGAGAATTTTACAGGTTTGGTTTTGGTTGCAGTACTTGAGATTTTGGTTTGACAGTTTTTGGAGGTTTGAGGTTTGTGTGTTTGCTGAGTTTTCTTTAGGCTTGTCAAACTGTGTGTTTCTATTGACCTCCTTCCTGTTATATTGACTCTCTTTCTGTTATCTCTATTCAAAATGGTGGGAAAACAAAGAATTTGAATATTTTACTATATTGTTCTTTTGGCTTTTTGGTGGCTGTTTTGTTTTCTAGCAACTTCTATGCAATTTGTGCCAGGCAGGGCAGCAGGGCTGTGCATCCCAATAACCTAGGTGACTTCTTTCCTCTCTTATCTCTCAATGACATTAGGAAAGAAAATTGCTTTTTGCCCCTTTTTCCAATTCCGAAAAGTTTGCAAAGGAAAATGGAAAATGATGAATTATGCTTCTTGAACAAGCTTTTGCTTATTTGACTTAGCTATTATGTTGCCATACTTCTGCTTTGCTGCCTGCTTTTGTTGATGCTATTTGTTGTTATTTGTATTGCTGCCTCATTTTTGTTGTCCAATTTGCGCTGCTGTTTGGTTCAGTTTTTCTGTTTGCTTCAGTTTTGTTGTTTGCTTGGACAGCTTTGTAGCATTCTGTTTGTTTGGACAGCTTTGTAGCATTTTTTATTGTTTGGACAGCGTTATAGCATTTCTTCTCCTCTTTCTTTTTGTGAACCAAGAAGAATAATCTTCTTGTGATTTGCAAATAGAGGAAATAAATTGTGATGAATTAAAATGGCCTTCTGATTCCACTTTGCAAACTTTAATGATGAATAGCATTTAAAATCTCTGTTTATGCCCAAATGATTTTGTACTAATCACATTTTCTTTCTTTTATTTTCATGTGAGCAAAATGGAGATGACAAAGCAAGGAAGGCAATAACTTTATGGCAAGCATGGAAGTCTTCGGAGATAGCAAAAGAACTTCAGTCAAACTTAGGCATAGATTAGTTCCCCTAGGCCAAACATTTATTTGGATTTTCTTTGTAATTTAGAAAAAACCATTCTTGTACTGTATCCATCAATTGTACTAATTCATCTTTTAAATATAATAAGTTGTAAAACCTAAAGTATTTAAATAATAAATTGTTTTGTAACAACGTTTGAAATTGGAGAAAATCATATGAAATGTTCTGGTGTTACTTGAAATCTTTGATCAACAATAACTTGTATTTTTCTCTTCGCATCTTATTTGATTTTTGAAATGCCCAATCAAGACAATTGAAACAAAATGCTCCAATCTGATAACTTAAATTCCAATAATTTTGTAATCTTGCAACTGCATTCCAAACAAACACGCACTGTACATTCCACTTCCTAACCAAACAATTGTTTTAAGAGACGCAAATCATCTGGTTAACCTGGATCAAACAATCATGAGTGTCCTACATGACAATCTTAATCTCTTGTCCCAAACAAACCATGCTATGAGAATAAACATTGTCTTTTCCGAAAACTTGAAGAAACATGAAGATCTGTGAAAACCAATTGAATTTCTGAGAATTCATTTTCTTTTGAGAATTGCAGGAAAAACCCTAATTGCTGGTTTACTGCCACAGAAGAGAATTTTTCTGATCGATTCCTGAGCCAACTTGAATATCTGAGAAACCCCAGGGTTGTGTCTTCTATGAAAATGGGAGGGAAAATTTTGGGGTACAACAGCTACCTACTCACTAATAGTAGGATAGCACTGTCTAAAGGATATGAAGAAAAGAACTACCTTTTTCGAGTACAAAGTAGATAAATGTTAGAAGTTTGCTCAAAAACATTTTTGCACTTACACAAGTACTACTTTTCAAAAACAATTTTCAAAACATTTGCTTTGTTGACACTCTTGAGGACTGATACAAGAGTTAAACGCAAAACAAATCGCCACACTAAGGCATTTTCAAAACATTTTCAAACACACAAAGCACAAAACTATTTTAAGGTGAGCAAACCTCTAAGAGCCCGTAGATAACTATGGATAGAAAGGGTGCTAACACCTTCCCTTTCCATAATCTACCACCCTTACTCAGAAAATCTCGAAAAGGTCTTTTTCTGTTCTTTTCACCCCTTCCTTAATTTGGATAAAAGAAAATTCGGTGGCGACTCTTGCTTACCACAACATTTGCAAACACAAACGTAAAACCAGTATATAACAGTCGGTTCTACCACCGTATCACACATATCAAGAGTAATGATAGAACTAATTGAACCAACTTGAGAAAGTTAACAACCTTAATCCATAGGGAAAACCCTAATGCCAAAGATTCATTTAATCCCGTAACCATGGAATCGATGATATGCATCAGACGTATATGATGTGATGAGGCAACTTATTGGCAAAAATTGGGGTATAACAGTTTCCCTTATTTAAGTGTCTTCTATACGGAGATACGAAGGTTAAAATCTTTGTCTTGACGCAATTGAAGATACTTAAATATAAAACAAACCCTATTTTTGTCCCTAAGGTGTCATGCGATGCTCATGATTATGAATGTAAAAGATAAACTTGACATAGGCGAACACGACGCCACTGGGAAGCCAAAATAAAAACCAACAGACTAAAAAAAAGTTCGACCAGGAAAATAAATTTTTGGGGAACAACACGACTCTGGGGATAGAAATTTTAATCCATTGGAGACAAATCAACTCCGCTGGGGAAAAGAAGACTCAACTTTACTAGGGTAAAGCCCAGAGAGGAGACAAAATAACATAACCTCAATAAGTGAGGAAAAAGTAATGGATAACAATGATTAACTGATAACTGTGAACTATACACTCATAGAGGATATAGAAAAAAACATAGTTGAAACCACCGGCAGAAGACACAGAGCCACCACCGAACTTTATTTATCCCGAAGGAAGGGGAAGTATCGATAAAACCACAAGGGAATGGATAAGATGGCCTTGCGACCAAGAGAAAGGGTAAGGGAGTCGGTTATGCAAGGGGAAGGTATTAGCACCCCTCACATCCGTTGTACTCAACGGGATCCATTTTGTTTGTTTGTCTTAAAGGGTGTGTTTATCTACAACTATGCTTGCTTAAGGGGAAATGAAAGGTTTTCGATTATTGCGTTCGTGAGGGTTTCGCGACCCTTTGCCTACGTATCCAATGAAGGAATCAGAACACCGTAGTTCCTCTAGAAAATGATTGATTTGTTTGTGTTTTTTAGTGGGCGATGTTAACGCACGCATTCTAGCAATAGGCACGGCCGGTATCGGGGTAGAATGGAGATAACATGCCCTTGGGGGGAGTTTTGATTGGTTGAGTGTTTTTGCATGTTTTAAAGTAAATTCAAGTAATGATTAAAAGAGTGTTTTTGGATTTTTTTGGTTTGTTTACTTGTTGATTTTATCTTGCCATACACGCCTAATTACTAGCATTTGTACAAAGTAAATAAAATGCAGAAAGATAAAATCCTACGCTATTACAATCGTATCGAAAGGCATAAAAAATATGAAGGAAAAAATAAGATAAAAGTAAGAAAAATGAGTGTCTTTCGATTGGGGGGAAGCAGCCTTCGATTTGCATTCTGTTGGCCTCCTTCGATTGGGGCTGGAAACAGCAAAGTCATGTCTTTCGATTAGGCCTTTGCAGGGGCGAGGTCTTGTCCTTCGATTGGGCAAAGGCAGCAGCAAGTTGTATCCTTCGACTGGGGCCTGGAAGTCAATGTATGGCGAAGCCTTCTGGTTCTGCCTTGTTGCCTTCTTCGACTGAAGGTTGAAAGCAGTGAGGGAATGCCTTTCGACTGAGCCTGGAAGTCAGTGAAGGCATACTTTTCGTCCTGATTGTCTTTTTCGTTTGACCTGGAGAAAAAGGGTAGAAGCCAGAAGCTTCGTTTCCTATTCCCTGTTTCCTGTTTTCTTTCATTTAAAGCATTAAATGGCAACATGTCCTGAGGCCATGCTAGTATTTGTTTGGTAAGCAGTTTAACAGTTAAAGCAAGTTCAAGTAAAACAGAAAGCAAAAACGAAAGAGCTCAGTTCTAAAAAATACGTTAAAAGGGTGGAATAAAAGGAACAGTGGTATGTACATGTTTGAAACGAACGAAAAGATTATTTACATGCCATGAAACGAAAAGTTCAAAGGTAAGAATAACTTACCTTACTTCAGGCCTTGAATGGATGTGGGGCCTTGAGTGGTGGCCCTGGATGCTGGATTCGAAAGAGGGGTCAATAGCTGTGCTTGGAATGCTGGATTTGAAGGAAAAGAAAAAGCAAGTGTGATGCTTCTTTGATTCGAAGGAGACTGAAGTGTGGTTGTTCTTCAGAGTCAAAGGAGATGAATATGATTCTGGGTTTTTTGTGATTTCTCAAGTGTTGATGAACTTTGAGAGTTTTATTGTGTTTGAGAAAATTTGGAGGATTCGTTCCTCTGGTCCAAAGATCCTCCTCAAACATGTGTTGGAGCCTCTTATTTATAGGCAAAGTTGGCTGAAGCTTTTGGAGGGAAAACAAAATAATTTGAACAATTTGAGTAAACTGCTCTTTGTAGCCTTCGAGGGACAGTGCTTTATTGCCATTTTGGTGCAAGGAATGGGGCAGTGCAGGACTGCTGTGCAGCAGTTTTGGAGTTTTATGGCCAGTGAATCAGGCCCGAGCCTGGCAGCGCATGTGACTTGGTCGACAAATGCCTTTGGCCTCTCGTCCTTTTGTCTTGACTCCCTAGACTCACCTTTCGACCAGACTTTCAGTAACCATCTCCTTTTTTTAATCGAAGTGACGTTCGAATGACTTCCCTAGACAATCCTTCGAATGGGCCAAATTAATGCTCTTGGGATGGATCAGTAATATATGTCCTTCGAATGGGGACATCCAAACATGCCTGACAAAACTCTTCGAATGCGCCACCAAGATGCTTTCTTCGCCTGAGGCAATGACATAGTGAAGAGTTTGTATGCTTGGAACAGGGATGGAAGGCTCAATCGAAACTTGCAAAGTTGGAGAAGTCACTCCCCCAAACGAAAAAGGCGTGCAAGGGCAGGATGTGTGATCGAAAGAGGGCAAAAGAGAGGCTTTTTCCTCCTGGATCGAAGGACATCATCAAGAGGGTTTTTGCCTTGCAGGGGGCACTTGTGGCCAGCAAACATGGTTTTCAAGGTAAGCAATGTAGGCAGCAAAAGTCACAAATGAAGCCTGCAACAAGAAGTCACACGCCCATGCGAAAGAGGCACGCTAGCATCCATTTTGAGCGATCGAAGGAGGCCAAGAGTCAATCGAAGGATGCTGATCAAAAGAGGCCTAAAGGCTAATCGAAAGAGCTGAAACGAAGAGCACTTGTATTTCTCCAATTTTTGTCAAAATAATATTTTTATCTGTTTTCTCCCTTTTTGACATTTTCCTTTTAATTTTGGTACTGGAAGATCCCAATGCACTTGTGCAAACTTAAACCCTGAGAATCCTTGTGAGAAAGGCCTAATACACTGAGCTTTGAGCCACCCTCGAGGCAGGCGACAGAAAAATCTTCACAGAAACCAAAAACTCGAAACCCTAGCATCTTGACCAGCACACATAGGGAAATAAACCCTAATCCAGGCTCTGATAAATTTGAGCGAGAACCAACCTTGCAACGTGATGACAAAATTCATTCCACAATCCGCTAATCGAGAACCAGATGTGCTTCCTTTTTACCTGATAAGAAAACCTTAAAAACAAGATTAGACAAAAAGAGGGCGCAACCCTAATACTTCAAACCAAAGCGCCTGATCCCATGATATGTGGGATATGCAAATGACTGAGTAATAAAATGATGCAAATGGAATGCAAAGTTCAAAGCCAGACAAGAATAAAAGAGATAGGGCAAATTTGGGGTACGACAGCTGCCCCTATTTAATCGTCTTAAACCTGAATGTAAGATTGGTGTCAGCCTTTCGGAAGTTCAAGGTGGAAGATGATTAAATACCAGGACCCGAAATTTGCCCTGGAGATATGGTGTGAGTGTTATTCACTGGTGTGAATGTCTGCTTGGGGAAAGACAAACTGGTCTTCTGGTGGACTGGTCATGATGGATAAAACATGGTTGAAAAAGGGTAGCTCGTACTGGGGTAACGGTGCCAATACAAGGTTGTTTTTTTTTTTGAGGGAATGAATAGTAAAGCGACTGAAAGGATATGGTTGACGATGTCGTGATGACTGAAAGTAGAATTACTTGACAAAATGATAACTTAAATGCAATGAGTAGAACTTGATGACGACAGAGAATCTATCAAGTGGTATTTCACGACCCAAAAAAAAAGGTAAATATAATGGGTAAAGATCGGCGTATAATCTATGACCCAAGAGAAAGGTAAAGTGAGGGTAAGACCTACGGGCGACCTACGACCCTAAAAAAGATAACGTGAGGGTAAGACCTACGAGCGACCTATGACCCTAGCAAAGATAACATGAGGGTAAGACCTACGAGCGACCTACGACCCTATGATATAACGTGCGGGTAAGACCTATGAGTGACCTACGACCCTAGCAAAGATAACATGCGGGTAAGACCTACGAGTGACCTACGACCCTATGAAAGATAACGTGAGGGTAAGACCTACGAGCCACCTACGACCCTATGAAAGATAACGTGCGGGTAAGACCTACGAGCGACCTACGACCCTATGAAAGATAACATGCGGGTAAGACCTACGAGCGACCTACAACCCTATGAAAGATAACGTGCGGGTAAGACCTACGAGCGACCTACGACCCTATGAAAGATAACGTGCGGGTAAGACCTACGAGCGACCTACGACCCTATGAAAGATAACGTGCGGGTAAGACCTACGAGCGACCTACGACCCTATGAAAGATAACATGCGGGTAAGACCTACGAGCGACCTACGACCCTATAAAAGATAACATGCGGGTAAGACCTACGAGCAACCTACGACCCTATGAAAGATAACGTGCAGGTAAGACCTACGAGCGACCTACAACCCTATAAAAGATAACGTGCGGGTAAGACCTACGAGCGACCTACGACCCTATGAAAGATAACGTGCGGGTAAGACCTACGAGTGACCTACGAGTGACCTACGACCCTATGAAAGATAACGTGCGGGTAAGACCTACGAGCGACCTACGACCCTATGAAAGATAACATGCGGGTAAGACCTACGAGCGACCTACGACCCTATGAAAGATAACGTGCGGGTAAGACCTATGAGCGACCTACGACCCTAGCAAAGATAACGTGCGGGTAAGACCTACGAGCGACCTACGACCCTATGAAAGATAACGTGAGGGTAAGACCTACGAGCGACCTACGACCCTATGAAAGATAACGTGCGGGTAAGACCTACGAGTGACCTACGACCCTATGAAAGATAACGTGCGGGTAAGACCTACAAGCGACCTACGACCCTATGAAAGATAACGTGAGGGTAAGACCTACGAGCGACCTACGACCCTATGAAAGATAACGTGAGTATTGAGAGTTGGGGAGAAGTACGATGTATTGGCACCATGGTTTATTTTAGTTGGTAATGTAATAACAGATGTTAACTGGGAATTATGAGGATGAAATTCTTTGTGAGGATGTTTTGTTAATTTGGGATTGATCTGGCTCATGCTTCATATGCATTTGAAGTGTGACATGATGATCCATGGATATTCTATGCGTTTGAGGATGCAATGCAGTATGTCGTGTTGATTATTGTATGTAAAGTGCCAAAACTCATTGGGATCCGTTGCTCGTCCTCTTGAGGTACCAATATGGACTGGTGCTTGAAATTTGAGAGAAAAGAGTTAGCCCCGCCGAGTTCACTGGGGATTAAATCTTGTTGAGGAGGAGTAGCTTGATCTAACTTCCTTCATGTGTTGGACTTCTTGTGAATGACTGAATAGAGACATGGATCTCATCAAATGCCCCAAGTTTTCTCTATTGCCAGGGACGAAAGGGCCCCGTCTGACTTTCCTTACTTCACGAACCACTTGGGGATTAGGAAATGGACATTAGTGTTTTCAGACGCCCCGAGTTCTTTCATTGTTGGGGAGTTGCGTGTTTAAACATCTGCAGGGAATGATGATGATTCTGAGGATGTTAACTGAACCAAAGTGAACATCATGATGCTTTTAGCTTGATTGAATTTGTACGGATGACAGGTATTTGCTCGAGTAGCTCCGTAAGAGGGGAGGAGGAATGCCTCTGTCTGCAAGGATCTCTTTGAATGGAATGCTGGAAGATTCGTGTCATAATATGGTGCAAAGTGGCATGCCCCAATATCTGCCTCTGATCATGGATTCTTGTAGAGATTTGTCGAATCTCGTCGCAAATGCCCCAGGTTGCACAAATTTTGAATAGGTTACTCAGCCTGATTCCCCCAGTTTGAATTTTAAAGAGATTTATCGACATGATTGCTTCTGATTGACTGGAAAAATGTGGAAGAGATTCATCGACGTGATAGCCTCTGATTGGCAGCTTGAGGGAACACCCAAGAATAAGATCAATCTTTGTTTTTTTTGACAAGTTTCTGCAACAATCGTCCTTCGAGATGACCATGTTTTCAAATGATGCTCATCACGCAAGCTTACTTGATGTTCAAGCACTTATTTATATGCAACGAATGTTTGTCTAAGAATGATGATTCTAATGCAAATTTTATGCCTGTCTTGAAGTTCAAAAACTTTTATTGAAATGATGTCGAAGCATCAGTTTTTTTGTTTTTAAGAATAGGTGACGTGTTACCAAATCAAATTTTAGTACATCTCCGAGGAGTCAGGTTACCATACTTTCGCTACAGTATTGCTTTTGAATTAACCCATGCTTTAGTTAGGACTTTTAAGGGTTGTAACGTGGCCTGGTTCACGGTTTTAGAAAAAAGGATTTAAGGCTCAAAATTATTTGGTGCCCACCCATTCTCCATGATGTTCTCCATTCCTATGTTCAGTTAACTAGATACGAGAACTCATCTCCTGACAAGAGAGTTTGCGATGATTGAGGAACCACAGGGGTTTCTAAGACCCGACAATCACTGGCTTCTTGGCGTCTGATCACTCGATCTTGTTCTTTGCTGAGGATTATTGTTGTTTTTTATTTTACTTTCCCTAATTTTTTTTTTGTGGACAATTTCTTGATTTTGAAGTTGCAGTCCAGCGGGATGCCCTGACTTTTGCCTAAGTCTCTTGTTTTTTAAGTTATGACTTAAGGGGGCTTTTTGTCTCTTTCTTTTTGAACAAGTTATTGATCTTCGCGCCATCTTCGATTTGTTGGAAATGGTTGTGGTTGTCTGAGTCCTAGATAGATGAAGAATAACCGTTATGGTATCGTCATCTGCTGACCTCCTGATTGTGCAAGAGATACCCATTGGGATATCGTTCTCTTTGATGCACGTTGCTGGCAGGTGACAGTTTATCATTGTGGTGTTGACTTCTCCTAGCCCTTTGATGGATAACCATTGTTGTATCTCTAGGAACTCCCTCTTGACGAGTTCTGGATGCTCGATCGGATTAACTGAAATTTACCCGCCCCGGGGTTAAAAATGAGGGTTTTTTCTGTGTAAAAGAAACTCCTACTTCAAAGCTCGAAAGGGTTGACGAGGGTCTATCTTCCTTATAACTCCGGTGTTTGGGGATTTAAAACAATGCTTGTACATCGTCAGCAAGGTTTTATTCAAAATCATACCATTTGAGAATCTAAGTATCAGATCTTCATCATCCTCCCTCAAGAGTTGTTATTTTTTTCTTTAAATTAAATTAAAAAGAGTTAAGCATCAAAAGCAAGTACAATAACAAAACGTAAATGAGTGAATACGAATGGATTAGTTCAAGACAAACACAGTCAATACATGGTGATTCAATATAAAAAGACAAACAATTTCGCATACAATGGGTACTAAACAAAACAAGAAAGGTTACAAATGATAATGTAAATGAAATTAGAAATTGCCATGCTCAGGAGACTTCTTCAGCCCTGGCTCATTTGAGGAGACGCTCTTGCAGTCTTGACACCTATCTCAGCAAGGGGATTCAATCCATTATCAGACCCTTTGGAGTGAACGTGATAACTTTGGCATCAAGGAGGTCTTGAACGTTGTTTTTTAATGCCCTAAAATTCTCAAATGTGTGGCCTAGAGCCCCTGAATTGAATTCGCAACGAGCACTAGCATCATACCCTCGTGGGAGAGGATTTGGTGTTGGACCCAGTTCACGCAGTTGAACCAACTGATTGGAAAACAGCTGAGGGAAAAGTTGAGCATAAGACATGGGAATGGGATCCACCCTCCTTTCAATAACTTTCTTCCTCTTTCGTCCTTGTTGCCCCTGAGATTGATGACTCGGCTGAAAAGACCCAGATCGTGCTCATTGGACATACAGTTGTCTCTGTGTGTACTGATGTTGATGAGTCGTCTTTGCTGTTTACTGGATTCTGAGAAAGGGGACCCCAATGAGTTTTTGTTGTGAAAAAATGAATGCATGGTAACATGGATGAATGCTTTATCTTCATTTCTAATGAGACCCAAAGACTCGTTTATCTTTTTAAAATTTCCCTTTTGAAAAGTTATATCAACAAGACTTGTCTTTGGATTTCTCTAGATATGAGATATATATACATGATGATGTGATGTTATGGTATGTTATGGCATGAAGTCTCAGCTCCACATATTCTGGATAACCATTGTGTAGTCCGTTGCACAGGCTGAAAGTAACAGGATCAAAAGTTCGACGTCACAGGCATGGAGTCAGAGTAACCACCCACAAGGTATGTACTAGGGGTTTATCACCTTCCGAACAAGGTTCTAAAGAGTTCTCGAAGTCTACGCTCTTCCTTTGGATATTATCGACGTCCTAATTACTTGGTAATCAGTAATATTCGCAAGAAAAACTCGTCCGAGCGCAATATCGCGTGACAACTACTTCCGGATTACTCAGTTATAGTCTGCGCACTGCACCTAAAAGGCCAAGATGGGTTAATGGTTCTACGGCCCTCAGCTTCTCGAGCTCCCAGGTCGAAAGCAACGACGTCTTCCCGATTACTCGGTAAACATCATTACTTTCAAGGGGACCTCCACTGAGTGGGGGATTCTCATGCCTCCTTCTTCGGGATTACTCCCTCAAAGTTAACATGACTATACCGCCTGTCCTAATCCTATGTGTAACCCAAGTCCGGGTAGAGGACTTATCAAAAGTAGTCACCAAACCCAACATCACAATGTATCCAGAATATGTGAGTAGTAATAATATATGCAATATATACAAAAGAATAAAATAAATAAAGAAAGAAATAAAACAGTAAAGCAAGGTAAAGCAAATAAATAAACACCCAAACAGACAAATAAACAAAACTAGGAGAGACTCGCTAAAAGTCCCCAGCAGAGACGCCAGTTGAAACCACCGGCAGAAGACACAGAGCCGCCACCGAACTTTATTTATCCCGAAGGAAGGGGAAATATCGATAAAACCACAAGGGAATGGATAAGATGCTCTTGCGACCAAGAGAAAGGGTAAGGGAGTCGGTTATGCGAGGGGAAGGTATTAGCACCCCTCACATCCATTGTACTCAACGGGATCCATTTTGTTTGTTTGTCTTAAAGGGTGTGTTTATCTACAACTATGCTTGCTTAAGAGGAAATGAAAGGTTTTCGATTATTGCGTTTGTGAGGGTTTCGCGACCCTTTGCCTACGTATCCAATGAAGGAATCAGAACACCATAGTTCCTCTAGAAAAAGATTGATTTGTTTGTGTTTTTTAGTGGGCGATGTTAACGCACGCATTCTAGCAATAGGCACGGCCGGTATCACGGTAGAACGGAGATAACATGCCCTTGGGGGAGTTTTGATTGGTTAAGTGTTTTTGCATGTTTTAAAGTAAATTCAAGTAATGATTAAAAGAGTGTTTTTGGATTTTTTTTGGTTTGTTTACTTGTTGATTTTATCTTGCCATACACGCCTAATTACTAGCATTTGTACAAAGTAAATAAAATGCAGAAAGATAAAATCCTACGCTATTACAATCGTATCTAAAGGCATAAAAAATATGAAGGAAAAAATAAGATAAAAGTAAGAAAAATGAGTGTCTTTCGATTGGGGGGAAGCAGCCTTCGATTTGCATTCTGTTGACCTCCTTCGATTGGGGCTGGAAACAGCAAAGTCACGTCTTTTGATTGGGCCTTGGCAGGGGCGAGGTCCTGTCCTTCGATTGGGCAAAGGCAGCAGCAAGTTGTATCCTTCGACTGGGGCCTGGAAGTCAGTGTATGGCGAAGCCTTCTGGTTCTGCCTTGTTGCCTTCTTCGACTGGAGGTTGAAAGAAGTGAGGGAATGCCTTTCGACTGAGCCTGGAAGTCAGTGAAGGCATACTTTTCGTCCTGATTGTCTTTTTCGTTTGACCTGGAGAAAAAGGGTAGAAGCCAGAAGCTTCGTTTCCTATTCCCTGTTTCCTGTTTTCTTTCATTTAAAGCATTAAATGGCAACATGGCCTGAGGCCATGCTAGTATTTGTTTGGTAAACAGTTTAACAGTTAAAGCAAGTTCAGGTAAAACAGAAAGCAAAAATGAAAGAGCTCAGTTCTGAAAAATATGTTAAAAGGGTGGAATCAAAGGAACAGTGGTATGTACATGTTTGAAACGAACGAAAAGATTATTTACATGCCATGAAACGAAAAGTTCAAAGGTAAGAATAACTTACCTTACTTCAGGCCTTGAATGGATGTGGGGCCTTGAGTGGTGGCCCTGGATGCTGGATTCGAAAGAGGGGTCAATAGTTGTGCTTGGAACGCTGGATTTGAAGGAAAAGAAAAAGCAAGTGTGATGCTTCTTTGATTCTAAGGAGACTGAAGTGTGGTTGTTCTTCAGAGTCGAAGGAGATGAATATGATTCTGGGTTTTTTGTGATTTCTCAAGTGTTGATGAACTTTGAGAGTTTTATTGTGTTTGAGAAAATTTGGAGGATTCGTTCCTCTGGTCCAAAGATCCTCCTCAAACATGTGTTGGAGCCTCTTATTTATAGGCAAAGTTGGCTGAAGCTTTTGGAGGGAAAACAAAATAATTTGAACAATTTGAGTAAACTGCTCTTTGTAGCCTTCGAGGGACAGTGCTTTATTGCTATTTTGGTGCAAGGAATGGGGCAGTGCAGGACTGTTATGCAGCAGTTTTGGAGTTTTATGGCCAGTGAATCAGGCCCGAGCCTGGCAGCGCATGTGACTTGGTCGACAAATGCCTTTGGCCTCTCGTCCTTTTGTCTTGACTCCCTAGATTCACCTTTTGACCAGACTTTCAGTAACCATCTCCTTTTTTTAATCGAAGTGACGTTCGAATGACTTCCCTAGACAATCCTTCGAATGGGCCAAATTAATGCTCTTGGGATGGATCAGTAATATATGTCCTTCGAATGGGGACATCCAAACATGCCTGACAAAACTCTTCGAATGCGCCACCAAGATGCTTTCTTCGCCTGAGGCAATGACATAGTGAAGAGTTTGTATGCTTGGAACAGGCCATTTCTAACAGGAAATCCTTCCCACTCAAATTTACCTACAAAGGGGATATATGGCCAAACGAAAGAATGACAAAACACTTGTGCCCAAGGATTCACACCCCCAAGAGAAGGATGTGTGCCAGGGATGGAAGGCTCAATCGAAACTTGCAAAGTTGGAGAAGTCACTCCCCCAAACGAAAAAGGCGTGCAAGGGCAGGATGTGTGATTGAAAGAGGGCAAAAGAGAGGCTTTTTCCTCCTGGATCGAAGGACATCATCAAGAGGGTTTTTGCCTTGCAGGGGGCACTTGTGGCCAGCAAACATGGTTTTCAAGGCAAGCAATGTAGGCAGCAAAAGTCTCAAACGAAGCCTGCAACAAGAAGTCACACGCCCATGTGAAAGAGGCACGCTAGCATCCATTTTGAGCGATCGAAGGAGGCCAAGAGTCAATCGAAGGATGTTGATCGAAAGAGGCCTAAAGGCCAATTGAAAGAGATGAAACGAAGAGCACTTGTATTTCTCCAATTTTTGTCAAAATAATATTTTTATCTGTTTTCTCCCTTTTTGACAGTTTCCTTTTAATTTTGGTACTGGAAGATCCCAATGCACTTGTGCAAACTTAAACCCTGAGAATCCTTGTGAGAAAGGCCTAATACATTGAGCTTTGAGCCACCCTCGAGGTAGGCGACAGAAAAATCTTCACAGAAACCAAAAACTCGAAACCCTAGCATCTTGACCAACACACATAGGGAAATAAACCTTAATCCAGACTCTGATAAATTTGAGCGAGAACCAACCTTGCAATGTGATGACAAAATTCATTCCATAATCCGCTAATCGAGAACCATATGTGCTTCCTTTTTACCTGATAAGAAAACCTCAAAACAAGATTAGACAAAAAGAGGGCGCAGCCCTAATACTTCAAACCAAAGCGCCTGATCCCATGAGATGTGGGATATGCAAATGACTGAGTAATAAAATGATGCAAATGGAATGCAAAGTTCAAAGCCAAACAAGAATAAAAGAGATATGGAAAATTTGGGGTACGACAATAGTAACATCAACTCATATGGGATTAGCAATTGCTAACCCGAAGGACGCGAGCAGAAACGGTAAGATAATACCGGCTCAGAGATGACGCTAAACATAAACATCGAAACTATTAAGTGAGTAATTGGTATCAATACTTATGACTGGTGTTGTACCCCAAAATTTTCTCTCTCATTTCTCAAGAAATCTCTCCTAAAATCTCCATTGATTCAAGACTGCACAAGGTTTGATCAGCTCAAGACACCTCCTTAAGCACATATGACTCAAATTATGGTTTGAGTTTTCACAAGGACAAATGGACTTTTAATGTCCCATATAACTTTAATGGATCATTTTGGACCCTCAATATTGCTCATGTTAAGTTTCAAGTCTTGGATCACATTTTTGCTCAGTCAATTGATCCAGTTGACCTAAAATCAACTATATTGGGGAAAAAGTCAATTGTGGTCAATTTATAGTCAAACTTCATAATTTTGGGTCCATATCAACATTATGAACTAATATATTTCATTTGATCAAGTTTGGATCACAATTCCTCAAGAAATTTGATCAGAACATCAAAAGGGCAAAATGGTCAAAATTAGGGTTTTGACCATTTTTTGATTTTTGACTTAACAAATGACTTATTGGTTTAAGACATGATCTCAAGGATTCAAATACATAATTTTTACCTAATCGCATGGCTCAAAACATTTCTCAAGATCATTTGATTGATAGTTGAATTTTAGTCAACTGATGAAAAGTCAATTGTACACTGAAAAGTCAAACTTTGACTTTTTGATCAAAATCAAGTTTCAAAGATTACAATTCATCAAGACATGTCAAAATATTAAAATTGTTCATCAAGAAATAGAAAAGTAAAACTCATTTTGAAAAGTCAAAATTTCTAAACTTAGAATTTTTTCTAAGTGTTGGAAAAGTTCACTTTTTTCATAACTTTGAGCCAAATTTTCACCATGATGCAAGATGATTCAAAGGAAACTTCCAATATGAAAGTTTTAGATCTCAATTAGATCTAAAACATTTTAGGGAAGAACTTTTTCTATAAATTCTTGGATTTCAAGTTATGATTATGAAGACATGCTCATGAAACTTGAAGACTTAGTGAAATTTTGCCCTAGTTTAGGCAGGATTTTAACCTGACTTCATGGTAATTTTTCACCTAGTTCCAAATTGAATTTTAAAAAATTTCAAACATGAAGGTTTAGGGTATGTGTTTCCAGTGATTTCTGGTAAACAACCGCTAGTCTTCCAAACTATCGAATAATCTTTGTTAACGCTATTCAATCTCTCTGGTAACTCACAGGATCGACTAGATTGATCCTAGGACTCCTTGGATATTAAGGTTACTCTCACAATCGAACAATTATTCATGGTTGCTATTGTACAAGTGTTTGGTTTATTTCGATCCCTCTCTCTAAGAGTTTAAAATGTGGTCAAAATGTATATGAAAACTAAGTTATACGAATAAATGCTAATTGTAATGCTGATTGAGGAGACATATAAAACTGTATGAAAAAATGAAGTAAATGGTTTCGATTTACAAAACATTTAACATAAAAGGTTTCTGGAATGTAGAAGTTTAAAATGTGAAGAAAGCGTTTAATGCAAGAAATCTATAAATGATTTTAAGTAAAAGTATGCGCTTGAAAAACAATACTTGAAAGTAAAGATATTGAAAGTGTAACAGTTCTCTGAAATATAAAGCGCTCGAAATATAAAGAAAGCAGTAAAACGTAAAACTTTGAGGAAAAGACTTTGAAATGAAAAGACAGTAAATAAAGAAACTTGCAAATGTTATTCGACAAAAAGAAAAGAGGAAAGTACTGGAAATGGTAAAAAGGCTTTCATTAAGTTAGAAATACATGGTGCTATCATACATACATTTCTCTTGCATTCGTTTCCCTTGCCATGTGGTAGTTTGAATGTTATTGAGTATTTTGTATAACAGATATGACACACTGAAATCCTAATACTAAGACTTCTATTTATACTAATTCGACCCTAACGGTCTCGCTATAGGATCATGCCACGTTTCGAACATGCAAGACAATGCTTCTTTCATCTTTCCACGTGTCCCCAAATGCTTCAACACATAACTTTCAAACTTTGAAAGTCCCGCTTCCATTTGAATTTTAAATGCTTTGGTGTTTCTCCGTTTCGAACGCTCTTCCCAAACCTAGCCTCGCTGTTGTTTCGAGATCCCTTTGGATATGTTCCCATAATCACCGTTCGAAGCTTCAAGCTTTGACACACTTATTCGAAACACTGCTTCTGCAACTTCGAAATATGGCGTTGAATTCCATTTCGATCAGAACTTTTAACTCTTTTGAATTCTAAATAACATTATCAAAATCTTCAGCCAACAAATTGCCCCTTTAAAATATGTATTTCGATTTCTTTGAGAAATACCTATTTTAAACATTTCTACAAGATTTTGATAGGATTTTCGAATCATCATAACATTTAATGCATTTGACTCCAGTCACATCAATCATAGCACCTTTTGGGTTCCTTAACCGCCCAGAGTCACTTCACAGCGTGGTGCAGTTATAAGTAATGATTATTTTTAAATCACGCCTATTACCTATATCAACTTCTCGCCACCTCTTCATCACACCAACCCATGATCTCCACGTATCACACTTTTACTCGGTGGATGCTTAATCTTCTCATTATAAAACATCATTTTAATCTTCCTTTTTCTTTTTTACACTCTAAATCTTTCATACTCTGGATTTTTTACTCTTCTTCTCTCATAAAACAACCTAAGCTTTCAAACAACAAAAATGTCTTCTTCCACCTCATCCCAACTCAAGAAAGTCTCCAAGAAGAAAGGAAAAACTACAGGAGCAACCATGGAGAGTAAAATCATCACCATTCAAGGCCAATCTTCTCTTGCTCCACAAATGATTTCCAAAGAAAAAGAAATGTTGTACGCATCACAGGTACTCATCCCTACCCATGTTGCTGGTAAGAGGTTAGCCTTAAATGGCCCTCTTACAGTTTTTGAAATACTAAAGGACACCAGGACAATTTTTCCCGTATGTTATAGCTTCAAACCCTTATTCAACAAAATGGATGCCCCTAGGGCAGTAGAATCTCTTAGTTTGAATACCGTAGAAACCCCAACTGTTCCCCCCAAGGACCCATTTGTTTTGGATTATGTAAAAAGCAATTTTAAGCCATTTCGATCTTGCCCTACTTCTGATATTGCTTATCAAAATTGGTTCACGAAAGTAGAAGCCAAAAAATCCCAGCAATGGGAAGAATTAGGCATTTATAACCTCATTAAGCTATCGAAACCTGGATTCACCTATAGCCATCCTCTGCTGTTTGCGTCCCTTTATTTCTGGGATAGTACCTACAACACTTTCCATCTCCCAGGTGGAATGATTACCCCAACCTTCTTCGATATAGCGGCCATTACTGGGCTGTCGCCGGTGGGAGAAACTTATGTTCCTGACAATGAAGAGCACTCAAGCATAATTGACTTCGAAGTCAAGTTAGCCAGCTTTTCCAAATTTATCAATCATTATCATGCTGAAGGGGACAATGTGTCTGACATAGAGCACATTGCTTTCTTAACCCTGTGGCTGTCTAGGTACGTTTTCTGCAGTAGATCCCTGCAGGTAGCTAGTAGGTTCATTCCTTTAGCTAGGGATTTACATGAAAACCGCAAAGTGTGCCTAAGTGAATTACTCTTAGTTGACCTCTATGAGAGCCTGAGGTCAGCTGTTTCGAGCCTCAAATCCCATACCTCCAAAAACATTCTATTAGCTGGCCCATTTTGGTTACTTCAACTATGGCTAAATGCCATGTTCGAACCTTCTTTATCAACCGCCAACACCATAGATGAGCAAGATTCGGAAATAAGTGATAGGATAGTCGAAGGCACTAGGCTTCGAAGACTAACTCCTAATGATGACAAGGATGACTTCAAGGTTCAATTCTCGAAGTACATCATGATACTCTCCAAAAGGCATAAGTTCGAAGAGAGCATGGCGCCTTTTGCTTCGAGGGCTCATGGACCTTCTTAGTTCACCATGGCTCTCTCAGAAGCCATCAAGAGCAAGGAGATCCAAGATGTATGGAGAGCTTTCTTGCTTCCTAGACTCATCTCTTCAAGGATAACCCCAGCTAAGAACCAAATTCTTCTCTTTGCCTACCAACCAAACTTCGTTTCGAGGCAGTTTGGCTTATGCCAACTGATTCCTGAACCTTTGTTCCAAACTGAGAGCGCCATCACATCTGGTCGAACTTTCAAGGCAAGGGAAGCCAAGATCCAGCAAGAACAATATCAAGGCTTTGCCCAGTTTGAGCTGATAGCCTTCGAACCTACCCATCTCGCGGCTAAAGGATTTCTGGAGTGGTGGATTAAGTTTTATCAAACTTGTATGTTCGATACACTTACAATTCGACAGAAACTAATTGATGCCTTCGATGTGCAGGTACAAGCAAAGAAAGGTATGTTTACTCATGCCAAAGAGATAAAAGCTTTTCAAAATTATTTTGAAACTACTTACGACCCCACGCGCTTGGACTCCACTGTGCATCAAGCAGCTGAGACCTTGAAGGAAAAATTTAAACAAAAAGTTTCTAAGCTAAAACTTCCTTCAGGGCTGTCACCTGAGGATAGGTATAGGTTGGAATTCGAAATGCATCCACCTAAATTTCCCAGATTACCTACCTCAGAACTGGCTCTGGCTTGGTTTCCCCCATATCCATGGTGGTTTACTTGCAAAGAGATGTTCAAATATCTTCAAAGGAAACCAAAGCCATCTGAGACTGTGACATGGGCTCGATACTGGCTTCATGATTTCCCAGGACACCTTCGATACGACCTTTCTGCCATGTCAATTAAATCTGATCAAGGCACAGGTGCGAATGCTTGGGAAAAATCCCAAATGTCTTTTATTTTCCATATCTTTAACCTTTGCTTTAATTGTTTTGATTTTCAGCTATCAGGATAAAGACCGCTGCCTCGAAATCGAAGGAAGGGAGTGCCTCTCAAGCCTCCATCGAAACTACCGAAAAAGCTAATCCACCCGAAACAACTACTACTGCTGCAACTACAACAACGACAATAACGCCAACAACAACAATTGCCCCAATTCCAACGGTAATCACTTAGTTTTTGATGCTTCGAATTCACTCAAGCTCTTTATATCTAACTTCGTTAAAATTCGTTCAGACCAACAAGCTTCCTCCCACTACTCCCAAGAAGCGGAAACCAAGCACTACTGGGGAAGATCCCACTGCTGGAGGAAACTCAAATACTGCTTCGAAGAAGAAGCTAAAGAAAGCTACACCTAAAAGCACTGTTCCGACTAGTGTCTCTGGACTCGACTCCAGGGATGCTGCTCCCTTACCTAAATCCAAAAATCCACCTTCGACCTCCAACCCACCGTTGGAACGCATAGCTAGTAACCTCTCCTCTGAGGGTCCACAGGTAAATCGAACTTCTTCTAAAAATGTTTAACTTCTTATCACCTTGGTGAATGTTTTTCTTTAACATTCTGCTGCTCCTTGCAGAACATCTTGAATCCCACTTCTACCATTTCGACCTCACCGTCCAGAGCTGCTGCTCCGCTTAACTCCTCTCCTCAAGGAGATTCCAGCAATTTGGTCCAAAACAAAGGTTCTTCCAATGTGGCGGTTTTGGCTGGAACTTCTGAACAGCCAGATGACCAAGGTACCTCCATTCCTCTGAAAGAGGTGAACGAAACGATACTTCAAACGTCTGCAGAGGATTCACAAAGGGTTCTTCAAAAGTCCCCTCTTGAAACTCTTCAAGAGGACCCAAAGGATGCTCAGACTGAAGAAGAAAAAGCTGATTCTGGGCGAGGATTCGAAGAATCTGCAGACGAAGAATCTGAGGAGGAGAACGCCAATGACGAGGAAAACGTCAATGACGAGGAAAACGTCAATGATGGTTCGACTGCCGGGACGGAGTCTAACGCACATAGCGGCGAAAGGAATGGTATCGAAGTGGTAGACTTTGACGAAGATGAAGAAGACCAAGAGCAAGAAGCAAATGAAGGGGATGGTGATGCAATCAACAAAACCCTAGAGGTTGAAACAAACGTGGTTCCCCTACGCGTGGAATTCCCCCAATCCTCTCCGTCTCGAATGACTGACGAGGAACTGGCACTTCTGAGGCAAAATGACCCCATTGGGTATATGAAGGCAAAATTGGCTCAGAGGGACGTTCCACTCGCTAGGGCTGGCACAAGTTCAACCAGCTATCCTCTTCCCACAGATGAAAGAGTTGTTCTTCTCAACAAAATTAGGAGAACTATTCTCAATGTGGATATATTCGAAGTGCTTAAGCAAGATAGTACTGCTTGCTATACTATGAAGGAGCTGCTCACAAAGGTTAATCTTTCCAACTGCTCTTTGCCAGTTAGTACTCTCTTGTTTGATCTTCAGAATTTGCTGGACAACGTAACTGGATACCTTCTCCAAGACGAATCTGCTGCCAAGAAGGTTCACGAGAAACGCATTGCCATGGATGCCGCTTATGAACAAGCTTCGAAGCTTTCTCAAGAAGCTGAGGATCAGGCTATGCATCTGAAGCAGGCGAAAACTGAATATGAGGCTCGAGCTGAGTCCATTCTTATTTGGGAAAGGCAGATTCTGGAACTTCAGCAGAAAGTTAAGGAGGCTAAGGAACAACAACTAGCCTTCGAAACTAATCCTGCAGGTAACCAATTCGAAGAGCTTCTCAACCAGGGGCTTGCAGAAATGGAGACTGCAGAATAACTTAAAGGAGAAGTGGCAACCTTGGAAGGTGCCAGGCGGTTTGCTCAGCAGAAACTTGAAACATTTCGAAGCACCTTTAATCGATTGAAAAATAATGTTTATTTCTAGATTTTTATGTCTATCTGACCATAACTTTGGTCTTTTACATGTAATATTCGAACAACGCCATTTTGGCATTCTATCTTGCCATCTTGGCTTTTTATAATATTTTGTTTACGTTGTTACTATTCGAATCTCCCGCAGGCTTGGCTTATATTTCTTTAAATATTTCCCATTAACCTTTAGGACACGTTTATCATCCAAGAGTTCTTCGACTTCGTATGCATTATTTGAGAATACTTTTAATATTCGAAAAGGTCCTTCCCAATGAGGTGACCATTTACCTAATGCTTTGTTCTTCTTATCCATAGGCAATATGACTCTCCAAACCAAGTCATTAATAACGAATACTTTTTTCTTCACCCTTTTATTGTATGTTCTGGCCACTCTTTCTTTTTGCCTCATCAAAATTTCCAACGCATGTAATCTAGTTTCGTCCAACTCAACTAATTCATTCATCATCATTTCCCAATATAATGCAGCTGGAATTTCGTTTTGTTTCTGGATTCGAACTGATTGCAGATGAATTTCTACTGGTAACACTGCATCATGGCCGAATGTAAGTTGGAAAGGCGTAGTGTTAGTGGCTTCCTTAGGAGATGTTCTACAAGCCCATAACACTTGGTCCAGAGTTTTGTGCCAATTTCTTGGCTTCTTGCCAATATGCTTCTTGATTAATCCTATTATTACTTTATTTGCTGCTTCGACTTGTCCGTTTGCTTGAGCATAATATGGTGTTGATGTTAGCAATCTAAATCCCATTTCTTGGGCAAATCCTTGCATCTTTCTACCAGTAAATACAGAGCCTTGGTCTGTAGTTATACTTTCTGGCAATCCAAACCTATAGATAATGTGCTTTTGTATAAATTCGATAATTGCCTCTTGATCAGCAACTACCAAAGGTATAGCTTCGATCCATTTGGTAAAATAATCTACTCCTACCAAGATATATTTCTAACCTTTGGACGAAGCAGGATTTATCTCCCCTATCAGATCCAATGCCCATCCTCTGAATGGCCAAGGTTTGATGATCGAATGCAACTCACTTGCAGGGGCGTGTTGAATTCCTGCATGTTTCTGACATTCCTCACATCCTTTAGCAAAGTCTATGCAATCTTTGAGCATGCTAGGCCAATATAAACCATATCGAAATAGCAGCCATTTCATTTTATGGCCTGCTTGGTGTGCCCCACATGCCCCATTATGGACTTCAGACAATGCTAAATATGCCTCACTTTCTCCTAGGCATTTCAATAATACACCCTCTTGGGTCTTTTTGAACAATTCGTTCCCCATGAGGAGATATGACAATGCTCTATATTTTGTTTTCCTATCCACCTTTAGAGTTGGGTCTGCTAAATAACTCTTTAATGGACTTCGCCAATCTGTATCTGACAAAGTATTTATGGCTAGAATTTCGAATCCCTGTTTCTCAGCATATCCCAATTTCATACTTTCCAGATCCGATGGTATGAATCTAGTAGCCATAACTCTTCCCCTTATTTCGACCAAATCCTTAAGATTCTTGGTAGATACTCTATAACCTGAAGCCAACTGCGCTAAGTCATTCGCTTCTTGGTTTTCTAATCTTGGTATGTGTTTAATATCCATGTATTCAAACTTTCTTAATAGCCTATTGACTATGACGAAGTATACCATTAAATTTTCCTTTATGCACTTGTATTCTTTTGTGATTTGTTTGACCACCAATTCAGAGTCTCCTTTAATTTCGACTCTGGTTGCCCCCAATTCCAACAAAGCTTCAAGTCCAACAATGAGCGCTTCATACTCAGCTTCGTTGTTCGAACAACGAGGACCATCCAATTTATACTTGAATTTTGTTGGAATTCCTTCAGGAGAAATTAGAAGGACTCCAACACCACTTCCATTTCTGTGGGTTGAACCATCAAAGTACAATTTCCATGGTTGCATTTCGACGTAACTCATGCTTGTCTGCTCAACCAACGAATGATCCACAATGAAATCAGAAATCACTTGACCTTTCATAGCTTTTAAGGGCATGAAAGTCAATGAATATTTTGTTAAGGCCAGAGCCCACTTTCCAACTCTACTATGCATTATTGGCTTTGAAAGCATATGTTTAATGACATCGAAGTGAGACGAAACATAAACATCAACAGGTTTTATATAATACTTAAGTTTCATACAAGAGAAATATAAACAGAGACATAGCTTTTCTAAATTGCTATATCTGGTCTCTGCATCATTTAGCACTCTACTTAAATAGTATATGGCTCTTTCGACGCCATTGTTATCCTCTTGTGCTAACATACTACCCATGCTAACTTCAGAGGCAGATATGTACAATCTCATGGGCTTCCCCCATGATGGTGGAGACAAAATAGGAGGCTGGGAAAGATATTCTTTTATTTTGTCAAACGCCTCCTGGTGAGCTTCGTTCCATTCGAAGGCCTGACCTTGCTTCAGACGAAGTAACGGAGGGAAAGCTTGGGTCCTTCCACTCAGGTTCGAAATGAATCTTCTGAGGAAGTTAACTTTCCCTAGTAGAGATTGCAACTCCCTTTTTGACGCAGGTGCTTTCGTCTCCATTATGGCTTTGGTTTTGTTCTGGTTGATTTCAATTCCTTTTTTGTGGACCACAAAACCAAGAAAATCTCCAGCCTGCACAAAAAATGCACATTTAAGGGGATTCATTTTTAAGCCATGTTTTCTCATTCGTTCGAATGATTGGCTTAAATGATGTAAATGTGCTTCTGCAGATATAGATTTGATGACTATATCATCAATATACACCTGCATGAAGGTTTCGATGAAGTCATGAAAGATTGAATTCATCGCCCTTTGATAAGTTGCCCCAGCATTTTTTAAACCAAAAGGCATCACCACCCATTCGTAGGTGCCTAAGGCTCCTGGGCAACGAAATGCTGTTTTTGCAACATCTTCGTCAGCAATGAAAATCTGGTTATATCCAGAGTATCCATCTAACATGCTCAAGTATTCGAATCCTGCAGCAGAATCTACTAGCATTTCTGCCACGGGCATGGAATATTCATCCTTAGGGGTTGCAGTATTTAAATCCCTAAAATCTATGCAAATTCTTAAAGAACCATTTTTCTTAATAACAGGTACTATGTTTGCTAACCATTCAACGTACCTTGTTGTTCTGATGAATTTGCAGCGCAGCAACCTTTCGATCTCAGCTTTAATTTTTGTGAGAACCGCTGGTGCGAATCTTCTGGGAGTTTGTTTGATGGGCCTCTTGCCATCTTTGATTGGCAGTCTATGTTCGACCAACTCCCTCTTTAAACCAGGCATCTCATCATAATCCCATGCGAAACAATCTTTGTTTTCCTTAAGGACTTCGATCACTTTTTCCTTGAGGCCTGGGCTAAGTTTAGCACTTACGTAAGTTACTCTTTTCGTTTTTTCATCCCCTAAGTTGACTTCTTCGAGCGGGTCCTGTGCCAACATTTTGACACCTGAGTTTATGGGGTCCCTTTCGAAGCCTAAGGGTTCTTTGTCATAGATGGCATCCAACCTTTGATCCATCTCCAACTCTTTGATGGGTGAGCATTTCGAACCCCCCCCCCCCACTAACTTCATTCGTCTTTACAGTTGATTCATTTATTTCAGCCTCCAAGGCCGCTTTCGATTCATTCTCAGCCATATAGGCCGAAATCCTTTCGAAGAAGGTAGACTCAGTCATGGTTAAGGTTGTCGAAGTCCCAGCCTGCTGGCCGTTTTTGTATAGCACCTTCAACTTCCTCTTCTTCACTGATTATTGTTTTATCCCAGTAAAGACCATCATGACGAAGTGTCATGTAGTAGTGGGCGTTCCTAGTTTCATTCATCTCATCGTTTGGAACACATGGAGCAATCTTTGCCAGATTTTTATCATAATCCCTTTTGTCAACTAAATTGACAGTTGACATAAAGTAACTCTGGTCTGCTTCGATGTTTTCCACGATTCCGTCATCTCTCCACAGAACTAGTCGTTGATGCATTGACGAAGGAACTGCCCCCACGCCATGGATCCACTCTCTTCCTAGCAGTAGGTTATAGTTGGCCTTGGCTTCGATAACCATAAACATGGTGGGCCTGCAACTTGAGCCTATTGTCAATTCCAACTGGACCACCCCCAGTGTTTTGCCCACTTTTCCCTCATAATTGGATAGAACCATATTATGGGGCTTGATGTCTCCTTCGCGGATCTCTAACCTTTTTAGCATGAAATGGGGAATCAGGTTGACTGCAGCACCCCCATCCACTAGAACTTTGTTCACACCATGGACACCTACTTTCGCCCGAATGAAAAGTGGCTTGAGATGATTCTTCATTGCAGGCTCTGGACGTTCGAAGAACGCATTCTGTTCCTCAACAGCCCCATTGTCCATCACGTAGTAGCACACGGGCCTATGTTTCATTAAATCTGTGGTGTCTTCCTCCTCATAGTTATTGATTTCAGTTTCCTGCCCAAATTCGCAGGGAAGCACAGACACCACGTTACAGTTCAAGTTGAATGAAGACTCCCCCTCCGATTCGAAGTTATCTGTTATCATATCTTCGTCCTCTTCCGGGCCTGGAGTGTATTCCTTTGGTTCGTCTCGTTGGTCTTCAGAAAACAGCCTCCTATTGACTGGAGGTTTCTCTTCAGTCTGATTTTTTGGTTTGTTGGTGCTCGATTCACCTTGTATCTTCGTTGAAGTATCCCCTTTGTTTGCCACAGCTTCTCTCTCAGCCTTTCGAATCCTTTGCTGTCTGCGCCACTGGGATCTTGACATGGGGTTCCTTCCTTTGTAATTCTCTAATCTCACTTCCTCCCTTTTTTGTGTGTTAAATTGCCTCCTGTATGTCACAGCATGGCGTGCATTTCGTTCAGCACTCCTCCATTTGTCTTTGCCTTTGTCATTTCTGACTTGTAGCCATCTATCGGTTGGTACTTCAGCAGGGAGTTTGAAAGTCACTCTTCGAGCAACTTTGGGGTGAGGGCTATCAGGTCTTCGCTATTTGTATCTGCTGTCGAAACGCGGGCCCATCTGGGCAGTTTCTTGATGGTTCCAGCAAGGGGCGAAGGGGATCGTTTCGAAGGCCCTGGCCATGCTTTGGTCATACACAGCAGAACACCTTGGGCAAACCAAGCACTTAGTTGCCCCTTTATAGCAGCGAAAAACAAACTCCAACAAACTCTCTCCAGCCTTGGGATAGCACCTAAAAAGTTGGTTATCCTGGCGCCAATTGTTGCCAGTTCGAGCCCTCTGTACCCTTTCGAAATTTGCAGCAATTCTTTGGTTGCAGAGGATGTTGCACCTAGGGCACAATATCATGCCTGGATCTCCTTTGTGGCATGTCATGAGATAGTCTTTGAGAGTAGCATCTCCAGTGTGATTATCCCCCATCCTGTGCTTTTCTTTTTTTAAGTATTTTTCCACTTCCTCCATCTCAGAACGGGGTCTTTCCATATCCACCATATTTATTTCCACATCCCCCTCTTTAGTTTCGTCATCGCCCCATCCTGTGGGCTTTATATCTTCGATTTGGACCTTCGAACTTTCTGGGGCAGAATATTTGACCAGATAGTCAAATTTTCCACTGGGTTCCCCTAGAGTGTCCCATATTTCCTTCTGAAGGGGAACTGGCTGCGCAATTTGGACTTTCTCCAATTCCAGCCTCAAGCCCTCAGTGACTTGTGTCAATCCTTCATTTTGATTCCCTTGGCCTTCAGTAGCCTGGGTTTCTCCTGCAACAGCCACAGGTGCCGCAATCGAAGTGTCTGGCGTATTCTGGATGTCTTCAGTGACTTCCTCGCTGACTTCGACCATCACCCAGTTTTCGACTCCAGTGTCCTTCTCTCCTGTTAGGGCGTCGCTTCGATCAGTTTCCACCATGTTGACCTCTCCAATGCATGCAGGCTCGGAGTAGTTGGTGTCTGCGACGTCTAAAGGATCTTCGTCCACTTTCATCTTCACCTTATCAGCAAACTTTAGTCTGCCATCTTTGATCGCGTTTTGAATCAAGTCCCTGAAAAGAAAACATTGTGAGGTCTTGTGGCCCAGGAAACTATGATATTTGCAAAATCCCCTTTTCTTCCTTTGATCCAAGGGAGGTATTTTGACATTTGATGGCACAATTAGTTGGCCATCCTTGACAAGCAAGTCAAAAATTTCGTCACACTTAGTGACGTCGAAGGTATAAACCTTCTTTGGAAACTTGTCACTTTTCTCATTTTCAACAATATCTTTCCCTTTCGTGGGAACTAACATTTTGCAGGAGTAAGGCGGGGCCTGTTTTAATTCAGCGAGGTCGATTTCGACCTCTTCGAATTCGAATTCAGGATATTCTTCTACTTCCTCAGTCCCAACATAGGAAATCCTTTCTTTCTTACTATTCTTAAAGACTCTGGCTTTTTCGGCTTTTAGTCTTTCGACCTGTCGAACCCTATCGGCTAATTGAGCCATATCCCTCAAATACTGAGTATCTAATTTCTTTCGAATAAAATAATCCAAACCCCCAGCGGCCATTTCGACTAACTCATGTTCAGGCACTACTGTGTAACATCTGGATTTTAACAGCCTAAATCTATTCAAATAATCATCTATGGGTTCAGTGAACTTTCTCTTAACACTGGCCAATTCCTTCAAACTTATTTTCGATTGTCCCATGTAAAATTGTTCATGGAATAATCTCTCTAAAAGAGTCCAAGTGTCAATAGACCCAGGAGGCAACGTGGTAAACCAAGTGAAGGCGTTTTTTGTCAAGGAACTTGGGAAGTATTTGATCCTGAGATCTTCATTATTGGCTATATCTCCCGCTTCGGTTAGATATCTCGCTATGTGTTCGACTGTTGACTCGTTGGTATCCCCAGCGAACTTTGTAAATTTAGGGACTTTGTATCCCCTTGGTAAATCAGTATGCATTATACAATCCAATATAGGAGAAGCGTAATTTGGCCTCCTCATTCCCGTATTGAGGCCATTCTGGGCCATGATCCTCTCTATCATGGTGGTTAGGTTATTTTCTGCCAAGATGTTATCGTTTCGAATCCTATGAACGACGGCATCGGCATCTTGATTTTGACCAACCAAAACAACTCCCCTAGGTTGTTCTTCTCGAAATTCTGGGGCTTCATGCCTTTCGATCCTTGCCCCTGGTTCCATAACTTCCCTTTGTGGGCCCGGAATTATTGGGGCTTCTAACCTTGGTGCTCTGGCCCCTAAGTTAGCTTCTTCTCTGGGTGGTCTATGAATTGGGTCGTTAGCAATTTGTTCTATAACAGGCATGTTTGTTCGAAATCCCGCCTGGTTCTGCCTACGCCTTTCTGTGGGAGCAAAGAAATCTGCTATTCGACTCATATTGTCAGCGTTTTCCATGTTCGTCACAGTCACATTTTGAACTATTGGGGCAAATATTTCCTGCATGGTTTGTGCTAACACCCCTATCATATTGTGGTTGCTGTCATCCATCAATTGCCTAAAAACCAACTGGTTATCTGTGGTTAGGATAGGCAACGTGCTATAACCCACTGACCCTTGGTTATTTGTCATAAATTGGTTCGCCCCAGACCCAGATCCTAGTTGTGGGGATGAATTCGATGTGGAATTGTGTAAACCTGCCATAAAAGATGTTGGCATTCCGTAAGAAGAACTTCTAATTCTATTCCCATCGAAGTCGGGTGGTCTAGTTAATGGTGTGGCGAAATGGGATTGTGTTCCTGGTGGTGGAACGAATCCCCCAGGGTGGCCCATAGTTCCAGTATTTCCTAAGATCGAACTGTTAGTTGATATGCCACTTACTCCATTGGTGGCTATGTTACTGGTTGAAGATGCAACAGACTGTGCATTCGAAGGGGTTACATTAGATGTTCCGCTCGAAATGGACGCGTTAGTGCCTGTTGCATGTGGGCCACCTTGGTCTCCTTGTTGATTGTCTGAATTAGACATTTTGTCCAAACGTTTTCTTCTGGATAAAGGTTGGTTGCTGTTGGTTATCTTACCACTTCTCAGGTTCATAAAACAGCAAACTTCTTAGGTTCCTACGTTTTGGGATGGCTATGTCTCGACAATCCTTAATTCTGATATCCAACTATTGGTCCCACCGGGTGTGCCAATTTGTTTCCAGTGATTTCTGGTAAACAACCGCTAGTCTTCCAAACTATCGAATAATCTTTGTTAACGCTATTCAATCTCTCTAGTAACTCACAGGATCGACTAGATTGATCCTAGGACTCCTTGGATATTAAGGTTACTCTCACAATCGAACAATTATTCATGGTTGCTATTGTACAAGTGTTTGGTTTATTTCGATCCCTCTCTCTAAGAGTTTAAAATGTGGTCAAAATGTATATGAAAACTAAGTTATACGAATAAATGCTAATTATAATGCTGATTGAGGAGACATATAAAACTGTATGAAAAAATGAAGTAAATGGTTTCGATTTACAAAACATTTAACATAAAAGGTTTCTGGAATGTAGAAGTTTAAAATGTGAAGAAAGCGCTTAATGCAAGAAATCTATAAATGATTTTAAGTAAAAGTATGCGCTTGAAAAACAATACTTGAAAGTAAAGATATTGAAAGTGTAACAGTTCTCTGAAATATAAAGCGCTCGAAATATAAAGAAAGCAGTAAAACGTAAAACTTTGAGGAAAAGACTTTGAAATGAAAAGACAGTAAATAAAGAAACTTGCAAATGTTATTCGACAAAAAGAAAAGAGGAAAGTACTAGAAATGGTAAAAAGGCTTTCATTAAGTTAGAAATACATGGTGCTATCATACATACATTTCTCTTGCATTCGTTTCCCTTGCCATGTGGTAGTTTGAATGTTATTGAGTATTTTGTATAACAGATATGACACACTGAAATCCTAATACTAAGACTTCTATTTATACTAATTCGACCCTAACGGTCTCGCTATAGGATCATGCCACGTTTCGAACATGCAAGACAATGCTTCTTTCATCTTTCCACGTGTCCCCAAATGCTTCAACACATAACTTTCAAACTTTGAAAGTCCCGCTTCCATTTGAATTTTAAATGCTTTGGTGTTTCTCCGTTTCGAACACTCTTCCCAAACCTAGCCTCGCTGTTGTTTCAAGATCCCTTTGGATATGTTCCCATAATCACCGTTCGAAGCTTCAAGCTTTGACACACTTATTCGAAACACTGCTTCTGCAACTTCGAAATATGGCGTTGAATTCCATTTCGATCAGAACTTTTAACTCTTTTGAATTCTAAATAACATTATCAAAATCTTCAGCCAACAGTATGATACAAGCTTTCCAAAATGTCCAAGAACTCATTAAGATCATATTTGAGCTAAGATAATCGAAGGCAAGAAGTTAGGGTTCCAAACTTGAATTACAAGCCATTTCTTGGTGAACACATAATCCAATATCAATGTTAGGCTGCATAATCTTACTTTTCAGGTCTTCTAACTTGTGTATCTATCCATAATTAATGGTTTACACAAACTTTTGAGCTATAATCCAAGTGGTTTAAGCATTGTCCAAGTCCATTTGCCATTTTAGGAAGAAAGCTAACATTGTCATTCTTGAAAAGCAAGCTTTATGAACAAAGTCAATTCTTGAGCCTCTCACTTGTTCCCTCTGATCACACTCCATCTACAAAATCAGAAGCAAGCTTGTTTAAAGTGTAACCACTCTATAATAGCAAGTATAAAGCATTGAAACTTGATTTTTCAAGAAAATCACATGTTGAGCTTAAACATTTGATTTTGAATTCTGATCAACTACAAGTCTCAAAACTTGTTGCTTATAAATAGAGACACTATTTGTGAGCTAAGACACGAGAAAAAGCACCCTGAAACTCTCTCAAACACTTGCAAGCCAGAAGTTATCCAAAAACACCATTGATGCACAATTTCTGACTTTGAACTTGTAACTCACATTTCACTCGTGCGTTTTCGTTCCTAATCATTCACAAAGCTTCTATACCTCAAACATAGTCCATCCCTATCCTTGTTCTAGAAATGTAAACCATTTTCATTAATCTCTGTGATACGGTGGGAGAACTGACTAGAGGTTTGCGTTTGTATTCGCACTTGTTCGGTTGAGCAAGAGTCGCCACCGACTTTTTATTTTATCCTAAAGGAAAGGTTAAAAAAAGCACAGCAAAAACCTTTTGAGATATTTCGTGGGTTCGGGGGGTAGATTATGAAAAGGGAAGGTATTAGCACCCTTTTCATCCATGGTTATCCATGGGCTCTTAGTTACTTGGTTTTTTAGATCACTTGCCTTGATTTTCGATTGCTTGAAAATGGTGTGTGTGTGTGTGTGTATTTTGAAAATGTTTTTGAAGAGATGCCTTGTCTTAGGCAACAAATGCAATTGACTCATGTTTGAGTGTTTTACAAAAGTGTGTATCTTTTCGAAAAGATGTTTCAAATGTTTTTGAGAGTTTGTTTTGAAAGTGTGCATGAAGTGTGGTTTTTGAAAAGAAGGCAAGTGTTTTTGCAAATTGATCTCAAGTAACTAAGATTTTTGTCTACCCCTATTGTACTCAAAGGTTTTCTCTATGTTTTCAACCCTTTTTAACAATTTTATTCCACCATTGAATTTGGTGGGCAATCTTGCGTTTAGGATGTTTAACGGGACGGGCGCGGGTCATCGTATGGACCATGAATGCAATGGTGCCAAGTGTCTTTGGCAATTTGCTTGAAGGGACTATGATCATTCCATTTTAGGCAACTTTCGAAAGCGTCATCGAGGGACTTATGATCATTTGAATTTGTTTTGCCAAAGAAACTCGACGTGCAAGCATGGCCCATTTTGGAAGGCAACATGTGGGATTACCCTAGGGGGTGCAAGTGTGATTGTGTATTGATTTCATGTATTTGTCTTGTATTAGGTTTTCTAGCGTTTGATTTTATGTACATACAAACCCTAGGTCTAACCATGGTATAATTTGAAAGCGATAAATTGCAAGAATTTAAAATCTACGCTATTACAAATAGTATCCGAGAGTGGGGGTACAAATTCACAAATGGGGATGAGACTTTAAGAATGTAGCGTCCAATAAGTTACAACCAAATCGAATTGCGATAAAAATGTAAACAATGTATAGTAACGTATAAGAATAGCAAATGTATATTGTCAAATGTAAAGTGTATTGTGTAGGTGTACGTGTAAGTGTATATGTGTATGTAATTTATTTACAGGTGCGAAATGTGATTTTTACATGTATTATTAAGTATTGTTTAACCTAAATGAAAATAATTAAATGTTTATTTAATTAATCTTTGTAATCTCGTATTTTTCTTTAATATGTACAAAAAGAAAATTTAAGAAAAGAAAATATTCTAAGTTTGAAAATTGTCATTTTACATTTGATATAAATTTGTACCTTCATATTTTTGTTTAATATATACAAAAGAGGTATTTGAATTAAAAGAAAGAAAGAATGTTTTTTCAATTTTAATTATATTATGTAAAAAAAAAAAGATGTATTTTCATTTATTATGTACAAAAAAGTATTTTACTTAAAAGAAAGAAAAATGTTTTACATTTTAATTATATTGTGTATTTTGTATTAATGTACAAATTATTTTAATTAAAAGAAATTGTATTTATCTTAAAGAGAATTTACATATAAATCAAAATAAGTTTAATGAAAATAAAAATAAAATAAAATAAAGTATTTTAACTAATTCCAAATCTTATGTATTTTTCAGCATTTAATGCAAAGTATTATTTTCATGTATTAATGTTTATTTACAAACAAAATTAATTTGATTAGAGAGAAAAAAAAGAAATGGTTAAGTTATGTAAAAAAATTAAAATGATAAAAAAGAAAATAGGTGCTAAATGAATGGGCCAAGGGTTTACTGGCCCAAACAGAATGTCAAGCGTGGGGGGGGGGGGGGGGGGGGGTGATCAAAAACAGGCTTAGGCATTTGAACGGGTTAGGCCCAGTATGCTCATAACAATTTGTAAGGGTTTGTCAATGTTTATTCAGAAAGAGGAATTAGGGTTCGTTTGTTACGAACGGCGTTGTCCATTTCGCTTCTTTCTTCATCTTCTTCGCCATGGATCTTTGAATAGCATCTCTCGCTCAAACCACCAGCACAACCGCTCCTCCTCCTCTTCACGCCCACTCAAACGGCGATAAACAGAGGTACGATTCTTTTTTTCTTTCAACGCGTTAGGGTTCTCATTCTCCTTCTTTTGCATGTTCCGATTAATTGGTTCTGATTAATTGTTTTGACTTTATATCGTTTATTGTTGAGGTGGTGGAAGGAAAGAGGAAAAGAGAACTACCTTTTGTTTGAGGAAGACGATGGAGGAGATGGGGTCGGATGCGCTATGGCGGCTTGACGGTGAGGGACGGTGATGTTGCGCGTTAGCTTGCTTTACTGGGAGTTCTGGTACTCTGTCTTTCTTTTCCTTTTAGGGTTTAATGATGATAAGCTTGAAAACCCTTTGTATTTGCCTGGCTCTGTATAACTTTACTCTTTTTCTCTTCTTCTGTTAGCCTTGCCTTTGCCTATGCACGCTTCTTTGTCCCTTCTTCCTCTTTGGCTTGCTGAGTATGCTTCTGAGTTGCCTTGAGATATTTGTTGATGATATGCTTTCAATGATGAACCCTTTGGGTTCTGAGAATTTTTGTTGCCTTTGAATTCTTCTGAATGTGCTATTGTTGAAACATTTTGTTTTGACTAGCTTTCCTCTTTTGGCTCGCTGAGTATGTTTAAGATGGTGGATGTTTCTGTTTTTTTGGAACTTGGCAAGTTAAAGGTTTATGACCTTGAGGCTTTTTGGTAAGGCTTGGTTGTTAGCTTTGGCCTACTGAGTTTATGTTTGAAACAAACAGGTTCAGGCTTGGCTCCTTGTTTGGATCTACTGGTTTGTGTTTTATGCTGGTTTTAGCAGTTTGACAGTTCAGCTTTTTTAGGTTTTGGTGAGACTTGGAACTATGGCTTGACAGTTCAAGCAGGTAAGGTTTAAGGCTTATGTTGATGCAGGTCTTTTGAGGGTCCTGGTTTGTTAATGGTTTCAGGCCATTGAGGTTCTTGGGCTTCAGTTGACAGGGTTTTGATGGTTTAAACTTGACAAGTTTTTGGCCTTGAATGGTTAGGCTGGTATGTTGTTTTAGGTTTACTGTGCTTACAGGTTTTCTGGTATGATATGCTTGAGGCCTCACAGGTTTGTTCTTTTGACAGGGGTTAAGGTTTTGGTTGTAAGGCTAGAGGCCTTCTTTTGGTGGAAGGCAGTTTGGATGGTTTTTGTGTTTCTGTCTTGCTTTAGCAGGGTGGAGGCAGTTTTGAGTTATCTTTCTTGGTTTGTGATTCCCCCCCCCCCCCTTTTACTGTGTTATGAACAGGTTGTCTTATATTTTGTTTCTCATGCCTAAAGCCTTAAGCCTGCAAAACCTGCTTTTCTCTCTTCTTTCTCTCTCCAGTACACTTCAAAATATTAAAATATGTTATGTGTACTTTTCTGAAAGGGCAACACTTGGGAAATGATTAAAATGAATTATATTGCTTGCATATTAATCCTTCTCTGCATATCCTTTCATATCTTCTTTTTGACAGCTTTGCTTCCTTGTGACAGTATCTTGTACTTTTGTATCTTTGATATCTTTGGCAGCTTTTTGGATAATTTGTGACTTTAGTTAGGCCATTCTGTTTGCCTTTGGACTCTGTAGTTTGATTTGGACTTGGACTTTGCATCATGCTATTTGAGACTTGAACTATGCAGTTTGACAATTTTGACTTGTGAATTTCAACTTTGTGCATTCATGATTAGCAAACAAATATTCATCCCTCTTTGTGAACCGGGAGAAATCCCGTGATTTGCAGAGAGGGCTAACTGATCCCAGTCAGTTGCCCTTAATGATGAACTTTTTATCTGTCTGTCTTTTATTTATTTATCTGCTTCTAACTTTTCTTCTTTTCTTTTGCAGATAAAAATTGAATGGAGAGGATTTAGCAACAGATGAAGAATTGAAGATTTTTTTAGAAAAATTAGGATAGTCTTATTTAGGTTTAAATTACTGTAAAATCATTGTTGTAAACAATTTGTAAACAAAACAATTGTACAAATAATTTAAAAATAAATAAAAAGTTTCTTTATCCAATTAATTCTTTTCCTCTTTTTTTAATTGTTCGTTTTATTATTTACAATTCTTTAATTATAATAATTGAAAATAAATTCCAATCATTTAATCTTAGAATAATAAATAATTAAATAAACAATGCTTCAGTATTGATCAAATAAACCTGGCGTTTCCAACATCCAAAGCAAAACAACAGCTAATCACAGCAATTGCCCAGACGTTTTTTCCTTTTATGACTTTAATCAAACATTGCAAATTCAAACCCAATGCATCCTTTCACTGATTTAATCACACAATGCGAATTCAATCCAAATGCATTCTTTTACTGATTAAGTCAAACAATGCGAAAACCAAATCTCAGAATAACTTGCAAAGCACCGTAGAATTAAATCTTTCTGAAGAACCGCGCATGAACAACCCTAATTCCTGATTAAATGCCAAAGAAGCGTTCGCCTGATCGAAGTTGAGCCAAAATCAACCAAAACCCTAAGCCAATTGTTTGAAACATTCTAGAGCCCTGAAAATCAGTAAAACCCTAATTGTGTTTGACTGACGAGAAAAGTCTGTTTGGCCGATTCTTGAGCCAGTTTGAAAAATCAGGAAAAGCCTGAAGTTGTGATTTGAGGAAAAATGCGAGGGCAAATTTTGGGGTACAACAGTTGCCCCTGTTCAATCTTCTTGAACCTGAAGAGTTAGATTGGCAAATTTGCCTTTCGCGACTCGAAGGTAAAAGAAGATTGGACACTAGAGTGCCCTAAAATTTGCACTCGGCGATGTGATGGTAGAGGTGAATGGGCTTAAAGATGCCATTTGGTGATGGGCTTAAAGATGCCATCTGATGCGATAGAATCTTGTCGGGGGATGGGCTTAGAGATGCCATCTGAGAATGGGCTTAAAGATGCCATTTAGAAATGTTTGTTGGAGGATGGGCTTAAAGATGCCATCTGGAAATGGGCTTAAAGATGCCATTTGGAAATGTTGAATTGTATGTCAATGGTGAGTGGACGAGTATCAGAAAGGCATCCATGTTTTGGAATATCTCTGAACTGGGGGTCTGAATAAGCAATAGATTGACATCCGTGTCTGGAGAATCCGTGAACTGTTTTCAGGAGTTGAGATTGAATAAGCAATAGATTAACATCCGTTGTTGGGAAGGATCCATAAACTGTTTTCAGAAGTCTTGAAGTTGAAGGAGGAACCGGTGTAAGGTTTCCTGATGAGGAGTTCGTGTAAAACTGCATCTGGATGCATCTGGAATAACCATCAGTATGTTGCCATGTCTGGGTCACATCTGAACCATTTCTAGAAAGAATCTCGGAAGATAATGATTTTTGTTTGTCGACTGATCTTACCTGAAAAGGTAAAGAGTTAGTTATATGCAATGTCATGATGCATGATGCAATGTATGTTATATGATGTGAATGTGATGAATGCGCATGTAAGCTGATGAGCTATCTTGCTGAGGATAAATGAATCCTGGATGGCTGAAGATAAAAGAATCTTGACTGCTGCCGGGGAGGGCAAGAATCTTCTGATTGTTGAAGATGAGAAGTCTTGGGGACCACTGTTGGGGGAATCAGAAGCTTGGGTTGTGTGCCAAACTACAGAGGACTTCCTGCTTTGAGGAGATCTGTGTAGGATTTCCTGATGATGAGTCCGTGTAAAACTGCATCGGGTTTTTGAACACTTTTGACATTCGAATGCCCCCAAGTGGTGATGTAGATAATTTCCTGGCTTGTTACAGGTGTTAATCCACAATCGGTCGTTCACAGATATCTTACTGGCTTGTTACAGGTGTTGATCTGGAACTTAAGGAAAGTTGGTCAAGGAGATATTGTCCTGGCTTGTTACAGGTGTTGATCTCTGACCTGAGAAAGAAAGATGGTTCCCTGGCTTGTTACAGGTGTTGATCTTCAATCTCTTCAGATGTTCCCTGGCTAGATACAGGAATCGAATCTGGAAATAGTCGTCAACAGATATGCCCTGGCTGGATACAGGAATCGAATCTTCAAACTCTTCAGACGTGCCCTGGCTAGATACAGGAATCGAGTCTGGAAATAGTCGTCAACAGATATGCCCTGGCTGGATACATGAATCGAATCTTCAAACTCTTCAGACGTGCCCTGGCTAGATACAGGAATCGAGTCTGGAAATAGTCGTCAACAGATATGCCCTGGCTGGATACAGGAATCGAGTCTGGAAATAGTCGTCAACAGATATGCCCTGGCTGGATACAAGAATCGAATCTTCAAACTCTTCAGACGTGCCCTGGCTAGATACAGGAATCGAGTCTGGAAATAGTCGTCAACAGATATGCCCTGGCTGGATACAGGAATCGAATCTTCAAACTCTTCAGACGTGCCCTGGCTAGATACAGGAATCGAGTCTGGAAATAGTCGTCAACAGATATGCCCTGGCTGGATACAGGAATCTAATCTTCAAACTCTTCAGACGTGCCCTGGCTAGATACAGGAATCGAGTCTGGAAATAGTCGTCAACAGATATGCCCTGGCTGGATACAGGAATCGAATCTTCAAACTCTTCAGACGTGCCCTGGCTAGATACAGGAATCGAGTCTGGAAATAGTCGTCAACAGATATGCCCTGGCTGGATACAGGAATCGAATCTTCAAACTCTTCAGACGTGCCCTGGCTAGATACAGGAATCGAGTCTGGAAATAGTGATAGTTGATTTGTTGGTGGTTGTAATTTCCAGCAGGTGGTGAAGGAATGATTGAATACTTTTGACATTCGAATGCCCCAAGTGATGATGAAAGAATCTTGAATCAGATTATTCTGCGGATTGAGAGATTTCTTGAAATCTTGACTGGACTGCCCCAGGTTAACTGAACTTTGAAAGATCTGTTGAAACCTTGACTGGACTGCCCCAGGTTAACTGGATGGTGCTATGTCATGCCCCTTGTTGATAGGAGATTTGTAATGGAAGTGTCATCCTTTTTTAAGTGATTTTACTCATTGAGAGAGTTTTCGTTCCTCCGAACATTCGTTGTATGAATTTCTTTGCTGCCAAACAAGAAGCCAAATGCAGACAGTGATATTCAAGCAATGCAAAATTTATGTTTGTCTCGAAGTTTTGAAAAATGCGTTTTTTAGCAGAAAACTTTTCATAAGACAAGTCAACACAAGATTTAGAGCAAAGCTTTACAGGAGTCAGGATACCTTTTGTAACAGTATGCTTTCGAACTAACCCATGCTTCAATTAGGACTTTTGAAGGGTTGTAACGTGGCTTGGTTCACGGTTTTAAGAAACAAAGGATAAAGGCTCAAAGTATATTTGTACCCACCCGCTCTTCGTGATGTTCTTCATACCTAAGCTCAGTTAATTGTGCATCATACTCTGTCTTAAGCTTGGAACGACTTTTTGGGTGATGGTTCACGAATTGAATTTGGGGAGACAATCATCATCTCCTTTTCCTTTTTCAACATTTTTTCATGTTGTTGAGGATTTGTAATGACCTCACTATTTTGATTTTGATTTGTTATCCCTAACTTTTGCCTGACTGTTCCCATTTTCGAGATTACAGTCAGTGGGATGCCCCGGCTTTCTTAAGCCTCCTTTATAGGTTTTGGCTTGGTGGGATTTTTCTCTTTTGAGAGATTGACTGCCTATGTGATAGGGAACCACCCTTGTCTTTTGATTCCAAAGGAATGCTTTCTTCTTTTTTTTGACGTCGTTCGTTGTGTTGCGAATTGAGAGTTTGCGATTTCAATGCGCGTTTTCTTTTGAATTAACTGAGATACTACCCTGCCCCAGGTTTATATCAAAGGTTTTGATTGTTTAGAAACAGAAAACTCCTACTTCTTTGGCTCGAAGGGGTTGACTAGGGATTATCTTCCTTATAACTCCAGTGTTTGGGATTTGAAAGAAATGCTTGTACATCATCAGCAAGGTCTGTTCAAAAGCATACTGTATGAGATTATGGTATTGTTTCGTCATCCTCCCTCTAAAGGCTTGCAGCTTTTTATCAAGAGTCAGATGTCATAAAGAAAAGCATAAGAGTAGTGAAACGAATGGATGATTTCAAGACAAACATATGCAATGCATTAATGAAAACAGAGTTTAACATCAACAGATAATTGTTTGACAACAAAAGAAATTACAACTTTGAAAATTCAAAATGAAGCAAAAGTCTTTCAGTTTGAGCCTCATCACTTCAGGTGGAGAACCCCTTAACGGAAGATTTTCATCTCGCCGTCTGGCATGAATTCCAGCACTCCAATGTCGATCAGATCTTGAATCTTGTTCTTCAAGGCCCAACAGTCGTTGGTGTCGTGTCCCGGGCTGTAGGAGTGGTAAACACAAAATGCGTCGGGACGATAGTTAGGAGAGGAGGTATTGAGCTTCTGAGGGGGATCCCTTAAAGTAAGCAGGTTGACCTCCAACAGGCGCTTCAGTATGAAGAATGATGGTATCTCAGTCTCCGTGAACTGTCTTCCCGACGTTTCTTGCTTACGCCGATTACCCCGTTGATGCTGGCGAGGTTGTTGATGGGCTTGTGACCCTGAAGCAAGCGAAGGAGCCTTCCCCTTGTCTTCTTGAGTGGATGGAGGCTGAGCGGTGACTTGCTCTTCAACCTCAGATGTTTTCCCCAATTGGTTGTTTGGAAGCAGTTGGCGGACAAGAATCCTGAGTTCCTCTTGTCTTTGAGATAGGTCTTGGATGAGAGCCATCTGGCCCACCAACTGTCCCATCACTTGGGTCCTCAATGTTGTCAAATCAAACTGCAGCTCCGCAAGCTGATCACTTCTGGCCTTGTTTGAATTCTCCAAGCCCTTTGTGAGGAGAGCTTTCATTTCTTCTTGCCCCAGAGACAAGTTCAGGAACATTTCCTGCAGCTGAGCAGTCTGGTCTTGGATGTCTTTGACAGACCTTTCTAGAGCCATCTCTTACTGAAATAAACAGCAGGAGAGTAAGGAAACCTGAAAAAGGAAAGATTGTTAAGATGCAATGCATGATATGTGGATGCATGCTTTCAAGGATCTCTTGGGGTAAACACAAGAAAATTTTAGAGGTTGAACTTTGCTCTTGGATTGGAGAACTTTGCACCGGTGGATGTCTTTCCACTAGAATCAAGCTCACCATGTCAAGTGGGTCATCGCCACTGATTCAAGTTGTTGCACTTGATCTTTGATTGGAGAACTTTGTATCGGTGGATGTCTTTCCACGAGAATCAAGCTCACCTTGTCGAGTGGGTCATAGCCCCTGATTCAAGTTGTTGTACTTGATCTTTGGTTGGCATTGGTTAGAGGAGAAACCTCTTGCCCCTTGGTAGACGTATGGTTCAACGTAACCATGCATCAAAAGAACCTTCGAGATCCTTGAAATGGTTATTGAAAATGCTATGGTATGATGTCATGATGTTATGTACATGTATGCATAAGCAAGTAAGTGTATATACAGGTAATCATATTCACACAAAGCAAATAAGTCCCTAGGTTTAGGCTTGCATGGGGTTATAGGTAAGTACCCTCTTGAAGTTAGTTGGCTCATCCTGTCCTAAAATAGAAATTGGGTTCTAAGGAGCTCAATATCATTGGATTGTTTTCTGTGTTCATTGTTTCGGTTTAGCCACTTACTGGCGACCAAAATATTCCAAGAAAACAACCCTCAAATGAGTGTAGTATCGAGTATCTACCAACTTCGGACTGCACCAAAGTCGGTCATCTCACTACCCCTAAAAAGGCTAAGATGGTCAATTAAGGTTCTAAGAGTTCGTTAGTGCTTCACGACATCACTCAGCGGCCCCGTACTCTCCTTGACTGAACTCAAGGGTTACCGGTACTCACAAATATGTCACACTAACATAGCTTACTGCTTCAACCATGTCGGTATACCCCGCACAGTTCCCTCGCAGTTTTTTTGCTATTTACCTAAAAAGGTGCCCTAAATCCGGGTGTAGGATTTACAACAAACCCAAACAAGGACCCAAAAGATAAATCAATCAAGGCAAACAAAGCAAGAATGTAAAGGTGATCTAAACCCTAAGGTAACCCCACTTTGAGTAGTAATCCCCAGCAGAGTCGCCAGTTCTGTGATACGGTGGGAGAACTGACTAGAGGTTTGCGTTTGTATTCGCACTTGTTCGGTTGAGCAAGAGTCGCCACCGACTTTTTATTTTATCCTAAAGGAAAGGTTAAAAAAAGCACAGCAAAAACCTTTTGAGATATTTCGTGGGTTCGGGGGGTAGATTATGAAAAGGGAAGGTATTAGCACCCTTTTCATCCATGGTTATCCATGGGCTCTTAGTTACTTGGTTTTTTAGATCACTTGCCTTGATTTTCGATTGCTTGAAAATGGTGTGTGTGTGTGTGTGTGTGTGTGTGTGTTTTGAAAATGTTTTTGAATAGATGCCTTGTCTTAGGCAACAAATGCAATTGACTCATGTTTGAGTGTTTTACAAAAGTGTGTATCTTTTCGAAAAGATGTTTCAAGTGTTTTTGAGAGTTTGTTTTGAAAGTGTGCATGAAGTGTGGTTTTTGAAAAGAAGCAATTGTTTTTGCAAATTGATCTCAAGTAACTAAGAGTTTTGTCTACCCCTATTGTACTCAAAGGTTTTCTCTATGTTTTCAACCCTTTTTAACAATTTTATTCCACCATTGAATTTGGTGGGCAATCTTGCGTTTAGGATGTTTAACGGGACGGGCGCGGGTCATCGTATAGACCATGAATGCAATGGTGCCAAGTGTCTTTGGCAATTTGCTTGAAGGGACTATGATCATTCCGTTTTAGGCAACTTTCGAAAGCGTCATCGAGGGACTTATGATCATTTGAATTTGTTTTGCCAAAGAAACTCGACGTGCAAGCATGGCCCATTTTGGAAGGCAACATGTGGGATTACCCTAGGGGGTGCAAGTGTGATTGTGTATTGATTTCATTTATTTGTCTTGTATTGGGTTATCTAGCGTTTGATTTTATGTACATACAAACCCTAGTTCTAACCATGGTATAATTTGAAAGCGATAAATTGCAAGAATTTAAAATCTACGCTATTACAAATAGTATCCGAGAGTGGGGGTACAAATTCACAAATGGGGATGAGACTTTAAGAATGTAGTGTCCAATAAGTTACAACCAAATCGAATTGCGATAAAAATGTAAACAATGTATAGTAACGTATAAGAATAGCAAATGTATATTGTCAAATGTAAAGTGTATTGTGTAGGTGTACGTGTAAGTGTATATGTGTATGTAATTTATTTACAGGTGCGAAATGTGATTTTTACATGTATTATTAAGTATTGTTTAACCTAAATGAAAAGAATTAAATGTTTATTTAATTAATCTTTGTAATCTCGTATTTTTCTTTAATATGTACAAAAAGAAAATTTAAGAAAAGAAAATGTTCTAAGTTTGAAAATTGTCATTTTACATTTGATATAAATTTGTACCTTCATATTTTTGTTTAATATATACAAAAGAGGTATTTGAATTAAAAGAAAGAAAGAATGTTTTTTCAATTTTAATTATATTATGTAAAAAAAAGATGTATTTTCATTTATTATGTACAAAAAAGTATTTTACTTAAAAGAAAGAAAAATGTTTTACATTTTAATTATATTGTGTATTTTGTATTAATGTACAAATTATTTTAATTAAAAGAAATTGTATTTATCTTAAAGAGAATTTACATATAAATCAAAATAAGTTTAATGAAAATAAAAATAAAATAAAAAAAAGTATTTTAACTAATTCCAAATCTTA
The DNA here is from genome assembly GCA_948472305.1 of Vicia faba. Taxonomy (NCBI): domain Eukaryota; kingdom Viridiplantae; phylum Streptophyta; class Magnoliopsida; order Fabales; family Fabaceae; genus Vicia; species Vicia faba. The sequence goes on from OX451739.1 coordinate 1,211,034,555, forward strand.
TGTATTTTTCAGCATTTAATGCAAAGTATTATTTTCATGTATTAATGTTTATTTACAAACAAAATTAATTTGATTAGAGAGAAAAAAAAATGGTTAAGTTATGTAAAAAAATTAAAATGATAAAAAAGAAAATAGGTGCTAAATGAATGGGCCAAGGGTTTACTGGCCCAAACATAATGTCAAGCGTGGGGGGGGGGGGGTGATCAGAAACGGGCTTAGGCATTTGAACGGGTTAGGCCCAGTATGCTCATAACAATTTGTAAGGGTTTGTCAATGTTTATTCAGAAAGAGGAATTAGGGTTCGTTTGTTACGAACGGCGCTGTCTATTTCTCTTCTTTCTTCATCTTCTTCACCATGGATCTTTGAATAGCATCTCTCGCTCAAACCACCAGCGCAACTGCTCCTCCTCCTCTTCACGCCCACTCAAACGGCGATAAACAGAGGTACGATTCTTTTTTTCTTTCAACGCGTTAGGGTTCTCATTCTCCTTCTTTTGCATGTTCCGATTAATTGGTTCTGATTAATTGTTTTGACTTTATATCGTTTATTGTTGAGGTGGTGGAAGGAAAGAGGAAAAGAGAACTACCTTTTGTTTGAGGAAGACGATGGAGGAGATGGGGTCGGATGCGCTATGGCGGCTTGACGGCGAGGGACGGTGATGCTGCGCGTTAGCTTGCTTTACTGGGAGTTCTGGTACTCTGTCTTTCTTTTCCTTTTAGGGTTTAATGATGATAAGCTTGAAAACCCTTTGTATCTGCCTGGCTCTGTATAACTTTACTCTTTTTCTCTTCTTCTGTTAGCCTTGCCTTTTCCTATGCACGCTTCTTTGTCCCTTCTTCCTCTTTGGCTTGCTGAGTATGCTTCTGAGTTGCCTTGAGATATTTGTTGATGATATGCTTTCAATGATGAACCCTTTGGGTTCTGAGAATTTTTGTTGCCTTTGAATTCTTTTGAATGTGCTATTGTTGAAACATTTTGTTTTGACTAGCTTTCCTCTTTTGGCTCGCTGAGTATGTTTAAGATGGTGGATGTTTCTGTTTTTTTGCAACTTGACAAGTTAAAGGTTTATGGCCTTGAGGCTTTTTGGTAAGGCTTGGTTGTTAGCTTTGGCCTGCTGAGTTTATGTTTGAAACAAACAGGTTCAGGCTTGGCTCCTTGTTTGGATCTACTGGTTTGTGTTTTATGTTGGTTTTAGCAGTTTGACAGTTCATCTTTTTTAGGTTTTGGTGAGACTTGGAACTATGGCTTGACAGTTCAAGCAGGTAAGGTTTAAGGCTTATGCTGATGCAGGTCTTTTGAGGGTCCTGGTTTGTTAATGGTTTCAGGCCATTGAGGTTCTTGGGCTTCAGTTGACAGGGTTTTGATGGTTTAAACTTGACAGGTTTTTGGCCTTGAATGGTTAGGCTGGTATGCTGTTTTAGGTTTACTGTGCTTACAGGTTTTCTGGTATGATATGCTTGAGGCCTCACAGGTTTGTTCTTTTGACAGGGGTTAAGGTTTTGGTTGTAAGGCTAGAGGCCTTCTTTTGGTGGAAGGCAGTTTGGATGGTTTTTGTGTTTCTGTCTTGCTTTAGCAGGGTGGAGGCAGTTTTGAGTTATCTTTCTTGGTTTGTGATTTCCCCCCCCCCCCCCCCCCCTTTTACTATGTTATGAACAGGTTGTCTTATATTTTGTTTCTCATGCCTAAAGCCTTAAGCCTGCAAAACCTGCTTTTCTCTCTTCTTTCTCTCTCCATTACACTTCAAAATATTAAAATATGTTATGTGTACTTTTCTGAAAGGGCAACACTTGGGAAATGATGAAAATGAATTATGTTGCTTGCATATTAATCCTTCTCTGCATATCCTTTCATATCTTCTTTTTGACAGCTTTGCTTCCTTGTGACAGTATCTTGTACTTTTGTATCTTTGATATCTTTGGCAGCTTTTTGGATAATTTGTGACTTTAGTTAGGCCATTCTGTTTGCCTTTGGACTTTGTAGTTTGATTTGGACTTGGACTTTGCATCATGCTATTTGAGACTTGAACTATGCAGTTTGACAATTTTGACTTGTGAATTTCAACTTTGTGCATTCATGATTAGCAAACAAATATTCATCCCTCTTTGTGAACCGGGAGAAATCCCGTGATTTGCAGAGAGGGCTAACTGATCCCAGTCAGTTGCCCTTAATGATGAACTTTTTATCTGTCTGTCTTTTATTTATTTATCTGCTTCTAACTTTTCTTCTTTTCTTTTGCAGATAAAAATTGAATGGAGAGGATTTAGCAACAGATGAAGAATTGAAGATTTTTTTAGAAAAATTAGGATAGTCTTATTTAGGTTTAAATTACTGTAAAATCATTGTTGTAAACAATTTGTAAACAAAACAATTGTACAAATAATTTAAAAATAAATAAAAAGTTTCTTTATCCAATTAATTCTTTTCCTCTTTTTTTAATTGTTCGTTTTATTATTTATAATTCTTTAATTATAATAATTGAAAATAAATTCCAATCATTTAATCTTAGAATAATAAATAATTAAATAAACAATGCTTCAGTATTGATCAAATAAACCTGGCGTTTCCAACATCCAAAGCAAAACAACAGCTAATCACAGCAATTGCCCAGACGTTTTTTCCTTTTATGACTTTAATCAAACATTGCAAATTCAAACCAAATGCATCCTTTCACTGATTTAATCACACAATGCGAATTCAATCCAAATGCATTCTTTTACTGATTAAGTCAAACAATGCGAATTCAAACCAAATCTCGGAATAACTTGCAAAGCACCGTAGAATTAAATCTTTCTGAAGAACCACGCATGAACAACCCTAATTCCTGATTAAATACCAAAGAAGCGTTCGCCTGATCGAAGTTGAGCCAAAATTAACCAAAACCCTAAGCCAACTGTTTGAAACATTCTAGAGCCCTGAAAATCAGTAAAACCCTAATTGTGTTTGACTGACGAGAAAAGTCTGTTTGGCCGATTCTTGAGCCAGTTTGAAAAAATCAGGAAAAGCCTGAAGTTGTGATTTGAGGAAAAATGCGAGGGCAAATTTTGGGGTACAACAATCTCCATAACCAAAAAATAGAGTCTGCAAGTTGACTTCTCCAAGCCATCCCAGCCATCCATTGCTCAAGCTAATCATTGTATTAGCTTCCTGGGAACTTTAGGAAGCTAACCTGATTATTGCAGCACCTTGAATCAAGCTCATTTGCATTTCACGATTTCCAGTTTTGAGGTATCTTTTCTGAACTTTTATCTTTTTATTTAGGCATTGTTAAGCTTGCGTCTTTGAAGATAAAATGTATACATCATTACCCTGAAACTGTACATGTCCATAGATTTCATTTATATTGATTGAGCTTAGAGAATTTTAGGTTTGAATCTCTGAAAAATGTTAGGTCAGAATTTGGCACTTTTAGAAATTCTCTTTCATCTTTGATTTATAGCTTATGATATTTATATGGTTGGATTCGTATGGAAAAATGGAGTAACTTTCATGTTTACATCTTTCATTTTTGTTGAGAAATGAGCAACTTTCATGTTTACATCTTTCATTTTTGTTGAGAAATGAGCAAGTTACAGGAACCATAGCTGGAGGTTGAAGATGAAGTCATTTTCAGGACTTGTTTTATGTTATGTATTTATCATTTCACTTATGTTAACGGATGTATAGCCACCCCAGTGGCAAGGCAGCGCGCGTTTCATGTCTAGGGCATGGGTTCAAGCCCCAGCGCTGCCACTTTTCATATTTTTCACATTTTTCTCCCTTTTTTGTCACAAACAGGCGTGCATGGGCCTCCAATAGTGGGCCTTGTCATTTTTGCTAACTTCTAACCCCTCCATTTGTTTTTGCGTTCTGGTCCAAACATTTTTTTATCATTTCATTTTAATTTATTTTATTTTATTTCATTTTTCTTTATTATTTTTTACTATTATTATTATTTATTTTTTTATTAATAAAAAATCCAAAAATATTTTTATTTATTATTTTTACACTTATTTATTTATTTTCTTTATAAAGACAAAAGACAAAAAAAAACATTTTCTTAACAAATTTAATTTCTTTTTATTAATAAATAATAATTAGATTTAGGTTTAGTTATTTTCTTTTTCTTAATTAAAATTAAATTAGAACTCAAGTTTCTTTTAATTAATTAATTACCATATTGTTTTCATTAAGTTTAAACCTTTTCATAAAAAACCCTAAAAATGCTTCAAACTTATTTTCTTTTCTTAATTAATTTAGGTTTAATTTTATTTATCTTTAATTAATTATTTTTACTTTTTTAGTAATTAGGTTAAAACCCTTAATAAAATCCAAACAAAATCACTTTCTTTCCATTTATTTTCTTGCACATTTATTCAATTCTTGTATATTATTCAATATGATTGTAATAGATAATTAGGTTTAATTTTCTTGCAATCCCCATTTATAAATTTGTATACCTCATCCCCTAATCATGTAATAGTGTAGTAATTTTACTTTACTCAATTTATCGCTTTCATATAAATGTTAGTAATTAGGGTTTGTATGGCAAGACTAAAATCAACAATTAGTAAACCCTAATTCAAGATAAATAATGCATGTAAATTAAACACACTTGCACACTTGCACCCCTAGGGTTAACTCCACTTTGTTGCCTTACAAAAATGGTCATGTTATGCATGTGGGATGTCTTAGCAAAAACAATCATAAATACAAGATCATAATCCCTCGATGACGCTATAAATGTTGCCTTTCAAATGATCTTAGTCCCTCAAAGAGAAATGCTAAGATATCTCACAACATTGTTATCATGACTATACGATGACTCACGCCCGTCCCTTTACATCCAAAGATAAGGCTTCTTACCAATCAATGATAAGATAGCAATATCAAAGGAAAGGAAGAAATGAACGAAGACTTTTGAGTAGGTAGATTGTTCCTAGTTTCTTGCTCATTTTCAAAACAAACATCCTTGCACGCTTTCAAAACACTTTCCAAACATAAAATATTTTCCAAAGTCCAACACTTTGTCTACGTTCTTACGAACGAGAACCATTACAAAGTTTGCCTAAACGAATGCGCCTTTTAAAAATACTTTCAAAACCACCACAAAGCACATTTTCAAACAAAGCAAGTGATCTAGCAAGCAAATAAGAGCCCATAGATAACTATGGATGAAAAGGGTGCTAATACCTTCCCTTTTCATAATCTACCCCCCGAACTCAAGAAAATAATCTCAAAGGTCTTTCCTGTTCTTTTCCACCTTTCCTTTTAGATAAAAGAAAAGTCGGTGGTGACTCTTGCTAACCACAACATTTGCAATCAAACACAAAACATCTCAAGTTAGTTCTCCCACTGTATTACAGAACTGGCGACTCTGCTGGGGAAAAACTTAAAAGTGGGGTTACCTTAGGGCTAGATCACCTTTATTTGCTTTCATTGTTCGACTTGCTTGCTTTACATTTTGGTTCCTTGTTGGGCTTGTTTTAAATCCTCTACCCAAATTTAGGATACCTTATAGGTAAGTAGCAATACACTGTGGAAAATATGCGGGGTATACCGACATGGTCTAAGAAATAGCTACGTTAGTGTGACACAGTTGTGGGTACCTGTGATACGGTGGCAGAACCGACTATTTTGAAAATGCTGGTTTGCATTTTGCATTTTGTATTCACAAAATGTCGCGGTAAGCAAGAGTCGCCACCGGCTTTTATTTTATCCAACTAGAAAGGAAAAAAGCACAGAAAAATTCCTTTTTCGAGATTTTGAGTACGGGGGGTAGATTATAGAAAGGGAAGGTGTTAGCACCCTTTCTATCCATGGGTTTCCATGGGCTCTTAGGTACTTGTTCATCTTTTTAAAATTGCTTGTGTGTGTTTGTTTTGAAAAGTTTTGTTTCACTTTGTTTTAACCCTTATTTCTGTTCTCAAGAGGTGTTACGAAGTTGTTTTGAAAACTTTGTTTGAAAAAGTGTTTGGTGTGAAAAGTTTGTTTTGAGTAAGTACCTACTAGCATCTACCCACTCGAAAAAAAAGATTGTTTCTATTCTCGTTTCCTTTAGACAATGCTATCCTACTATTGAGAAATAGGTAGCACCGTCGTTGGAGTTGTAAGGGTCAATTCGTAAAGGACGTACGATCACTAAAGCAATGTTAGGACGTCTTAGTAATAACCCTAAAGTATTAAGATCATATTCGAGGCAACATTTCCAAGGCGACGTTTCCGAGGCTACATTTCCGAACGGGACTTTTGATCTTTGTTAGACAGGAGGGCAACCACTAAGACACCCTATACTTAATGATCATTTACCGAAGGCAACCGAAGTGAGAGTATACCCTAGAAGTGCGCATGTGCGAGTGACTTGATTTCAGTTGTTATCATTACACATTAGGGTTTGCTAACCGTTTTAAATTATCATAAAATCTTGTCATTCAATCCTATTAACATACATCTAAACAGTTAATATTTGCGAGAATTAAAATGCGGGAAAGTAAAACCTACGCTATTACAAGGCTTCGGGGTAGGGATTAATTACATAGCCAAAAAAACCCGTAAAAAACAATAAAAGAAAATCCTAGATTAAACTATTACATACCGTGAGCAGTTACATTAATATTGCAAAAAATATAAACGCGCGTGATGAATCGAAAACGAGAGATTTAGGGTTTTGACCCCAACTACCTAATTATAATTTACAAGAAAAATCATCTTTTTGTCGTTTTTGTGTTATTTGAGAAAATAAAGTTTAATTGGATAAATAAAAAAACCTAATTACTAATTAATTTAAATTAAAGAAAAATAATTAAATTAACCTATTTTTGTATTTTTTATATTTTATTTGAGAAAGAAATAAAAATTAGATCACAAGTTAACCCTAATTTTTCTAATTGATTTTAATTACATAAAGAAAAGTTAGAATTATCCTAATTTAAATTAAACTAACATTAAAATTAAATTTGATTAAAATAAAACCTAATTCTAATTTTTGTGAAACTCTTGATTTTATGATTTTTTGTGAAGAAAAAAAAATTAATTTTGGTTAAAAAATAATTAAGCAAATTAAATAAATTAAAGGAAATAGAAAAAAGAGTAAGAATGGGCCTGGTTGTTGTTTAGCAAAAAAGGGGGTGTTGTTTGCAAATTCAAGCCCAACAAGCTCAGGCCTTTGTTTACTTCGTCCAATCCCCTGCACATGCTTGACTGGGGCGTATTGTGGATCTTCAAGGGATGGCCTTGGATCTGGAGTGTTGATGGATGGAATGATAAGATCTGGATGGTACATGATGAGTCCTTTGCCATGTGGTACATTGAATTATCCTGAAAATATTAAGAAAATAAAATGCACACGCCTGAGATCGAACCCAGGACGTGTGCATCAAAGACCAACAGCTTTGCCATCTGCACTAGCTTGTTTAGTTGTAACAATAATGCAACAAATAAAATATAATGCAAATATCATGCCACACTTCCCAAAACGCACGCAGATTCAAACAGGTCACTCACAGACTGCCACGCTATCATCTTCCTCGTGGCTTCCGTCGTTTTTGATCAAAGACTTTTACCTACGGACATCAAGCGTAGGTATAGCCCTGTGCATTTCCAAAATCTCATACAAGCATGATAAATGAAAACCAATGGTACCAATCAACTCGTTGCAACCTCACGAGCATCATGGTACCATTATTAATGGCCAATTATTCCTGTACAGTAAATCCCTAAAAACGAAGAAAAAACCCTAACCATGGCACTTTGTTGTACAGTCAATAAAAATGCAATTAATCATAACCATTAGCTTGCAAACATCTCAATGATTGAAAATATGTCAATTATTCATGCTAAAGATGCCAGAATCAGTGCATTCGATTTCAAGAAAAAGGACAAACCGTGTGAACCTTACAGTGTAATTCTGAGCGTGGGGAAGCTTGTTAATGGTTGCAACACGGTCCAGGAATATCCAGCAAACGATTGGGATGGTTAAAATGGCTTGAGACGGCCTGAAACTTGGAAATCAGTTTGCACTTTTTCTTGAATTTTTTGCAATTTGTTCTCTCCTTTGCACGCCTCCAACCTCTTGTTTCTTGGTCTGCACTTGTTCCTTATGTATCCAAGAATGAATTAGGTTTACCCTTTGTTTCAAATCTTCTCCAATTATGATTATTGATTCATGATTTGATCCTTGTGCAAAATATCTCCAAATCAATCAAAATGAAATCTTTTTGTATCCATATGATCCTTGCACGATTTGATCTTGTTTCTAGCTGTGTAGTGAACCTAAACATGCACAAAATCTCAAGATTTAATTAGTTTTGGATATTTTCATTATTTTATATTGATTTTATTTGATTTAAATGAAATAAAATCAAAATAAATGACAAAAATAAAAGAATGACACGTGGAAGGGCTCATGGGTCGTGGGTCACATTACAAACTCAGTGCAAGCATAAAAAGTTGGGCCCATTTAGCAAAAAATGCAATTTTGGACACTTTTGACTTTTGGCAATTTTGCAAAAAGGGTCAACTTGGACAATGCATAACTTCCTCAATTTTGACCCTAGAGATGTGTTCTTGGACTTTTTAGAAATCTTGAGATGTCCTCTAAGCAACCCTTTTGGTCTCATCTCAATTGAGTCTTTCATGTTCATGTATGAAGCTTTGACCCAAAAGGTGTTTTTGTTGACTTTTCAAAATGACCTATAATGTCCAAATTCATATCTTCTTGTGAGTGCATATTTTGAACTTGGGAGATGAATATGAATTGTAGGTAATTTCATCCTCTTCAAAATGAGCTTTGGATGGGTCATTTTTGATAAAGCATGATAAAGTTATGCTTGGTCAAAGTTGAGTTGATTTTTCTTACAAAACCCTAATTTAGCAACTTTTGGGTTTTGATGAATTGTGAGCAATCCTTGAGGAATCATGATCAACCCTTGATAAAATGATGAATAATACTTAAAAATGAGGATGTTGACCAAAAATATTGAAATTTGACTGTATGTGGACCACAGTTGACTTTTTCCCTAGCACAGTCGGTTTTCAGGCCTTTGAGCAATTGACTGAGCAAACTTCCTCTGCAAGGCTTGAAACTTGACATGGATGATCTTGAGAACATATTAGGACAATGGTGAACATTTGGGATCCCTTGGACTCAATCATCTTGATGCAAAATGAAACCCTAATTTGAGGTAGACTGCCTTAGGAGAGAGTTTGTTTGGTCAACCCTTGGACTTCCTTGAGCAACTTGAGGACCTCACTTGAAATGTATTGAGAAATATGGGAGGGAAATTTTTTGGGTACAACATCTGCCCCTGTTCAATCTTCTTAAACCTGAGGATGTAGATTGGCTCGTCTGCCTTTCGTGATCTGAAGGTTGAAGATGATTGAACACTAGAGTGCCCAGAAATTTGCACTCGCATGAAGTGGTACTTGTCTTGTGATATTGGAAATGGGATTATAGATGCCATTTTAAGAAGTGTCGATCGCATAAGAGATTCCTCTGCGAGAACCCGTATACCCGTCATTGAGGAAGATTTCGCTGGGGAATGTTGGTCTCTGTCTTGGGAGAAATAGAATTTTAGGAGCTTCAGTCGTCCGTTATTCTATTGGGGAATCATCTCTTAGTCGAGGAGGTGAAAATGAACTGCTATCTGGTCGTGCTCCAGGCTTTACAGTGATTTGCTGAGGAAAATAAGACCGATTGCTATCTGGTCGTGCTCCAGATTTTACAGCGACTTACTGGGGAGATGAGATTAGGCTTGCTTATCTGGTCGTCTTCTAGGATTTGCAATTTCTCAATTCTTATCTGGTCGTGTTCCATGCTTCAGAAGGAATTAAGTGGTTATCCGGTCGCATTCGGGTTTCAACTTGAATTTAAGACATACTAATATCCGGTCGATTTCCGGGCTTCAGAGTAATTGGCCGAGTAAACTGCTATTTGGTCGAATTCCAAGCTTCACAGTACCTCATACTGTTATCTGGTCGTGCTCCAGAATTCAGTGTCTTTTGCCGTTATCTGGTCGTGCTCCAGTCTTCACAACGTCTTATACCATTATCTGGTCGTGCGCCAGGCTTCACGGTGTCTTGTACCACTGTCTGGTCGATTCCAGGCTTCATGGTATCTTGTTCTGCTATCTGGTTGATTTCCAGGCTTCAGAATAACTTGCTGGGGGGGTTAAGCTATTTTCTGGTTGATTTCCAGGCTTCATAGCTTGTATTTAAGATATACCACTTTCTGGTCGATTACATGCTTCGTAGTATTTTAGAGAAATCAAGATATTATCCGGTCGATTTCCGGGCTTCATAGCTTGAACTGGAATAGAAATCTTAGTATCGATTTGACTGAACCAGAGAATACTTGATAGAACTTGATTGCATCTTTCCCTGAAATATAAAGAGTTAGTCGTATGTAATGTCATGATGTATGAAATGTATTGAGTAATGATGTTCTCAAAATAAATGAGATTGTGTTGTATGATGCATATGCGCATGCTATGATGTATGGATATGCAATGCTCTTGTGATATTCTCCGGCTGGGGAGAATAAATCCTGGACTACTGTTGGAGAGTACAAGGAGTTGAGTTCTTCGTTCTCGCTGGGGATAGTGACCGAAGATGATTAGCTGGAAACTTGCGGCCATTCTGCTAGAGAATAATCCGCCGATGGAGACTCCGTTTGAGAATAATTTGGCGAGAGAATGACTTTGTGGGGAAGATAAGTACATTATTGGATGACCTTCCGGTTTGGAGAAATAAACTCAGTCGGGGATGAACTTTTGTTACTGGTGATAGATAAATTCTGCTTGGGGAGAATTTTGCCGACTTATTCGCGATTATGAACCTTGGCTGGGGAGAGATAACACCACTGTCTTTGGAATACTTCCAACTCTGTAGGGAGTGTATGTACCTTTAGTCATATTCTCAAGCTGGCTCTATCCCTGTACCTGGTGGATAGAGCAATTGTAAGGTTCAAACACTTCTTATTTGCCCCTGTTCCTGGAATCACGAGTAACTGTCTTTTGTCTCACATGTAAATATTTATGAGCAGCAATTATTTTCAAATGCATATATCAAAAATGAATCATTGGACGTTCTTGCAAAACGAAACAGAAAAAGAAAAACAAGTTGAAATTTCTTATGAAAATGAATTGTATTTATTTTTGAAGTTGGCTTGTAATAGGCGTTTTGTACAAAGAGGCTGACGTCCTAGTAAGAGAACACCGCCGAAAGATAGAAATTATACAATTTGTGAAAAAGAAAGAAAACAGCTATGTGAAACAATCCCATTGGGTTCCAACTCTACTATTGCCCTTATATCTTCGAGCGTCCCATCACGTTACTACTTTGTCGAAGATAGATCTGATTGATTGGCGTCGTCCGAGCTTGATAGTTGATATCGAGGTCTGGCTGCAAGGTAATCCAATGAGACATAGTGTTACGCTTTGATCCCTAATTTTTTCTTGAACCGCCCTTTCGGGTTTTCAGTCCACCGGGATACCCTTTTTTGCCCAAGCCGGCTTTTCAGGTTTTCGACTTGCCGGGTGTATAGTTTTTTCATTTTCATCCCTTACTTTTGCCCGAACCCTTTTGGTTCACCGGGAAGCCCTTATTTTTTCCTAGGCCAGTCAACTAGCGGGTCTTTGATTATGCGTAGTATCTTTTCACTATGTATGCATTGACGGGATGAGGAAGGTCGTCACCATCCATGGTGGTTAGAATCATAGCTCCTCCCGAGAAAATGTTCTTAACCACAAATGACCCTTCGTATGTGGGGGTCCATTTGCCCCTGGGATCACCTTGCGGCAGTATGATGCGTTTTATCACCAGATCCCCGACCTGATATTCTTGACGTCTGACCCTTTTGTTAAAAGCCTTGATCATTCGCTTTTGATACGTCTGACCGTGACAAATAGCAGTAAGTCTCTTTTCATCGATTAAGTTCAGCTGATCAAGTCGGGTCTGGATCCAATCGTCTTCATTCAAACCTGCATCCTTCATGATCCTAAGAGAGGGTATCTGAACCTCGATGGGTAAGACTGCCTCCATGCCATACACCAAAGAGTAGGGTGTTGCCCCTGTCGACGTCTGTGCTGAGGTATGGTACCCATGAATAGCGAATGGTAACATCTCATGCTAGTCTTTGTATGTCACTGTCATCTTCTGCACGATCTTCTTGATGTTCTTATTAGCCGCTTCAACAACCTCATTCATCTTTGGCCGGTAGGGAGAAGAGTTGTGATGCTGTATCTTGAACTGTTTGCAGAGCTCAGTGATCATCATATTGTTGAGATTTGTACCATTTTCCGTAATGATCCTCTCTGGTACACCGTATCAACAGATCAAATTGTGTCGAATAAATCGTGCTACGTTGTTCTTGGTTATTATAGCGAAGGAAGCTGCCTCAACCCACTTCGTAAAGTAATCAATAGCCACCAGAATGAAACGATTCCCGTTAGACGCAGTAGGTCTGATCTCGCTGATCATGTCGATACCCCACATTGCAAAAGGCCAAGGAGCTGTCAAGATATTCAGAGGAACCGGAGGTACATGCACCTTATCAGCATAAACTTGGCACTTATGACAGGTCCGAGAATGCTGATAACAATTGGCTTCCATAGTGGACCAATAATATCCTGCCTGTAGGATCTTCTTTGCCATGGTATGTCCACTGGAATGAGTTCCGAAGGTACCTTCATGTAACTCTACCATGATCCTTTCTGCCTCGCCTTTGTCCACACATTGCCGTAAGGTTGAATCATGGTTACGCTTATGGAGGACACCATTACTGATGAAGAACTTCGTAGTGAACCTTCTCAGAAACTTTTTATCATTAGCAGATGCACCCTCGGGGTATTCTTGAGCCTCAAGATACCTCTTTACCTCGTGAAACCATGGTTTATCTGCTACCTCTTCAGTCTCAATATCACAGCAATGTGCGGGTTCGTCCAACCTCTCGATGGTGATCTGGGGAGCTTCATTGTCCCACCTGACTTTGAACATAGAAGACATGGTAGCTACTGCATCCGCTAACTGGTTCTCTTCTCTCGGGAAGTGTTCAAAGGTTATCTCCTCAAAGTGTGGGAGCAACGTTAATACATATTCTTTGTAAGGAACAAGATTTGGGTGCTTCATATCCCACTCGCCTTTGATCTGACTGATCACTAAAGCAGAATCTCCGAATACACTCAAGAACTTAATCCTTAGGTCAATAGTAGCTCGAAGACCCAGGATACATGCCTTATACTTCGCCATATTGTTGGTGCAGTTAAAGCATAGTCGGGCGGTGAATGGAGTATGACAGCCCTCAGGAGACATAATTACAGCGCCAATGCCATTTCCCAATGCATTTGATGCTCCATCAAAATACATAGACCATCGGGATCCTTCCTCAAGTCCTTCATCCGGTCCAGGTTTCTCACAGTCGGTCACCAACATGATGTTCTCATCTGGGAACTCGAAATTCATGGATTGGTAGTCATTCACGGCTTGATGCGCCAAATGATCCGCCAATACACTCCCCTTGATTGCTTTTTGGGTTGTGTATTGGATGTCGTACTCGGTTAAGATCATCTGCCATCTTGCTATCCTTCCGGAGAGAGCAGGCTTCTCGAAAATATACTTGATTGGATCCATTTTTGATATCAATAAGGTGGTATGAGTCAGCATATACTGTCTCAGCCGGCGAGCAGCCCATGCCAAAGCACAGCAAGTTTTCTCGAGAAATGAGTATCGAGTATCACAGTCGGTAAACTTTTTGCTAAGGTAGTAAATAGCGTGCTCTTTTCGATTAGACTCGTCATGCTGCCCCAGCACATACCCCATTGAACTATCCAGTACTGTTAAGTATAAAATCAAAGGTCTTCCTCAACTAGAGGCATCAGAATTGGTGGCTCTTAGAGGTATTCTTTGATTCTTTCAAAAGCGGTCTGCCATTCATCATTCAACTTTACCACTTGATCTTTCTTCAGTAGCTTGAAGATTGGCTCACAAGTAGCAGTCAGATGTGAGATGAACTGGGCGATGTAGTGCAGACGTCCCAAAAAGCCTCTAACTTCCTTTTCTATGCGGGGAGCTGGCATCTCCTGTATGGCTTTCACCTTTGGAGGATCCACCTAAATACCTTTATCACTGACGACGAAACCCAATAGCTTACCAGACCTTACTCCAAAGGTGCACTTGTTCGAGTTTAACCTCAGCTTGTACGTCTTCAACCTGTCAAACAGTTTCTGTAGATGATCAAGGTGTTCTTCCTCAGTCTGGGACCTTGTTATCATGTCATCAACATAAACCTCGATCTCATGGTGAATCATGTCATGGAACAAAGCGACCATGGCGCGCTGATAAGTTGCCCCAGCGTTCTTTAACCCGAAAGGCATTACCTTGTAACAGAAGATGCCCCATTGTGTAATGAAAGTTGTCTTCTCCATGTCTTCAGGAGCCATCTTGATCTGGTTGTCGCCAGAAAAACCATCCATGAAGGAGAAGATCTTATGATTCACGGTGTTATCGACTAGAACATCGATATGAGGAAGTGGGAAATCATCCTTGGGGCTTGCCCTGTTCACATCTTTATAGTCCACACACATTCGTACCTTACCATCCTTCTTAGGAACCGGAACAACGTTGGCAACCCACTGCGGATAAGAAGTGACAGCTAAAAATCCCGCGTCGAACTGCTTTATGACTTCAGCTTTGATTTTCTCAGATATCTCAGGGCGCATACGGAGGACCTTCTGCTTTACCGGAGGGCAGTCTTCTTTAGTTGGTAGACGGTGTACCACAATATCAGTGTCCAAACCAGGCATATCTTCATAAGACCAAACGAAGATCTCAACATAGTCGCGTAGCATCTGTATCAACCGTTGTTTGACACTAGGCTCCCGATTCGCGCCTATCTTAACCTCTTTCTTGTCTTCCTCTGTACCCAAATTCACTGATTCAATTGGATCTTCATGAGGCTGTATGGCCCTTTCTTCCTGCAATAATAGTCTGGCGAGTTCTCCAGGCACTTCACAATCATCCTCACCTTCGTCCTCGGCTTGGTTGATCAGATTTTCAAAGTCATAACTGGCAGTAGCAGAGTTGTTATCAATGGGATCCAGAGTGGATATGGATCTGCATTATGATATGTGAGTGTGTGTAAGAGAATAGTTGTTTTGATAAAGTGCGAGATAGAAAAGAAAAACAAGGAGCGCAAAATTTTTAATGCAAGAAACGTCCAATGTTTTATTAATGATATATGAAATGACAAATAATAAGCCCTCACAAGCAAAGCCAAGGTGCCTCGGGCAAGGCACGGGGCCGTGAAGTTTCAAACTGTCTATTACAACTCGTAAAACAAAAGTCAATTACTGTGGAATAAAAGAAACAGGTATGAAGTCCTTCTCCATCCAGTTGTTCAATCCACCATTAGTTGTAGGGTAGATCCAGCTGTCGAAATCTGAACCTTCTTCACTATCCTCAATTGCATTAACTCCCTGATTGCTGATGCACATAGGAGGTCTTCCAATCGGTGCGTGCCTAACAGCCCTTTGAGCCCCTATAGTGAAGCCCAAACCAAATTTTCCAGTTTTGTGCGTGAAATCAGGGAGATGACCCCAATTTGTACTCCCACCTTCTTCAATTACAGCCCTGGCATCTTTGAGAGAAGCCATCTTCATCGGAGGTTTGTCGATAGCAACTTCAGTTGACATCAAGGTCTGAGGGACCTCTTCAAAGTTCTGACAAGGGGTTTCGATGAATTCCCCATCCATCTCCATGTAGCGGAAGGAGTTGAGATGACTCACCATATACTCCTCTTCACCTCGTACCATGACAATCTTCCCTTTCACCAGATATTTCAGCATTTGATGGAGTGTGGAAGTCACTGCCCCAACCTTATGAATCCAAGGGCGACCCAGCAAGCAAGAATATGATGGTCGGATATCCATCACATAAAAGGTGGATGCAAAAGTCTGAGAGCCAACCTTAACAGGGATGTCCACCTCCCCGTGCACCATCCTTTTTGACTTGTCGAAAGCACTGACTACAATATTGCTCGACTTCAAAATCAAATCTTCACAGTCCAAATGATCTAATGCTTTCTTTGGAAAAACATTTAATGAGGACCCGGTGTCCACCAGTACATGGGCCATGGTAGTGCCCCTGCACTCGATCGAAATGTGTAGAGCATCATTATGATTTTTTCCTTTAGCAGTCAGATTTGCATCCGAGAAACCCAACCCATTGTCGGCAGTCAAACTAGCTACGCAATCTTTGAATTGATCAGCCGAAGTTTCCTACGGCACATGCGCAGTTTTGAGGAATGCAATTAGAGCCTTTGCATGGGATTCAGAACACAATAATAAGGACAACATGGAGATTTTTGACGGGGTCTGCCCCAGCTGCTCAACTACATTGTAGTCGCTCTTCTTGATAATCTTCAAAATTTCTTCTATCTCTTGCTTCGAGGTTTCTACAATGATCTTCTTAGGTGCCTCCGTCCGGGCAGGATCGCCTATGATTTCTTTTCCCCAAGTCCCAGATGGCTCGGCGACAAGGGTGATAACTGGAATAGGAACTGGGACAATAGCTGATGTACTAGTAGATGGAATGACAACAGGTTTGTGAACAGTCGGAGGGGAAATTTTGGGAGAAAAGAGTCTTCCGCTTCTGGTGACCTTGCTAGCCCCAGTAATATTGCTGACATCAACATCAGCTTCCTCACTCTTTAAGTCTTATTTAACTCCATGGTAATATACATCAGCATCATAGTGCCAAGGGAAAACCTTATCCAAAGTGTATGGGATAGGACCAGGGACAGTAATTATCAACGGAGCAATTCTTGGGACTGGTGTAATCCTAACAGGATTTCTCGAGGAAACCTTGGAAGGATTGGCAGAAATGGTTATGATGGCAACATCTTGAATTAGAACTAATGGAATCATGGACTTTTCGAACAAAATCTCTTTATTATCCATCAGGCGCTGAACACCTGATTTCAATAAGTGGCAACCACCAGGTAGAATTGAACACGTGTGGTAACCTTCACCATAACCCGGAAATAAACCGGCCAACAACAAATTCTTATTAACTGTCATCAAAAGAGTAGAAATTTCTTCCACAGAGGTCACAAATAAATCATCGTCTATAGCATTTACTCCATGACCATGTTTGGGCATGGGAGCAGTTATGACGTTGGGCTTCTCCAGAGCGTCAAACTCGATCTCTTTGGCTTCGATCAAGTCTTGCACCTTGTTTTTCAAGGCCCAACAGTTGTTTGTATCATGACCTGGACTTTCGGAGTGATAGGCGCAGCGGGCATTTGGGTTATAGTAGGGAGAAGTGGTGTTGGGGTTCTTCGGGGCTTCCCTCAGAGTTACCAGATTGGTCTTCAATAGTTGTGGTAGAATTTGAGATAAGGCCATATTGAGCCGAGTGAACTTCCTCTGTGGTCTTTTCACCCTTTGTTGATTGTTGCATTATAGAGAAACTGTGGGTCTTGATATCACTACCGCATTTACTGCTTGACAATGTTCAGGTTTGCTTTGGCCCCTCGGGCCGTAGACTGCACTAGCTTCCTTCTTACCAGTGAAAGGCTTCTTTACTGCACTTGATGAAGTATCCTTCTGTATCTTGCCACTTCGGATACCAGCTTCTACTCTCTCTCCAGTCAAAATTAACTCAGTAAACCCAGATGATGAACTGCCGATCAGATGATTAAAAAATGGACCAGATAGCATCCCTAGAAACATGTCAATCAGCTCCCTATCAGACAAAGGGGGTTGGACTCTTCCAGCCAAGTCTCTCCACTTTTGAGCATCGTCCTTAAAACCTTCACTTGCACCCATAGATATACCCTAAAGCTAAGTACGAGTGGGAGCAAGGTCGATGTTATATTGATACTGCCTGTAAAAAGCAGCAGCAAGGTCTTCCCAATTTCGGACATTGGCTCCTTCCAATTGATAAAACTATTCAAGTTGAGTCCCTGACAGACTATCTTGAAAGAAGTGTACCCACAAATTTCTATCAGCAGTGTGGGGTTGGATTTTTCTGACGTACGAGCGGATATGGATTTTTGGACAGGATACTCCATCGTACTTGGCAAAAACCAGAGCTTTGAACTTGTGAGGGATCACCACTCCTGATACCAGTCCCAGCTCTCTGAAATCCAAACTAGGGATCTTTTGAATCTCCATAGCACTCAGACGGTCTTCTAATTGCTTGTACCTATCCTCGGCGGGAGGATACTGTTCATCATCGTAATCCGTATCATTGTCAGAAACTGCTGGACTAGGGTCCTTTGTCCTTTCTTGGTTTTCCCCGTCCTTGGATGAGGAGGTCAAATCAGCTGATTGTCTTATCCTTTCTCCGAATCTTCTACCCATGTTCAGAATACCAACCTTCTTCTTCTTCTTCTTCTTTTCTTTCAGAATCAGGGTCTTCAAATCTTCTTGCCCTTTAGCCAAGCTTAAGAACATTTGTTAGAATTGGGTGTTCTGTGCCTGAAGATCTTTGATGGCTTGATCGGAAGACATTTCTGCTGAAATAAACAGCGAAGAAGATGAGAAACCTGTAAGGGTACCTGTGATGATGTGAATGATAATGGGATGTGCATGCAATGATTTCAAAGACTTTGGGAGATTTAAATTTGCAAACCAAAAATAAAACAAACTTTATTAGATTAACTTGTAAAAGGTTCAACAATGCCTTCAAGGCGTTACAAAGAAATAAATGGAAAACAAATCTAAACTAGAAAAAGCAAAATCAGAAATCCCATGGACGCTTCCTCTTTGTGCTGACGTAGTCATTGATCACCCGTTCTTCTTCGAGCTGCCTGGTGAGCTTCAAGATCTTCCTTTCTTGCTCATGGTACTTCTCTCGGTAAGTATCCCTCTCCTCTTTCAGCTGAATCCAGGATCTCTGCAATGCCCCAGGATCAGTGGGCATGTAAGGATAAAGAACTGTGTAAGGAACGCCCTCTTCATTGGTGGGCTCCATAATCACTGGCAATACGGCTTCATAAGGCATCCCAAGATTCTGGGCACGGGCTCGAACCCACTGGAGATAAGGTTGCATGGGAAGGGAAGTCCTTGGTCTCAACTCTTGGGGGTCAGATTTGTTCATCATGCCCCAAGCTCGTATAAACCTCTGACGGTGCTCGTCAACGTCTTCCTTGTAGTCAAATGCAATATCCTCAAGAAGTAGCTCATGAGGACCATCTCTCCGAGCACGACCAAATTGTCGCAAAGCTAGACAGGGATTGTAGGTTATACCCCCTCTGATTCCAAGCAATGGGACATTAGGGTATCCCCCACAACGATCAATGACAACAGTGTCTTCCATAATCCGGGAGCTCCAAAGAATGTATGTATGGGCAAGTGACATTATTCTATAGGATCATCCCAAACCTTCTTCATTCTTCAACACATACTTGGGGAGGTGCGAAATAAACCACCTCGACAGCAGCGGCATACAACACATAAGAGTCCCTCTTCTTCGCACAGTACAAGTGTAGAGGGCATGCAAGATATCACCCAGTAAAGTAGGCACAGGATTGCGAGAAAGGAATATCTTAACCGCATTCACATCCACGAAGGAATCCGGATTCAGGAAGAGAACCAAACCGTAGATAAGGAGAGCCAAGATATCTTCGAAAGCCTGAAAATACAAATTATCCCAGAATAGCTGAGCCTGATCCATCATAAATTTGGCTAAGAAACCTTTGACCCCGCTTCGTGTTTCCCAATTAGATACTACATCAGCCCGTTTTAGATGTAGAGCTGAGGCAATGTCTTCTGGTCTAGGAGTTTCTTCCATACCTGTGAAAGGCACCTTCTCTAGGATGGATATACCCAATAAGTGAGAGAACTCTTCCAAAGTGGGAACTGGCTGGTAATCTGGAAAGGTGAAGCAATGATGCACAGAATCGAAGAACTGGAAAAGCACACTCATCATTTTCTCATCAAGCTTTAAGGTAACCAGGCTAAGAAGTTGACCATGTCTCTTAACGAACATAGAAGTCTCAGAAACTCTTGAGGCTAACTCTTTGAGTTGAGCAGGTATTTGCACAAAGTTAACTCGGATGGTATTTCTTTGCACGGAAGCCATATCTGCAAAACAGAACAAAGATAAATTCCCTTGGTCTTTGAAATGGTTAGTATAATGAAGCAAGAATGCCATGTTATGATGCATGATGTCATGATAAAAACAACAGGTATAGTAGATAACAGGCATGGCAAAGGTAAACAAGTCACACAAAAGCCCTTAAGTTTAAGGCTTGCATGAGGTCTAAGGTATTACCCTCTTGAAGTTCAGTTGGTTTCAACCTGTCCTAGCAAAAGTAACCGGGTTCTAGAGGTTCTCAATATCACTGACCATCCTCCATCGGCTATGGTTTCAGCTCACGCAATCTTTTCTTGCGGCCGAAACTATCTCGAGAGTATGGTCTCAATGAGTGTAGCATCGAGTATCAACCAGTTCTCAGCTTTACATCGAGGCCGACTATCTCACTACTTTCTAATGGCCAAGTTGGTCGATTAAGGGTTCTAAGGTCAGTTGATGCTTAACGACACACGTAGCGGCCCCGTATTCTCCTCGTTTCTCCATAAGGGATACCGGTACCAACCAATGTGCCACATCAATGTAGCTACTGCTTCAACCGTATCGGTTTACGCCGTACAGTTCCCTCACAGTTTATTGCTACTTACCTAAAAGGTGTCCCCAGATCCGGGTTAGGATCTATAGTAGCTCCCAAACAAAACCCTTGAAAGTAAAGCGACCAAAACAAACAAGAGAAGAAATTATGATGAACTAGATCCTAAGGTATACCCCACTTATAATTCCCCAGCAGAGTCACCAGTTTTGTGATACGGTGGCAAAACCGACTGTTTTGAAAATGCTGGTTTGCATTTTGCGTTTTGTATTCGCAAAATGTCGCGGTAAGCAAGAGTCGTCTCCGACTTTTATTTTATCCAACTGGAAAGGAAAAAAGCACAGAAAAATTCCTTTTTCGAGATTTTGAGTACGGGGGGTAGATTATAGAAAGGAAAGGTGTTAGCACCCTTTCTATCCATGGTTTTCCATGGGCTCTTAGGTACTTGCTCATCTTTTTAAAATTGCTTGTGTGTGTTTGTTTTGAAAAGTTTTGTTTCACTTCGTTTTAACCCTTGTTTCTATTCTCAAGAGGTGTTACAAAGTTGTTTTGAAAACTTTGTTTGAAAAAGTGTTTGGTGTGAAAAGTTTGTTTTGAGCAAGTACCTACTAGCATCTACCCACTCAAAAAAAAGATTGTTTCTATTCTCGTTTCCTTTAGACAATGCTATCCTACTATTGAGAAATAGGTAGCACCATCGTTGGAGTTGTAAGGGTCAATTCGTAAGGGACGTACGATCACTAAAGCAATGTTAGGACGTCTTAGTAATAACCCTAAAGTCTTAAGATCATATTCGAGGCAACATTTCCGAGGCGACGTTTCCGAGGCAACATTTCCGAGGCGATGTTTCTGAGGCAACATTTCCGAATGGAACTTTTGATCTTTGTTAGACAGGAGGGCAACCACTAAGACACCCTATACTTAATGATCGTTTACCAAAGGCAACCGAAGTGAGAGTATACCCTAGGAGTGCGCATGTGCGAGTGAGTTGATTTCAGTTATTATCTTTACACATTAGGGTTTGCTAACCGTTTTAAATTATCATGAAATCTTGTTATTCAATCCTATTAACATACATCTAAACAGTTAATATTTGCGAGAATTAAAATGCGGGAAAGTAAAACCTACGCTATTACAAGGCTTCGGGGTAGGGATTAATTACAGAGCCAAAAAAAACCCATAAAAAACAATAAAAGAAAATCCTAGATTAAACTATTACATACCGTGAGCAGTTACATTAATATTGCAAAAAATATAAATGCGCGTGATGAATCGAAAACGAAAGATTTAGAGTTTTGACCTCAACTACCTAATTATAATTTACAAGAAAAATCATCTTTTTGTCGTTTTTGTGTTATTTGAGAAAATAAAGTTTAATTGGATAAATAAAAAAACCTAATTACTAATTAATTTAAATTAAAGAAAAATAATTAAATTAACCTATTTTTGTATTTTTATATTTTATTTGAGAAAGAAATAAAAATTAGATCACAAGTTAACCCTAATTTTTCTAATTGATTTTAATTACATAAAGAAAAGTTAGAATTATCCTAATTTAAATTAAACTAACATTAAAATTAAATTTGATTAAAATAAAACCTAATTCTAATTTTTGTGAAACTCTTGATTTTATGATTTTTTGTGAAGAAAAAAAAGAAATTAATTTTGGTTAAAAAATAATTAAGCAAATTAAATAAATAAAAGGAAATAGAAAAAAGAATAAGAATGGGCCTGGTTACTGTTTAGCAAAAAAGGGGGGTGTTGTTTGTAAATTCAAGCCCAACAAGCTCAAGCCTTTGCTGACTTCGTCCAATCCCCTGCACATACTTGACTTGGGCGTATTGTGGACCTTCAAGGGATGGCCTTGGATCTGGAGTGTTGATGGATGGAATGATCAGATCTGGATGGTATATGATGAGTCCTTTGCCATGTGGTACACTGAATTATCCTGAAAATATTAAGAAAATAAAATGCACACACCTGGGATCGAACCCAAGAGTTATGCATCAAAGACCAACAACTTTTCCATCTGTGCTGGCTTGTTTAGTTGTAACAGTAATACAACAAATAAAATATAATGCAAATATCATGCCACGCTTCCCAAAACGCGCGCAGATTCAAACAGGCCACTCACAGACTGCCACATTATCATCTTCCTCGTGGCTTCTGTCGTTTTTGATCAAAGACTTTTACCTATGGACATCAAGCGTAGGTATAGCCCTGTACATTTCCAAAATCTCATACAAGCATGATAAATGAAAATCAATGGTATCAATCAATTCGTTGCAACCTCACGAGCATCATGGTACCATTATTAATGGCCAATTTTTCCTGTACGGTAAATCCCTAAAAACAAAGAAAAAACCCTAGCCATGGCACTTTGCATTACAGTCAATAAAAATGCAATTAATCATAACCATTAGCTTGCAAACATCTCAAGGATTGAAAATATGTCAATTATTCATGCTAAAGATGCCAGAATCAGTGCATTCGATTTCAAGAAAAAGGACAAACTGTGTGAACCTTACAATGTGATTCTGAGCGTGGGGAAGCTTGCTAATGGTTACAGCACGGTCCAGGAATGTCCAGCAAACGATTAGGATGGTTAGAATGGCTTGAGACGGCCTGAAACTTGGAAATCAGTTTGCACTTTTTCTTGAATTATTTGCAATTTGTTCTCTCCTTTGCACGCCTCCAACCTCTTGTTTTTTGGTCTGCACTTGTTCCTTATTTATCCAAGAATGAATTAGGGTTTCCCTTTGTTTCAAATCTTCTCAAATTATGATTATTGATTCATGATTTGATCCTTGTGCAAAATCTTTCCAAATCAAGCAAAATGCAATCTTTTTGTATCCATATGATCCTTGCACGATTTGATCTTGTTTCCAGCTGTGTAGTGAACCTAAACATGCATAAAATCTCAAGATTTAATTAGT
The DNA here is from genome assembly GCA_948472305.1 of Vicia faba. Taxonomy (NCBI): domain Eukaryota; kingdom Viridiplantae; phylum Streptophyta; class Magnoliopsida; order Fabales; family Fabaceae; genus Vicia; species Vicia faba. The sequence continues at coordinate 1,211,058,094 of OX451739.1, forward strand.
TTTGGATATTTTCATTATTTTATATTAATTTTATTTGATTTAAATGAAATAAAATCAAAATTAATGACAAAAATAAAATAATGACAAGTGGAAGGGCTCATGGGTCGTGGGTCACATTACAAACTCAGTGCAAGCATAAAAAGTTGGGCCCATTTAGCAAAAAATGCAATTTTGGACACTTTTGACTTTTGGCAATTTTGCAAAAAGGGTAAACTTGGCCAATGCATAACTTCCTCAATTTTGACCCTAGAGATGTGTTCTTGGACTTTTTAGAAATCTTGAGATGTCCTCTAAGCAACCCTTTTGGTGTCATCTCAATTGAGTCTTTCATTTTCATGTATGAAGCTTTGACCCAAAAGGTGTTTTTGTTGACTTTTCAAAATGACCTATAATATCCAAATTCATATCTTCTTGTGAGTGCATATTTTGAACTTGGGAGATGAATATTAATTGTAAGGAATTGCATCCTCTTCATAATGAGCTTTGGATGGGTAATTTTTGATAAAGTATGAGAAAGTTATGCTTGGTCAAATTTGAGTTGACTTTTCCTACAAAACCCTAATTTAGCAACTTTTGGGTTTTGATGAATTGTGAGCAATCCTTGAGGAATCATGATCAAACCTTGATCAAATGATGAATAATACTTAAAAATGAGGATGTTGACCAAAAATCTTGAAATTTGACTGTGTGTGGGCCACAGTTGACTTTTGCCCTAGCACAGTCGATTTTCAGGCCTTTGAGCAATTGACTAAGCAAACTTCCTTTGCAAGGCTTGAAACTTGACATGGACGATCTTGAGAACATATTAGGAAAATGGTGAACATTTGGGATCCTTTTGACTCAAGCATCTTGATGCAAAATGAAACCTTAATTTGAGGTAGACTGCCATAGGAGAGAGTTTGTCTGGTCAACCCTTGGACTTCCTTGAGCAACTTGAGAACCTCACTTGACATGTATTGAGAAATATGGGAGGGAAAATTTTGGGGTACAACAGTACCTGTAGCCCTTGAGTAGTCAAGGAGAATACGAGGCCGCTGTGTGGTGTCATGAAGCACTAACTGACTTTATAACCTTTACTTGACCAACTTGGCCATTAGGAAGTAGTGAGATAGCCGGCTTTGGTGCAGTCTGAAGTTAGTTGATACTCGATACTACACTCATTGGGATCAGACTTCTCGGGATATTTCGGTCTCCGTGAAATAGGCTTGTGCTGAAACAATGCCCAATAAGAAAGATCAGTGATATTGAGATCCCTTAGAACCCGGTTATTATTTCTAGGATAGGTTTAAGCCAACTAAACTTCAAGAGGGTACTTACCTATAAGACTCCATACAAGCCTAAACCTAATGACTTGTTTTCCTTGTTTGTATATACTTACTTGTATATAACATCATAACATCATACTCATTCTCACTAACCATTTCAAGGATTATTGGGATTTATCTTTGTTCGGTTTTGTAGGACATGGCTTCTATCCGCAAGAATACTATCCAAGTAAATCTCGTAAGAATTCCTCCTCAACTCAAAGAGTTAGCATCAAGGGTCCCTGAGAATTCTTCATTCACCGAAAGACATGGTCGCCTCCTAAGCTTGGTTACCTCTAACACTGATAAAGATATGATGAAGGTGCTTTTTCAATTCTTTGATCCTCTACACCATTGCTTCACTTTTCCCAATTATCATCTTGTACCTACTCTGGAAGAATTCTCTCAACTCTTGAGGATTCCCATTCTCAATCAACTACCCTTCAACGGTAGGAAAGAGATCCAAAACCTGAAGAGATTGCCCAAGCACTACACTTGTAACAATCTGATGTCACGACTAATTGGGAAACAATGAGTGGTGTCAAAGGTTTCTTAGCCAAGTTCTTGTTTGATAAAGCTCAAGATTGTTGGAGCTCTTTGGACTTACAAGATTTTGAAGAAATATTGGCCCTTCTCATCTATGGGATGGTTTTGTTTCCAAACCCTGACCAACTTATAGATGTAAATGTTGTCAAAATCTTCATGTCTCGCAATCTGGTGCCTACTTTATTGGGAGATATCCTACATTCTTTCCACTCTCACACTATAAGGAAGAGAGGGATCCTCGTGTGTTACACTCATCTCTTGGCTAGATGGTTTATTTTTCATCTTCCCCGGTATGTGTACAAGCAAGGTTTGAGGTGGTCCCATAGGTTGATGACACTCAGACATTCAGATATCCATTGGTGTTCTTGATCCTTGGAGAATGTTACGATCATCGACCATTGTTGGAAATTCCCTAATGTCCCTTTGCTTGGCATTATATGAGGTATCACTTACAACTCTTTCTTAGCCTTATGACAGTTTGGTTATGCCCGAAGGGATGGTCCTCATGATATGCTCATCCAAGAAGTGGTATTCAACTACGAGAGCAACGATCAAGGCTACCGTCAGAGGTTTATACCAGCTTGGAGGATGGTAAGCAAAGTGGACAGTAAAACGCTAGGACACAAGAATTCAATTTCACTTGAACCTTACCTTAGGTGGATACGAGCTCGTGCTCAAAAACTTGTGATGCCTTATCCCTCCATCTTACTAGTTATCATGGAGCCTGTGGTTGAAGGAGATATCCCGTACACTGTCCTCCATCCCGACATGCCTACTTCTCTTGAAAACTTGCAAAAGGGTTAGATTCAGCTAAAGGAGGAACAAGATACCTTCGAAGATCAATTCTATGCTAGTGAGAAGAGAGTCTTGGAGCTTACAAAGCAACTACATGAAGAGAAAAGTGTGAACGCCTACCTTGAGCCGAAGAGGATGCGTTCGGTCTTTTTATCTTAGAGATTTATTTTGTAAGCCCAAGAGGCATGATGTAATCATTTTGAACTAATTATTGAAATTTTACGTTTGTTCATTCTTTGTCTATACAAATTTAAATTTCATAAATCCTTCAAATAATTTTCATATACATCTTCCATGCATCATAACATAACAGGTTTTCACACGACAAGTTTTCTTATCTTTCTGCTGTTTATTTTAGCAAGATGGATCTAGAGAAAACAATGAAGGACTTACAAGCACAAAACTCTCAATTCCAGGAGACTCTACTTACCCTATCCAAGGGGAAACAAGACTTGATGACATTGTTAGAAGCTAAAAAGAAACCAAAGAGGAAAGCCCTGGTCAACATGGGTAGAAGGTTCAAAGAGTCGGTCCGTCAGATCCCGGTAGTGGAAGACTCATCTGAGGAAGATGAGAATCAGATTAGAGAAGCTAGAAGTACCCAGGCTGGATGTATCAATAATCAAGAGTTTGATGATCATTATTTTGACGAGCAGTATCCTCCTGCCGATGTCAAGTACAAGCAGCTAGAAGACAAATTGAAGGCCGTTGAGATTCAAGATGTCCCTGGTTTATATTTTGATGATTTGGGTTTGATATTTGGGGTTGTTATTCCACACAAATTTAAGATACCAGTCTTTGCAAAATACGATGGGGTTTCATGTCCAAAACTTCACCTGAAATCTTATGTGCGCAAGATACAGCTGCACACCGCTGATAAGAAACTCTGGGTTCACTTTTTTCAAGAAAGCTTGGCCAGGATGCAACTGGAATGGTTTTACCAGTTGGATGGTTCCCGTATCAATACATGGGAAGATTTAGCCACCGCTTTCTACCATCAATACCAGTATAATGCCGACTTGGTGCCGACAAGAGTTCAGTTGCAAGATATGACAATGGGGAAGAATGAAGGGTTTAAAGAATACGCCTAAAAGTGGAGAGACATTGCCAGTAGGGTTCAACAACCTTTGACTAATAGGGAGCACATTGACATGTTTATGAGAACTTTATATGGTCCGTTCTTTAACTTATTGGTTGGCTGTTTTTCTTCCAGTTTCACCGAGATGATCTTAACCGGTGAAAGAGTTAAAAGAGGCATCAAAAGCGGGAAGATCCCCATGGCATCTGCCTCCACCTCCAATCTGGTAAAGAAACCTTTTACCGTAAAGAAATAAATCAATGTTGCATATGGGGCAAGGGTCCGTACCAAGAAGGATGATCGTCCGTCTGTTAATGTCGTCCAAATTTCCAATCCAACTCCTACTCAAAGACCATCTGCTAATCATCAACGATTTGAGACTCTGAGAAGACAATTCACGAGGATAAGCATGTCACTGTCCCAAGCCTTACAACACTTGTTAAAGGCTAATTTGGTGACACTGCGTGATCCTCCAGCTAATCCAGATACCTCTTCACCAAAGTACAATCCGAACGCCAAATGTGCATATCACTCAAGTAGTCTCGGGAATGAGACTGACCAATGTTGGGCACTGAAAAATAAAATTCAAGACTTGATAGATAACAAGACTATTGAATTTGATCCTCCTCCAACTCCGAATGTAATCACTGCACCTATGCCGAACCATGACAAGGTTGTCAATGCTGTTGAAGATACCATTTTCATTGCCTCTGTCAAAGACTTGACTACTCCATTGAACATCATCAAAAAGAATCTATTGAAAGTCGGGATTTTCCCTGGCTGTGTGAAGGACTGTGTTTGCTGTGCCAAACAACTCAATGGATGTGAAGGGCTAAAGGAAGGCATTCAATGGATGATGAATAGCCACGAGATCCTATTTGAGAAGACCCCGCTTTCCAAAAGTTTGACTAATAAATGTGAAGATCTCTCCATCATAACTATCTCAAACAAGCCTCTTAGGATCTCCTCCAAGGGTCCTATCAGGATTGAACCAATTGTTGCTCCCCTAATAATTATCGCTCTCGGACCAATTCTGTACTCTTCAAACAAAGCAGTGCCATGGAACTATGGTGCTGAGGTGTTTTACCATGGGATAAAACACGCCTAGATTGAAGAAGACAAAGTTGATGACGTTGGTAACATAACTAGCTCAAGTAAGGTAACCTGAACTGGGAGAATCTTTTCACCCAACATATCACCACCAGTTGTTATAAAGGCACCTGTCTGCATCCCTTCTACTAAGCCAAGTATTGATACAAGAGGGAAAGAGAAAGTTGTTGAGCCTGTCGTGATAGAAATACCCGCAAAGGACGTTATTAATGGAGAACCTTCCGCTCGTGAGATGGACGAGATCTTGAAAATTATAAAAAGGAGCGATTTCAAGATTGTGGAACAGTTGGGGCAAACCCCTTCCAAGATTTATATGTTGTCTTTGCTACTCTGTTCTGATGCTCATGCTTGAGCGTTAATCAAATTCTTGAAGAAGGCTCATGTCCCTCATGAGACCACAACTGAACAGTTTGAGAATTGCATGGCAAGCTTGACGGTCGATAATGGTTTGGGGTTGTCAGATGCTGATCTGACACCGCTTGGGAAGAAGCACAATAAAGCTCTACATGTTTCTGTCGAGTGCAAAGGGACTACCTTAGCACATGTTCTGGTTGACACTGGTTCTTCTTTAAACGTGCAACCCAAGGGGACGTTAGACCGTTTAGACTGTGAAGGTTTAGTTCTGAAACTAAGTGATATTATTGTGAGGGCTTTCGATGGGTCCAAAAGAACTGTTCATGGAGAGGTGGATCTCCCGATCAAGGTGGGCTCACAAGTTTTCAACTCTACCTTCTACATCATGGATATCCGTCCTGCCTACTCCTGTTTGTTGGGTCACCCTTGGATCCGTGGAGCTGGGGAAGTAACCTCAACTCTTCATCAAAAGCTCAAGTATCTGGTCAAGGGAAGAATTATCACTGTTTGTGGTGAGGAGGAGTTCATGGTAAGCCACCTCAACTCTTTCTAATACGTGGTGATGGATGGCGAATTCATAGAGACCCCGTGTCAAGCCTTTGAGGTTATGCCACCAATGATTGCTACTGCCAAGTGTTCCTCTAATGTGCCCAAAGCTGTTAAGGTCGTGCCAAAGATGGTTTCATTCAAAGATGCTCGTGCTGCAGTTGAAGAAGGAAGCTGTGATACTTGGGGGCAACTCCTCGAGATCCCATTCAAAGTATAAAAGTGTGGTTTGGGTTTCACCGTCAAGGCTCAGAAGGAAGTGAGGCGCGCTCGTGCAGGGAAGCCCCCTCTTTGTATTCAAAGCCACAAAGTCAATGCTGTAGGTGATTCTGATGATGAAGTTGCATTTGAAGATTGAGTGTATCCTACTACAACGGAGCTCAAGAATTGGCAAGCAAAGGACTTTGTGCCCATCTCCTTTATTGAGGAGTAATCAATTATTTATTGTTTTCTTTTAATTAAAGAACATTTTGTCTAGAATATTAAATAATGACTTTTAATCCATGTGCCTGGACCGGGGCACTATGGTCCATTTGTCAAGGGTTTTATTTATGTTCATTTTATCATATGATCATTCAATACAAACCATTGGACTCTTTTGCATTCAAATATTTGTGTTCATTATCTTTCTTTTCCTTCAAATACATTTTTCAAAATAGCCATGTATCTTACATGCACACACACACACTCTTGCAGGTCCTCGTCCATTCTGGATATCATTGCCAATAACTCTATTATTGCTGACTATGACTTCGAATGTCCAATTAACCAAGCCAAAGACAAAGGCGAGGAATATTGTGAAATATCGGGAGAACTAGCCAGACTTCTATTACAAGAGGAAAAAGCTATTCAGCCGCACAAAGAGTCAGTTGAAGTCATCAATCTAGGAACCGGGACAGACAAGAAAGAAGTCAAGATCGGCACTAACCTAGAAAGTAGTGTCAAGAGCAGATTGGTTCGGATGTTGCATGACTATGTGGAAGTGTTTGTATGGTCGTATGAAGATATGCCAGGGTTGGATACAGAACTGTAACAGGCATTGGGATAAGTTATGGATGATGTTTAGGAACTTTGGGAATGGTTTGGAGAGGAAACGCACGAGTAATTTGAGAGATGGGAGTGTAAGGCCAGTTTCTGCACAAAAATAGAGTTTTATGTGCAATCTGAGTTTTTGAGGGTTTGAGTGAGTTTAAGGGCTTATACATGCGTGTGTTATTTTGAACATAGTGTATGTATTTATAGGCAAGAGGTTTTATGTTCTACAACAAGTCAGAATTTGAATTTACATGTTGTAAAACCTTTACTTGTTTTTGAAGCAAACATGACAAACATCTTCCCAAAGCTTATATCATGCTATTATAGAGTGGTTGAACTTTAAACAAGCTTGCTTCTGACTTGTAGATGTTGTGTGTGCATAAGGATCCATTGAGAGGCTCAAGAAGGGTCGACATTTGCAAAAGCATACTTTTCCAAAATGGAAGTCTTGCCTTTCTTCCAAAAATGACAAGTTAACTTAGACAAAGCTTGGATTTAATGGATAATAGCCATAAAGTTTTTGTGTAATCTTCTTATTAAGGATAGATACACAAGTTAGAGGGCCTGAAAAGTTGGATTATGCATCATGGCTATGGATTTGGTTCAATGTGCATCACAAATTTTGCCATGTAAAACAACTTGAAACCTTAACTTCTTGCCTTCGATTCTCCTTGCTAAAGAATGATCTCAAGGAGTTCTTGGACATTTTGGAAATCTTGCAATGTGTTCTACAACCCCTCTTTGAATCACTTTTGCAAAATCCAATTGGAACTATGTGAAACTTGGCCCAGAAGTTAGGTCAAAATCCTGACCAAAATGCTCAAAATTTCACTAAGTGTTTTAGTCTCGTGAACATGATTTAATGGATTAATAACTTGAAATCTAAGCATATTTAGGAGTAGTAGTGTTCATAAATGTTTTATATCTCATTTATATCTACAACTTTCATGTTGAAAGTTTCCTTTGAATCATCTTGCATCATGATGAAAAATTGGCTCAAAGTTGTGAAAAAAATATGAAGTTTTCAACACTTAGAAAAATTTCTAAGTTTGGAAACTTTGACTTTTCAAAATGAAATCTTAACTTTTTGATTTATTGATGAAAAAGTTTCATATTTTGACATGTTTTGATGAATTGTGATCTTTGACACTTGATTTTGACCAAAAAGTCAAAGTTTGACTTTTCAGTGTACAGTTCACTTTTGATCAGTTGACTGAAAATCAACTATCAATCAATTGATCTTGAGGGAAGTTTTGAGTCATACCATTAGGTAAAAATTATGCATTTGAAACCTTGATATCATGTCTCAAACCAATTAACCATTTGCTAGGTCAAAAATCATAAATTGCGTTTTCTCAATCAAAACCCTAATTTTGACCATTTTGCCCTTTTGATGATCTGATCAAATTTCTTGAGGAATTATGGTCCAAACTTGACTAAATGACATACATGAGTTCACAATTTTGATATGTATCAAAAATTATGAAGTCTGGCTGTAAATTGGCCATAATTGACTTTTTCCCCAATACAGCTGATTTTTAGGTCAACTGGTCAATTGACTGAGCAAAAATGTGATCCAAGACTTAAAACTTGACATGAGAAATCTTGAGGGTCCATAATGATTCATGAAAGTCATATGAGGCATTAAAAGTTCAATTATCCTTGTGCAATCTCAAACCCTAATTTCAGTCATCAATGCTTAAGGAGGTGTCTTTAGCTAATCAACCCTAATGCAGTCTTGAACCAAAGGAGATCTTGTGAGAAAATACTTGATAAATGAGAGGGAAAATTTTGGGGTACAACAGCATACAAATTAAACACATTATTCACACACCTGCACCCCTAGGGTAATCCCACTTGTTGCCTCGAAAAATAGCCATGTCCCTCGAATATGGGCGTTTTAGCAAAGACCCTCGATAAAAGATCGTAGTCCCTCGATGACCCTCGATGTTGCCTTCGGTAAACAATCTAGTCCCTAAACGACATTGCTAAAACGTCCTATAGGTTTCCTTCTATGACTATAAAAACGTCCCAAGCCTATCCCTTCACATCCAACGATGGAGCTTCTTACCAAATCAATGGTAAGATAGCAACATCTAAAGGAGGAGGAAAAGAACGTTAGACCTTTTGAGTAGGTAGGATGCTCGTAGTTGCTCGCTTGCTCACAACAAAAACATTTTTTCACACCAACACTTTCCTTTGAAACATTTTCAAAAGACAAAGCTCTTTGTACACATTCTTATAGAGACAAGAATTATTACAAAGACACTTTTCAAAATCACTTTCAAAAACACATTCCACAAATACCTCTTTGAACTATTTTCAAAAACCAACATTTTGTACGCATTCTTATAGAAATGGAATCATTACAAAGATGTTTTCAAAATATTTTAAAAACCACACCATAAGCATGTTTCCAAACAAAAGCAAGTGATCTAGCAAGCAACTAAGAGCTCGTAGATAACTACGGATGAAAAGGGTGCTAACACCTTCCGTTTTCATAACCTACCCCCCCGAACTCAAGAAATAATCTCTAAGGGTATTTCCTGTTCTTTTCAGCCTTTCCTTATCGGATAAAAGAAAAGTCGATGGCAACTCTTGCTATCCACAACAATTGCGATCAAACGCAAAACACCCAAGTCATTTCTCCCACTGTATTACAGAACGGGTGACTCTGTTGGGGATAACTTAAAAGTGGGGTTACCTTAGGGCTAGATAACCTTTACTTGCTTTCTTTGTTTGACTTGCTTGCTTTACATTATGGTTCCTTGTTTGGGCTTGTTTTGATCCTCTAGTCGGATATTGGGCACCTTTTAGGTAAGTAGCAATAGATTGTAGAAATTGTACGGCATAGACCGATATGGTTGAAGTAATGGATACGTTAGTGTGATGCAATTGTTGGTACCAGAATCCCTTGTGTTGAATTGAGGAGAATACGGGGCCGCTGAGCGGCGCCATGAAGCACTAACTGACCTTAGAACCTTAATTGAACAACTTGGCCATTAGGAAGTAGTGAGATAGTCGGTTTTGGTGGAAAGATGAAAATTAGTTGATACTCGATACTACACTCATTGAGATCAGACTTTTGGGATATCTCAGCCACAAGAAAAGATTGATTGTGCTGAGACAATGCCTAAAAGAAAGGTCAGTGATATTGAGATCCCCTAGAACCCGGTTACTTTCTAGGATAGGTTAAGCCGACTGAACTTCAAGAGGGTACTTACCTACAAACTCCATGAAAGCCTAAACCTAAGGACTTGTATGCTTTGTGTGTACATAACAACTTGCTTGCCTTGCATACTTGTACATAACATCATAGACATCATAACATCATAAGCATTCTCACTAACCATTTCAAGGATTTAGGAATTTATCTTTGCTTTGTTTTGTAGGCCATGAATCCCATTCGAAGGAATACCATCTGAATCTGCTTCGTGAAAGCACAACCTCAACTCTAAGAATTAGCATCAAGGGTGCCTGGAGATTCTCCCTTCACCAAGAAATATGGTCGACTTCTCAGCTTAGCTACCTCAAATTTCCAAGAAGAAATGATGTGTGTGATCTTCCAATTCTTTGATCCCATGCATCATTGCTTCACGTTTCGTGACTATCAGTTGGTGCCTACATTAGAAGAGTTCTCTCAACTGTTAGGAGTGCTCGTGCTTGATCAAATACCATTCACCGATTTAGAGGAGACTCCAAAGCCTGAAGTCATTTCCGAAGCCCTGCATCTGAAGAGAGCCGACATTATAACAAATTGGGAGACAAGAAGCGGAGTTAAGGGTTTCCTAGCCAAGTTTTTGTTGGAGAAGGCTCGTTCATTATGGGAGGATATGGATTTTCAAGATTTTGAAGATGTCTTGGCCCTTCTAATTTATGGTTTGGTTTTATTTCCCAATCCAGACCAATTCATAGATGTGAATGCCATCAAGGTTTTCCTCTCCCATAATCCTATACCTACTTTGCTTGGAGATATTTTACATTGTTTCCATACTCGCACCATGAAGAAAAGAGGTACTATTTTGTGTTGCATTCCATTACTCTCTAGGTGGTTCACATTGCACCTACCTCGATCAACATTGAAGAACGAGCAAGGCTTGACGTGGTCTCAAAGGATGATGTCACTCACACACTCTGACATTTATTGGTATTCTCTATCCTTGGAGGACACTACCATCATTGACCGTTGTGGGGAATTCCCTGATGTCCCACTCTTAGGCATTAGGGGAGGTATCACCTATAACCCTTCTATTGCATTACGACAATTTGGGTATGCACGAAGAGATGGTCCTCACAATGCACTCATCTAAGGTTTAGTATTCGACTATGAGGGCGAAAACCAAGGCTACCGTCAAAGGTTCATACGAGCTTGGAGAATGATAAACAAAGTAGATAGCAAGACATTGGGGTGTAAGAACTCCATTCCTTTGGAGCCTTATCTTAAGTGGGTACGAACTCATGCTCAAAGACTCGGTATTCCATACCCTGCCATTTTTCCTATCTTCATGGAGCCATTAGTTGAAGGAGATGTTCTGTATGCTATCCTTCATCCTACCATGCCTACTTCTCTTGAAGACATACAAAGAGCTTGGATCCAGCTGAAGGAAGAAAGAGACACCTTCGAAGCTCGGTTCTATGCGAGTGAAAATAAGGTTTTGGAGCTTACGAGACAGCTTCATGAGGAGCAAAATTTGAACGCCTACATTGCGCCAAAGAGGATGTGTTCGACCTTTTTGCCTTAGGAGTTTATTTTGCTTTATTTCCTCCATTGTAAGCCCAATGAGCATGGTTGTAATCAATTAAACTTATTAATACAATTGATGTTTGCTCCTTTTTTGTCTAAAACAAATTTAAATCTTCTAAGTCTTTGAAAACATTGCATCCACATACCATGCATCATATCATGACAAGCTTTCCCCACACAGGTCTCTCATCTGCTTATTGTTTATTTCAGTAGAGATGTCTCTAGAACGGACTATCAAGGATATTCAGACTCAAAATGCTCAACTTCAGGAAACGTTCTTGAACCTATCCAAGGGGCAAGAAGAAGTGAAAGCACTCCTCACCAGGGGCATAGGCATGAAGAATCCTGGAGACAACAAGGATGACCAGTTGGAGCGGCTACAAACTGAGATAGCCACAATGAAGATCCAGATGATGGGCCAGATGGTGGGTCAGATGGCTCTTATCCAAAACCTGGCTTAGGTAAAAGAAGAGCTGAGAGTCCTCGTCAATAAACTTCATCAAGGAGGATGCAACCATATGAAACAAACAGTCGAGACTGGGGATCAAGTCTTTAATCAGTCTCCCATGAGACAAGAAGCCAATTTGATGGAGAGTAGATTTTTCCAAATTACTGCTACATCGCGAGCCCAACAACAACCTCGCCAACAAGGATAGGGTAATCGGCTTAAACGGAATGCATCCAATAGGCAATATACCAAACTCAACATGCCAATGTCACAAGTCTTGCTCCACATGTTGAATCTGAATTTGGTCACATTGAAGGATCCTCCTAGGAATCCTAATACTTCCGCTCCCAGTTACCATCCTAATGAAAGGTGTGAATATCACTTCAATAGTCCAGGGCACGATACTGATAGCTGTTGGACATTGAAAAACAAGATTCAAGACCTAATCGATGAAGGAGTGCTGGAGTTTATACAAGACGATCAACTGGAATTCTTCTATCACACCTCAAAGACATCCGTATGAAGTGACGGTCTGGGCGAGGAAATTTTCTGTTTATTCGAATTTTCAGTTGTAATTTCTTTGTTTACTTAAACACTTATCTATATGTCAGACTTTGGTTAATTTCATTAATGCATTGCATATGTTTGTCTTTAATTAATCCATTCGTTTTCATTCTTTTTACTCCCTTTATGATATTCAACTCTTATTTTAAAAAGTTGCAAACCTTTAGAAAGAGGATGACGAAAACAATGCCATAATCTCATATAGTATGCTTTTGGACAGACCTTGCTGGCGATATACATGTGTTTGTTTCAATTCCTAAACACAATAGTTATAAGGAGGATAATGCCTAGCCAACCCCCTTGAGCCTAAGAAGTAGGAGTTTTCTTTTTCATACAAATTGAAAACTTTAATCAAAAACCTGGGGCAGGGCAGTCTCTCAGTTAATTCAAGCGCGCGTCAGTCGTAAGCTTTCACTTTGTACACAACGAATGACACCAAAAACACCCTTCTGAATCAAAAAAAGACGGCGATGGTTGCCTATCAAATAGGCAGTCATTATCTCCCAAGAGAAAAACCCACTAAGTCAAAACCTACGAAGGAGACTTAAGAAAAATTGGGGCATCCCGCTGACTGTAATCTCAAAACGAGAACAGTCAGGCAAAAATCAGGGATAGTAAATCAAAAAAGAGGATGCTACAGATCCTTAACAAACATGAAAAATGTTGCAAAAATGACTGCTTTCCAACAAACTTGACTTGTCAGAACCATCACCAAAACATTATTCCAAACTCAATTGGAGTTCAAATGCACAATTAATTGAGTTTAGGGACTGAAGAACGTCACGAAGAACGGGCGGGTACAAATACACTTTGAGCCTTATCCTTTGTTTCTTAAACCGTGAACCAAACCATGATACAACCTTTCAAAGTCCTAATTGAAGTATGGGTTAGTTCGAAAGCATACTATTACAAAAGGTATCCTGACTCCTGTAAGGCTTTACTCTAAATCCTGAGTTGAATTCACATTCTTACAAAATTCTTATATCTGCTAAAACGCATTTTCAAAACTTCAAGACAAGCATAAACTTTGCATTATTTGAATATCGATGTTTGCATATGGGTAATTGTTTGACAGCGGAGAAATTCACACGACGAATATCCAGTAAACAAAAACTCTCTCAGTGAACAAAATCACTTCAAATAGGATGACACTTCCAATGACAAATCTCCTATAAGCAAGGGGGAACAACATGTCACTGTCCAACTCATCTAGGGGCGGTCAAGTCGAGATTCCAAGAAATCTCTCAAGGAATGCTGAATAACCAGGGGCAGGTCTGCATCTGAATCACTTGGGGCATTGAACGAGAATTCCAGCAAAGGGTTACGTACGACCAAGAAAATATTTCTTGGCAGTACTACAACACTTACTACTAGGGGCAGTGACAAATCTCCACAAAGTACTTTCCATAAAGTGATCCCCAGTCAAGTCCCCATAGAGTCATCTCTATAAGGTTATCCCCACAGAATAATCTTCACGGATAAGGTTACAAGCCCCTCCAGGCCGAATTCATGGATATCCCCACAAAGATGGATCCAGGCAATCCCCAGCCAGAGTTTCAATCTCTGAAAATTTCTCCCCAAATGAGTTAATCTGAAAAATCCTCGAGGAGTTCTGCTTAAGAAAAACACCTCTCCAGTAGATTGACAACAGGGTTTATTTCCCCAAAAAACTACAGATTCCCCAGCTTGAATTTTCCTTTCAGACTATCACAAGTCAAGGGACCACAATCTCTCTTCCTCAATAGACTTTTCCACAATCCCCAATAAGTTGCTGCAAAACCTAGAAGACAACCAGATAACAGTTAACTTCTTTATTCCCAGTAAGTTGCTGCAAAGCCTGGAAGACAACCAGATAACAATTAACTTCTTTATTCCCAGTAAGTTGCTGCAAAGCCTGGAAGACAACCAGATAACAATTAACTTCTTTATCCCCAACAAGTTATTAATTTCCTTTCTCTCCAATCAAGAGATAACTCCTCAGTGGAGCAACGGACAACTGAAACTCCTGAACTCTTTTCCCCAAGCGGAAATCAACACTCTCCATAGAGTTTTCCCTCAAACAAAGTCAATACTCCCCAGCGGAATTTCTCCTCAAACAACAAAACAGGAATCCCCAGCGGAAATATTCTAAAACAAGGTCTGGAGAGGTGCATACTCTTCATCCCCAACAACAGTCCAGATTTAACTTCCCAAAGCTCCCCAACACTTGTCAAGGATTTATTGTCCAAGACAAAATTAAATTTCAACAACATTCATAGCATATGCATACGAAACGCATATAGCACAATCTCATTCATTTTGAGAAACATCATTACACCATGCATTTCATGCATCATGATATTGCATGCAGATAACTCTTTACCTTTTCAGAAAGGATCAATCAACAGATAATTATCATCAACAATTTTCAACAGTTTCTGATTAATATCTGAAACAAGACAGGAAAACTATCTATGGACGACCGATTGTAGATTAATGCCTGTAACAAGCCAGGGAAGCTATCTACATGAGCAGCTTGAAGATTAATACTTGTAACAAGCCAAGAAAACTATCTTTCTTTCTAAGGTCAGAGATTAATACCTGAAACCAGCCAGGGCAACTATCTCTACGACCAACAAAAACAAGTTCTAGATTAATACCTGAAACAAGACAGGACAACTATCTGAGGACAACTGATTGCAGATTAATACCTGAAACAAGCTAGGACAATTATCTACACGACCAGCTGAAGCAATCCTACACCCTTCTAGAAACAGTTCAGATGCGATCCAGATACGGATGACATTCTGATACTTACTCCAGATTCTCTTTTAGAAATAGTTTAGATGTGATCCAGATACGGCTGACATTCTGATACTTACTCCAGAAACAGTTCATATGCGATCCAGATATGACTGACATTCTGATACTTACTCCAGAAGCAATTCAGATACGATCCAGAGACGAATATTATTCTGATACTTATTCCAGATTTCCCCCCCATAAATAGTTCATATACGATCCAGAGACGGATATTATTCTGATACTTATTCGAGATTTTTCTCCTAGAAATGGTTCAGATACGATCCAGATACAAATGTCATTTTGATACTTATTCCAGATTCTTTCAAATACATTCCAGATACGAATATCATTCTGACACTCATTTAGCACACCTTTTAAATACAGTCCAGATACGATCCAAATATGGATGTCATTCTGACGCTCATTCAGTACATCTTTCAGATACGAGTCAGATACGATCCATTTATGGATATTATTCTGATACTCATCCCACTATATCTACTATTTCAGTCTAAATCGACCAGAGATTTATTCTGATATTTCTTCCAATTTTTGTCAACAATCACTTTTGGGTGGCATCTATAAGCCCATCTCCGACAACTCTCCATCATCTCTCCAAATGGCATCTTTAAGTCCATTCCTTACACAGTCAACCACATCGTCGAGTGCAAATTTCTGGGCACTCTAGTGTTCAATCATCTTCCACCTTCAAGTCACGAATGGCAGACTCTCCAATATAACTCTTTAGGTTTAAAAAGATTGAATAGGGGCCGTTGTTGTACCCCAAAATTTTCCCTCTCTTTTATCAAGGCATTTCTCACAAGGATTCTAAAAAATTCAAGCTTACACAAGTACAATTTGATTTTCCAGCATCAAGTTAAAGAGGAAACTGTTAAAAAAAGGAAAAGTAGATAAAAATAATCTTTTTGACAAAATTGAAAAAAAAAGTTTACTTTGATTCATAAGGTTTCAATTGGATTTTGGTCTCCTGCAAGCCTTCTTCGATTTCACTTGTTTCGTTGGACTTTAGTCTCTTTCAAGACTGCTTCGATTGGACTATGGTCTCTTTCATGCCTCCTTCGATCCATCTTGTGTGCCTCCTTCGATCCATCCTTTATGCCTCCTTCGATCCACAAAGTAATGACCTCCTGCATGCAAGTTTTGATTACACCATTGGCCTCACATGGTTCACAATGCAATGGTTGCCTGCATGCCTACTTTGATTGAACATTTAATGCCTGCATGCTTGTTTTGATTGAGCAATAACTTCCTTCTTGCATGCTTTAAAGTAAGAGGCTCCCACCAGGCCAGCAGGCACAAGACAAAAAGCCTCATGTAGTCTTCTTCGATTCAAAGAGGAAAAGACTCATGTTGATGTCCTTTGATCCAAAGGGGAAAAACCTCCCGTTGATATCCTTTGATTCAGAAGTTGGTGATTTTCTACTGGCCTCCTTTGATTTAAAAGACAAGTGCCTTCTTTATGCTTGCAAGGACCTTCTTCAAGCCAACAGACATGAGGCAAAAGTCTCCTACAACTATCCTTCGACTCAGAAGCCAATGGTCTTGCATGTCTTCCAAATTCACAAGGCAATGTTTTCCCTTCATGCTAGCGCCCACGAAGCATAGGCCATTTTTCACACTAGCTTCGAATGGGAGATATTTCCTTTAGAAACAGTCTGTTTCGATCACACATAATTCTTATACTATGGCATATAATGGGTGTCCCATTCAAAAGACATATCTGGGTGTCCCATTCGAAAGACATCTCTTGGTGGCCCATTCGAAGAATTGCAAATGGTGCACACAAATGATGCATATGGCCCAACCGAAGGACACATATTTGTCCCTTTCAAAGATACACATATGACCCATTCGAAAGACACTTATTGGGTGAAAATCAAATAGTATTGTTTAAAGAAGAATCTGGTCGAAGGTTGGACCTAGGTGGTCATAACGAAAGGTTGAGATATCAAAAGATGCTTGCTGCCAAGTTCAGGCCTGATACACTGGCCCCAATGCTCCAAAACTGCTGCACAGGAGTCCTGCAACACTGCCCCTATTCTTGCACCAATTTGGCATACGAATACCGCCCCTCTAAAGCTACAAAAACAGTTTACTCAATTTGTTCAAATTGTTTTTGTTTTCCCTCTTAAACCTCAGCCAACTTCGCCTATAAATAAGAGGCTCCATAACACGTCTAAGGGGCTGGACAACACATCCAAAGGTTTTTGGTAGCTGGGGAAAAACCTTGATTATGTGAAATTTATCAAACACTTAACACATTATCATACCCAGATTCAAAAGACCATACCTTTGTTTCTGACCCTTTCGAATCCAACAACTAGAAACACAACACCTATTTATTTTTCCTTTCGAATCCAGGAACAACTCCACACTTTGTTTTTATTTCGAAACCAGTAGAAAGAACACTACACCTGTTCTTCTCCTTCGAATCCAGAAATAACAAAAACCACCTCACTCCTCTTGACCTTCAAATCCAGTCAATGAAACACCACACCGTTTCTTTCCTTCGAATCCAGGAACATCTAGTCCAATCACTCAAGGTCAAACACACGTTCCAGCTTTAAGCAAGGTAAGTCACTCTGACCTTAAACTTTTTGTTTTAAGCATGTACATAACATTTGTTTCCTTTTCGTTTCCACCTTTTTAGTTTGTTTTCATTTCTAACCTTTTAGTTTTGTTTCTTGGTTAATCAAACATTTTAAGAACTAACCTGGCCATGAAACAATACTAGCATGACCCCAGGCCATGTTGCTATTAAAATCCCAAATGAAAGAAAACAAGAGGAAGGAGGTGTGAGTCGAAGCTTTAGGCCTCATCCTTTGCTGCTTCACAGTTACAAGCAGAACAGAGAGTGTGGCTTTAGGATTCGCCATACACTGGCTTACAGGCCATTCGAATGAAGCATAAAGTCAGAATCGAAAGCTACCCACACACTGACTTCTAGGTCCCATTCGAAAGAAACAGGAAAGGGATGAAATCGAAAGGCGTGTCCTTACTACTTCCAGGCTAAATTGAAGGAAGCCAGGAAGGGCAAAATCAAAGGGTGTTGCTGCCTGAATCGAAAAGCTCATTTTCCTTTATTTATTTTTGTTTTGTCTTTACGTTTTCTTGCTATTCAATATGGTTGTAATAGTGTAGGATATTTATTTTCTGCATTTTTATTGCTTTTGTGCAAATGTTAGTAATTAGGATGTATGGAAAGATAAAACCAACAAGTAGATCACCCTAATCAAAGACTAAATGCATGCAAATCAAACACATTATTCACTGTTAGCTGGCTATTTCGAATAAGGAAGAAACCACTATCAAAATAATATTTCGAATAAAGTGCCTAAGGAGATTAATATCAATATTAGATATTGGTGGGAGATATGGATTCATTATGTTGAAGGGTTGTTCGATTTCTAGCAGATTTTGATTTGGACTTGTTTTAGTGTTCGAATTATAAAAGAGCTCCTTTATGAAAGGGTGCCAGAAGTTGGAAACGGTCCAGGTAATTGGGTTATTTCGAAAGCAACGAAGAAACAAGATGCTTCGATTGGTACAAATTTCGCAAGATGCTTCGATTGGTACAGATTTCGAATTTCAAATAAAGAGCGCCATTCTAGAAGACACGTGGAAGTCAGCAAGCATAGGAAGCCTGCATGCTTCGAACGTGGCGTGATTTTAGAATAGGGTCGTTAGGGTCAAGGCACTATAAATAGGTATTCTTATGTTAGATTAAAGATGTTCACTTTTATGTACTAAAAGATCTCAAAATACTCAAACTTCTGTGAATTAAGGAAAACGAGTCAGAAGATATAATGTACGTGTTGAACATCATTACTTTTTTACAATTTCAATACAAGTCTTGTTATGTTCAGTTCGCCATTACAGTATTTCGTTAGAAACATTACATCACTTCGTTACCTTTAAATCCTTCGATTTCCTTGCATTTCTTTGTTTTACTTGCCTTTAAACACAGTCAATTCGAAGCCTTTTACTTTTACTTTATCCTTTTATTCAAACACTTATCTTTACATTCAAGCCCAAGTCTAATTCGAAGCCTTTCCTGCCTATATTCATTTAGTTTATTCCTATAAACCATTTTAGAAATCTTTCCTAAGAGTCTCGTATTCAAACTCAACATACAATATAAGTCTATCAATATAATAGATATGAACATGGAAATAAGTTATGACACATGTGTTCTAGGATCAATCTAGTCGATCCTGCAAGTAACCAATAATAATTAGTAAATTGGAAGACTAGCGGTTGTTTACTAGAAATCACTGTAAACAAATTGGCACACCTGGTGGGACAATGTCATAACAAAAAGTTTTATCAAACAAACATATTAGAGAAGTTTTTGAGTGTGGAGCGCATTTCGGTACATGAACCTTCGAAGCGGCAAAATAAAGAATAACAATCCACATATACCCAAAAAACAACGTACCAAAATAATGGTTAATACAACCAACCAAGATAGGGTACAGAATCCCCCACAGGGGGCTGCAACAATCGTTTCAAGTTCGATTGATGCCTCCAATGCCATTCCTGTTGGCAGTTCGAATACGATCCCAGTAAGTACGTTAGACATGCCATCAAACGTGTCTTCAATGCAAACTGCGCCATACATAGGGAATCAACAGTATTCGACCCCCCCTAGGCCTCCAGGTTTTGAACCTTTAAGACCCAAAAATCCTCAGTATGGGATGCCAACTTTGTTTATGGCAGGGTTACATAATACAACAACTTCGTCCCCACTCCAAGGATCTGGTTCAGGAATGAACCATTTGGGTACAAATTTCCAGAATATAGGAAACTTTGCCCAAATGCCTACTCTTACAACTAATAGTCAGGCAGCTCTTAGGCAACAGATGGATGATAGCAATCATGATATGGTAGGCATCCTAGCCTGCAAAATGAATGCTATTTTCAATCCCCTAATCCAGAATATAAATAGAACAAACCAAGAAAATGCATCCCAGATGGCCAGAATAGCAGATTTCTTTGGTGCCCCTAATGCGCCTGCAAGGCGTAGGCAAGACCCAGTGGTGATTCGAAATGAAGAACCCATAATTGAACAAATTCGACCCCCTGTGCAAGTGGTCAAAGAAAGAAATATAGGGGTAAGATTAAGAGATCAGGGAATTCAGGAAGTTCAGAATGAATAGCCTAGACCTATACTGATGGTGAATAGGGACCAAAACGCAGACGAAATTGTTCATAGAATTAGAAATGACAATTTAGTGGCAGAAAATAACCTCACCACCATGATTGAAAGAATAATGGCCCAGAATGGTTTAAATTCAGGATTTAGGAGGCCAAACTACACATCTCCTATTATAGATTATATTATGCAAACAGAATTACCCAGGGGCGTTAAAGTTCCTAAATTCACGAAATTTGCTGGAGATACAAGTGAATCAACAGTGGAACATATAGCAAGATATTTAACAGAAGCATGAGATATAGCAAATAATGAAAATCTTAGGATAAAATACTTCCCAAGTTCTTTAACAAAGAACACTTTTACTTGGTTCACCACCTTGCCCCCTGGATCTGTAGGCACCTGGCCTTATTTAGAAAGGCTTTTCCATGAACAATTTTATATGGGTCAGTCTAAAGGAACTAGCAAGCATTAAGAGAAAATTCATGGAACCAATAGATGAATATTTGAATAGATTCCGTTTATTAAAATCCAGATGCTTCACAGTGGTCCCTGAACATGAATTGGTCGAAATGGCTGCTGGGGGCCTAGATTATTCCATTCGAAAGAAATTGGATACACAGTATCTTAGAGATATGGCCCAACTAGCAGACAGAGTGCGTCAGGTCGAAAGATTAAAAGCTGAAAAAGCTAGGGCTAGTAGAAATCATAAGAAAGAGAGAATAGCCTACATAGAGGCTGAAGAGGAAAACATAGATAATTCTCAAGACCCTTATGATTTCGATCAGTTCAAAATAGATCTTGCAGAACTAAAGGAAGCACCCCCTTATGCTTGCAAAGTTCTACTTCCTTCCAATGGAAAGGATTCTCTCGAAAGTGAAAGGAATGATAAATTCCCCAAGAAAATCTATACTTTCGATATAACGAAATGTGATGAGATATTTGATCTACTTGTTAAAGATGGCCAGTTAATAGTTCCTCCTAACCTTAAGGTTCCTCCGTTGGAACAAAGGAAAAAGAGGGGCTTTTGTAAATATCACAACTTTTTAGGCCATAAAACCTCACAATGTTTTCTTTTCAGGGATCTGATACAGAATGCAATCAAAGATGGCAGGCTGAAATTCTCAGACAAGGGAAAGAATCCAATGAAAGTTGATACTGATCTGTTGTTGATGGCGGAGACTAACTATGCTGAACCACTAGACATCAATGTGGTAGAAATTGCTGAGAGGAAATTCGAATCAAAAGTGGAATTCGAAGAGGATGGGGACTTCATCCTAATCAAAAACGAAAAAGAGGCTACTGATGGCCTCCCATTGATAAAAAACGAAACAGAAGCTACTGATGGCCTCCCAAAGGTGCTCAAAACAAAGATATTAAGTGACAGAAAATTAGTTGAGGCCACTGAAGGTCTTAGGATGAAATTCGAAAAAGTTAAAATTTCTGATGAGCAAATGCTGAGAGTGAATATGGTGGACTTCGAACAGCCTAATGCTGAAATGGAAGAAGTGGAACACTGTTTAGAGAGGGAAAGAGAACAGAGAAGAGAGAACTTACCTAGAAAGGATGCAAGTTTGCGTGAATACCTCTTCCACTGTCATAAGAAAAATCAGGAAAAGTTGCTATGCCCAAGGTGAAGTATCATCTGCAACCCCAGAATTGCTGCTGAATTCAAAAGGGCCCAGTGTGAACGAACAGGAGTCAACTGGAGGCAAGACAACCAACTATACAAAGTCTATCCAAAAGCTAATGAAAGTCTGCTCGAATTCCTGGTTCGTTGCCACAAGATTGGAACAAAATGCTTGATATGTCCCAGATGTGCAGCAGTGTATGATAAGGAAATGGCTGAAGCATTCGAGAGAATTCCATTTGCGCCAGGCTGGGGGCACCAAGGAGGAATGCCTTCGAATCTTGTTAGCACAGCCAGAAGTATGCCAAGGAGGCCAGATAACCCTTATCCCAGGGGAGCAAAGAGAGTTTCCTTTAAACTACCTACAGAAATCCCCACTGATAGATGGCTGCAAGTGAATGCTGATAAGGGAAAAGGGAAGTGGTGCAGCTTCGATCGAGGAGGCAGGACTGCAATGGCGTACAGGAGGCAATTCAACTCAAACAGGAGGGAAGAAGTAAGATTGGAAAATTATAAAGGCAGAAACCCAATGTCTCGCTCTTAGTGGCGCAGACACCAGAGAAACCAAAAAGCAGCAAGGGATTCGAAACCTACAGGAGTAGGGGAATCCAGTACCAATAACCCAACATCACTGAACCAGACTGGGGGCAAACCCCCAGTGTCCAGGAAAATTTTTTCTCCACAGAAGGACACTAAAGAAAATAGGACTCAGAAGGAAGCGGCGAACAAAGAGGACTTGATGACTGATGCCTTCGAATCTGAGGGGGAATCCTTCTTCAATGCAAAATGCAATGTAGTTTCGGTGCTGCCTTGTGAGTAAAATCAAGAAACAGAGGTTTATGCTGATGAGGAGAATGATGAGGACGAAATGGCCAGACATAGGCCAGTATGCTATTATGTGATGAACAATGGAGCGGTCAAAGAGCAGAATGCTTTCTTCGAGAAGCCAGACGAAGGAATGAAAAACCATCTCAAACCCTTATTCATCAGGGCAAAGGTGGAACAATATGGTGTGAACAAGGTTCTGGTAGATGGTGGAGCTGCTGTCAATCTGATGCCCCAATTCATGCTGAAGAGAATAGGAATGCAGGATTCAGATGTTAGACCTCACAACATGGTGCTTTCGAATTATGAAGGGAAGGTTGGCCAGACTTTGGGAGTGATACAAGTTAATCTGACAGTTGGTTCCCTCACAAGGCCAATAATGTTTATGGTCATTGCTGCAAAAGCAAATTACAATTTGTTGCTTGGCAGGAAATGGATCCATGGAGTTGGAGTTGTACCTTCTTCAATGCATCAAAGGCTGGTGTTGTGGAGAAATGATGGGATTGTTGAAAATATAGAAGCAGACCAAAGCTACTATATGGCAGAAATCAACAATGTGGACAAGAGAAATTTCGACAGAAATATGGCCAACATAGGGCCATGTCACCCACCTGAGGAATATTTCGAGCCAAATGAGAACGCTTATTATTCCATAACCTTGTGTCCCAATGGATTCCAATGGGATAGGGAAATCATGTGGAATGGGCAGGTGACTGAGAAAGATGGAGAGACTTCGACAATACGGCCAACTGGCTGGGCAAACGAAGGTTATTATGACTGAATCAAATTACTACCAAAAGATTTCGGCCTATTTGGCTGAGAACAAATGAAGAACGGCTCTCGAATCCGAAATACAAAACATGGCTGTCGAAGCCATAGACAAAAAAGAAATAGCAAATCCTGAAGGAAACCATTCATCCTCACCCTGTGATGGACAAGCTTCTAAACTGATGGATCAAAGACTAGATGCCATTTATGATCAAGAGCCCTTGGGGTTCGAAAAGGATCTAGAGTCATCAAGCGCTAAGATGCTGGCCCAAGATCCTTTGGAGGAAGTTGATATTGGGGATGGTGTCGAAAAAAGGATTACATACATCAGTGCGAAGCTTAGTCCCAACTTAAAAGGCAAAGTGGTTGAAATGCTCAAATGAAATAGAGATTGCTTCGCCTGGGACTATGATGAAATGCCTGGTTTAAAGAGGGAACTGGTAGAACATAGGCTTCCAATCAAGGATGGCAAGAAGCCCATCAAGCAGATTCCTAGATGACTCGCTCCAGAAATCCTCTCAAAAATAAAGGCAGAGGTGGAACGGCTCCTTCGATGCAAATTTATCAGGACCACAAGGTACGTAGAATGGCTTTCTAACATTGTACTTGTTATTAAGAAAAATGGCTCTTTACGAATTTGCATAGATTTTAGGGATTTAAACACTACCACCCCAAAAGATGAATATTACATGCCTATAGCAGAAATGCTGATTGATTCTGCTACGGGTTTCGAATACCTGAGTATGTTAGATGGATACTCTGGGTATAATCAGATTTTTATTGCTGAGGATGATGTTCCCAAAACTGCATTCAGATGTCCAGGCGCCTTAGGCACTTATGAATGGGTAGTTATGCCCTTTGGACTAAAAAATGCTGGGGCAACATATCAGAGGGTAATGAACACTATTTTTCATGATTTCATTGAGTCATTTATGCAGATTTATATAGATGACATAGTGGTCAAATCTGTTTCTGATGAGGATCATTTGACTCTCATTTGCCAGTCATTCGGAAGAATGAGAAAACATGGCTTAAAAATGAATCCTCTTAAATGTGCTTTCTTTGTTCAGGCTGGGGATTTCCTAGGCTTTGTGGTCCACAAGAAGGGGATCGAAATTAACTTGAACAAGACGAAGGCTATTATGGATACGAAGCCTCCTTCAACCAAGAAAGAGTTGCAATCTCTATTGGGTAAAATTAACTTTTTAAGGATATTCATATCTAATTTGAGTGGGCGAACTCAAGCTTTCTCTCCACTGCTCCGTCTCAACCAAGGGAACTTTGAATGGACTGCACAGCATCAGGAGGCATTCGAGAAAATCAAAGCTTATTTGATGCATCCTCCTATACTTGCACCCCCTTCGAAAGATAAACCAATGAGGTTGTACATCTCTGCCTCCAATGTAACTATAGGTAGTATGTTGGCCCAATAAAATGATGATGGCATCGAAAGAGCCATCTATTATCTTAGTAGGGTCCTAAATAAAGCAGAGGCTAAGTATAGTAGCATTGAAAAACTATGCCTCTGTCTGTATTTCTCTTGTACAAAACTGAAATATTATATTAAACCAGTTGATGTTTATGTTTCATCTCACTTTGATGTTATTAAACATATGCTTTCGAAACCAATCATGCACAGCAGGATTGGCAAATGGGCCTTAGTGCTCACTGAGTACAATTTGACTTTCAAGCCTTTAAAAGCTATGAAAGGACAAGTAGTTTCAGATTTCATAGTGGATCACTTTGTGAGTGAGGACTTCGTGTTAGATTATGTTGAGATCCAGCCTTGGAAATTATCCTTCGATGGGTCAACACATAAATATGGAAGTGGTGTTGGAGTCCTTATAATTTCTCCTGAGGGAATTCCAATGAAATTCAAGTACAAGTTAGAGGGCCCTCCTTGTTCGAACAACGAAGCTGAGTATGAAGCATTAATTGCTGGACTTGAAGCCTTGTTAGATTTGGGGGCAACCAGAGTCGAAATTAGGGGAGACTCGGAGCTGGTCATCAAACAGATAACCAAAGAATACAAATGTATCAAGGAAAACTTGATCATGTACTTCGTTATTGCTAATAGATTACTCAAAATTTTTGAATATGTGGATATAAAACATATTCCCATAATTGATAATCAGGAGGCAAATGACTTGGCTCAAATAGCTTCAGGATATAAGACATCTAGAGAAAAACTCCAATATCTCATAGAAACAAGAGGCAGAATATTGGCTACCAAATTATCACCATTAGACTTGGAAAATTTGAAACTAGGTTATACAGATCAGAAAGAATTTGAAGTTCTAAATATTGATACTTTGGCAGATACAGATTGGAGAAGTCCCATAGTAAATTACCTGAAAGAACCTTCAGGAAGTACAGAGAAAAAGACCAAATATAGGGCATTATCTTATGTCCTAATAGGAAATGAACTTTTTAAGAAAACCCCAGAAGGTATATTACTCAAGTGTTTAGGAGAAAATGAAGC
The DNA here is from genome assembly GCA_948472305.1 of Vicia faba. Lineage (NCBI taxonomy): Eukaryota > Viridiplantae > Streptophyta > Magnoliopsida > Fabales > Fabaceae > Vicia > Vicia faba. The sequence continues at coordinate 1,211,084,283 of OX451739.1, forward strand.
ATATTTAGCAGTATCCAGTGTGCACAGTGGGGCATGTGGGGCACATCAAGCAGGTCACAAAATGAAATGGTTGTTGTTTCGATATGGAATGTGTTGGCCCACTATGCTCAAAGACTGCATAGAATTTGCTAAAGGTTGCGAACAATGCCAAGTTCATGCAGGCATTCAACATGCTCCTGCAAGTGAGTTACATTCGATTGTTAAGCCTTGGCCTTTTAGAGGATGGGCATTAGATCTAATTGGTGAAATTTGACCAGCATCATCCAAAGGACAGAAATATATCCTTGTGGGTATAGATTATTTTACAAAATGGGTCGAAGCAATTCCTCTAGTGAACGTTGACCAAGAGGTCATTATGGAATTTATCCAGAGGCAAATAATTTACAGGTTCGGAATACCAGAAAGTATTACAACAGATCAAGGTTCAGTTTTCACAAGGCGAAAAATGCAAGAGTTTGCAAAAGAAATGGGATTTAAATTACTCACGTCAACTCCTTACTATGCTCAAGCTAATGGACAAGTAGAAGCGGCCAATAAAGTCATAATAGGTTTGATAAAGAAACATGTAGGACGAAAGCCAAGAAATTGGCACAAAACTTTGGACCAAGCTTTGTGGGCATGTCGAACATCTCCTAAAGAAGCAACAAATACTACTCCGTTTCGACTTACCTTTGGATATGATGCAGTGTTGCCAGTCGAAATACACTTACAATCAGTAAGAATCCAAAGACAAAATGAAATCCCAACTGATCAATATTGGGAAATGATGATGAATGAGTTAGTGGACGTGGATGAAGATAGGCTACATGCTTTAGAAGTTATGAGAAGACAGAAAGAAAGAGTAGCCAGAGCATACAACAAAAGAATTAAAAGTAAGTTGTTCTCAACCAATGACCTGGTATGGAAGGTTGTATTACCTATGGATAAAAAGAACAAATTATTAGGTAAATGGTCACCCCATTGGGAGGGTCCCTTTCGAGTATTGAAAACATTTTCGAATAATGCTTACGAAATAGAAGAATTAGCGGAAGATAGAAGAATCTTGAGGGTAAATGGAAAATACTTAAAAAGGTATAAACCATGCTTGCAAGAGGTTAGAATCACTGCAGGATAATAAAAAATATATATAAACATGAAGCCAAAATAGTATTATATAAGTGTCAGAATGGTTGTGTTCAATCATTTACAATAAAAAGCATTAACAAAATACATTCAACAATCAGAAATGGGCGTTTCGTTTCAACTTAGCAAACTTGCTCTTGCATAAGTTGATTTTGCATGAGTTTTTGATACTCTCGAAATAGCCTGGATGAGTCAAAAAACAAGTATTTCTTTATATCTGTCAAAATACATGTTCTTGGGGGGCAATTTGTTAGCTGGCTATTTCGAATAAGGAAGAAACCACTATCAAAATAATATTTTGAATAAAGTACCTAAGGAGATTAATATCAATATTGGATATTGGTGGGAGATATGGAGTCATTATGTTGAAGGGTTGTTCGATTTCCAGCAGATTTCGATTTGGACTTGTTTTAGTGTTCGAATTGTAATTGCAAGCTTCTCAAGTCATATTTAAAGCATGTGTTTTGATGAAGACAACATGGACATCAACATTCAAAGGATGTGCAAAAAGCTTATCAACATCAAATAAAAGTCTTGAAGATTATTGAAGAATTATTGAAGAATCATCAAATGTCAAATGGTATAAATAATTCTTAAAATCTTGAATATAGATGTTCACAATATGCATTCATCAACATATACATATTCCATAACTTTAACATCAAGGAAAAATTTGTTTGAAATATCTTTCAAAAAGTATTTTTGAAAATAACCCTTTAGGAACCGGTTCCTCCCTAACAGGGAACCGGGTTCCAGAATTTCTCAAAAAACATGTCCCTGGTTTTTGTACCAGGAACCGGGTTGTACCAATAGGGGAACCGGTTCCTGCGTGATATTTTTTGAATTCCAACTTATAACATTCACTAAGAACCGGGTTCTGTCAGTGTCGGAACCGGTTCCTAGCGAACCAGTGCAGCTTTTATTTTGTTTTTTAAACATTTTTCAAGTGGTATCTTTTCATGAATGCATTGCAACTTTTCATATGAATTGGCATGAATGAAGAGGTTCTTGTAACTTTATAAAATGCAGATTTTTTCAGTTTTTAAACAAGAACACATATAACATTTTCAAACAACAAAAAAACCTTCTTCATATTAACAATTTTCTCATTCATTTAAATTTGCACATAAACTTTCATGTGTTCATAATTTTGTGAAACTTGCCATATACACTTTCATTATCATTACAAGTTTCATACATACATTGTGAACATTTATATACATTGTTGAGAATTGTTTTTATCTTGAAGAAGAAGATCAATTGAAGATTGATAAAGCTCTCCATATACTTCAAACTAAATCATTGTATTACTTAAAGAAATTATTCTCTTACTATCCAGGATTGTTGGAAGTAAGTGTTGTGATTTGAAGAGGATTGTTCTTCATTCACATTAGTGTTTGTTTGGTCTTAAAGGTGTTAAGAACCTTTGATCACCCTATAGGTTAGATAGTAAGCATAGGATGTACAATCATTCTAACTATAGTGAAATCTCTTTCGTGTTGGAAAGGGGACTGGAGTACTCTCGGATTGTGAGGGGAACCAGGATATATCACCGTGTTCTTTACTTTTCCGCATTTATCGCTTTCATCACCATAATCAAGAAAAGATAAATATATAAACAAAACCTTCAAACACTTAACCAAAAAATTACTACCAAGCATTCTCATAAAACCGAATAAATTTTTATAAGACCTAATTCACCCCCCCTCTTAGGCACTCTGAGACTTACAATTGGCATCAGAGCAAGTTATAGGTAACTTGTTCCTAAAGATCCAGAATGGCTTCCGCAAATCATCAACCAGTTTTCAGAGATGGTGGTAGTAACAACAAGCCTCCTCTATTCTGTGGTGAATATTTTGACTTCTGGAAAATACGCATGAAGGCGCATTTAGAAGTACAAGGAGAGGAAGTATGGGATGCTGTTGAAAATGGTCCATTTATCCCGATATCAGTAATCAATGGCATTGGTTCTGCAAAGCCCAAAACTGCATGGGACGACGATGATAAAAAGAAAGTTCTCTATGACAAAAAGGCAATAAACCTTCTTCAAGGTGCACTCAGTATGGACGAATTTTTCCATGTCTCAAACTGCAAGACAACAAAAGAAATATGGGATACCCTGGTTCAAACTCATGAAGGAACGACTGAAGTAAAAAGATCAAGGCTAAATACCTTGAGTCAAGAATATGAACTATTTCGAATGCAGCCCGGAGAATCCATTCTTGACTTACAAAAGAGATTTATGCATTTGACAAATCACTTAAATACTCTTGGTAAAACCTTGACAAATGATGAACTCAACTTGAAAATCCTTAGATCATTAACTAGGGAATGGCAACCAAAGGTAACGGCAATCTCGGAAAAGAAGAGTCTCTCCGCAATGACCTCCGCTACATTATTTGGAAAACTTCAAGAATACGAAACGGAACTCGGTAGACTTGAAAAACATGAAAATTTAGAGAAGAAATCCAAAGGCATTGCTTTGAAAGTTGATTCAAAAGAAAGTCAAGATAAAGATGCATCAGAGGAAGATGAAAACTTCTTGCTTCTTGTAAAAAGGTTAGGAAAATATTTTGGTCATAAAAATAATCTTCATAATGCTAACTTTGTCAAGAGGAAGAAATTTTATAATCATAAAGATAAAGAAGCCTCCACATCAACACAAGATGTCACATGTTATGAATGTGGAAAGCAAGGTCACATAAAGCCGGATTGTCCAAAACTCTCCAAGAAAAATGGATTCAAAGGAAAAAAGGAGTTCGAGAACAAAAAGGCTTATGTTGCATGGGAAGATAATGAGATAAGTTCTTTGTTGTACCCCAAAATTTGCCCTCCCATAATCTTCAAAGTTTTGAGAAGAATCATCCACAATTGGTTCAAAATCTCCCCAAGGGTTGCACAGTCCAAGGGCCTCCTAACAGTCAAAAACTAGGGTTTTGGTTCTGACAAAGAAATTGAAGTTTTCAAGGGTCCAATCAAGTTCCACATGCCTACAAACATGGTCAATCATCCTCATGTCAAGTTTCAAGGCTCACAAGGTCAAGTTGCACAGTCAAAAACCCTAATTGCTCAACAGTCAACTGTAGGGGCAAAATGGTCATTTGGCAGTCAAAAGTCAAATTTTTTGTCAACATCTTATTTCGAAGCCACAAACATCATTTGATCAATGCTTGATCATGATTCCTCAAAGCATGGCTCAAAAAGTCTCAAGATGCAAAAGTTTCTATTTTTGGACAGCTGAAAAGTCAATTGTAACTTGACTAAGGCATAACTTTTGCATGGTTCATCAGAAAAATCCCATCCAATGCTCATCTTGAAGGGGAGGACATTTCCTACAACTCATTTTCACATTCCAAGTCCAAGAAATACTCTCACAAAAAGTTATCAATTTCAACATTATAGGTCATTTTCAAAAGTCAACAAAAAGGGACTTTAAGTCAAAGACCATAACTTGAGATTGGTAAATCAAAATGACATGGGACCAAAGACATTAGTTAGAGGACTTCAAGACCTTTCCAAAATGTCCAAGAACATGTTCATAGCTTCAAAATTGAGCAAGATATGCATTGGAGAAGTTGGGAAATTTTTGTGAAATGGCCAAAGGCAATTATCCTTGAAAATTCATTTTTGACAAAAGGGGCCCACTTTTTCCACTTGAATCAGCTTGGCCATGCTTCCCACGTGTCCCACAAATTATTTCAAAATTTAAAATTAATTTTTTCATTTTTATTTAATTTTATTGGATTTAATGCATTTTAAATCTTTTAAAATCAAATAAAAATTAAAAAGGTTAATTAAAGGGAATATTGTGTATTGAATAACTTTGAACCACCATTATGCACATCCCAAATTTGTACCAAGGCCTAATCAAGCAAGAATTCAAATTTTGGTGCAAAGATGGAAAGTTTGTTAATGGAGGTTATGGCAAAATCTCAAACATAAGTGCAAGGGTTAAAGGTGCATTATATTGTTTTGATTCTCATTCAAGGATACATATACAAGCTTTCCAAATACATTACAAAGGGGGAGAGACACCAAAAACGAAAAAAGAAGATTCAAAAAAATTGGAAGAAAAGTGAAAACTGTTTCCAACCTTCCAGTGCAATTCAAGCATCTCTCAAACGACCAAACCAATTCCAAAAAATTCAAAAGAAATTTGATCACAAATCCACATTCTAATACATCTTTTTCCGATTTCTAAATTTTTGATTTACCCTTTTTCACCAATTTCTCCAATAGTCTTGTACATAGAAAAGGCTGAATTTTCACCACAGTTTCTATTCACTGTATAATTCTCATTCATTACACATATCCCTTCAATCTAACCTTCAAACCTTGACATATGCAACTTGTATCTTTTCTTGAAAATCATTACCCTTTTAATAACACATTACATAGATTCATTTAACAATTTGTACGAAGTTTTTTTTTTCCAGGAAATATGGAAGACAGGAGCAAATCAGATCCGCCGCAAAATTCAAAAATTCACAAGAATTGCTGTTTCATTTTGCAGAAAGAATAGGAAAGAAGAAAAAAAAACTCCTCGAGAGACCGAGTCACTCACAGCAGCACCGCGACCATACAACAACCTTCTCAACAGCCACCGACAACCTCTCCATCGATGTTGAGAATTGGACACCCTCTGAATGCACCCTCACAATTCCAGATATACCTCCAGTTTGAGTCAACCACCCCCCCATGTTTGCATTTTTCTCTCTTTTTGTTCTTTCTTTTACTTATTTTAATTATGTTAATTATTTTCTTTTAATTCACCCAATTAATTTTAATAATATAAAAATACAAAAATCAGAAAGTCAAAAATAAAATATTTTCATTATTTAATTCACTAAATGTTTTATTTTGTAAATAAACCTAATAATCAATTTAGTTTTTATTTTAAGTTTTTAACTTTAATGATTTTTCTTAGATAATTAAAAAAATATAAAAAAACAAGTCTTTTAGCATTTTTTATTCTTTTTCTTAATAAATAATCTTTTTTTTCTTATCACTATTAATTATTAATTATTTTTGTAAATAACTTATAATTAAATAACTAGTAAATTAGGTCAAACTCGAATTTATTTCTTTAATAATTAAAAATGTTTAGAATTAGGGTTTTAATTCCAATTAATTCTCTTCAATTTCATAAATCCAAAAACATAAAAAATAAGTTCTTTTCCTCATTTAATAATTAAATCAATTTTCAATTCCAATTTAATTCCTTTAAAGGGTCCAACGCCCTCGCACTTTCGAATATAATTTCTCTTCGCGCATTTATTTTTATTTCTTTTATGAATGTAATGTATTTGCCCCAAAGCCTTGTAATAGATAATTAGGATATTTACTTTCCGCATTTTATTTATTCAAATCGGGTCTTGGTTTAATTTGGCGATGTAGACCCGCGCCTTGTAATAGCGTAGGACCTTTATTTTCCGCATTTTAATTCTCGCACCTTTTAACTGTTAATAATCACATGAAAGAATGAATGCCCAAATAAAATCGAAGTGTAGCTCACTAAATGCATGACAAGACAAATAATAACTGAAAATGACACACAAATCACACACCACTCCTAGGGTACGCCTCACTGTTGCCTTGCCCCTCGAAACGTGGTCGTCGAGTACAGGACGTCTTAGTAAGTCCTTATGTCCATGAACATGGCATAAGGGTAGCTTCTAAGGTGTCCTACCGTTGCTCTGGTGATCACACTGTTGCCTTGCCCCTCGAAACGTGGTCGTCGAGTACAGGACGTCTTAGTAAGTCCTTATGTTCCATTGATCTGGTTGCCTCAAAACAAGTTGCCTCGAAACGGTTGCCTCGGAATAAAAAGATCAATGGCATAAGGGTAGCTTCTAAGGTATCTTACTATTTCCCGGTGACCACACTGTCCCTAACCCTCGAATTGACCCGAACACCTCCAACGGTGGTGCTACCTACCTCTCAATGGTGGGATGGCGCTACCTTAAGGACATTTACACAGCATAATTCCTTAGGGTAGGTAGATGACTCGTAGATACTTGCTCTAATTCAAAACAAATCAAAAACTTCTTTTCACACCAACACTTTGCAAAAAGCTTTCAAAAACAACTTTTCAAACACTCTTGAGGACTGATACAAGAGTCGACCTGAAACTTTCAAAGAAACTTTTTCAAAACCCACTCACTTTGAAAAGCAAACAAACATTTTGAAAACACAATGAGCAAGTATCTAAGAGCCCATGGATAACCATGGATAGAAAGGGTGCTAACACCTTTCCTTTCTATAATCTACCTCCCGAACCGAGAGCAATCTCTATAAGGAATTTTTCTGTGCTTTTGTCCTTTCCATTTGGAGAAAATAAAAGACGGTGGCGACTCTTGCTTACCGCGACATTTCGCGAAACCAGCTTAAAAACAGTCAGTTCCAGATCCACCGATCACAGAACTGGCGACTCTGCTGGGGAAGCTTATAAAGTGAGGTGTACCTTAGGACTAAGATCACTGTGTTTTCAATTGCTTTGATTTGTTTGCTTTAAATTGTGGGACTGTCTTGGGAGTTCTATAGATCCTAACCCGGATCTGGGGATACCTTCTTAGAAAGTAGCAACAAGGCTGTGAGGGAACTGTGCGGGGTATACCGACATGGTTGAAGCAGTCTGCTACGTTGATGTGGCACTTTGGTGTGTACCGGTAACCCTTGAGTTTAATCAAGGAGAGTACGGGGCCTCCGCGTGGTGTCGTGAAGCATCAACAGACCTTAGGAACCTTAATTGAACCATCTTGGCCTCTTTAGGGTAGTGAGATAACTACTTTGGTGTACTCCAAAGTCGGTTGATACTCGATACTACACTCGATTGAGGGTTGTTTTCTTGGGATATTTTGATCGCCAGTCAGTGGCTAAATCGAAACGATGAACAATGAAAGCAATCCAATGATATTGAGATCCTTAGAACCCGGTTACTTCTAATAGGACAGGTTGAGCCCACCAACTTCAAGAGGGTAATACCCAGACCCCATGCTGGCCTGAACTCTAAGGGTTTCCCTTGTGTGACTTGTGTGCCTTCCAACTTGACTACTTGCATGCTTGTTATCTGACATTTGAGTTTCTTACAGGTTTTGTTTATAGTCCTTAATTGGGACTCATAACAGGGTTTACTAAGTTTCTCGCAAGTTTTGTTTACAGTCCTTAAATGGGACTCATAACAGGGTTTACCTACATTACCCCACGCATAGCATAACATCATGACATTATGCCATTGCATGCATCCTACATAAGGACTAATCCATTTCAAGGATCTCAAGGGTCTGTGGTGCAGGTCACGATGGACCAAACTGCCTAGCCAGGGGCAAAGGGGATTTATTTTCCTCTAAGCCAAGGTTGTCAGAGGCTATGACCCACTGGATATGGTGAGCCTTTGACCCTTGAAGAAGGACTCTCAACAACATGCAGTTCCTTCAACCAAGCTACGAAATTCAACTCTAACAATTTTTCTTGTCTACCCCGCGAGATCCTTGAAAACATCGCATGCATATCATACATATCATTTCATTACAGGTACACTTGTTGCAGGTCACTTACCTTCTTCGCTGTTTATTACAGCCGTCATCATGAATCCTGAATCATCCGATGGACAAGCTATCAAGGCCCTCCAGACCCACAATTCCCAGTTCCAGGAGTTGATTATGAGCCTAGCCCAGGGTCAAAAGGAATTGAAGACTCTGATTCAGAAGAAGAAGAGGACTGTTTTGTTCAACCCTAGACGCAGATCTGGGAACACACTGCAGAATGAAGCTGAGAGGACTACTCCATCTGTGGGGGAAGGCAGTCACCAAGGGAGAGAGGTTCCTAGCCCTATGGTCTCCGACACCGAGACAGACTTCAATGATGAACAATACCCCCCTGTTGAGGACCGGTACAAGCAACTAGAGGATCGTCTGAATGCCATGGAAATTCAACAAGTGCCTGGGTTGGATTTCGGGGACCTGGGTCTATCTTCTGGTGTGGTGATCCCACACAAATTCAAGGTTCCTTCTTTTGCTAAGTATGATGGGGCATCCTGTCCCAGGCTGCATCTCAGATCTTATGTGCGGAAGATTCAACCATACACTGTGGACAAGAACTTGTGGATCCACTTCTTCCAGGAGAGTCTTTCAGGGACTCACCTCGAATGGTTCTATCAGCTAGATGGGACCAAGGTTCGTAACTGGGAGGAGTTGGCTACTGCTTTTTACAAGCAGTATCAGTATAATACCGACCTCGCTCCTACACGTACCCAACTCCAGGGTATGTCGTTAGGATCGGGAGAAGGTTTCAAAGAATATGCGCAGAGATGGAGGGACCTTGCTGGGAGGGTACAACCACCTTTGACCGACCGGGAACTTGTTGATATGTTCTTAGGGACCCTATCCGGGCCGTTCTTCAATTATCTCATTGGTAATTCATCTGCAGGGTTTACCGACCTCATTCTGACTGGGGAAAGAATCGAAGCTGGTGTCAAGAGTGGGAAGATTCAGGAGGCCACACCTTCGGATACTCACCAAAAGCCTTACATGGGCAAGAAAGAGTCTAATGCTGCATACGGTCAAAAGAGTCGTCGTGACCAACAGGCAGGGGCAGTCATGATCTCTGGTTCTGCACCACGCTGCCAACCACAAAAGGGAAATCAGCGAAGGCCGGACGAGCCTAAAAGACAATTCACCAACATCAACATGCCATGGTCACAAGCATTGCAGCACATGTTGAAAATGAACCTGGTTGCGGTGATCAACCCTCCTGCAAATCCCAAGACCTCCTCTCCAAACTACAATCCAGAAGCGAGGTGTGCTTATCATTCTGATAGCCCGGGGCACGATACTGAGGACTGTTGGACGCTGAAGTATAAATCCAGAATATGATCGACGCTAAGGAGATCGAGTTCGAGCCTGCTGAGACTCCCGTTGTGACCACTGCTCCTTTGCCAAAACATGGCTAGGATTGAGAGATTTTTGTTCATTTGAATTCAAGTTGTATTTTTCTTTTCTTGTTCAAACAAACAATTATCATGTTAAACTCTTTTATTTCATGAATGCATTACACATGTCTGTCTTGAATTAATTATGTTTACTGTACTTAAAACTGCTTTCATATTTTTGTGATGATCAACTCTTGACTGAAAATTCTAAGCCTCTTGAGGGAGGATGACGAAAACGATACCATGATCTTTACAGTATGCTTTTGAACAGACCCCGCTGATGAGGTACAGGCATTGTTTCAATCCCTAAACACTGGAGTAATAAGGAAGATAATCCCTTGTCGACCCCTTTGAGCCAAAGAAGTAGGAGTTTTTCTTTTCGAAAATTAAAACCCTTAATCATAACCTGGGGCAGGGTAGTTCTCTCAGCTGATCCAAGTGCACAATGAATGGCATCAAAAGAAGTCCTTCTGAAACAAAAGACAGTGATGGTTCTAAATAACCATAAAGATAGGAAGTCATTATATCTCAAAAATAAAAAACCAATAAGTCAAAACCTATGAAGGAGACTTACAAAACTGGGGCATCCCGCTGACTGTAATCACAAAAGAAACAGTTCAGGCAAAATTTAGGGATAGCAAAATCAAAAAGAAAGATGTCGCACAAACCCTCAACAAAAACAAAAAAAAGACTACCTATTCAGAATGAATCATCAATATCTGAATCATCATTGGAACATCAAGGCAAAGACTCAAACAAAGTCTAGCGCACGATCGGCTGAGTTTAGGATTGAAGAACATCACGAAGAGCGGGTGGGTACAAATAATTTGAGCCTTTATCCTTTTTTTCTTGAACCATGAACCAGGCCACGTTATAACCCTTAAAAGTCCTAGCTGAAGCATGGGTTAGTTCGAAAGCATAATGTTACAAAAAGTATCCTGACTCCTTAAGGCTTGCGGTAAAATAACGAGTTGACATCACATTTTACAAAATTTGCTGTTTTTACTGAAAAAATGCATTTTTCAAAAAAAACTTCAAGACAGACATAAGCCTTTGCATTCTTAAAATAACCTTGTTTGCATATGACTATTTGTTTGAACAGCAGAGAAATTCGCACGACGAACATCTAATGAACAAAAGTCCTCTCAACAAAGAGATCACCTCAAGTGGAAGAAACACTTCCAATCAAGGGGCATGGCATGATCAGTGTCTATCATCTGGGGCAGTCCAGTCAAGATTCGAGGAATCTCTCAAGGCCAACTAGCTTGGGGAAAACCTCCTCCCGAGTCACTGGTGGCATTCCAGCAACGAATCTTGCACGATCGGACATCTTCTGGTAGCAGGGCAACACAACACTATCAACAGGGGCACCCCCCTACACCCTGAGAGCGTGGACATAATCGAAAAAGAATACTACGCGTAATCAAAGACCCGCTAGGTTGACACACCTAGGTAAAAATAAGGGCTTCCCGGCGAACCAAAAGGGTTCGGGCAAAATAAGGGATGAAAAAGAAAAATTTGTACACCCGGCAAGTCGAAAACCTGAAAAGGCGGCTTGGGCAAAAATGGGTATCCCGGTGGACTGAAAACCCGAAAGGGCGGTCCAGGCAAAAGTTAGGGATCAAAGCGTACGACTATGTCTCGACATCTCGTCACTTGCCTACCAAAAGGAAGATTTGTCAATCGGCAGTCATCCAGCACCTCCACAAGATATCTTTTCCCCTCACCTCAGAAACAGGGGCAATAATGAGTCGTCCAGGCGATCCAGTTGCTCTGTCAACCAAAGTACCAAGGAAAGGTTAATACAAAGATGATTACCATCTACCTTTACAAATTCCAGATCAAGGGTTAACATCCGAAACCAAACAGGACAATCATCCACTTGATCATCATCAGGCAACCCTACACCGGTTCCTTCTCAACTTTCAGACAAAGTCTTACACGGACTCATCCACAAGTAACCCTACACCGGTTCCTTTTCTTTCAGAAAAAGTCTTACACGAACTTATCATCAAAGTAACCCTACACCGGTTCCTTCTCAACTTTCAGACAAAGTCTTACACGGACTCATCCACAAGTAACCCTACACCGGTTCCTTTTCTTTCAAAAAAGTCTTACACGGACTTATCATCAAAGTAAACCTACATCGGTTCCTTCTCAATTTTCAGACGAAGTCTCACACGGACTCATCTTAAGATAACCTTACCCCGGTTCATCACGAAGTCTAACACGGACTCACCCTCCACAAGTAACCTTACCCCGGTTTCCTCCAGAAGTCTTACACGGACTTACCTCAAAGATAACCTTACCCCGGTTCATCCGGAAGTCTTACACGGACTTACCTCAAAGATAACCTTACCCCGGTTCATCAAGAAGTTTTATACGGACTTATCCTGAAATAACCCTACACAGGTTATCTCTTTCCAGATGTAGTTTTACACGGACTCGTCATCAGTAAACCCTACACAGGTTTCCTTCTCAAAACTCCAGATGTAGTTTTACACGGACTCGTCACCCAGAAACCCTACACAGGTTCTCTATTTTTAAGGATGCAGTTTTACACGGACTCGTCATCAGTAAACCCTACACAGGTTTCCTTCTCAGCTCTAGATACAGTCTTATACGGACTCATTGTCAGTAAACCCTACACAGGTTTCCTCCCTCCAAAGATGCAGTTTTACACGAACTCGCCATCAAGAAACCCTACACAGGTCCTCTCTTTCCAAAGATGAAGTTTTACACGAACTCGTCATCAAGAAACCCTACACAGGTTTCCTTCAACTCCAAATGCAGCTTCACGCGAGCCCAACCTCAAAGTAACCCTACATAGGTTCCCTCTTTCAACTTACAAAAAATACATCTCAAAAATTTCCCCAGTAGATTCTGGAAGCTTCTTCCCCGCAGAGCACGAACGCGTCTCCCGGCTTTCTTCAAAGGTTATTTCCCTACCAGGATATAACTGGGTTATCCTCAGCCAAAAGCCACGGAAAGATTGTCCTCGGCGAAGTCTCCCCATCCCCAGCGGAGTTCATCACACTGCCAACATAACAATGGTATCCCCAACGAAGTTACCATCAACATCCGAGCAAAGTACCTCTCTCCCCACAGAGTATTGTTCCCTAGCAAGATCGTCAGAGTGATTTTCTCCCCGCAGAGTAATCCATTCGCCAAGTTTATCCCCCAACGGAGTTATCTTCTCCTACCGGTATTCTTGCAACCATTATCCCCAGCGGAAACAAGAAGCTCTTTTCTTCCACATCAGCCCAGGATTCAACTTCCCGGCATCCGTCAAGGATTTATTTTCCTAAGACGAAAACATACATTCATAAACAACACATCTTCATACATTATAGCATGCATATACGCATCATGAACATACAATCCCATTCATTCTGAGAACACCTCGCATGTCATACATCATGACATCACATACAACTAACGTTTTGTCTTTTCAGGACAAAAGTTAATACAAAGATAATTGCTATCAACTGTCGTGATTCCAGATCCGATTCCTGAATCTTGCCAGGGAGTATCTGTTGACGACTATAGTACCAGACTCGATTCCTGCATCTTGACAGGGCACGTCTACATAAAGAGTTTGAAAGTCAACTCCTGTAACAGACCAGGTAATTTTCTTTCTTTCTCAGGTACGCAAGTTCTCGCTAAGGAATCTCTTACGCGATCAACACCTCCAGATGGCATCTTTAAGCCCATCCTCCTATCCACCATATCTCCAAATGGGATCTGTAAGCCCATTCCCACTATCACACTGTTGATACTCAACTATGTGAGTGCAAATTTCTGGGCACTCTAGTGTTCAATCATCTTCCACCTTCGGATTACGAAAGGCACGTCACGCCAATCTACATCCTCAGGTATAAGAAGATTGAACAGGGGCAACTGTTGTACCCCAAAATTTGCCCTCCCATAATCTTCAAAGTTTTGAGAAGAATCATCCACAATTGGTTCAAAATCTCCCCAAGGGTTGCACAGTCCAAGGGCCTCCTAACAGTCAAAAACTAGGGTTTTGGTTCTGACAAAGAAATTGAAGTTTTCAAGGGTCCAATCAAGTCCCACATGCCTACAAACATGGTCAATCATCCTCATGTCAAGTTTCAAGGCTCACAAGGTCAAGTTGCACAGTCAAAAACCCTAATTGCTCAACAGTCAACTGTAGGGGCAAAATGGTCATTTGGCAGTCAAAAGTCAAATTTTTGGTCAACATCTTATTTCGAAGCCACAAACATCATTTGATCAATGCTTGATCATGATTCCTCAAAGCATGGCTCAAAAAGTCTCAAGATGCAAAAGTTTCTATTTTTGGACAGCTGAAAAGTCAATTGTAACTTGACTAAGGCATAACTTTTGCATGGTTCATCAGAAAAATCCCATCCAATGCTCATCTTGAAGGGGAGGACATTTCCTACAACTCATTTTCACATTCCAAGTCCAAGAAATACTCTCACAAAAAGTTATCAATTTCAACATTATAGGTCATTTTCAAAAGTTAACAAAAAGGGACTTTAAGTCAAAGACCATAACTTGAGATTGGTAAATCAAAATGACATGGGACCAAAGACATTAGTTAGAGGACTTCAAGACCTTTCCAAAATGTCCAAGAACATGTTCATAGCTTCAAAATTGAGCAAGATATGCATTGGAGAAGTTGGGAAATTTTTGTGAAATGGCCAAAGGCAATTATCCTTGAAAATTCATTTTTGACAAAAGGGGCCCACTTTTTCCACTTGAATCAGCTTGGCCATGCTTCCCACGTGTCCCACAAATTATTTCAAAATTTAAAATTAATTTTTTCATTTTTATTTAATTTTATTGGATTTAATGCATTTTAAATCTTTTAAAATCAAATAAAAATTAAAAAGGTTAATTAAAGGGAATATTGTGTATTGAATAACTTTGAACCACCATTATGCACATCCCAAATTTGTACCAAGGCCTAATCAAGCAAGAATTCAAATTTTGGTGCAAAGATGGAAAGTTTGTTAATGGAGGTTATGGCAAAATCTCAAACATAAGTGCAAGGGTTAAAGGTGCATTATATTGTTTTGATTCTCATTCAAGGATACATATACAAGCTTTCCAAATACATTACAAAGGGGGAGAGACACCAAAAACGAAAAAAGAAGATTCAAAAAAATTGGAAGAAAAGTGAAAACTGTTTCCAACCTTCCAGTGCAATTCAAGCATCTCTCAAACGACCAAACCAATTCCAAAAAATTCAAAAGAAATTTGATCACAAATCTACATTCTAATACATCTTTTTCCGATTTCTAAATTTTTGATTTACCCTTTTTCACCAATTTTTTCCAATAGTCTTGTACATAGAAAAGGCTGAATTTTCACCACAGTTTCTATTCACTGTATAATTCTCATTCATTACACATATCCCTTCAATCTAACCTTCAAACCTTGACATATGCAACTTGTATCTTTTCTTGAAAATCATTACCCTTTTAATAACACATTACATAGATTCATTTAACAATTTGTACGAAGTTTTTTTTTTCCAGGAAATATGGAAGACAGGAGCAAATCAGATCCGCCGCAAAATTCAAAAATTCACAAGAATTGCTGTTTCATTTTGCAGAAAGAATAGGAAAGAAGAAAAAAAAACTCCTCGAGAGACCGAGTCACTCACAGCAGCACCGCGACCATACAACAACCTTCTCAACAGCCACCGACAACCTCTCCATCGATGCTGAGAATTGGACACCCTCTGAATGCACCCTCACAATTCCAGATATACCTCCAGTTTGAGTCAACCACCCCCCCATGTTTGCATTTTTCTCTCTTTTTGTTCTTTCTTTTACTTATTTTAATTATGTTAATTATTTTCTTTTAATTCACCCAATTAATTTTAATAATATAAAAATACAAAAATCAGAAAGTCAAAAATAAAATATTTTCATTATTTAATTCACTAAATGTTTTATTTTGTAAATAAACCTAATAATCAATTTAGTTTTTATTTTAAGTTTTTAACTTTAATGATTTTTCTTAGATAATTAAAAAAATATAAAAAAACAAGTCTTTTAGCATTTTTTATTCTTTTTCTTAATAAATAATCTTTTTTTTCTTATCACTATTAATCATTAATTATTTTTGTAAATAACTTATAATTAAATAACTAGTAAATTAGGTCAAACTCGAATTTATTTCTTTAATAATTAAAAATGTTTAGAATTAGGGTTTTAATTCCAATTAATTCTCTTCAATTTCATAAATCCAAAAACATAAAAAATAAGTTCTTTTCCTCATTTAATAATTAAATCAATTTTCAATTCCAATTTAATTCCTTTAAAGGGTCCAACGCCCTCGCACTTTCGAATATAATTTCTCTTCGCGCATTTATTTTTATTTCTTTTATGAATGTAATGTATTTGCCCCAAAGCCTTGTAATAGATAATTAGGATATTTACTTTCCGCATTTTATTTATTCAAATCGGGTCTTGGTTTAATTTGGCGATGTAGACCCGCGCCTTGTAATAGCGTAGGACCTTTATTTTCCGCATTTTAATTCTCGCACCTTTTAACTGTTAATAATCACATGAAAGAATGAATGCCCAAATAAAATCGAAGCGTAGCTCACTAAATGCATGACAAGACAAATAATAACTGAAAATGACACACAAATCACACACCACTCCTAGGGTACGCCTCACTGTTGCCTTGCCCCTCGAAACGTGGTCGTCGAGTACAGGACGTCTTAGTAAGTCCTTATGTCCATGAACATGGCATAAGGGTAGCTTCTAAGGTGTCCTACCGTTGCTCTGGTGATCACACTGTTGCCTTGCCCCTCGAAACGTGGTCGTCGAGTACAGGACGTCTTAGTAAGTCCTTATGTTCCATTGATCTGGTTGCCTCAAAACAAGTTGCCTCGAAACGGTTGCCTCGGAATAAAAAGATCAATGGCATAAGGGTAGCTTCTAAGGTATCTTACTATTTCCCGGTGACCACACTGTCCCTAACCCTCGAATTGACCCGAACACCTCCAACGGTGGTGCTACCTACCTCTCAATGGTGGGATGGCGCTACCTTAAGGACATTTACACAGCATAATTCCTTAGGGTAGGTAGATGACTCGTAGATACTTGCTCTAATTCAAAACAAATCAAAAACTTCTTTTCACACCAACACTTTGCAAAAAGCTTTCAAAAACAACTTTTCAAACACTCTTGAGGACTGATACAAGAGTCGACCTGAAACTTTTTCAAAACCCACTCACTTTGAAAAGCAAACAAACATTTTGAAAACACAATGAGCAAGTATCTAAGAGCCCATGGATAACCATGGATAGAAAGGGTGCTAACACCTTCCCTTTCTATAATCTACCTCCCGAACCGAGAGCAATCTCTATAAGGAATTTTTCTGTGTTTTTGTCCTTTCCATTTGGAGAAAATAAAAGACGGTGGCGACTCTTGCTTACCGCGACATTTCGCGAAACCAGCTTAAAAACAGTCAGTTCCAGATCCACCGATCACATTCTTCATCCGATTCGGAAAGCGACGAATGTGCAAATCTAGCATTAATGGCTTCACATCACTCCGACGATGAAGAAGAGGTTAGTAATGAATTTAATCTTTTTGATGATGATGTTCAAGATGCTATTGATGAACTCTTGAAAGAATGCAAAAGTTTATACAAAAAGGTGTCAAATCAAGAAAAAGAACTCCTAAGTTGTTTAGAAAAAATTGACACCATGACTAAAGATTTTGAACTTCAAAAACAGAATTTTATTAAAGAAAAAGAAAACTTTGCATGCTCCAAGTGTGAATCAAATGTCTTTCAAATTGTTCAATTGAAAAGAGTCATTGAACGATATGAAAAAGGACAAATAGGATTGGAAGGATTACTAAGCCAACAACGTTATCCAAATGATAAAAGGGGTCTTGGTTATGTGAATTCTAAGAAACCAAGTAACAATCCCACTGTTTTTGTAAAGGCTAGTAATAGTTCCAAACCCAAGAAAGTAGAAAAGAAGCAAGTTGTTCATAATCATCAAAAGAAAAAGACTAATGTATCGAAAAAGAAAACATTTCCTAAGAAGAAATCTTATCCTTCTAGATATAGAAGTAACTTTGAACCTACCTGTTTTTATTGTGGTATTGAAGGCCATACACCTAATGCTTGCTATGTTAGAAACTTTAGTATAGCAAGTGGGAATTATGTGTGGGTGAAAAAGGGAACTAACTATGAAGGACCCAAGGCAACTTGGGTACCTAACAAAGAATAATTTGTTTGTGTAGGTATGCTTGAAATCCACACCAAATGTTTGGTATCTTGATAGTGGATGTTCAAAGCATATGACAGGAGATGTACACCAATTTTCATATCTAGTACATAAAGCCAAAGGGTATGTCACCTATGGAGACAACACCAAAGGAAAGATTCTTGGAGTTGGAATAGTTGGCACACCTCCATCCATTCAAATTGAGGATGTTCTCTATGTTGAAGGATTAAAGCACAATCTTCTTAGCATAAGTCAACTTTGCGATAGAGGGTTCAAGATCAAATTCAACAAAGATGAATGTCTCATTATGGATGAGGCAACCAATGAGGTAAAACTCAAAGGTATAAGAACTAACAATATTTTTATGATTACTTTAGATGATTTGTCTCTGAAGGTACAATGTCTTATGGTAAACAACAATGATGCTTGGTTATGGCACAAGAGGATCGCTCACATTCACATGGAGCACTTGAACAAATTGGTTAAGCATGACTTAGTTATTGGTCTACCAAAGATGAGGTTCATCAAAGACAAATTATGTAATGCATGCCAAAAGGGAAAACAGACCAAAACAACTTTCAAATCTAAGAATGTGGTGTCTACTACAAGGCCACTACAATTGTTACACATGGATCTCTTTGGTCCATCAAGAACAAAAAGCTTCGAAAAGAACTTGGTATTTTGGATGAAGGTGATATCTAATGTTTCTCTTAAGATGCACGTCTTAATTTTTTATATGTATTTATTTCACTCTTTTTACCCATCCTTTTTGATGTTAACAAAGAGGGAGAAGAATATGCATATGTGTTGTTTTGTTTCAAAGAAATTGCAGGCCCAAATAAATATCAAACTCACTCCAAAATTCAAAGAATCATGGACTTAGGGGGAGCATACAATTTAGGGGGAGCCTTGCATTTGCTCAACATGTTTGCTATACAAAACAACATAAACATTTCAAGAAATCGTTTTCAAGACTTGGTTGTCATCATCAAAAAGGGGGAGAATGTAATTGCAAGCTTCTCAAGTCATATTTAAAGCATGTGTTTTGATGAAGACAACATGGACATCAACATTCAAAGGATGTGCAAAAAGCTTATCAACATCAAATAAAAGTCTTGAAGATTATTGAAGAATTATTGAAGAATCATCAAATGTCAAATGGTATAAATAATTCTTAAAATCTTGAATATAGATGTTCACAATATGCATTCATCAACATATACATATTCCATAACTTTAACATCAAGGAAAAATTTGTTTGAAATATCTTTCAAAAAGTATTTTTGAAAATAACCCTTTAGGAACCGGTTCCTCCCTAACAGGGAACCGGGTTCCAGAATTTCTCAAAAAACATGTCCCTGGTTTTTGTACCAGGAACCGGGTTGTACCAATAGGGGAACCGGTTCCTGCGTGATATTTTTTGAATTCCAACTTATAACATTCACTAAGAACCGGGTTCTGTCAGTGTCGGAACCGGTTCCTAGCGAACCAGTGCAGCTTTTATTTTGTTTTTTAAACATTTTTCAAGTGGTATCTTTTCATGAATGCATTGCAACTTTTCATATGAATTGGCATGAATGAAGAGGTTCTTGTAACTTTATAAAATGCAGATTTTTTCAGTTTTTAAACAAGAACACATATAACATTTTCAAACAACAAAAAAACCTTCTTCATATTAACAATTTTCTCATTCATTCAAATTTGCACATAAACTTTCATGTGTTCATAATTTTGTGAAACTTGCCATATACACTTTCATTATCATTACAAGTTTCATACATACATTGTGAACATTTATATACATTATTGAGAATTATTTTTATCTTGAAGAAGAAGATCAATTGAAGATTGATAAAGCTCTCCATATACTTCAAACTAAATCATTGTATTACTTAAAGAAATTATTCCCTTACTATCCAGGATTGTTGGAAGTAAGTGTTGTGATTTGAAGAGGATTGTTCTTCATTCACATTAGTGTTTGTTTGGTCTTAAAGGTGTTAAGAACCTTTGATCACCCTATAGGTTAGATAGTAAGCATAGGCTGTACAATCATTCTAACTATAGTGAAATCTCTTTCGTGTTGGAAAGGGGACTGGAGTACTCTCGGATTGTGAGGGGAACCAGGATATATCACCATGTTCTTTACTTTTCTGCATTTATCGCTTTCATCACCATAATCAAGAAAAGATAAAGATATAAACAAAACCTTCAAACACTTAACCAAAAAATTACTACCAAGCATTCTCATAAAACCGAATAAATTTTTATAAGACCTAATTCACCCCCCCTCTTAGGAACTCTGAGACTTACACGAATTATAAAAGAGCTTCTTTATGAAAGGGTGCCAGAAGTTGGAAACGGTCCAGGTAATTGGGTTATTTCGAAAGCAACGAAGAAACAAGATGCTTTGATTGGTACAGATTTTGCAAGATGCTTCGATTGGTACAGATTTCGAATTTCAAATAAAGAGCGCCATTCTAGAAGACGCGTGGAAGTCAGCAAGCATAGGAAGCCTGCATGCTTTGAACGTGGCGTGATTTTAGAATAGGGCCGTTAGGGTCAAGGCACTATAAATAGGTGTTCTTATGTTAGATTAAATATGTTCACTTTTATGTACTAAAAGATCTCAAAATACTCAAACTTCCGTGAATTAAGGAAAACGAGTCAGAAGATACAATGTACGTGTTGAACATCATTACTTTTTTACAATTTCAATACAAGTCTTGTTATGTTCAGTTCGCCATTACAATATTTCGTTAGAAACATTACAGCACTTCGTTACCTTTAAATCCTTCGATTTCCTTGCATTTCTTTGTTTTACTTGCCTTTAAACACAGTCAATTCGAAGCCTTTTACTTTTACTTTATCCTTTTATTCAAACACTTATCTTTACATTCAAGCCCAAGTCTAATTCGAAGCCTTTCCTGCCTATATTCATTTAGTTTATTCCTATAAACCATTTTAGAAATCTTTCCTAAGAGTCTCGTATTCGAACTCAACATATAATATAAGTCTATCAATATAATAGATATGAACATGGAAATAAGTTATGACACATGTGTTCTAGGATCAATCTAGTCGATCCTGCAAGTAACCAATAATAATTAGTAAATTGGAAGACTAGCAGTTGTTTACTAGAAATCACTGTAAACATTCACACACCTGCACCCCTAGGGTAATCCCACTTGTTGCCTCGGAAAATAGTCACGTCCCTTGAATATAGGCGTTTAGCAAAGACCCTCGATAAAAGATCGTAGTCCCTCGATGTTGCCTTCGGTAAACGATCTAGTCCCTAAACGACATTGCTAAAATGTCCCATAGGTTGCCTTCTATGACTGTACAAACTTCCCAAGCTTGTCCCTTCATATCCAACGATGGAGATTCTTACCAAATCAATGGTAAGATAGCAACATCTAAAGGAGGAGGAAAAGAATGTTAGACCTTTTGAGTAGGTAGGATGCTCGTAGTTACTCGCTTGCTCACAACAAGAACATTTTTTCACACCAACACTTTCCTTTGAAACATTTTCAAAAAACAAATCTCTTTGTACGCATTCTTATAGAGACGAGAATCATTACAAAGACACTTTTCAAAATCAATTTCAAAAACACATTCCACAAATACCTCTTTGGAATATTTTCAAAAACCAACACTTTGTACGCATTCTTATAGAAAAGAGAATCATTACAAAGACGTTTTCAAAATACTTTCAAACCCACACCACAAGCACGTTTCCAAATAAAAGCAAGTGATCTAGCAAGAAACTAAGAGCCCGTAGATAACTACAGATGAAAAGGGTGCCAACACCTTCCCTTTTCATAACCTACCCCCCAAACTCAAGAAATAATCTCTAACGGTCTTTCCTGTTCTTTTCAGCCTTTCCTTATCGTATAAAAGAAAAGTCGGTGGCGACTCTTGCTATCCGCAACAATTGTGATCAAACACAAAACACTCAAGTCAGTTCTCCGACCGTATTACAGTGGGGTTCTGACTCTATAATTGGGCATATGATACATGTTACGTAGGAATTGGGTTGTGCGAAATTGTTGTTGTGTGTGATTGTTGTATGGATAAATTGTTGTTTGGCATCTGTGATAATTATGCTAACGTTGCAGTGATTCAATTGATGAATAGAATGTTGGAAATTTGCATATATTGATGTAAGTAGAGTTGTCGTGTTGGTCTGAGATCATGGGAAGAAGAGGAGTTACTAATTGCAGTAAAGTTTGGATGTAGTTGCAGAACAACAACTGGAATTATGAACATGTGCCGAGCGGCACATGTGTGTTGATGAAGGGTGCCGACCGGCACCATGTTCTGTATCGAGGGGCACGGTTTGCATGCCGAGGGGCATGAATCCCATAAACAATATTTCTTTTAATTGTTTCTGGGACTGTATTACGTTTCTGTTACTTAGTAGTTTGTTACAGAAAAAGGTGTAGCAGGGTTAGAAAATGATGAATAACATTAGACGTTATTTATTAACAATAGAAGTGATAAATTGATGAATTAGTATAAGTATAATAGGTAATATTAATGATTAGTAGAGTTAGTAAATGTTAGCATAAAATTAGTAATTAGTAGACAGTGTAATGAAAATCTCTGGTAGCAGTGAATTATGAAAGTAATAGCAGTAGATATTTAGCAAGGATAATTATTAAATTGCATAATTAATAACTGCTATAGTTTTAGTTGCAGAGCTTGTAGTAAATAACAGAAAAATTAGTAACTAAAATATCGTAGCAGTAGAGATAATTTAAGTAGCAGGTAAATAATAGTTTCACTAATTTAGTCAAAAACTAGTAATGAGGCTTAGCAGCAGAATAATTTAGTGGAAGTACTTTAGTAGGAACGTGTTAATAACATTACTGGCATGTGTAAGTTGTTATGTTGTTGTTACTAATTATTGAAGTTGCGGGTGATGAGTTATGTTGTATTGCATCTATAATTGGCAATTATTAAGTTGTAGGCTTATGGCCAATGTTGAATTAAGTTGAATTATTAAGTTGTACGCTTATGGCCAATGTTGAATTAAGTTAAATTATTAAGTTGTGGGCCTATAGCCAGTGTTGAATTATTATTAAGTTGTTGTTGAATTGTTGTTAAGTTGTAGTTGGATTATTGTTATTGTATTGTTGTTGAATGGTTGATGTTGTTGTTGTTGTCGCATGCATAGCATACAAGTTGGCTTGGATTGGCAAAAAGTTGAAGTTGAAGGCTTATGCCTTGTTGATTCCTCTATTAATTGGCAATTTTTAAGTTGGGAGTTCTGCTCCATTTCTAAGTTGGGAGTTATGCTCCGTTTTTAAGTTGGGAGTTCTGCTCCATTTCTAAGTTGGGAGTTCTGCTTCATTTTTAAGTTGGGAGTTCTACTTTGTTGGTACCACATGCATGTGCATAGTAACAAGTTTCATTTCACGTTGCATATTGAGTTGTTGTGTTGGTAAATTATTTATTATGTTTTGTTGATGTTTTTGTTGTGATTGACGTTGTTTAAAGTTGTGAAATGGTGATTTGGCATAGACTAATTCTAATGTAATATCATCATACATCTGATTATATTGTTCGATACCTCACCCCTTCTGTTTGAATGTTACCCCGATGTTGGTAACATGCAGGTAATCCAGAGTGAAGGCGGTTTACCTTCAGTAGTTCGAGTCGGTGTCATTGCTCTGATACGTAACACTCGGGGGGATGAACACTTGCTATTTTATTTTTATTAATTCAGTTGATTGAACTTTAAGTTGTTGTTCGTTAAATACTTATTATTTAAAGTTGTTTAGTTGGACAAAGATGTTATGTCCTTTTAAGTTGAATATTATAAATCCGCTGTGTAGTTATGAAAGTTGTTGGATTTAAAGGACTAAATTATGTTGTTCATCCGTGTTTATGTGTTATGTATCTGTTTTACACGCGATTAAATATCGTTGTAATAAGTTTAAATTGTAGCATCCTGATTTGTATGATGGAATTTTATAACTATGATTTTTATAATAATCATCGGGTAGAATTGGGGTGTTACATGTTGGTATCAGAGCAGGTTGGTCCATCTGACCAAGTTGTTGAGTCAGTAGGGTAGTGTGACAGTTGAATATTGTCGTTGTGTTGTTTCTTAGTATGTGACATGTGTGCAACACACTGTCAGTACTTGTTGATTTTCCAATCGATTGTATGCAAGAGTTGGGATGAAGATAAGTGGGGGAGAAGCTTTGCTTCTCGGATATGTTTCTGTTGTAAGATGTTAGTTCAGTATGCTGTTGATGGCGATAATATAAGTATTTTTGAAGTTTTGTTATTTCCCGAATCCGAAGATGACATGGATTCAAGATTTTGTTTGTTAATCAAGTTGGAGCGTCTTGAGGGAGGATGATCAGACATTGTTGATGTTTACTTCTCGAAGGATGAGGAGCAATGTAACGATTGTTGATATACGATTAGAGTGTAAATCCCTGATGTTTTTGAAGGTGATTGTTAAGTAACAAGGATAATTTTTAGAAGATGGAATTTAGAAAGTTGTGATGTTTCAGCGCTACTGGTGGACTGTGAAGTTGTCAGTTTGAGTAGCCCTTGCGTAAGATATCGATGTTTGAATGGTGATAGAGTGACAGATTGTTGTAGACCTTGTCGTGGGATCCTTGTGAGTGATTGTAAAAGTTGTTGAAGTTGTTGGAATGTTTTGAATCGCGAGTCAGAGTCAGAAATGCAAGGAAATGAGTATGATTTCAAGGACGGTAAGTGTTGGTACTGGTAAAAAGAAATTTTGTTCTGATGTTATCGTAAGGTGTGTAATAGTATGTCGTTGCATGACATCGGTGTTCACATTTTCAGATAAATTTGGAAATTCACATCTTGTGTTCCGAGTATCGGATTGGTGTTCCATTTGAACCTATGAGGACATATAAATAGATTCTATCATATGAAAGTGTTTTCAAATATGGTTGATGCATTCCCATATGGAGGAACTCTGAAGTCGTTTACGGAACTAGAGGCTTTTTGGGCATAAATGATTATTATTGCAGTTGTTCGAGACGAGGTCAAGCATAATTTGTTGTTGTCAAATAAGTTAGAAATGAGATGTTCAACATTAAAAAGGATAGTCGTTCATCATTTCAAGTATGGGATGTTGCATGTGAAGAAAGTTTTGTAGAACTAAAGAGAAGATTGACGACTGCTCCGGTATTGGTTTTGCCTAATCCGAGTGAGTCACTTGTAGTGTATTATGAATGCATCTAAGACGGGACTTAGTGGTATGCAAATGCTGAATGGACAAGTTGTTACTTGTGCTTCTAGACAACTCATAGTTCATGAGAGGAAGTATCCTACGCGTGACTTAGATAGCAGCGGTGGTGTTTATGTTGAAGATTTGGAGACATTGTCTTTTTGGTTCTAGATTTTAAGTATTTAACGACCATAAGAGTTTAGTGTATTTATTTGATCAGAAGGAATTGAATATGAGACAACGAAGATGGTTGGAGTTGTTGAAGGACTATGATTTTGGTTTAAATTATCATCCAGGTAAAGCTAATATCGTGGCTGATGTTTTAGGTCGAAAGACTTTACATATGTCGACAATGATGATTAAAGAATTGAAGTTAATTGAACAGTTCAAAGATATGAGCTTAGTTTGCAAAGTCACACCAAAGAGTGTTATGTTAGGGACGTTGAAGATTAAGAATGATTTTCTGGACAATATCAAAGAAGCTCAGAAGTTAGATGTAAAATTAATAGATTCAGTGGTTGGACTCAATCATTCTGAGAACAATGATTTCAAGTTAGATGTGCAGGGTGTGTTGAGATTCTGTAATCGAATTTGTATTTCCGATGATGCGGAGATGAAGAAAGTAATTCTTGAGTTGGAGGATACTTAACCTTCGTGTGAGGCTAAGTGAGTGTAATATGGACCGTGTAATATGTTGAGCGTTGGTGTCTCATCGACATAATCGAATGAGAGGGAAATTGTGGAAGTATTTGTAAACCTCATTGGAAATTATTGGATTATGGTGCTTTAGGTGACTTGAGTACAAGTTCTAAAGGAACACTATTATAGTTTGGTAACGATGGTTTATACTCCATTATAGTTATCGGCTATCTATTGACAAATTGAGGAATTGATCACCCTTAATCTCTTGTTGATAGTAGACGAGATTGTGTTGGATGGTATAGATTTGTCTTACTGTCTTAATGGTGTGTAAAGTGATTGATTTATATCGTGAAAATAGTTGCTCGCCAGTTTGTGTGAATTCATAGAGGAGTGGCTAGGAAAGAATTGAGACGTATTGAACAATTCAGAGTAGCAGGTTTATATGCGAGCTAATATTGCAAAGTGAAAAATTGAGAATATCAAGTGAACAACGATTTTTTATGGTGGATGTTAAAGAAAGTCCGAAACTAGATTGAAACTTGTAAACCATATATTTGCCGGAAATTTTAATAAGGACGGTGACTTAAGATGGATGATCAGAGTTACACAGCTGAAGCGTGATGTGGCGCAGTTGCTTTACGTGTATGACTCATTAGAAGTGAAAGACTAAATATCAGAAGCCTACGGGAATGATATGTCTTGATCTACATGTTTGATTTGGTAGATTGTTGATATAGGGATGATGTGCCAGGGTACTGTGTTTCTCGTAACCATTTGCTGATTTTATAAGGATATTAATGTGGTTGTTGGTTGATGGTGAGTTATGTGTATAATTGTTGAGTTATACTGTTAAGTTGATGTTATAATGATTTTGTTCCCGTTGTCGTGATGTTGTTGTTGGTTACCGTAAAGGATGAATAATACTCCATAATATGACGAAGTTGATTATGTTGGCTATGTTGATGTCACTATAAGGGTGATACAACGATATGAATAGAGTTATTGGTAATTGACATATATATATATATATATATATATATATATATATATATATATATATATATATATATATATATATATATATATATATATATATATATATATATATATATATATATATATATAT
Source organism: Vicia faba (assembly GCA_948472305.1). NCBI lineage: Eukaryota > Viridiplantae > Streptophyta > Magnoliopsida > Fabales > Fabaceae > Vicia > Vicia faba. The sequence goes on from OX451739.1 coordinate 1,211,111,569, forward strand.
ATATATATATATATATATATATATATATATATATATATATATATATATATATATATATATATATATATATATATATATATATATATATATATATATATATATATATATAACATCACATTATCATCTTAATATATATATGTGTTTTGGTGTTGAAGATGTTGTTAAGATGATAATGTGATGTTGTATATCCAAGTATAAGTGTGTTACTACTTTAAAATATTGATATGTCAAGATATTATTAAAGTGGTTGATAAGTTGTTAACGATTATGTCGTGGAGGTGTTGAATGATTAACATGTGTATATTTGATTTAAATCGTATTGAGTTATTGTTATATCGAGAAAGTGGTGGTCGAAGTGTTGCCAGACGCGACTTGGGGATCAGAAAGTGTGATACGAAATTTGCATTAAGAGTGGTAGTATCGAGTAGATTTTCGAAGATGAAAATATTCTAAATGGGGGAGAGTTGTAATGCCTGATAATTTAATTAATTATTTAATTAAATTATTTTTGGATTATTTGTTGAAGTTTTGAGATGTTGAGAATTGTTGATATAAGTTGCTAGATTATTATTAATTAATTAATTAGTTGATTAATAATAATAGTAATATGGAATTAATGGAATATTCGCATGGGCCTATTTTATATGGTGGTATGTAGTACTAAGGGGGTGCGAGTATTAATCCCAATATAAATAATTCTATTATTATTGAGTTTAGTTATAATAATAGAAAATATGTTTTTGTAAAGAAGAAGAGGAATAAGGGTTGGAAGAGAGAAAGAGAACGTGGAAGTTGCAGAGAAGAAGGAAAAGAGGAAAAGCGAGGTTCGATCGGAAAATCATAGAGCGACCTTCAATACAAGGTAAGGGTGGGGTTATAACTCTATAATTGGGTATATGATACATGTTACATAGGAATTGGGTTGTGCGAAATTGTTGTTGTGTATGATTGTTGTATGGATAAATTGTTGTTTGGCATCTGTGATAATTATGCTAACGTTGTAGTGATTCAATTGATGAATCGAATGTTGTAAATTTGCATATATTGATGTGGGTAAAGTTGTTGTGTTGGTCTGAGATCATGGGAAGGAAAGGAGTTACTGATTGCAGGAAAGTTTGGACGTAGTTGCACGACTGCAACTGAAATTATGGACATGTGTCGAGCGACACATGTGTGTTGATGAAGGGTGCCGACCGACACCATGTTCTGTGCCGAGGGGCACGGTTTGCAAGCCGAGGGAAAAGAATCCCGTAACCAGTATTTCTTTTAATTGTTTCTAGAACTGTATTGCATTTCTGTTACTTAGTAGTTTGTTACACAAAAAGGTGTAGCAGGGTCAGAAAATGATGAATAACATTAGAGGTTATTTATTAACAACAGAAGTGATAAATTGACGAATTAGCATAAGTATAGCAGGTAATACTAATGAGTAGTAGAGTTAATAAATATTAACAGAAAATTAGTAATTAGTAGACAGTGTAATGAAAATCGTTGGTAGTAGTGAATTATGAAAGTAATAGCAATAGATATTTAGCAAGGATAATTATTAAATTGCATAATTAATAACTGGTATAGTTTTAGTTGCAAAGTTTGTAGTAAATAACAAAAATATTAGTAAATAAAATATAGTAGCAGTAGAGATAATTTAAGTAGCAGGTAAATAATAGTTTTATTAATTTAGCCGAAAACTAGTAATGAGGCTTAGTAGCAGAATAATTTAGTGGAAGTACTTTAGTAGGAACGTGTTAATAACATTATTGACATGTGTAAGTCGTTGTGTTGTTGTTACTAATTATTGAAGTTGCAGAAGATGAGTTATGTTGTATTGCATCTATAATTGACAATTATTAAATTGTAGGCTTATGACCAATATTGAATTAAGTTGAATTATTAAGTTGTACGCTTATGGAAAATGTTGAATTAAGTTGAATTATTAAGTTGTAGGCCTATAGAAAATGTTGAATTATTATTAAGTTATTGTTGAATTGTTGTTAAGTTGTGGTTGAATTGTTGTTGTTGTGTTGTTGTTGAATGGTTGATATTGTAGTTGTTGTTGTCGCATGCATAACATAACAAGTTGGCCTGAATTGGCAAAAAGTTGAAGTTGAAGACTTATGCCTTGTTGATGCCTCTATTAATTGGAAATTTTTAAGTTGGGAGTTCTGCTCCGTTTTTAAGTTGGGAGTTTTGCTCCGTTTTTAAGTTGGGAGTTGTGCTCCGTTTTTAAGTTGGGAGTTGTGCTCCATTTCTAAATTGGGAGTTCTGCTCCGTTGTTACCACATGCATGTGCATAGTAATAAGTTGCATTTCATGTTGCATATTGAGTTGTTGTGTTGGTAAATTATTTCTTATGTTTCATTGATGTTTTCGTTGTGATTGACGTTGTTTAAAGTTGTGAAATGGTGATTTGACATAGACTAATTCTAATGTAATATTATCATACATCTGACTATATTGTTCGATACCTCACCCCTTCTGTTTGAATGTTACTCCGATGTTAGTAACATGCATGTAATCCTGAGTGAAGGCGATTTACCTTCAGTAGTTCGAGTCGGTGTCATTGCTCTTATACTTAACACTCGAGAGGATGAACGCTTGCTGTTTTATTGTTATTAATTCAGTTGATTGAACTTTAAGTTGTTGTTCGTTAAATACTTATTATTTGAAGTTGTTTAGTTGGACAAATATGTTATGTCCTTTAAAGTTGAATATTATGAATCCGCTGTGCAGTTATGAAAGTTGTTGGTTTTAAAGGACTAAATTATGTTGCTCATCCATGTTTATGTGTTATGTATTTGTTTTACATGCGATTAAATATCGTTGTAATAAGTTGAAATTGTAGCATCCTGATTTGTATGATGGAATTTTATAACTCTAATTTTTATAATAATCGTCAGGTAGAATTGAGGTGTTACACCCTACACCTCAACACCATCCTCATTCTCCCTAGTTATCTCTTCAATAAACTTTGCAATTATATAATTTTTATCATGAATATGACTCTCAACATACTCAGGAATAACTATTTCCTCAGGAAAAAGACTCTCAACATACTCAGGTTGAGACATGTGATGTTGTATATAAACATCAACACTCAAATGGACCCTACAAAGGTCAGCAATGTCTAATGCTCATTTCTCATCATTTAGCATATTCATCCAAAACGTGGGGTTATTATAATAAATGTCTAATCCCCAGGATAACCTACTTTTTTCAATATACCTACCAAGTTAAAGTAACTCCACCTATCCACATCAATTTTTAATTCTTCGCATTTCCACCATCATGCACAATTTGTTCATTGTCTATAAACTCACCGACATGATGAATTTTGAAACACAAGTATTCATCCATTTCTACATATATAGTTTAATATAATTATTTCTTATATTATATAAATATAAACATTTAGGTTATGTCTGGATATCATAAAATGAACGAGCATAGTGAAATGGAGCAGAACGAAACGAAGATATCATTCCATTGTTTGGAAAATTTAGGACAAAAACAATACAAGTTGTTCATTCAGCCCAAACCAGAGGATAACATATATGGGGTACGTGATGAAATGAAATGAAATTCATACTACTCCATTTTCTTCCGCTCCATCCATTTTTAAATTATCAAAACAATAGAATATAATTCTATTTCATCTCATTCCACTCCGCTCCATTCGATTCCATCAATTCAAACAAAACCTTAAAATTTAAACATAAAAATAATAATTTATCCAATTCAAGTAAATTATAATTTAATTTTATAAAAACATTAATTCAATTTTCAATTCTTAATAGTATTTTTTTAGCTCAACTACTAATAATCTCATCTATATATAAAAGGTAAACTTAGTTTTCTTGTAATTTTTTTGAATTGTGAATTTTATTTAAACTATTATATTTATAATATTATTTACAATTTTAATTAAAAAATTAATTAAATCTTATTATAACAGGAATAGCTTCACTACAACAGAAACAATATCAAACACTACAGAAAAAGAACTCATTCTAATCTTATTTATAAAAATTATTTAATTGTAGTATAATTTAATTTTTTGTTATAGTCAACTCTAATAAATGAAATTAAAAGTAATAAGTAAATAAACGATGTTTAGGTTTGGCCCATTAAGTTAACTGAGAATTGAAACGGCCCAAGTTTTCTTTTAAACTTCGCCACACAGATGATCTCGTTCTTCCTCCGGCGCTATTACAAACTTTCCCGATGAGAAACTTCTCGCGACGAAACCCTAGCTTCTAAACGGTACGCCAAAATTCCTAAATCTCGTCATTTCATGTTATTGTTATGAATGATATTAATTGAACCGTGATTTGATTTTGTTATTTTCATTGAAGACCTTTAACACCACTTGAAATTATTGACGAAAATGGCATCGAGATTCTGGACCCAGGTATTCAACCTTTTGCAATTCTCGATTAATTCCAAAGTTCGATTAAATAAATTATTAATAATATTATTGTTATTGTTGTTGTTTATGATTCATAGGCTGGTAGTGATTCTGAAGATGAAGATAGTGATTACGATGAGGAGGTTGAAGAAACAGCAGGTGAATCTGGTCCTGATCCTACTAAAACCAATTACTACCTTCAAGGTAATGCTAGCGACAGCGATGACTCTGATGGCCAAAAGCGTGTTGTTAGATCGGCGAAAGATAAAAGATTCGAAGAAATGGCTTCGACTGTTGATCAGATGAAGAATGCAATGAAGATTAACGATTGGGTGAGTTTGCAAGAGAGTTTTGACAAGATTAACAAACAGCTTGAGAAAGTCATGCGTGTGGCGGAGACTGATAAGGTTCCTAGTCTTTATATTAAGGCTCTTGTTATGTTGGAGGATTTCTTGGCTCAGGCTTTGGCGAATAAGGATGCTAAGAAGAAGATGAGTAGTAGTAATGCGAAAGCTTTGAACTCGATGAAGCAAAAATTGAAGAAGAATAATAAGCAATATGAGGAGCTGATTAATAAGTGTAGGGAGAGTCCGGGGAGTGAGGAGGAAAAGGATGAGGATGAGGAGAGCGAGGAAGAAGATGACAGTGATGGTGATATTATTGAGCCTGAACAGCTTCGGAAGCGGGAACTTAAATCGGATTCGGAAGTTGAGTACGAAGATGGAAAGGAAGATGCCGGTGAAGGAGGTTGGGACCAGAAGCTTAGCAAGAAAGATAGACTTTTGGATAGACAGCTCATGAAAGATCCAAGGGAGGTTACATGGGATATCGTTAACAAGAAGTTTAAGGAGATTGTGGCGGCTAGAGGTAGGAAGGGAACTGGGAGATTTGAACAGGTCGAGCAGCTTAACTTCTTAACAAAAGTGGCTAAAACACCTGCACAGAAGCTTGAGATTCTTTTCAGTGTGGTTTCTGCTCAGTTTGATGTTAATCCAGGCCTCAGTGGCCATATGCCAATAACTGTGTGGAAAAAATGTGTTCAGAATATGCTGCTCATCCTTGATATTCTAGTTCAGTTTCCAAACATAAAGGTTGACGATTCAGTGGAGCCAGATGAAAATGAAACTCAGAAAGGGGCTGACTATGATGGACCAATTAGGGTTTGGGGTAACTTAGTTGCTTTCTTAGAAAAAATAGATACCGAGTTTTTCAAGAGCTTGCAGTGCATAGATCCTCATACAGGTGAGTATGCTGCGAGACTCAAGGATGAGCCCTTGTTTTTGGTTCTTGCTCAAAATGTCCAGGAATATCTTGAAAGTAGTGGGGATTTCAAAGCATCTTCTAAGGTAGCCTTGCGGAGGGTTGAACTCATTTACTACAAACCACAAGAGGTTTATGATGCTATGAGAAAATTGGCTGATCTGACCGAAGATGGAGAGAATGAAGGGGAGGCGAGCGAGGAGTCAAAAGGGTTTGAGGATACAAGAATTCCTACTGCATTTGTTGTCACTCCTGAGCTTGTGGCTCGGAAACCCACCTTCCCGGAGAATAACAGGACTCTAATGGATGTTTTAGTTTCACATATATACAAACATGGCGATGAGCGCACTAAAGCTCGGGCAATGCTTTGTGATATATATCACCACGCTCTTCTTAATGAATTCTCAGTAGCTCGTGATCTGCTGCTTATGAGTCATTTGCAAGAAAATGTTCAGCACATGGACATTTCAACACAGATACTTTTTAACAGGGCTATGTCACAGTTAGGTCTATGTGCTTTTCGGGTTGGATTGATTTCTGAAGCACATGGCTGTCTATCTGAACTTTATTCAGGTGGAAGGGTGAAAGAGTTGCTTGCACAAGGTGTGTCACAAAGTCGTTATCATGAAAAGACTGCAGAACAGGTGCTTAATAGTATTCCTCTTCTTCTGATGCATATTTAAAATTGTGATCATTTTCTTTCATTTGTTTTGGAATTGTGAGAACACATTTTACTCTCTCTGTTATTTCTTCAGGAAAGGTTGGAAAGAAGAAGACAGATGCCGTATCATATGCACATAAATCTTGAGCTCCTGGAAGCAGTGCATCTTATATCTGCTATGCTGCTGGAGGTTCCCAATATGGCAGCTAATGTTCATGATGCAAAGCATAGGGTCATCAGTAAGAATTTCCGCCGCTTGCTAGAGGTCAGTGATAAACAAACATTCACCGGTCCTCCTGAGAGTGTCAGAGATCACATTATGGCTGCCACGAGGGTTCTTATTAAAGGAGACTTCAATAAGGCTTTTGACATTATTACCTCTCTTGATGTATGGAAATTTGTGAAAAATCGAGAAACTGTATTGGAAATGCTCAAGGACAAAATCAAGGAGGAGGCCCTTAGGACATATCTCTTAACCTTCTCTTCATCCTATGAGTCTTTGAGTGTGGATCAAGTCACGGAATTTTTCGACCTCTCTGTCCCTCGCACTCATAGCATTGTGAGCAGGATGATGATCAATGAGGAGCTTCATGCAAGCTGGGACCAGCCAACTGGGTGCATTGTTTTCCAAAATGTTGAGCACTCTAGGCTGCAAGCATTGGCATTCCAGTTGACAGATAAATTATCTATCCTTGCAGAGAGTAATGAGAGAGCCACAGAGGCAAGATTAGGTGGTGGATTAGATCTACCTCCGAGACGGAGGGATGGCCAGGACTATGCTGCTGCTGCTGGCGGTGGTAGTGGGACAGGGTCTTTAGGTGGTAGATGGCAAGACTTGTCCCATTCTCAGCCACGGCAAGGGAGTGGACGTGGAGGATATGGTAATGCCGGTGGAAGGCCATTGGCATATGGTCAAGCGGCTAGGAGTGGAGGCTATTCAAGGGATCGAACGGGTCGTGGAACAGGTGGTGGTTATCAGAGTTCAGGGAGGGCTACTCAAGGGGGTTCAGGACTGAGGGGATCCCTGGGCGATGTATCTACTCGCATGGTTAGCCTTAAGGGACGCGCTTAAAGAAGTTTACTGGAGATGGCATGATACAAGTTTTCTGCATCTTAAATTTTCTCAAGCGTGTCAATTTTGATAAATTGACTATAGTACTAGAAACATTACTGTTTTCATTATTGTCCTGTTTTATTTTCTTTGAAGCATTTCATCTAAAGTTCCAATGAGATATTTGTTGGGGGGTTTTATGTTTCTTTTTATAAGCATTGTTGGTGTTTTATGTTTTTTTTTAATAAGCATTATTAGGGTTTTATGTTTCTTTTTACAAGCATTATTAGGGTTTTATGACATGCGCTTCATTCCATTCTCGAGAGGCTCCTCCCTCAGCTTGGACTTTATATTGATAATGCAAGGGGACTATGCGAGTATATCCTCGTGTTATTAGTTATGAGGGTGTATTAAGTTAAGATTTTAATAATTTTTGAATTTAAAGTTTTGGAGATTTAAAAATTAAAATGATATCAAAAGTTTGTATTAAGATTTGTAATTTTGATTAAAAAAATTATATTATAATTTTTTTTATAGAATCTAAAAAGGATATGGATTTTATATTTCAAATGACTTCGAAAATTTGTAAGCAATATTATTTTAAGGCATTCACTGACACACTATTTTATTAGTTTAAATTCAAAATTTAAAGAATTTTATTTTATAAAAATATATTTATGCCAATCTTTATTATTTTATCAACATAAATCTCAATAATGTATTAAAATATTATCTAATTATTTTCACTTTGATAATTTGCGATAGTCTCAATTTCAATTTTCAAAGTAATATGTAGTTTAATGATCAAATCTTATATTTTAGATACGTTTGTGTCTAAACTTTTCTTATAAAAATATTGTTGAAAAATGATTTTATGTTATTATAAATAAAATAAAAATAATTTTTTGTTTTGTTTTTTGAAACAACAAAAATTAATAATTAGTTATTAGGTTTTGTTGAGCCACTCTTTCATCCAAATTAGAATAATTTTTTAATTGATTTATGGATTTTTGGTTACATTATTTTCAACTTGACTATTTTTTAATCGTGATTTCTAATTCGTCAGTTTCATGTGCAGTATATCGATGATTATCTGGAGTATTATTTTACTATATTACACTATCGCATCATCCTATTATTTAAGCATGCTGATGATAAAAGATCTTCTGTTGATATACCGCTGCTATCATTTTTCTCTCTCGTGGCTTATCAACATTGTCTGCAAATAATATCTTCATTATGGATAATTTTATGGGTTTGATAAATTTAAATAGTGAGATTTATATTTTGGAATCGCATGCAGCACACATAGCTCGCGAGAGACATACAGAGATTTTATTATTTTTTCTATTAATCATATATTATTTGTATTGTCCAAGTTACAGTAGTGGTATTCATTTAATGCTTTTCTAACAAATTTTTTTTATAATATATATATCGACAAATTCTAGAGCAAAATAGAGGAGATGGAATTACATGACAAAATTTTGAAGTAGTCTTAAAGGATGATGTTACTCTCTCATTCAGATATTTATTGGTGTTCCCGATTTCAGAAGGATATCACTATTATTGACATTGTGGGGAATTCCCTAATGTGCCACCTCTTAGTTTCTAGCTCACTTTGAAATTCTTTGTTTGAAATGTGTTTGCAATGTTTTTTTGAAAGTATTTTTAAAAGTGCCTTTGTTTAGGCGAACTTTGTAATGATTCTCATCTCTATAAGAATGCATACAAAGTGTTGACTTTTGAAAATATTTCATTTGAAAGTGTTGGTGTGTTTTGAGAGATGTTTTGAAAATGGTTGTGAGCAAGCGACTACGAACATTTTACCTACTCAAAAATTCTTTGTTCATTTCTTCCTCCTTTAGATATTGCTATCTTACCATTGATTGGTAAGAAGCCCTATCATTGGATGTGAAGGTACGAATATGAGTCGTCGTATAGTCATAGAAAACAACATTGTAGGATACCTTATCAATTTTTGTAAGGGTCTAAGATCGTTTAACAAAGACAACATTTGAAGGTTCATCGAGGGACTACGATTTTGTATTCGATGGTCATTGCTAAAGTATCTCACGTTCGAGGGACATGACTGTTTTTCTCAAGGCAACAAGTGAGGTTAAACCTAGAGGTGCAATTGTGCAAAGTGTTTTTTTCATGCATTTTTGTCTTGAGATTAGGGTTCTCTATTGTTTGATTTTTGTCTTGCCATACACACCCTAATTACTATCAATAATATTGAAAGCGGTAAATTGTAGAAATGTAAATTCTACGCTATTACATCTATTTTTGGGGATGGAGGATACAAATTTACAAATGGGGAATAAAAGCAATTAAAACCTAATTACTATTACAACCATATTGAATAATGAATATCAATAAAAATATAAATAAATATATATATAATGTAAAAAAAAGAAAATTGTTTTAAGAAAACTTTTATGTATTGACACATGCACTTACGCATTGGTACAAAATTTTTTTATGCATTGACACATGCACTTATGCATTGGCTCATATTTGTTTTGTATCGACACATGCACTTATGTATCAATACATATCATTTCTTACTTCTGGAAATTAAAACAAACTCAGTATGAGTCGATACATAAAGGTTCGCGTCGACTCATAACCTGTTTTGCATCGACACATGCACTTATGTATCGATACATATCATTTCTTTGCTTCTGGAAGTCAAAACCAACTCAATATGAGTCGACACATAAAGTTTTGTATCGACTCATTTATGTTATGTGTCTACTCATTCGTGTTTTGTATCGACTCATAACCTATTTTATACTTAATATGTGTCGACTCATAGAGTTATGCATCGACTCATACGACTATTTTTTACTTCCAGCATTTTTCTGCTGCATATATGAGTTAGTTCTCAACACATGGTTAATGGAAATGAAAAGTAAACATATGGTTAGATTCAGGGCAATGATATCTACATTTTATCTTCACAAATGAACCACTAATGATGCTTGTATGAAGAGTTCAAAGTCAAGAAAACTAACCTTGAAATGAAATTTGTGTTTTGTTTAGAGTTGTTGTATTGTCTTGGAGAAGTCAAATGGCTATTTTTGAGTTTGGAGAATGGTGATAGTGATGTTACAGAAGTTTCTCTTGTGTTTGAACAACTTCTATATGATGTATATGAAGTATATGGATGGTTTGTTTAGGGAAAACTTGCAAGGTTTTGGAGACTCAAAGGGTTTGGACTTCAAAGCTCAAAGATGGAGGTTTTTTATGGACAATTCTGGTTTTTAGAGTATAAGAGGGGTTTGAGGATTTTTCAATACACAAGAATTTGGCCTTTAGCTTGCAAATGACCTCTCTATTTATAGAGAAAAAGTTTGGGAAATTGAAGTAATCAAATTTGCAAGATAACAAATTATGGTTCGGTTGGAATGCAAATATCAAGTTATGCCAAGTCTTCCGTGGTCCAAAGATGAAGTACCAAAGTTGCTGATATAGAGGGGCTAATTTCCATGATTTATGGTGGAGTATAATCATAAGTAAGCAAGGTATGTACTCAAGAACATTTTTGTACCAAATGCTTGCTTTTCAAGAATAACAATGGTGCCTTTATGCCATAAATGAAAAGATCTTTTGGACAATGGCTCAAACACTTGGGTAATAGCTCAAGAGTAGGTGTAAGCATTAAATTATGGTGAGATTGGCAAGTAAGAAGGACTACAACACAATATTATGCAGCATAGCATGTAGATTGGATTATGTGTTCTTCACCAAAAATGATTTATAATTCTAGAATGAATATCCAACTTCATGCCTTGGAATCTCCCAGCTCAAGTATGATAAATTCATGCTCTTGGACATTTCGGAAAGCTTAAAACATTGTATACAACGTTCATATTGACCACTTTGGCCAAATCAAATTGGAACTTGATGAAAATTGGCCAAGAAGTTGAGATAAAAACTGACAAAAACCTGATGAAATTTTTTCGAAGTGTTTTATGAAAAATGTCATGACTTTAGGAACTTATAACTCAAAATCCAAGCACTTCTAGGACTTGATCAAAAAAGAAAAGTTATATATATCATCAATATCTACAACTTTCATGTTGAAAGTTTTCTTTAAATCATCTTGCATCTTGGTGAAAGATTTCCATGAAGTTATGAAATTATCATGTATGAAAACACTTAGAAAAATTTCTAAGTCTTGGAAAGTTTGACTTTTCAAATTGACTTTTGACTTTCTTGATTTATTGATGATCAAACTTCATATTTTTTAATGTCTTGATGAAATATGATCTTTGAAATTAAATCTTGACCAAAAAGTCAAAGTTTGACTTTTTGTGCAGCAGTTGACTTTTCATCAGTTGATCAAATTTCAACTATCGATCCATTGATCTTGAGAGATGAATGAAATTAGGTTAAAATTATGTCCTTGAATCCTTGATATTATGTTCCAAACCAATAAGTTATGTATTAAGTAAAAGTCAAGAATCAGTCATTCTTAGTCAAAACTCTAATTTTGACCATTTTGCCCTTTTGATGGTTTAGACATTTTTCTTGAGGAATTATGATCCAAACTTGATCAATTGATGCATATGACTTCCAAATATTGATATTGGTAAAAAATATTGAAGTTTGACTGTAGGTTGACCATATTTGACTTTTTACCCAATACAACTGATTTTTAGTCATCTGAGCAATTGACTGAGTAAACTTGTGTTTCAAGACTTGAAACTTGACATAAATAATCTTGGAGGTCCATTATGATACATGAAACTCATTTGAGGCATTAAAAGTTCAATTGTCCTTGTGAAAATCAAAACCCTAATTTGAGGCATCAGTGTTGGGGAGATGGCTTGATCTAGTCAAAACTTGTGCAAGCTTGAGATTTTGAAGATCTTGTGAGAAATATCTTGAGAAAAGAGAGGGAAAATTTTGGGGTCAACAACTGCCCCTATTCAATCTTCTTAAATCAAAAGAGTTAGACTGGCGTGTCAGCCATTCGTGACTTGTAGGTAGAAGACGATTGAACACTAGAGTGCCCAGAAATTTGCACTCACTGGTGTACGAAGTGATGCTGTTGGTTGATTGTGTTGGGAATAGGCTTAAAGATTCCATCCAAAGTGACTGTTGGTAAGTATAAATCTTGATTGTGACTATTATTTTAACGTATACTGGAAGTAATCTTGTGGTGACTACTACTTCAATAGGTAATAAATGAATCTTGATGACTACTACTTCAACAGGTAATGAAGGAATCTTGACGACTACTAATTCAATAGGTAATGAAGGAATCTTTGACGACGACTACCACTTCAACAGGTAATGAAGGAATCTTTGACGACTACTACTTCAACATGTAATGAAGGAATCTCTGACGACTACTACTTCAACAAGTAATGAAGGAATCTTTGACGACTACTACTTCAACAGGTAATGAAGGAATCTCTGACGACTACTACTTCAACAGGTAATGAATGAATCTGACGACTACTACTTCAACAGGTAACAAAGGAATCCTTTACGACTACTACTTCAACAGATAATGAAGGAATCTCTGACGACTACTACTTCAACAGGTAATGAAGGAATCTTTGACGACTAATACTTCAACAGGTAATGAAGGAATCTTGATGACTACTACTTCAATAGGTAATGAAGGAATCTTTGACGACTACTACTTCAACAGGTAATGAAGGTATCTTTGACGACTACTACTTCAACAAGTAATGAAGGAATCTCCGACGAATACTACTTCAACATGTAATGAAGGAATCTGACGACTACTACTTCAACAGGTAATGAAGGAATCTCTGACGACTACTACTTCAATGGGTAATGAAGGAATCTCTGACGACTACTACTTCAACAGGTAATGAAGGAATCTGACGACTACTACTTCAATAGGTAATGAAGGAATCTTTGACGACTACTACTTTAACAGGTAATGAAGGAATCTCTGACGACTACTACTTCAACATGTAATGAAGGAATCTCATACGACTACTAATTCAATATGTAATGAAGGAATCTTTGACGACTACTACTTCAACAGGTAATGAAGGAATCTCTGACGACTACTACTTCAACATGTAATGAAGAAATCACTGACGACTACTACTTCAACAGGTAATGAAGGAATCTTTGATGACTACTACTTCAACAGGTAAAAGGAGGAATCCAAGATTGATTTTGTCTCGGAGAGATATTCTTAAGAATGACTCCATGGGACAAATCTTCGATGGAAATATTTTTCAGATTTTAGTCTCTGGAGAAATTTGTAGATGGTTGCTGACATGCATCTGTTGATTGATCTTTTCCTAAAAAGGTAAAGAGTTAGTTCTATGCAATGTCATGATGCATGCATTTCGTAATTATGTTCTCAAAATAAATGATATTGTGATATATGTGTTTTGTATGCATATGTCATGATGTGTGAATGTGTAATGTTATTGAAATGTATCTACGTCTGGGAAAATAAATCTCGGACAACTGCTGGGAAGATTTAGGAAGCTTAAATCCAGGACTACTGTTGAAGATGAAGAGTATGTGTATCTTCAACCTTGCTTAGAATGCTTTGCTGGGAATTCTTGTTTGTTTGTTTAAGGAAACTCTACATGGAATGTTGGTTTCTACTTTAGAAGTAAGGTTTAGGAACTTTGGTTGTTCATGGCTCTACTGGGGAATTTTATTCTTATATGCCATGACTGGGGATAAAAGAGATGACTAAACTTTCGACTTGTTTGGGGTTGGATGAAGTTAACCGTTATCTGGTCGGATTCCAGGCTTCGCAACAACTTTCTGGCGATAGTATCAAATCCGCTGGGGAAAAGGAATTGTGTTAGTTGATCTGTAGCATTCTGAGGAATAAACTCAAACTGGGGAGATTGTAATCTGTTGGGGAAATAAACCATGTTGAGGAAATTATTCTGGTGACCTCACTGGGGAAATGAATTCTTTTGGTGTAGAACTTTCGCAAGGTTTCTTTTCCAGCTTTGGAAGTCCAAACTTGGTTGGGGAATGTTAGAATAAATCCGAACTTTGATTGTATCTGAGGATGTATTGAATGAGTATTAGAATGACATTCATATCTGAATCGTATCTGAACTGTATATGCAGGAGAGTCTGGAGTGAATGTCAAAATAAATATGTATTTATATTGTATCTAGAAGATGATAAACTCCTGACAATTTCCATCCATTTGGGAACTGGCGTGATGTGTGCGTTCATTGGGAGAATATCAAACTCCTCTACCCACTTGTGAGTTTGACTATGTCACCGGCTGGAGTATGCCCCACTTTTGTTTGAGGATGCTTCTGCGCTTGTAAGGGATAGCCTTGTGCGGGATTGTACCCTTATCCATGAAGATTATTCTATGGGGATAACCTTATAGAGGTGGCTCTGACGAATTCACTGGGGATCTCCTTATGAAAGGGACTTTGTAGGGATTTATCACTATCCATAGTAGTAAGTAGCACTGCCAGAAAATGTTTGCTTGGTCATACGTGACCCTTTACTGGAATTCATGTTCAATGCCCTAAGTGATTCCGGTGGAGACCTGCCCCTGACTATTCAGGACTTTATGAGAGATTTATTGGAATCTTGACTTGACTTCCACTGATGAGTTGGACAATAACCTGTCATGCCCCTTGATTATGGGAGATTTGTCATTGGAAGTGTCTTCCCATTTGAAGTGATTTTCTGTTTCTTAAGAGAATTTTCGTTCATTGGATATTCGCGGTGCGAATTTCGCTGTTGTCGACCAATTGGCCATATGCAAACAACGATATTCAAACAATGCAAAGTTTATGTTTGTCTTGAAGTTTTTGAAAATGCATTGTTAGCAAATAAAATAATTTTGTAAGAATATGAATTCAATTCAGGATTTACAGTAAGCCTTACAGGAGTCAGGATACCTTTTGTAACAATATGCTTTTGAACTAACCTATGTTTCAATTAGGACTTTTAAAGGATTGTAACGTAGTCTGGTTCACAGTTTAAGAAACAAAGTATAAGGCTCAAAGTTTATTTGTACCCAACCCATTCTCCATGATGTTCTCTAGTCCTATACTTAGTTAATTACACGTTTGGATTCCAATTGAATCTGGAATGATATTTTGGTGATGGTTCGGATAAGTTAAGTTTATTGGAGAAGGCAGTCATTTTTTGCAATATTTTTCCGTTATCGAGGATTTGTAGCGACCTCTTTTTTGATTTATTATCCCTAATTTTTGCCTAACTGTTTTTATTTTGAGACTACAGTCAGCGGGATGTCCCAGTTTTTCTTAAGTCTTCTTCGTAGGTTTTGGCTCAGTGGGCTTTTCTTTTGAGAGATAATGACTTCCTATTTTACGGAGAACCATCGCTGTCTTTTGATTCAGAAGGATGTTTTTGATGTCATTCGTTGTGTATGAAGTGAAAGCTTGCGACTGAATGCGCATTTGAATTAACTGAGAAACTACCCTGCCCTCGGTCATGATTAAAGGTTTCAATTTGTGCAAAAAAGAAACTCCTACTTCTTAGGATCAAAGGAGTTGACTAGGGATTATCTTCCTTATAACTCCACTGTTTAGGGTTTGAAAGAACGCCTATACATCGTCAACAAAGTCTGTCCAAAAACATACTGTATAAGATTATGGTATTGTTTTTGTCATCCTCCCTCTAAAGGCTTACGACTTGTAGTCGAGAGTTGAATATCATACAAAAAGAGGTAAAAGCATATTTTTAGTATAGTTAAAGTGAATGGATTAACTCAAGACAAACATATGCAATGCATTAGTGAGAATAACCAAAGTCTGTCATAAAGGTAAGTGTTTAAACAAACAAAGAAATTACAAATGAAAATTCGAATGAACAAAAATTTCTCCGCCTAAACTTTGTCACTTCAGATGATGTGCCTTTGAAGGATGATAGAAAAATTCCAATTGACCATCTTGTGTAAATTCTAAAACTCCTTTGTCGATCAGGTCTTAAATTTTGTTCTTCAACGCCCAATAGTGGTTAGTGTCGTGCCCACGACTATTGGAATAGTACACACATATATCATTATGTTTGTAGTGGGGAGAAGAAGTATTAGGTTTTTGAGGAGGCTCCCTTAATGAAACCAGCTTGGCTTCCAACACATGATGCAAGGCTTGAGCCAAAGGCATGTTGATCTCGGTAAATTGTCTTTTGGGCGTATCTTGCTTACGTTGACCACCTTGTCGTTGTTGGACTCGAGGTGTAATAGCCATTTTGAAAGGTGTTCTCTCGACCAAACCAACTTCTTATCTCATTGTGGGTTGGTTAATGACTTGATCCCCAACCTTGACTGTTTGTTTCATACGTTTGCATCCGTCTTGATGAAGCTTGTTGACGAGAATTCTCAACTCTTCTTGTCCCCGAGATAAGTTTTAGATAAGAGCCATCTGTCCCAACATCTGGATTCTCATTGTTGCTATCTCTGCTTGCAATTATCTCAAATGGACATCCTTGTCGTCTTCAGGATTCTTCTCGGTCATGCTCACAATGAGGAGTGCTTTCACTTCTTCTTTCCCCTTGGATAAATTTAGGAACAAATCTTGAAGCTGATCATTTTGGTTTTGAAGATCTTGGACAGTCTGCTCGAGAGCCATTTTTACTGAAATAAACAGTAAGCGGATGAGGAAACCTATATGGGGAAGACCTGTCATGATATGATGCATGGTATGTGGATGCAATGCTTTCAAGGATCTCGCAGGGTAAATACAAGGAAATGTCAGAAGTTGAACTTTGATTACATCTTTGAAGAACTTCGTATCGTTGAATGTCCTTCTACGAGAATCAAGCTCACCATGTCAAGTGGGTCATAGCCCTTGACTAAATATAACGTGCTTTGGTCTTTGAGAGAATTTGGCTAGAGGAAAATAAATCCTCTTGCCCCTTGATAGATGTTTGATTTAATATAACCCTGCATCACAAACCCTTGAGACCCTTGAAATGGTTATTGAAAATGCTATGATATGATGTCATGATGTTATGTACATATACAAGCAAATCAAACAAATCCTTAGGTTTAGGCTTGCATGGGGTTTATAGGTAAGTACCCTCTTGAAGTTCAGTTGGTTCAACCTGTCCTAATAAAAGTAACTGGGTTCTAGGGAATCTCAATATCACCAATCTTTCTTCATCGGGCATTGTTTCAGTGCAAGCATCTTTATTGGCAACCGCAATATCTCAAAAGTTTGATCTCAATGAGCGTAGCATCGAGTATCAACCAGTCTTCAGCTCTACACCAAAGCTGGCTATCTCACTACTTCCTAATGGCCAAGTTGTTCAATTAAAGGTTCTAAGTTCAGTTAGTGCTTCATGACACCACACATCGGCCATGTATTCTCCTCGATTCTCCACAAGGGATACTGGTACCAATAAATGTGTAACACTAACGTAGCCATCACTTCAACCATGTCGGTATACCCCACACAGTCCCCATGATCTATTGCTACTTATCTAATGATGTTCCCAGATATGGGTAGAAGATCTATACAAGAAACCCAAACATAGGCCCAAAAATGTAAAGCAAACAAGTAAAACAAATGAAAACATTTTAAATGTGATCTAGTCTCTAAGGTAACTCCACTTTTAAGTACATCCCCATCAGAGTCGCCAGTTCTGTAATACGGTGGGAGAACTGACTTGGGTGTTTTGCGTTTTATCGCAATTATTATGGATAGCAAGAGTTGCCACCAACTTTTCTCTTATCCAATAAAGGAAAGGGTGAAAAGAACAAGAAAGACCTTTTGAGAATTTTCTTGAGTTCGGGGGGTAGGTTATGAAAAGGAAAGGTGTTAGCACCCTTTTCATCCGTAGTAATCTACGGGATCTTAGTTTCTAGCTCACTTTGAAATTATTTGTTTGAAATGTGTTTGTGATGTTTTTTGAAAGTATTTTTGAAAGTGACTTTGTTTAGGCGAACTTTGTAATGATCCTCGTCTCTATAAGAATGCATACAAAGTGTTGACTTTTGAAAATATTTCATTTGAAAGTGTTGGTGTGTTTTGAGAGATGTTTTGAAAATGGTTATGAGCAAGCAACTACAAATGTTCTACCTACTCAAAAAGTCTTTGTTCATTTCCTCCTCCTTTAGATATTTCTATCTTACCGTTGATTGGTAAGAAGCCCTATCATTGGATGTGAAGGGACAGGCGTGGGTCATCGTATAGTCATAGAAAGCAAAATTGTATGATACCTTAGCAATTTTTGTAAGGGTATAATATCTTTTACTGAAGGAATCATTTGAAGGGTCATCGAGGGACTACGATTTTGTATTCGATGGTCATTGCTAAAGCATCCCACGTACGAGGGACATGACTGTTTTTCTCAAGGAAACAAGTGAGGTTAATCCTAGAGGTGAAAGTTTGCAAAGTGTTTGTTTTCATACATTTTTGTCTTGAGATTATGGTTCTCTATTGTTTGATTCTTAGTTTTCCATACACACCCTAATTACTAGCAATAATATTGAAAGCGGTAAATTGCAGAAATATAAATTCTACACTATTACATCTATTTTTGGGGACGGGGGATACAAATTTACAAATGGGGAATGAAAGAAATTAAAACCTAATTACTATTACAACCATATTGAATAATGAATAAAAATAAAAATATAAAGAAATATAAATATAATGTAAAAAAAGAAAATTGTTTTAAGAAAACTTTTATGTATTGACACATGCACTTACACATTGATACATAATTTTTTTATGCATTGACACATGCACTTATACATTGGCTCATATCTTTTTTGTATCAAAACATGTACTTATGCATCGATAAATATCATTCCTTGCTACTGGAAATCAAAACCAACTCAGTATAAGTCGATACATAAAGGTTTGCGTCGGCTCATTACCTGTTTTGCATCGACACATGCACTTATGTATCGATACATATCATTTCTTTGCTCTTGGAAGTCAAAACCAAATCAGTATGAGTCGACACATAATGGTTTATATTAATTCATTTTTGTTATGTGTCAACTCATTCGTGTTTTGTATGGACTCATAACCTATTTTATACCTAATATGTGTCGACTCATAGAGTTATGCATCGACTCATACTGCTGTTTTTTACTTCCAACATTTTTCTGCTGCATATATGAGTTAGCTCTCAACACATGGTTATTGAAAATGAAAAGTAAACATATGGTTAGATTCAGGGAAATCATATCTACATTTTATATTCACAAATGAACCACTAATGATGCTTATATGAAGCGTTCAAAGTCAAGAAAACTTACCTTGAAACTAAAATTTGTGTTTTGATTTAGAGTTGATGTATTGTCTTAGAGAAGTCAAGTGGTTGTTTTTGAGTTTGGAGAATGGTGATAGTGATGTTACAAAAGTTGCTCTTGTGTTTGAACAACTTCTATATGATGTATATGAAGTATATGGATGGTTTGTTTAGAGAAAAATTGCAAGGTTTTGGAGACTCAAAGGGTTTGGACTTCAAAGCTCAAAGATGGAGGTTTTTTTATGGACAATTCTGGTTTTTAGAGTATAAGGGGGGTTTGAGGATTTTTCAATACACAAGAATCTGGCCTTTAGCTTGAAAATGACCTCTCTATTTATAGAGAAAAGGTTTGGGAAGTTGAAGTAATTGGATTTGCAAGATAACAAATTATGGTTTGGTTGGAATGCAAATATCAAGTTATGCCAAGTCTTCCATGGTCCCAAGATGAAGTACGAAAGTTGCTTGTATAAAGGGGTTACTTTCCATGATTTATGGTGGAGTATAATCAGAAGTAAGCAAGGTATGGGCTCAAGACAAATTTTGTACCAAAAACTTGCTTTTCAAGAATAGCAATGGTGCCTTTATGCCATAAATGGAAAGATCTTTTGGACAATGGCTCAAACACTTGGGTAATAGCTCAAAAGTAGGTGTAAGCATTAAATTATGGTGATATTGGCAAGTTAGAAGGCCTGTGTTGTACCCCAAAATTTTCCCTCTCATTTTATCAAGATTCTCCTCACTAGACTTCTTAGACTCAAGCCAGATTAGGGTTTGCTCAACTCAAGATATCTTCTTGCACTAATGGCCGGAAATTAGGGTTTGAGTTTGCACAAGGATTTTTTGACTTTAAATGCCTCATATGACTTTCATACTTCATGTTGGACTCCTAAGATTGCTCATACCAAGTTTCAAGCCTTGAATCACATTTTTGACCAGTCAATTGGGCAGTTGACCTAAAAATCAACTGTATTGGGGAAAAAGTCAACCATGGACAATTTACAGTCAAAACTCATGATTTTTGACCCACATCAACATTATAGACTCATATGAACCATTTGATCAAGTTTGGATCACAACTCCTCAAGAAATTTGATCAGATCAACAAAAGGGCAAAATGGTCATTTTTAGGGTTTTGACTGAAGAAGGGAAATTTCTGATTTTTCACCTAGCCAATGGCAAATTGGGTTCAAGCATGGATTCAAGGACTCAATAGCATCATCTTGACCTAATCACAAGGTTCAAAAGATCTCAAATGCACAAGATTGACAGATGAATTTTCCAGTCAACTGATCAAAAATCAATTGTACACTGAAAAGTCAAACTTTGACTTTTTGGTCAAAATCAAGTGCCAAGGGTCATTTTTCATCAAGATGTGTCAAAACATGAAACTTTTTCACCAAGAAACCTAATTTTGGAAATTAGGGTTCAAAATGGAAAATTTTCATAACTTAGAAATTTTCTAAGTTATGAAAATTTCTTATTTTTTCCCAACTTTGCCCAACTTTTTCACCATGATTCAATTGGATTCAAAGAAAACTTCCAACATGAAAGTTTTATTCCTCCACAAAATCTACAACTTTGATTCACAAAGTTTTCCAAAATGATGCTTGGATCTCAAGTTATGATTTTGTGAATAAGGGTCCATAAACTTTTTAACTTAGTGAAATTTTGCCCTAGTTTAGGCAGATTTTTGACCTAAATTCATGGCAACTTTTCACCTAGTTCCAAGAGGAATCTCAAGTTTCATTTCAAAGATGGATTGTAGAGAATGTTACAAGATTTCCAAAATGTCCAAGAACTCTCCAGGATCATTCATGGTTAGGGAGAATCGAAGAAAAGAAAATGGAAAATTATCACTTTTGTCCAAGGCATTTTTCACATTAGTTCAAGTTGCAAATCAGTTTGAATTATGCTTGTACTTGCATTACAGGTCCTAATCCTTTTTACACTCTAAAATTGAATGCAAATACATTGGACAATGGCTTTGTTCTGAGCTATGGAGCATTACACAAGGAATTATTCCAAAAATGGCATAAAGGTTACAATGCTACTTTGATAAAGTTTGCTTTTTGCAACTTTGTTTATCTTGAGCCATGGACCTAATCTCTTGCTGCAAACAAAGTCCATAAATATCAGGCAAAGTTCACCAACTATGTGCAGCTAGCAAGCAGGCCTGTACAGGCTTTGGCATTGTCACTTCCCACTTTTCTTCAAAAGTAAGCAATTTGGCAAAAGTCAATAGAACTCTTGTATCTGATAAAACCAAGTCTTGGTATCATTTCAAACAAGTTCAGCATATTGTAACAAGCAAGAAACACGAGTTTCCAACTTCTTAAACACCCTTAAACACAGAAATCACCATTTCTTCCCAAAACAGAGCCATCTCTACAAATCACAAGTCATTTCCATATTGCCTCGTGCGTTTTGCTTGGAACCACTTCAAACACATTCCCTACATCACACATAAGCTGTCCAAGCCTTTGTTCAGCAACTGTAACCTCTGTTTCGAGGATCACCATTTTCATTTTGAAGCTTTGTAGGTTGACTTCTACAGGGACATTCAGGCAAGTTCAAGGCAAGCTGAGCATTGGAATAGCTTGAGGGAACTTCAAGCAAGCTCACACGACCTTCAGGCTTCACTCAAAACTCCTACATTGCCATATCCAAAATCAACTGAACAAGGTAATTTTCAAAGTTCTATCTCCTTATTTAGGCATCATTAGGCTTAGGTTTGTGAAGCAAAAATGTAGTCCTTAATGTGCTTGAGCTGTATATATGCATAACTTCCATTTATATTGACTGAGCTAGGAGTATCTGATAGTTGAAGTTGCTGAAAATTTTAGGTCAGAAATTAGGGGTGATAAAATTCTTCTTGATCTTTGAGAGTTAGGACATGTTTTTTATATCATTAGAATCGTGAGTTAATAAGCTACAAGTTTCATGTTGCAAGATTTCGTTTTTATGCACATATGCAAGAGATACAGGTTGAGGAAGAAACGCGCGCATAGTTGCTGTACAGAGGACATGGATGAAGTGTGTATGGGTGTTGTACCCCAAAATTTTCCCTCTCATATTTCTCAAAACATGGCAAGAAAAATCTCCAAGTGGCTCAAGATTGCTCAAGAGTTGGGCAGTCAAGTCATCTCCTAAGGCAGCCAACCTCAAATTAGGGTTTTGTGTTGCCTCAAGATCCTTGATTCCTAATGACTTCAAGTGCTCCCAAATGTCCTAATATGCTCTCAATACCATCCATGTCAAGTTTTAAGCCTTGCAGAGGAAGTTTGCTCAGTCAATTGCTCAAAGGATCCAAAAATCGACCGTGCTAGGGCAAAAGTCAACTGTGACCTACAAATAGTCAAACTTCAAGATTTTTTGTCAACATTCTCATTTTGAAGGATATTTCATCATTTTAAAAAGGGTTGATCATGATTCACCAAGGATTGCTCAAAATTCATCAAGACTCAAAAGTTTCTAAATTAGGGTTTTGTAGGAAAAGTCATCTCAACTTTGACCAAGCATAACTTTCTCATACTTTATGAGAAATGACCCATCAAAAGCTCATTTTGAAGATAATGCAATTTCCTACAATCCATTTTCATAACCCAAGTTCAAAAAATACACTTACAAGAAGTTATAAATTTGGACATTATAGGTCATTTTTGAAAGTCAACAAAAACACCTTTTTTGCCAAAGCTTATAACTTGAGCATGGAATATAAAAATGATATGAGATCGAAAGGGATTGTCAGAGGACATCTCAATCTTTCTAAAAAGTCCAAGAACACCTCCAAAAGTTCAAAATTGAAGAAGTTATGCATTGTTGAAGTTGGGCATTTTTGCAAAATTGCCAAAAGTCAACTATCCCCAAAACTTCAAATTTTGTCAAAGGGGACCATTCTTTTCCACTTTATTTGAGCTTCCTCCATTGCACACGTGTCCTAGCTTCAGCCTTGAGATCATATTTCTTTTTTATTATTTTATTTGTTTTTTTATTGAACTATTTCATTTTAAATCAAATTAAATCAAATAAAATCCAAATATTGATTACTTGAGATCTTTTTGGCTATTTCAGGTTGAGATCATCATCATTAATCTAATCAAACTCGAATCTCACCTTACCATGTGCAAAAAGATTGAAAAATTGGCAAATTTGGCAAGTTGGTAATGGTGAATCAAATCAAATATGCAATGCATTGATGTGGAAGATTCAAGCCATGTTTATTACCCTAATGCAATATACATTACAAAAGGAAGGCAAAGGCACGAAAAATAGGGTTAGAGGCTGTAAGAACAAGCAGAACCAAACTTGAAAAAAGTGACAAAAAATTGGAATTCGAAATCATAGCAAGAGAAGTTTTCAGAAGCCAAAAGCTATTCCAATCGATTGCTGGGTGTTCACTCAATCTTTCAAATTTTCGTGCTTTTTTTTTATTTGTTGGCATGTTAACGTGTTTTAACATATTATATTTTGTTTGTATTCTATTAACAATTGAAGCGAAGTGGCCCAGTGGTCAGTGTGTATACTTCCAAGGCGTTTATGGCTGGAGGTCAGGGGTTCGATCCCTGCCTCCAGCGCTTTGCATTTTCCTTTGTTTTTTCATACAATCAGGTGCGAATCTAGGCTTGCAGCTCACCATGTGCCTTCACGTATCAAAGTGCTAGATGGCCCAAGGCCAAATCTGGTGATCCAAGAGTGAGGGTCTATCATAGATCCAGTCAATGCGCACACACCAAATCCAGGGAGGTCAACCAGGCCAGCGCTTAATGGGCCATATAATTGCTATTCTGACCCCCAAAACAGGCCCATACTCCTCTCTCTATATATTTTATTTATTTTGTTTTAATTATTTATTTATTATTTCTATTTAATAACTAACCAATCAATCTTTTTCCTTTATAAAATTAAAACCACAAAACAAAATATTTTCTTTATTAAATTAAATTTTAGTATTTTATATTTTTATTAACAAATCTATTAATTAATTTAGGCTATTAATTAGAAATAACTTTAATATATTTTTTGTAAATAATTAAAAATAATTAGACTTAATTAGGTTTTTTTTACTAATATTAATTAATTTTATTTTCTTTCTATAAATACCAAAAAATCCAAAAAATATTTATTTTCATTAATTAATAATTAATTTAGGATAATTTCTTTCTTAAAATAAAAAACAAACAAAAAATCTTTTCTTTAATAACAAAGGGTCAAAACCCTAGAACCTTGCGCTCGATTTAATTTCCCGCACGCGATGTACTTTATTTATTCAATATTGTACTTGTTCCCGGAATGTAATAGATAATTAGGACCATTTAATTATTTTTATTGCTTTATTTATTTTTCCGCATTCAAATTTCGAAGGGTTGCTTTTGGCAATGTAAATACCCGACGCCTTGTAATTTAATTTCCGCAATTTATTTTCCGCAATTTATAACTGTTAGATGTTTGATAATAGGGATGCATGACAAGATTGAATGTTTTAACCTAAAATCAACATAGATCACCATTAACATGTACAAAGACAAAAATAACTGAAAACGACACACTCGCACATGCGCACTCTTAGGGTACACCCCACTTGGTTGCCTTCGTACGCGGTCATTAAGTATAGGTCACTTTAGAGGTCGCCCTCTTGTCTAAAGATCATAGTCGCCTCGAAACGGTTGCCTCAGATATTGTTGCCTCAAGACAAATGATCTAAGACATTAGGGTTGCCGCTAAAGCATCCTAACATTGCTTTAGTGACTGTAAGTCCCTCATTCGAATTGACCCTCAAACTCCAACGACGATGCTACCTACTCATCAATAGTGGGATGGCATTGTCTAAAGGAAGATAGCATAGAATGATTCCTTTTTCGAGTAGGTAGATGGTTCTTAGATACTTGCTCTTTCAAAAAAAAAAAAACTCTTCACACTTACACTTTTTCGAATAAAGTTTTCAAAAACACTTCATACGCTCTTGAGGACAGAAGCAAGAGTTAAATCGAAGTTTCAAAACAAATTTTTTTTTCAAACCCACAAACACAAAGAAAAGCAATTTTGAAAACAATTGAGCAAGTACCTAAGAGCCCGTGGATAACCACGGATAGAAAGGGTGATAACACCTTCCCTTTCTATAATCTACCCCCCGAACCCGAGAAATATCTCGAAAAAGGAATTTTTATGTGCTTTTTTTCCTTTCCTTGTTGGATAAAATAAAAGTCGGTGGCGACTCTTGCTTACCGCGACATTTTGCAAATACAAACGCAAAACACAAACCAACATTCCAAAAAACAGTCAGTTCTTTCCCACCGTATCACAGAACTGGCGACTCTGCTGGGGATAATCCTTAATAAGTGGGGTGTACCTTAGGAATAGTTCATAATGTTTTCAATTGCTTGACTTGTATGCTTTATATTTGTGGGCTTGTATCAGAGTTACTATAGATCCTAACCCGGATCTGGGGGACACCTTTTCAGGTAAGTAGCAATAAACTGCGAGGGAACTGTACAACGTAGACCGATACGGTTGAAGCAGTAGCTACGTTGGTGTGGCACTTTAGTATGTATCGATATCCCTTGTGGCGCAACGAGGAGAATATGGGTCTGCTAAGGGGTCATTAAGCACCAACTGACCTTAGAACCTTTAAATTGACCAACTTGGCCATAAAACAGTAGCAGTATGCTACACTCATTAAGACTAAACTCTCACGATGATTCCGACCGCAAGAAAAGGTTGCTAAACTGGAATTATGACCGATCGAGGGTAGTCAGTGATATTGAGATCCTCTAGAACCCGGTTACTATTTTTAGGACATGTTTGGACCAACTAAACTGAAAGAGGGTAGTACCTAGACTCCTTGCCAGCCTGAAATTTAAGGGCTCTCTGTGTGACTTGTGTGCCTTTACCATGTTTGCCATTTATGGATACTTGTGGTGTGCTTTCTATCATGACATCATGACATCATAACATTGCATACATCTTGCATTGGACTAACCTATTTCAAAGACAAGAGGGATTCATCTTTGTTCTGTTTTGTAGGTCATGGCACCTATGCGTAGGAACACCATCTGGATCAACTTTGTCCAGATTCCCACCATGCTTAAAGAACTGGTTGCAAAGATGTCAGATACTACCTCCTTCATCAGAAGACATGGGCATCTTCTTAGTTTGGTCACTTCCAAATTGGACGAGCAGATGATGAGTGTCCTACTCCAGTTCTTTGATCCACTGTACCATTGCTTTACTTTTCAGGACTACCAGTTGGTCCCCACCTTGGAAGAGTTCTCCGATCTGCTTGGTATCTCTATTCTGGAGCAGACCCCGTGTTGTACCCTAAAATTTTCCCTCTCATTCTTCAAGGCCTTTCTCACAAGGATTCTCAAGGTTCAAGCTTGCACGAGTGCATTGGGATTTTCCAGTACCAAAATTAAAAGAAAACTGTCAAAAAGGGGGAAAACAGATACAAATAACATTTTGAAAAATTTGGAGGAAAACAGGTCTCTTTCGATTCAGCACTCTTCGATTGACTCTTGGCCTCCTTCGAATGCAACTTGGGTACATCCTTCGTTTGGATTAGAAACCTCCTTCGAATGCAACTTGGTTTACATCCTTTGTTTTGAGCAAGAGCCTCCTTCGAATGTAACTTGGATTACATCCTTCGATTGACTCTTAGCCTCCTTCGAATGCAACTTGGGTATGTCCTTCATGTTGAACTTAAAGCCTCCTTCGAATGCCAGTTTAGGTACATCCTTCGTTTGGATTTGAAACCTCCTTCGAATGCAACTTAGGTAAATCCTTCGTTTGGATTTGAAACCTCCTTCGACTCAGCCCTTCGACTGGACAAGTTTACTGCCTACAAGCCTGCTTCGACTGGACAAGTTTGCTGCCTGCATGCTTGCTTCGTTTGGACAAGTTTCGATGGGAAAAAGTAACCATCTCTATGCATCCTTCAAATCCACTTGCACCAAGGGCCTCTTGCATACTTTTCTTCATACAAGCTTCGTTTGATCCAAGAAGTATCTTCATACAAGATGTGACTAAGTTCTTGCTTCCCTTGAAAAAGCGCCCTTCAATTCAGAAGCCAGGAACTTCCCTCATACTAAAAAGAAACAAGGCAAGGACTCCCTTTATGTTTGTTTCGATCCACATGTTTCGATTAGGAAACATTGCTTCCTTCGAACACAGTCTTTCGATTGGGCAATATGTTTGTTTCGATCCAAGCTTCGAAAGGGCATTAGCTTCCTTCGAGTAAGTTTGTTTCGACCACAAGCTTCGACTGAGGCAAAGGCTTCCTTCGAACAAGTGCGCTTCGATCTCATTCTTGCATTTGACTCAAGACCAAATCTCATTTGCCAGGCTATGTTGCATCCAAATCTTTACATAATCAGAAGTTTGTACAAGGGTTTTAAACTTTGTCTTTTAGATACTACTATTCTTGGTTAAAGGCTACGTACTCTTTCTTTTCGTAGAGAGTACTTTTATCACAAAAGCAGATTTCAACCTGAATTTGGTCTGAGCACAAGCAATGTCAGAAGCATAAGTCACATCTCCTGCACCCCAACTGCCAAGAGGCCCCCACATGTACTTTCACGTTACATTATTATATCATTTATTTGCAAGGCTGGCTTTGGACAACATGTCCATTCTTTCTCTATAAATAGAGGAACATTTACAAAGCTAGGGGAGGATCTTTGGACCAGAGGAACGAATCCCCTAAATTTTCTCAAACACAACAAAACTTCTCAAGTTCATCAACACTTGAGAAATCAAAACCCAGAATCCCAAACACTCACCTCTTTTGATTCTGTAGAACACCCCACACATAGAAGTTTGTTCAAACTCAAAGACAACCTTCTGTGACAACTCTTCAAACCAAAAGCGAACCCCCTGTGACTACTCTTTGAATTCCAGAAACGTCCAGGTAGTAGTTCAAGTTCGACACCCATATCCATTCAAGGCCTGAAGCAAGGTAAGTTATTCTTACCTTTGAACTTTTCGTTTCATGGCATAACATGTAAATAATATTTTTTTGTTCAAACATGTATATACCATTGTTCCCTTAGTTTCCACCCTTTTAACATGTTTTTTCAGAGCTAACCCTTTCGTTTTGCTTTCTGTTTACCTGAACTTGCTTTAACTATTAAACTGTTTACAAGACAAATACTAGCATGGCCTCAGGCCATGTTGCCATTTAATGCTTTAAATGAAAGAAACAGGAAACAGGAAATAGGAAACGAAGCTTCTGGCTTCTATCCTCTTTCTCCAGGTCGAACAAAAGAGACAACCAGGAGGAAGACCATGTTAACTTCTAGGCCCAAACGAAAAGCATGCCTTCACTGATTCCAGGCTCAGTCGAAAGGCATTCCCTCACTGCTTTCAACCTCCAGTCGAAGAAGATAACAAGGCAACAAGGCAGAACCAGAAGGCTTCGCCATACACTGAATTCCAGGCCAATCGAAGGACAGAACCTCATTGGTGCTAGCCCCAATCGAAGGAGCCCAACAGAATGCAGAATCAAAGGGTTTTCTGCCTCAATCGAAAGACACTCTTTTTTCTTACTTTTATCTTATTTTTTCCTTCATATTTTTTATGCCTTTCGATATGGTTGTAATAGCGTAGGATTTTATCTTTCTGCATTTTATTTACTTTGTACAAATGCTAGTAATTAGGTGTGTATGACAAGATAAAACCAACAAGTACACAACCCCTAATCAAAGACAAAAAAATGCATGTAATAAAACACATTCGCACACTTACACCCTTAGGGTAATTCCACTTGTTGCCTATCGGAAAATAGTCATGTCCCACGAGCATGGGCGTTTTAGCAAAGAACCTCGATAAAAAGATCGTAGTCCCTCGATGACCCTCGATGTTGCCTTCGGTAAACGATCTAGTCCCTAAAACGACATTGCTAAAACGTCCCATATGTTGCCTTCTATGACTATACAAACATCCCACGCCCGTCCCTTCACATCCAACGATGGGGCTTCTTACCAAATCAATGGTAAGATAGCCACATCTAAAGGAAGAGGAAAAGCACATTTAAGACCTTTCGAGTAGGTAGATTCACTCCTAGTTACTCGCTTGCTCACAATAAAAACATGTTTACCCACACTTTTGAACTACTTTCGAAACAAACACTTTGTAGGCGTTCTTATAGAAACAAGAACCATTACGAAGTTCCATTTTCAAAAATACTTTCAAAACACACACCACAAGCACACATTCAAACAAAAGCAAGTGATCTAAGCAAGTAACTAAGAGCCCATTGATAACCATGGATGAAAAGGGTGCTAGCACCTTCCCTTTTCATAATCTACCCCCCGAACCCACGAAAACATCTCTAAAGGTCTTTCCTGTGCTTTTTCACCTTTCCTTTTGGATAAAAGAAAAGTCGGTGGCGACTCTTGCTAAACCGCAACATTTGCGAACACAAACGCAAAATCCCAAGTCAGTTCTCCCACCGTATCACACCCCGTTCACAAGTTGGGAGAAGATCCTTAGGCCAGAAGAGATTGCTTTAGCCCTCCATCTGACAAAGGCTGAAGTGATGTCTAATTGGGAGACTAGAAGTGGAGCAAAGGGTTTCTTGACTAAATTCTTGGTTGGTAAAGCTAATCAGTTCTGGGACAGTCTAGACTTCCAGGCATTCGAGGATATTATGGCTCTTCTGATATATGGTTTGGTATTGTTTCCTAACTCATATGCTTTCGTCGACGTGAATGCGGTAAAGATTTTTATGTATGGTAATCCTGTACCCACTCTCTTGGGTGACATTCTTCATCAGCTTTATGCCCGTACTGCTCGGAGGCGGGGAACCTTGATGTGCTGTGCTCCATTGTTGGAGAGGTGGTTTATTTCTCACCTCCCCAAATCAGTTCTGAAGAACAAAGAAGGCATGGGCTGGGCCTACCGGATTATGTCTCTCTCTCACAATGACATCATTTGGACTATTAAGGGTATGGACGAGGTGACTATTATTGATCGCTGTGGGGAATACTCCAATGTTCCACTGATAGGAACCAATGGAGGAATTACTTACAATCCATGCTTGGCCTTATGTCAGTTTGGGCGAGCCAGAAGGGAAGGACCTCATGAGCTGCTAATGCCTAGTATAGTCTTTGATTTCCAAGGGGATAGTGACGAGCAACGCCGCAGATTCATAAGGGCTTGGGATAGAGTACACAGATCTGATCCACACGAGCTGGGTGCGAAGACTTCTCTACCAATGGAACCATATCTCCGATGGGTTCGCATACGTGCCCAAAAGCTGGGAATGCCCTATGAAGTCGTCTTGCCTATCATTGTTGAAGTTGCTGATGAGGAAGGGGTTCCTCCTACTATCTTACACCCTTACATGCCTACTGACATTGGGGCATTAAAGAGGTCCTGGATGTAGCTGAGAGAAGAGCGGGATACTTATAGAGAAAAGTATCACGAGCAAGAGCAGAAGATCCATAAGTTGACAAGGCAGCTGGAGAACAAGCGGATCCTCAATGACTATGTCCGCACCGACAAGAAACGACCATGGGAGCACTGATTGTCTTTTTGATTATTTCTAGCTTTGATTTACTTTTCAGTTTTTCTTTCCTGTAACGCCTTAAAGGCATCTGTTGAACAATTGATTTCAAGTTTATCTAATAAAAGTGTGTTTCATTTCTTGTTTACGAATTTGAATCTCTTGACGTCTTTGAAATCATATCATACACATTTCATTCCATGCACCTCATAACAGGTACCCTTACAGGTTTTCTCATCTTCTACGCTGTTTATTTCAGCATTATGTCTTCCGAACCGTCAACTGAACAAGCAATCAAGGCTCTACAGGCCCAAAACGCCCAGTTCCAAGAATTGTTCATGAATCTAGCTAAGGGTCAACAAGATCTGAAGGCCCTTATCTTGAAAGAGAAGAATAAGAAGAAGAAGAAGACGGTCCTGTTTAACATGGGCCATAGGTTTGGAAACAGGCTACGAGATGAAGTTGATTTGACCCCCTCATCTGGAGGGAAAGATAGTCAGGAAGAAAGGAGGGCTCCTAGCCCTGTGGTTTCAGACAACAAGACAGACTTCGACGAAGACCAGTATCCTCTGGATGAGGATAGATACAAGCAACTGGAAGACCGGTTGAGTGCGATAGAAGTTCAGAAAGTGCCTGGTCTGGACTTTGGTGATTTGGGTCTGTCATCTGGGGTGGTGATTCCCCACAAGTTTAAAGCACCAACTTTTGCTAAATACGACGGAATTTCTTGCCTGAAACTGCACCTCCGGTCTTATGTAAGGAAGATTCAACCGTACACCACTAACAAGAACCTATGGATCCACTTCTGTCAAGACAGTCTTTCGGGGACTCAAATTGAATGGTTTTACCAGTTAGAAGGAGCCAGCATCCGTAATTGGGAAGACTTGGCTGTTGCTTCCTACAAGCAGTACCAATATAATACCGACCTTGCTCCCACGCGTACCCAACTCCAGGGTATGTCTATGTTTGCGGGTGAAGGTTTCAAAGATTATGCTCAGAAGTGGAGGGACCTCGCTGGAAGAGTGCAACCACCCTTGGCTGATAGGGAGCTAGTAGATATGTTTCTGGGGACCTTGTCTGGACCGTATTTCAACCATCTGATTGGAAGTTCATCATCCGGGTTTACAGAGCTGATCATGACCGGGGAAAGGATTGAGGCTGGTATTAAGTCTGGTAAAATACAGAAGGGTGCTTCATCAGCCACCGAGAAGAAGCCAATGCTGTTTACAGTTCGAAAATCCAAAATAGACCTGAATGCCGCCAAGCTGTTAATGCGGTTGTTATTTTAAGACCTGCTGGTGCTCCTCAGCGTAACAATCGGCCAAGGGCCGAGAAACCTCGAAGACAATTCACTCAGCTCAACATGACTTTATCTCAGATTCTGCCACATTTATTGAAAACCAATCTAGTGATTCCAAGGGAGGCCCCGTAGAATCCCAACACTACACCACCAAAGTACAACCCTAATGCCCGCTGTGCTTTTCACTCTGATAGCCCGGGGCATGATACAGATGATTGTTGGGTTTTGAAGAACAAAATACATGACTTGATTGATGCTAAGGAGATTGAGTTTGAAACACATGAAAGACCTAATGTTGTGACAGCTCCTATGCCCAAGCATGGAGTAAGTGCTATAGAGGAAGACTCATTTGTGGTTTCTGTGAAGGATATTGCTACTCCATTGATGACTGTGAAAAAGAACCTTTTGCTAGCCGGTTTATTTCCGGGCTGCGACGAAGGTTGCCGTATGTGTTCTGTCCTACCTACCGGTTGCCATCTTTTGAAGTCAGGTGTCCAACGCCTGATGGATAATAAAGAAATTCTGTTTGAGAAGACTGTTGTTCCTTTAGTTCATACTGAAGAAGTTGCTATAATCATCATTTTCGACAATTCTTCCAAGGCTCCCACGAGAAAGCCTGTTAGAATTACATATGTTCCAAGAATCGAACCATTGATCATCACTGCTCCTGGGCCTATTCCCTATACATCAAATAAAGTTGTCCCTTGGCATTACGGGGCTGATGTATATTATCACGGAGTTAAACAAGATTTGGACGCTGATACTAACACCATCAATATTGTTGGACCTGCCAAAGTCACCCATAGCGGAAGACTTTTCTCCCCTGATATCTCTCCACCAACTGCCCGGAAACCTGTTGTTATTACACCCTCTAGTGTACCTGCTACTATTCCTGTTCAAGTTCCCATTCTTACCCCTGTTGCCGAGTCATCTGATACTCGGGGCAAAGGGACCACTGATGAGCCTGCCCGAACGGAGGCATCAAAGAAGATTACGGTTGAAGCCTCTAGACAAGAGATGGAGGAAATTTTGAAAATCATCAAAAAGAGCGACTACAATGTAGTCGAGCAGTTGGGGCAAAACCCGTCCAAAATCTCTATGTTGTCACTGTTGCTATGCTCAGAAGCCCATGCCAAGGCTCTGATTGCTTTCCTGAAGACTACACACGTACTGCAAGAGACATCAGCTGATCAATTTAAAGATTACATGGCTAGTCTGACAGCAGATAATGGTTTGGGTTTCTCTGATGTCGACTTGACTGTTAAGGGGAAGAATCACAATGACGCCCTGCATATCTCCATTGAATGCAGGGGCACTACTCTTGCTCATGTATTGGTGGATACTGGTTCCTCATTGAACGTTTTGCCTAAGAAAGCTCTAGACCGGTTGGACTGTGAAGGGTTGGAGCTGAAACTAAGCAACATTGTCATCAGGGCCTTTGATGGGTCTAAGAGGATGGTGCACGGAGAAGTGGATATTTCGATTAAGGTTGGTTCTCAGGTTTTTGCATCTACATTCTATGTGATGGACATTCGGCCATCTTATTCTTGTTTGCTGGGTCGTCCATGGATCCACAAAGCTGGGGCAGTAACATCTACACTCCACCAGAAGCTGAAGTACCCGGTCAAAGGGAAAATTGTGACAGTGCAAGGAGAAGAGGAGTACATGGTGAGCCACCTCAACTCCTTCCGATATGTAGAAATGGATGGGGAGTTCATTGAGACCCCATTTCAGCACTTTGAATAGGTTCCCCAAACACTGGCATCTACTTAGATTGTTGTTGAAGATCCTCCCATGAAGATGGCTTCCTTCAAGGATGCTCAGGCTGTTGTCGAGAAAGATGGGTGTGAAAATTGGGGACAACTCCCTGATTTTGCACAGAAGACTAACAAGTTTGGTTTGGGTTTCACTGCAGAAGCTCAAAGGGCTGTTTGGAGTGCATGGATTGGAAGACCTCCCTTGTTCATCAGCAATTCAGGAGTGAATGCCATTGAAGACGATGTTGAAGAGTCTGCTTTCGACAGTTGGATCTATCCCACTACTGATGGAGGACTAAGCAACTGGACAACAAAGGACTTCATCCCAATTTCTTTTGTTACCCAGTAATGAGACTTTATTTTGAATTTGTAATAGATAATGTTTTAAACTCTATGGCCCGGTGTCTTACCCGGGGCACTGTGGCTTCATTTGTGAGGGCTTTATGTGTGTCATTTTCATATATCATTAATAAAAGCATTGGACGTTTTCTTGCATTTCAAATTTTGCGCTCCTTGTCTTTCTTTTATTATATATTGCAAAACAGCTATTTTACACACACTCACATATACAGGTCTACATCCACTCTGGATCTCACTGGTAACGACTCTGCTACTGCCAGTTATAACTTCCAAAGTCCGATCAACTTAGCCGAAGATGAAGGTGAAGATGATTGCGAAGTGCCTGGTGAGCTTGCAAGACTGCTACTCCAAGAAGAGAGGGATATACAGCCACATGAAGAGTCAGTGGAAACGGTGAATCTGGGTACAGAGATAGACAAGAAAGAAGTTAAGGTCGGTGCAAATCTGGAAGCTAGTGTGAAGCAACGGTTAATTCAGATGTTGCGTGACTATGTTGAGATCTTTGCCTG
This sequence comes from Vicia faba, assembly GCA_948472305.1. Taxonomy (NCBI): domain Eukaryota; kingdom Viridiplantae; phylum Streptophyta; class Magnoliopsida; order Fabales; family Fabaceae; genus Vicia; species Vicia faba. The sequence continues at coordinate 1,211,146,603 of OX451739.1, forward strand.
GTCTTACAAAGATATGCCTGGGTTGGATACCGATATTGTAGTTCACCGATGGCCTACCAAGGAAGACTGTCCTCCAGTGAAATAGAAGGTCCGCCGAATGCGCCCAGAGATGTCTGAGAAAATCAAAGCTGAGGTTATGAAACAGTTTGACGCCGGTTTTATAGCAGTTACTTCTTACCCGCAGTGGGTGGCCAACGTGGTTCCTGTGCCGAAGAAGGATGGTAAGGTTCGAATGTGTGTCGACTATAGGGATTTGAACAGGGCAAGTCCCAAGGATGATTTCCCTCTACCTCATATCGACGTTCTGGTTGACAACACCGCTCAGCATAAGGTATTCTCCTTTATGGATGGTTTCTCCGGTTATAATCAAATTAAAATGGCTCCCGAAGACATGGAGAAGACAACCTTTGTTACTCAATGAGGTACCTTTTGCTACAAAGTCATGCCTTTTGGACTGAAAAATGCTGGGGCAACGTATCAGTGCGCCATGGTTGCTTTGTTTCATGACATGATCCATCACGAGATTGAGGTATACGTCGACGACATGATTGCAAGATCCCATACGGAAGAAGAGCATCTCGACCACCTTCGGAAGTTATTTGACAGGTTGAGGTTATACAAGCTGAGGTTAAACCCGAACAAGTGCACCTTCGGGGTGAGATCTGGTAAGCTGCTGGGTTTCGTCGTAAGCGATGAAGGTATTCAAGTGGATCCTACCAAGGTGAAGGCTATACAGGAAATGCCAGCTCCCAGAATAGAAAAAGAAGTCAGAGGCTTCCTGGGACGTTTGAACTATATTGCCCGATTTATCTCGCACCTGACTGCTACTTGTGAGCCAATCTTCAAGCTACTGAAGAAATATCAAGTGGTAAGATGGAATGATGAATGTCAGGCCGCTTTCGAAAGGATCAAAGAATATCTCCAAGAGCCACCCATTCTGATGCCTCCAGTTGAGGGGAGACCTCTGATCCTATACTTGACAGTACTCGACAACTCAATGGGGTGTGTGCTGGTTTAGCATGACGAGTCTGGCCGAAACGAGCATGCTATTTATTACCTTAGCAAAAAGTTTACCGACTGTGAGACCCGTACTCGTTGCTCGAGAAAACTTGCTGCGCTTTGGCATGGGCTGCTCGCCGACTGAGACAGTATATGCTGACTCACACTACTCTATTGATATCAAAGATGGATCCAATCAAGTATATCTTCGAGAAGCCTGCCTTGTCCAGAAGAATAGCAAGATGGAAGATGATCTTGAATGAGTATGACATCCAGTACACGACCCAAAAGGCAATTAAGGGAAGTATGTTGGCAGATCATTTGGCACATCAAGCAGTGGATGATTACCAGTCTATGAACTTTGAATTCCCGGACGAGAATATCATGATAGTGACTGACTATGAGACACCTGGACCGAATGAAGGACCTGAGGAAGGATCCTGATGGTCTATGTACTTTGATGAAGCTTCGAACGCTTTGGGCAATGGCATTGGCGCCGTGATCATATCTCCTAAAGGCTCTCATACTCCGCTTACCGCCCGACCATGTTTCAACTGCACCAACAATATGGTGGAGTATGAAGCGTGCATCATGGGTCTTCGAGCAACAATTGACCTAAGGATTAAGTTTTTGAGTGTCTTCGGAGATTCTGCTCTCGTGATCAGCCAGATCAAAGGCGAGTGGGATACGAAACACCCAAATCTTATTCCTTACAAGGAGTATGTGTTGACTTTGCTTTCGCACTTCGAGGAGATAACCTTTGAACACTTCCCTAGAGAGGAGAATCAGTTGGCGGACGTGCTGGCTACGATGTCTTCTATGTTCAAAGTTAATTGGGACAATGAGGCTCCCCGGATTATCATTGAAAGATTGGACGAACCTGCGTATTGCTGTGATATTGAGACTGAAGAGGTAACAGAAAAACCCTGGTTTCATGAAGTAAATAGGTACCTTGAGGCTCAAGAATACCCTGAGGGTACATCTGTTAATGACAAGAAGTTTCTGAGGAGGTTCACGGCAAAGTTCTTCACCAGCAATGGCATCCTTTACAAGCGTAACCATGATTCTACCTTACTGCGATGTGTGGATAAGAACGAAGCAGAAAGGATCATGGCAGAGTTACATGAAGGTACTTTTGGAACTCATTCCAGTGGACATACCATGGCAAAGAAGATCCTTCGGGAAGGATATTATTGGTCCACCATGGAAGCCGACTGTTATCAGCATTCTCGGACATGTCACAAGTGCCAAGTCTATGCTGATAAGGTGCACATACATCAAGTACCTCTGAACGTCTTGACAACTCCTTGGCCTTTTGCAATATGGGGCATTGATATGATCGGCGAGATCAGACCTACAACATCCAACGAATATCGTTTCATCCTGGTAGCTATTGATTACTTTACGAAGTGGGTTGAAGCAGCGTCCTTTGCTACTGTAACCAAGAACGTCGTGGCTGTTTACCGTTGTTTTTGGTAAACAACCGCTGATCTCCAAAAAGGTAAGGTTTTTTGGTTTACTTACGGGATCGACCAAACTAATCCCAGAACATATGCTAATCTTTACGTAAAATGCGTAAGAAGGAAGAATGCACGTTCAACCCAGAGAAAGGATGTTTGAGATTGTTGAAAAGTAAGCAAAAGCATAAAAATACAAATAAAAGGAGTAAAAGGATAACTTTGCAGGATAACGATAAAGTAATGTAAAGAGACTTTCATTAAGTAAAAAAGGTGTTTCTAACGTACATTGCTCAGCTTTTATCCTTTTTCACGCAGTAGTTACTTGGATAATATTTGAGAGATTTAGTACAATAGGTTGAACACACTTAAAAATTACACAAGCTTCTTAATTTATACTAAAAGTAGGTAACCATCGAGCGGACATTCTGAGCTAGGATGAAGACAAGTGTCTTCTGCATGCCTCTCGACCCATAGCTTTTTGCCACGTTGCTTTCCCTTAGACGCTGATGAAAACCACCTTTCCCTCCAATAATTCAAATTTCAAATGGTCTTCGTCCTATGTGCCAAGGCGTGAACACTTTCCTTCAGTCGAGCAACCTAAATCTGCTTCAGTCGAATGAACCCTTGGTAGAAGACTCTTATCATAACTTAGATCCTTTTTCCTAAGTTATCTCATGTGTTAAATCATACCTCCTGGTTTAGTTCATTTCCAGTTGTTTGGTCCAAAAGACCAAATATAGTAAGTATCGAATTTGGGAGCCAACAAATTTCCCCCCAAGAATGTCTATTTCGACGCTCAAAGAAATAACCATTCTTTGAACTTCCCATTCGACACCTGTCTTCCCAGTTGTCCACCAAGTTTTGACGTGTGCTTTTCGCCTTCCGACAACTGTTACACTTGGTAAACCCATCATTACTTTTCTCCAAGATGTCTCTTCAAAACTGCCGTTACCACGCTTGCCATGATGGCCATATTCCTATAATCTAGGCAAGCATGTCCCAACATTTCCCAATGCCTGCACGGTAACCGTTTCACGCTTCGCCACGTGCCCCACTACCTGCGAAACATTAAATTCCCTTGACAAGACATCTCCCTCTTCTGAAGGCTATAAATACTTCCAAGCTTTTCTATTTGAAACTTTTATCATTTCCAGATTTTCCAAATCCCTTGCACTCCCACAACATTGTACTGTCAACTTCGCTCTTTCTCTCAAATCCTTAACAATGGCCTTTCTCTCTAATGCTCCAAACAACTCTCAACCAAAAAATGCTAATGATGTCCAGAAACCACCAGAGATCTTTTCCACCAACCCTCCTTCTTCCTCGACTAACAAGTACATTGCTGAACCTATGACCAGAGAATGGCGAGAAGCCTACGATTCTCAACTCCTTATTCCCATCAGATACGACGGAAACATGTATGCTATGTCTGGTCCGTTATCTTCATGCGTCGAAAATCCCTTAAAAACCGCGCCTTTTTTCCTACACACCCAAGGCTTAGGCCCATAGGTTGTGCCAAAAAACCTAGGGATGACCCCGAAGATGCCACTCCGGTGAACCAACAGCATCCTCAGACTACAGAGGATATCAACCTCCCGTTCATGAACAAGGGGAATCGAATCTTCCGCTCAAGCCCCAATCTTTCTTCTGAATATTCAGACTGGCTGAGTAAGATGGAAAGGGTGCAAGCTTATGTTTGGAAGGAGATGGGCATTTATGACCTGGTGATGCTGTCGAAGACAGGATTGCCTTACTGCCCCCTTATGCTGGTATCTTCATTGTACTTTTGGGATAGTGCACATTTCACTTTTCATCTTCCTTGTGGGATGATGACTCCCACTTTATTCGACATAGCCGCCATCACTGGTCTTCGAACCACTGGTGACTATTTCGACCCTGAAGACTTGTCTGAGGATCCTATTGGGTCTGCTGCTACAAAACCCACTTATACTACCTTTATCAACCACTTTCATGACAAAACCTATAATACCGTGTCAGAGGTGGAACATATAGCCTTCTTGGCTATGTGGCTGTCTCGATTTGTTTTCTGTACTAAATCACTGCAGGTGACGAAAAAGATGTTGACGCTTGCAACACAGCTCCATCACAAATACCCTCTTTGCTTGGCCGAATTGATTCTGGCCAACTTATATGAGTCCATCAGTAATGGTGTGACTCAACTTAAGGTTCTAGGAGACAGGGGAAGCTTGCTGCTATCTGGTCCCTTTTGGCTTCTGCAGCTGTGGCTTAACGCCACCTTCGAATCTTTCCTTCCCCAGAAGAACAAGATCAACGAAGAGGCTCCTGAGATTCTGAACAGGAGAGTCGAGGGCACCAGACTTGCATTACTAACTCCCACTGATGAAGGCCAACAGTTTCAAAAGTCTTTCACCAGCTTCGTAATGATGTTTGCGGAGCGAAAGAGCTTTGTTTCGACTATGGCTCCCTTTGCCAATCGAAAAGTTGGTCCGGAATGGTTTACCAGGCCATACCCGTCGAATGTGGAGGATGACGTGACTGATGAGTTCGTGAGCATGTGGGAATCGTTCCTACGCCCCAGGATCATGCCCTTAAGATTCAAGAGCTCAAAAAATCAATTGAGCTTGATTGCTTACCAACCAAATCTTGTCTCTCGACAATTTGGTATTGCTCAATCACTCCCTTCACCCATTTACTCTCGTGAGAAGCTACTGCTTTTTTACAATGCGGATTACTCAGAAGATGCCGCTACCAAGCATATTGGTAGGTATTCTGGTCGAACTATACTGACCTTCTTCGACTTCAACCTTCATTTCCTGAGTTCCATCACTTTTGAGACGTGGTGGAAACATTACTATGATGAAGAGTTCTTCGACGAGAAGGACTTCGCCCACCATCTACGTGAGGCATTCAAACTGGTTCTCGACAGAGTCAAGAAAGGTATTATTCTTCTCCATCTCTTTGTGCTATATTCGTCTTTTGATACTTACTTAACTATAGCTATCTTGTCTCCTGTTTAGCTGTCAAGAGAGCCGCCTCGAAGAAAACTGCTGAGAGTTCGAAAGGGGGAGACTCCACCGTCAACCCTTCTCCTAAGGTATTTACTTTTCCTCCGAATCCTCATTTTTTCTTATCTAACACAAGTACTGATCCCTTCGACTTGATTCCCTGGGTATTCAGAAATCTACCCCGAAAAAATGAAAGGTTCAAGAGATCCAAATCTCTAGCGATGAAGAAGAGGAGTCTCCTCCTGTTCCTTTGCAGAGACGAAGATTGAAAAAACCAACTCCTGCCGTCGAACCCCGCCCAAAAATCAGGATTAAAACTATGGCTAGGAGGCTACCTCATGTAGTCATCAATGAACCTACTGAACAGGAGGTAATCACTAGGTTAAACAACCCCAACGAAAGTGATAACTCCAGTCCTGGTGTTGAAATCCCAGTCCAGGTATTTACTTCGACTGCTTATTATTTACTTCTTCCACTCCATTTTGCTTTGTGATGATTCTAAAAGCAATAAATTCTTTCTATTTTCCAGGACACTGCTGGCACTTCGACACGAATTCCTGCTCATGTCGAGGATTTGACCACTTGCTTGAATAGTGACGGGAATCCTACTTACAGGCCCTCTTCAGTGAAAGGCTCTTTTATGAGTTTAGCTGACGAAGTAAATCAGACTTCTGAACCCCAGCACGAAACCATAGAAGAAGTTGATGACGAAGAAGCTGAAGGAAACCAATAGGAGATTAGGATTCCTCTGGTCGAAGTGCAAGAGACTGATGAGGAAGGTATCCCTAGCGTCAAAACTGAAACAGAGAGGGAAAATGTAGAGATCCCAGAAGCTGAGGGTGAAGAAGTTTTTGCTGAAGGAAACCAAAATCCTCCAGGTACTGAGGCAATTCCAACTCAAGTAGCCAACGTGGTTATTACAGCCAACGCAAGTATCCCTTCGACGGGATCCAGAACCAAAGAGGATTTGGCTTTACTGAAGCAACAAAATCCGCTAGGTTATCTGACTGCAATTCTGGAGGGTCGAGAGAGTTCCTCTGATCACAGTGCCTCGACTGCATCTGGCAGATCCACCTCGACTTCCCCTCTCGACGAGGCTCTTCAAAAGGTTAAAGCACAAATCTTTAAAAGAGATTTGATGTTAACTCTAGAGGGGGAACCGACAGCTCCTTCCTTTCTGAAGACCATCTTGAAAGCTGTCGATCTTCTTGTTGCTCCTCCGGATGTAGCCAGTGTAATCTTGGATTTACTCTCTATTGTTGATCAGGTATCAGCAGACTATAACCGTCAGAGAATTCTCAATCGTGAGATCGAATAGGCCAATGGTCAAGTGGCTACTGCTTGGCATGCTTCTACTGAATCCGCTTCTAGAGTAAAGGACTTGTCGAAGGCCCAGGAGGCTAGGCAAAAGGAGGCCATGGAGATTGATCAAGACAATGTTCAGTTGAGAGCACAAATTGCAGAGTTGGAAGCAAAAATCGCTGCCAACGATAAAAAGAAAGAGGAGCTTCTTGCTGTGAACAATGAGTTAGAAAGCCAAGAAGAATTGGCTGAAGGGTTAAGACATGCCGATCGAGCTCAATCTCTGGATGCTAAGCTCGAAACCCTTCACCAATCGAAATCTCTATGTGATCGAAGGCTAGAATTGCAAAGGATCAAGTATCTCCAGATTAAAGCTAATCTCCCTTTCTAAATCTTGTTTCTCTCCATTATGTAATCACTTTCTGTAACAATTTCAGAGTCATTTTGGCACCTTTAATGAAAATTATTTAAGTTTCCATTTTGGCCTTCTTTATAATTAGTGATTATATATTATTTATTTTTATCTCTTGAAGCATAGGTCTATACGTTTTCAAGTATTTACCATTTACCTTCAAGAGTCTTCGATCTTCGCTTAACTCTTCGATCTCATAGGCTCCGCCTGAGAAAACTTGCACAATCTTAAAAGGTCCTTCCCACTTAGGGGACCATTTTCCCAAGCTTCTAGCCTTTCGACCCATTGGGAGTATTACTTTCCAAACTAGATCTTCAGGCTGAAACGTCTTGGACTTTACCTTTTGATTGTAGGATTTCTTGACTCGTTTCTTCTGTAGTCTCAAAAGATCCAAAGCTTTCAACCTTTCTTCGTCTAAGTCTACTAGTTCATCCAGCATCATGTTCCAATAGACTTCGGAACGGATTTCATGATGCATCTGAACCCTTGTCGCTTGCAAGTGGATTTCCACTGGTAACACTGCATCATGACCATAGGTTAGGCGAAATGATGTTGTCCCTCTGGCTTCTTTTGGAAAAGTTCGACACGCCCACAGGACTTGATCTAGTGTCTTGTGCCAGTTTCTGGGTTTCTTTCCCACATGTTTCTTTATTAAACTGATCACTACCTTATTTGCTGCTTCGACCTGGCCATTAGCTTGCGCATAATAAGGCGTAGATGTTAATAGTTTAAATCCTATTTCTGCAGTGAAATCTTGCATCTTTCGACCAGTAAAAACTGACCCTTGATCTGTAGTTATTGTTTCAGGGATTCCAAATCTGTATATGATGTTATTTTGAATGAATTCAATGACATTCTCCTGGTCTACATTGACTAAGGGGATCACTTTGATCCACTTAGTAAAATAATCAATGCCCACCAATATATACTTCTGACCTTTAGAAGATGCTGGTCGAATTTCTCCAATGAGATCCAAAGCCCATCCTCTAAAAGGCCAAGGTTTCACAATCGAGTGAAGTTCATTTGCTGGCACATGTTGGATGCCTGTATGTTTTTGGCATTCTTGGCATCCTTTGGCAAACTCAACACAATCTTTTAGCATAGTGAGCCAATATAATCCTTGTCGAAATAATAACCATTTCATTTTTTGGCCTACTTGGTGTGCTCCACATGCCCCAACGTGTGTGGTGGAAAGAGCCACATATGCTTCTGTTTCACTTAAGCATTTCAAAAGTACACTTTCTGGTGTTTTCTTAAATAATTCATTTCCCATCAACACATAACTCAGCGCTCTGTACTTTACTTTTCATTCTGTCGAAGCTGCTGGATTTTGTAAATAATCCACTACAGGCTTTCTCCAATCTTGCTCTGTTAGATTATCTATGAACGAAATTTCAAAATTTTCATAATCAGTGTATCCTAACTTTGTGGTCTTTAAATCTGATGGAAATAATTTGGTGGCAGTTACTTTTCCTCTAACTTCGATTTCCTGTTGTAGCCTCTCTTTCGAAACTTTATACCCAGAAGCAATTTGTGCCAAGTCGTTGGCTGCTTGATTTTCTAATCTGGGTATGTGTCGAATGCTAACTGCCTCGAAGTTTTTCAATAACCGTCTGGCTATTACGAAATACATAATAAGGTTTTCTTTTATGCATTTGTATTCTTTCGTAATTTGTTTTAGGACTAACTCTGAGTCTCCCATTATTTCGACTTGAGTTGCCCCCAATTCCAACAAGATTTCAAGGCCTACAATTAACGCTTCGTATTCAGCCTCATTATTCGAGCAATCCCCATCTATTTTGTACTTAAATGTTGTTGGAATTTTATTTGGAGAAATAATAAGGACTCCGACTCCAACTCCATCTTTATAACTAGATCCATCGAAGTAAAGTTTCCATGGTTCGATCTCCAAATAATTTAGTGATCTTTCTTATATAGAGTGGTCGACTATAAAGTCTGCAACCACTTGGCCTTTTATAGCCTTAAGAGGCATGAAAGTCAATAAATATTCAGTCAATGCAAGTGCCCATTTTCCAACTCTACTATGCAAAATGGGTTTTGACAACATATACTTGAAAACGTCAAAATGAGATGAAACATAAACATTAACTGGCTTTATATATTGCTTAAGTTTTGTACATGAAAAATACAGACATAAGCATAGTTTTTCAACTTCGTTATATCTAGTTTCTGCATCGTTTAAAACTCTACTGAGGTAGTAGATGGGCCTTTTGACACCATGTTCATCCTCCTGAGCCAGCATGCTCCCTAAAGTCTTATCAGACGCAGCTGTGTATAGTCTCATACTTCTACTTCGACAAGGAGGCACCAGAATAGGTGGTTTAATGAGGTACTCTTTGATTTTGTCGAAGGCCTCTTGATGTTCTTCCCTCCATTCAAACCCTCCTTTGTTGAGTCGAAGTAAAGGCGAGAAGGCTTGCGTTTTCCCACTAAGGTTAGATATAAATCTCCTTAGGAAATTAATCTTCCCAAGTAAGGATTGCAATTCCTTTTTGTTAGTTGGCGCTTTGGCTTGCAAGATGGCTTTGGTCTTGTTTTGGTTTATCTCAATGCCTTTCTTGTGGACCACAAAACCTAAGAAATCTCCTGCTTTTACACCAAAAGCACACTTCAGAGGATTCATCTTCAGGCCGTAGTGTCTCATCCTCTCAAAGGATTGTCGAAGATGATCCATATGAGCCTTCCCTGAAATAGATTTGACAACAATATCATCAATATAAATTTGCATGAAGGTGTCAATAAAGTCATGGAAGATTGAATTCATGGCTCTTTGGTACGTTGCCCCTGCATTCTTTAGGCCAAAAGGCATCACTACCCATTCATAGGTGCCTAAAGCCCCAGGGCAACGGAAGGACATTTTCGACACATCTTCTTCAGCAATGAAGATTTGATTGTATCCAGAGTAGCCATCCAGCATACTCATGTATTCGAAACCAGCGGCAGAATCCACAAGCATTTCCGCCACTGGAATTGGATACTCATCTTTGGGTGTTGCAGCATTGAGATCTCTGAAATCGATGCACACCCTCAAGGTACCGTTTTTCTTTATAACATGTACAATATTTGCAATCTATTCGACATACCTGGTCGTTCTAATGAACTTGCACCTCAGTAGCCTTTCGACTTCTATTTTGATTTTTGATAAAATCTCTGGCGCAAACCGTCTTGGAGTCTTCTTAACGGGTTTATTTCCAGGCTTTATTGGTAACTGCAGTTCGACCAATCCTCTGTCGAGACCAGGCATCTCGTCATAGTCCCACGCGAAGCAGTCCTTGAACTCTTTCAGTAATTTGATCATTTCGATCTTGAGTCCTGGATCCATTTTTGTGCTTATGTATGTGGGCCTGTTCACAGGACCTTTGCCTAGATTTACCTCTTCTAGAGGATCTTGCGCCAACATTATGATATTGTTCTCCAGCGGGTCCTTTTTGAAACCAAGAGGTTCGTCGCTATAGATGGCGTCTAACCTCTGGTCTAGAAAGTCTTATGTTCTCAAGTCGGGAGGTTCAGGGTCGAAATCTTTCCCAGGCCTTGTATTTGAAAGGACTTGTTCATTGGCTTTGGAAGCCACATATTTAACTTCAGCCTCTAAGGCCGCTATCATTCTATTTTCGGCCACATAAGCCGAAATCTTTTGGAGAATTGATGACTCAGTCATTATCATCAAACTCGCTGCCCCAACCTGTTGGCCGTATATCATAGACTCCTCCAAAGTCTATGTTGGATAAATCTTCTCTATCCCACTGAAAGCCATAATCGGAGTGTAGGTATAGAGAGCAAAACATATTAGGAGTGGGAGTCAAATCAAACTCTGGTGGGTTACAAGGCCCTATGTGAGCCAAATTCATGTCGAAATCATTCTTTCCGACACTGTTTATTTCACCCAGGTAGTAACTCTGGTCTGCTTCAATGTTCTCCACAATGCCGTCGGGGCGCCACATTATGACCCTTTGGTGCATCGAAGATGGCACTGCTCCAATGCCATGTATCCACTCTCGACCAAGGAGTAGATTGTAGTTGGGATTTGCTGAAATAACCATGAACATGGTGGGTCGAAGGATTGAGCCCAGTTTGAGGTCTAGTTGAATGACGCCCATTATGGTGCCAATGCCCCCTTCATAGTTGGATAAGACCATGTTGTGTGGCTTTATGTCAACATCTCCTTTGCCTAACTTTTCCAGCATGAATTATGGTATGATATTGATGGTTGCCCCACAATCAACCAGAATTTTGTTTATGGTTACCTCTCCAACCTTTGCTCTAATGAACAATGGTTTCAGATGGCTCTTCATTGCCTCAGTTGGTGGTTCAAATAATGCGTTTTGTTCCTCCATGCATCCATTGTTCATTATATAGTAACATACTGGCTTGTGTCTAGCCAGTTCTTGTTCGACCATTAGGCCAGTCTCTTCGACTTCGACCTCACAGTTATATTCTTTGGGCAACACAAATATGACATTCACCTTGATGTCTAAACTATCACTAGAGTCGGAGTTGTCTTCATCATTCGACCCACACTCTTCCGCCCAGGGCACAAGATTTCTCTCCAGAGGCTTCCTTTGTCTTTTCTGCATATTAGTGCTAACTTCTGGATGAGGTCCAGCTGCCTCTTTCTCAGCCTTTCGTCGTCTTTGAAACCTTCTCCATTGTGAACAAGCCATAGGATTCTTTCCTTTATAGTTGCTCGACACATGGGTCATTTTGTTCGACGCAGAAGCATGGTATTCCTTTCTGTAATCTAGAGAGGAACCTCTTGGTACGTCGAATGTCTACCACCTTTCTTCATTTGGCTGTTTCCTTCCCATGGTATTCAACCAAGTATCAGTAGGCACATTAGTCGGAGGCCTGAAAGTTGGTGGCCTCCTTTCCTGATTCATGGGTCTTTGTTGATGTCCTCTTCTGGGGTCAAATCGAATTTCTGGACCCATTCTTTGTTGGGCATTGGTGCCCTGTTTTGCTTTTACAGCCCGCATCACTTGTATGTGTTTAGCGGCTTTCTTATAAAAAATAGAGCTACACCTAGGGCATAGCATTACTTTCGATTTCTTCTTTTGGCATCTATGCAAAAATTCTGCCAAATCTTCATCCTCCTTTGGGAATGCAGTTTTGTTTACTTCTTCTTGTCGAAGGGTTTCTTCTGAAACTTTGGCTCCAGAGACTTCGACCACGTTAACCTGCATGTTGCTTTTGGTAGCCAGGTTCATCTTCTGCATTTTGGTCTCCAAGCCCTCTGTCGAACCCTTTGCAGCAGCCAAATAAGAACCTGTGGTGGTTCTTTTGCTGGAGCTTTCAGCAACTCCTTTGATTTTGTTTGGGTCTTCAGTAACCCGTTTGATCATTTTCAGACTACCAGTAGCCTTCTTGTTCGACCCTTGGCCAAATTCATTTTTTAAATCCAGGCCTTCAGTGGCCTTTCTCCCCCCTTCGATAGTTTTCCTGGAGATATTTCCAGTGAAACTTCCAAAGATAGGTTTTGTGATAAAGTCTTCAGACACTTCCATCATATGAATGCCGACTGGCTCGGCATAATGCGCCTCTGTCTGCATTGGGTTTGTGTCGATCTTCATTGCTGGTTTATCAGCAAATTTCAGCCTTCCTTCCTTCAGTGCATGTTGAACGAGATCCTTGAAAAGGAAACATTGTGAGGTTTTATGTCCCAAAAAATTATGGTATTTACAAAAACCTCTTTTCTTTCTCTATTCTAAAGGAGGCAATTTAGCCCCTGGGGGCACTATCATATGTCCATCTTTAACTAATAGATCGAATATTTCGTCACACTTGGATATGTCGAAACTATAAGTTTTCTTAGGAAATTTATCACTGCTTTTCTCAGGTTCTACAGGATTTTTCCCATTTGATGGCACCAATAATTTACAAGAATATGGTGGTCTTTATTTTAATTCAGCTAAATCAATTTCGCCTTCTTCGACATCTATAGGGTCGCTGTATGCCTCTGGATCGTTATCATCCACTTCGACATAAGCTATCCTGTCCCATCGATGAGTTTTGGTAGTTTTAGCCTTTTCAGCTTTAAGGCGTTCTACTTGTCGAACTCTATCAGCAAGTTGGGCCATATCTCTTAGGTATTGTGTATCTAATTTTTTCCTAATCGAATAATCCAGGCCCCTGCTGCTATTTCAACTATTTCATGCTCAGGCACTTGGGTAAAGCATATGGCTTTGAGTAGTCGAAACCTATTTAAATATTCATCAATTGGCCATGTGAACCTTCTCTTCACACTGGCCAATTCTTTTAGACTTATCTTGGTTTGACCCATGTAAAATTGTTCATGGAACAATCTTTATAATTGGTTCCAGTTGTGGATCGAATTTGCTGGGAGGGTAGTGAACCAAGTGAAAGCATTTTTAGTTAAGGAACTTGGGAAGTATTTGATTCTAAGGTTTTCATTATTTTCTATTTCTCCTGCCTCTATCAAATATCTAGCCACATGTTCGACAGTCGACTCTGTGGTATCCCCTGAAAATTTAGTGAATTTTGGGACTTTTCCCCTAGGTGGTAAGTCCGTTTGCAGAACATACTCTGATAATAGGGATGTAAAGTTTGGTCTATGAAAACCAACATTCATCCCGTTTTGAAGTATGATTCTCTCGATCATAGCGGTTAAATTATTATCCGCCCCATAGTTCTGGTGTCGAACTTGTTGTATTAACTCGTCAGCGTTTTGGTTTCTATTAGCCAGAATAACGCCTTGATCGATTTCTCGATGGTTTCGAGGTATCTCTATTCTTGGTTGTTCTACTTCTGCCCTTGGAACTTGGGGGTTTGGATTAATGGTCAAATCTTCTTCCATGATTACCCCTTGATTAATTCTTATTGGTACCCTCTGGGGTTGTCGAACAACTTGGGGTAGTTGAGCAACTTGGGGTACCCCAAAGAATTCAGCCATGCGCGTCATTTGCGCTGCCATCTATTGATTCAACTGTGTAGCAGTCTGGATGAGGGGATTTAGCATTGTACTTAGAGTTTATGCTAACATTTGTACCATTTCATGATTACTTTTGTCCATTTGTTGCCTCAAAATTACCGTCGAAGCATTTGTGAGACTTGGTATCATATGAGATGGCCCTCCCAAAAATTGGTTTCTACTGGCTCCAGATCCCTGTAATGGTGATGTTGCATTTACTAAAGGTTCTGAAAAAGTGGACGCATCATTCATAAGGCTAGCCATTTTAGTAGTTGGCATGCCATATGGCTGTTCTCGACCCATCCAGGTTGTCGAAAAGCCTGGGGGTAATGTTGATCGAGATCCTAGGTTCATCCTTGGTGGAGGTGTTCCCAAAGGACCTCTTGGACCCACGTACAAAAGTAAGGGTCCAGTTTGATTCATGGTTAACGCTGGTATTGATCCAACAGAAGTTGGGATATTCCCTTCGACAGCAGTAGTAACCGCTGTTCCTGTAACTGGTGGAGGTATTTCCCCATGGTTTGGCTTGTTAGCCATACTACTCTCTCTGTTTTCCTTTCCAACAGTATATTGGTTGGTTACTCTACCACTTCTTAATAACATGCAATGTTATAACTGTACAGGAAAAACACAATAACATAGAAAATTAGCAACGTCCCACCAGGTGTGCCAATTTGTTTACCGTTGTTTTTGGTAAACAACCGCTGATCTCCAAAAAGGTAAGGTTTTTTGGTTTACTTACGGGATCGACCAAATTAATCCCAGAACTTATGCTAATCTTTATGTAAAATGCGTAAGAAGGAAGAACGCACGTTCGACCCAGAGAAAGGATGTTTGAGATTGTTGAAAAGTAAGCAAAAGCATAAAAATATAAATAAAAGAAGTAAAAGGATAACTTTGCAGGATAATGGTAAAGTAATGTAAAGAGACTTTCATTAAGTAAAAAAGGTGTTTCTAACGTACATTGCTCAGCTTTTACCCTTTCTCACGCAATAGTTACTTGGATAATATTTGAGAGATTTAGTACAATAGGTTGAACACACTTAAAAATTACACAAGCTTCTTAATTTATACTAAAAGTAGGTAACCGTCGAGGGGACATTCTGCGCTAGGATGAAGACAAGTGTCTTCTGCATGCCTCTCGACCCATAGCTTTTTGCCACGTTGCTTTCCCTTAGACGCTGATGAAAACCACCTTTCCCTCCAATAATTCAAATTTCAAATGGTCTTCGTCCCATGTGCCAAGGCGTGAACACTTTCCTTCAGTCGAGCAACCTAAATCTGCTTCAGTCGAATGAACCCTTGGTCAAAGACTCTTATCATAACTTAGATCCTTTTTCCTAATTTATCTCATGTGTCGAATCATACCTCCTGGTTTAGTTCATTTCTAGTTGTTTGGTCCAAAAGACCAAATATAGTAAGTGTCGAATTTGGGAGCCAACAGTGGCACAGTTTATTCGGCACAATCTGATCTGTCGATACGGTGTACCAGAAAGGATCATTACGGACAATGGTACCAATCTCAACAACAAGATGATCACTGAGCTCTGCAAGCAATTCAAGATACAACATCACAACTCTTCTCCCTACCGGCTGAAGATGAATGGGGCTGTTGAAGCGGCAAATAAGAACACCAAGAAGATTGTGCAGAAGATGACGGTGACATACAATGACTGGCACGAGATGTTACCATTTGCTCTTCATGGGTACCGTACTTCAGTACGGACGTCAACAGGGGAAACACCCTATTCCTTGGTATATGGTATGGAGGCAGTCTTGCCCATTGAAGTTCAGATACCCTCTCTTCGGATTATGAAGGATGCAGTTTTGAGCGAAAATGACTGGATTCAGACCCGGCTTGATCAACTGAACTTAATCGACGAAAAGAGACTTACTGCTATTTGTCATGGTCAGACATATCAAAAGCGGATGATCAAGGCATTTAACAAGAAATTTAGACGACAAGAGTATCAAGTTGGGGACCTAGTTATCAAGCGCATCGTCTTACCTCAAGGTGATCCCAGGGGAAAATGGACCCCTACTTACGAAGGGCCATTTGTGGTTAAGAATATTTTCTCAGGAGGAGCTATGATTCTAACCACCATGGATGGTGACGACCTTCCTCAGCCCGTCAATGCAGACATAGTGAAAAGATACTACGCATAATCAAAACCCCGCTAGGTTGACTGGCCTAGGCAAAAATAAGGGCTTCCCGGCGAACCAAAAGGGTTCGGGAAAAAATAAGGGATGAAAATGAAAAAATCTGTACACCCGGCAAGTCGAAAACCTGAAAAGGCGACTTGGGCAAAAAAGGGTATCCCGGTGGACTGAAAACCCAAAAGGGCGGTCCAGGCAAAAATTAGGGACCAAAGCGTAACACTATGTCTCATTGGATCACCTGACAACCAGACTTCAGTATCGACTATCAAGTTCGGACGACACTAATCAATCTGATCTACCTTCAACCAAGTAGCAAAGTGATGAGATGCTCAAGGACATAAAGGCAATAACAGAGTTGGAACCCAGTGGGATTATTCACATAGCTGTTTTGTTAGTTTTTCACAAATTGTGTAAATTCTATTATTCGGCGGCGTTCTCTTACTAGGACGTCAGCCTCTTGTACCAAAAACGCCTATTTACAGGCCAAACTTCAAAATCAATACAATTCATTTTCAAATAAATTTCAAACTGTTTTTCCTTTATCTGTTTTGTTTTGCAAAGAACGTCCAATGTTCATTTTTGATATATGCATTTGACATTAATTGCTGCTCATGAATGTTTACATACCAAACAAAAGACGATTATTGGTAATATCAGAAACAGGGGCAAATAGGAATTGTCCAAAATGTACAAATGCTTTATCCACCAGGTACGAAGGTAAATTCAGCTGAAGATTATGGTTGAGATGCATTTTCTCCCCGCAGAGGAAGACGATAATGATAACTCTCCCCAGCTGAGACTTGCAACTGTGATTGAATCGGTAATATTCTCCCCAAGCAGAGTTTATCTACCATTAACACTGAGGAGGCTTAATATCCCCAGCAGTCTTAATATTCCCCAACGGAGTATAAGAATATTCCTCGGTAGAATACAAGATACCCCCAGTGGAGTTAAAATTTTACCAGCGCAGTCTGAAAAAATCTTCCCCAATGGAGTTGAAGAATCATTCCCAGTAGATTCTGGAAGTTCGTCCCTGGCAGAGTATGAAAATAAATATCTCCAGCCAAGTTCAAAGAAAGATTGTCTCCAGCAAAGCTCAAAGGTTATCCCCAGTGAAGTCGCGACTGAAAGATCATCCCCAACGGAGTTATTTTCTTTCACAAACAGGAATTTAATCCCCAACAGGATTCAGTATCACCAGCAATGGTAATTCGTCCCTAATGAAATTTATCAGTGGAATCCTCAGCAGAACATCTCTTCCCCACAGAGTAATTTCCTCATCAGTTTATTCCCCAACGGAGTTATCTTCTCCTGCAGGTTTATTCTCGCAATGATCTTCGTTCACCATCCCCGGCGGAAACGAAGAATCCAACTCTATTCTCCAGCATCTATCCAGGATTTATTTTCCCCAGCTAGAAACATTACATTTCCATATATCATGATACATACATATACGCATCATACAACAAAATCTCATTTATTTTGAGAACATCATTGCTTGATCCATATCATGCATTGCATATGACTGACCTTTACCTTTCATGAAGGATGCAGTTAAGTTCTCATCAGTCAAAGACCTGACCGGTTCTTAAATCTCAACTGAATTATCCTCGGTTGAATTTCAGATAAGGTTCTCAATCTCGATAATTTTCCTCCGTCATAGTGTGGACAAGTTCTACAATCTCCACAGTATACTCCGTTGAAGACCAGACAGTTCCTAGATCTTGATGAAGATGTTTCCCTCAATCGAAGACCTGACCGGTTCTTAAATCTCAACTGAATTATCCTCGATTGAATTTCAGATAAGGTTCTCAATCTCGACAATTTTCCTCCGTCAAAGTGTGGACGAGTTCTACAATCTCAACAGTATACTTCGTTGAAGACCAAACAGTTCCTAGATCTTGATGAAGATGTTTCCCTCCGTCAAAGACCTGACCAATTCTTAAATCTCAACTGAATTATCCTCGGTTGAATTTCAGATAAGGTTCTCAATCTTGACAATTTTTCTCCGTCAAAGTGTGGACGAGTTCTACAATCTCAACAGTATACTCTGTTGAAGACCAGGCAGTTCCTAGATCTTGATGAAGATGTTTCCCTCAGTCAAAGACCTGACTGGTTCTTAAATCTCAATCGAATTATCCTCGGTTGAATTTCAGATAAGGTTCTCAATCTCGACAATTTTCCTCCGTCAAAGTGTGGACGAGTTCTACAATCTCAATAGAATTATACTCCATTGAAGACCAGACAGTTCCTAGATCTTGATGAAGATGTTTCCCTCAATTGAATTACGGACAAGTTCTTAAAACTCAGCAAAGATGTTCTCTCAGCTGAGGTACAAGAAAGTTCCTAAATCTCAATAAAAGATAGACTTCCCCAGCGGAATCTCCTATCAACAATCTCCAAATGGCATCTGTAAGCCCATTCCTGACATCACAAGGCTGATACCACTTCATGCGAGTGCAAATTTATGGGCACTCTAGTGTTTAATCGTCTTCCACCTTCAGATCACGAAAGGCACGAAAGCCAATCTACATCCTCAGATTTAAGAAGATTGAACAGGGGCAGCTATTGTACCCCAAAATTTTCCCTCTCATATTTCTCAAAACATGGCAAGAAAAATCTCCAAGTGGCTCAAGATTGCTCAAGAGTTGGACAATCAAGTCATCTCCTAAGGCAGTCAACCTCAAATTAGGGTTTTGTGTTGCCTCAAGATCCTTGATTACAAATGACTTCAAGTGCTCCCCAATGTCCTAATATGCTCTCAAGACCATCCATGTCAAGTTTCAAGCCTTGCAGAGGAAGTTTGCTCAGTTAATTGCTCAAAGGATCCAAAAATCGACTATGCTAGGGCAAAAGTCAACTGTGACCTACAAATAGTCAAACTTCAAGATTTTTTGTCAAAATTCTCATTTTGAAGGACATTTCATCATTTTATCAAAGGTTGATCATGATTCACCAAGGTTTGTTCAAAATTCATCAAGACTCAAAAGTTTCTAAATTAGGGTTTTGTAGGAAAAGTCAACTCAACTTTGACCAAGCATAACTTTCTCATAATTTATGAGAAATGACCCATCAAAATCTCATTTTGAATAGGATGAAATTTCCTACAATCCATCTTCATAACCCAAGTTCAAAAAATACACTTACAAGAAGTTATAAATTTGGACATTATAGGTCATTTTTGAAAGTCAACAAAAACACATTTTTTGCCAAAGCTTATAACTTGAGCATGGAATATCAAACTGAGATGAGACCAAAAGGGATGGTTATAGGACATCTCAATATTTCTAAAAAGTCCAAGAACACCTCCAAAAGTTCAAAATTGAAGAAGTTATGCATTGTTGAAGTTGGGCATTTTTGCAAAATTGCCAAAAGTCAACTATCCCCAAAACTTCAAATTTTGTCAAAGGGGCCCATTCTTTTCCACTTTATATGAGCTTCCCCCATTGCACACGTTTCCTAGCTTCAGCTTTGAGATCATATTTCTTTTTTATTATTTTATTTGATTTTTTATTGAATTATTTCATTTTAAATCAAATTAAATCAAATAAAATCCAAATATTGATTACTTGAGATCTTTTTGGCTATTTCAGGTTGAGATCATCATCATTAATCTAATAAAACTCGAATATCACATTACCATGTGCAAAAAGATTGAAAAATTGGCAAATTTGGCAAGTTGGTAATGGTGAATCAAATTAAATATGCAATGCATTGATGTGGAAGATTCAAGCCATGTTTATTACCCTAATGCAATATACATTACAAAAGGAAGGCAAAGGCACGAAAAAAAGGGTTAGAGGCTATAAGAACAAGCATAACCAAACTTGAAAAAAGTGACAAAAAATTGGAATTCGAAATCATAGCAAGAGAAGTTTTCAGAAGCCAAAAGCTATTCCAATCGATTGTTGGGTGTTCACTCAACCTTCTTGGATCAAAAGCACACATTTTTCAACCTCCTAGAGCGCTGTAAGTGTCACGCGATCCCCTTCTGAATTTGATTTCGTATTTCAAAAATCATGCATTGTTACAATGAATCAGTGACATATTTGTAATCACAAGATTATTTCCAAGCTTTTTGCATTATTTGATTTCATTTATATGCTCTGTGGTGCAAAATGCCATTGTTAGGATTTTACTTCTTGGATTAGGGTTTTTTGTTACAAATAAAATTATCCTTAGTGATGGCTATGAACGTGACCGAGAGAGGAAGTCGAATGCAACCATGGTCTTGGGAGGAATTTATATGGCCTGAGATGAATTTTAGGAATGGCCTATGCTTTTAGCTGCAGATTCAAATCCGCAGGTAACTTTGTTACAGGCCTGAGGACAGGGACGAGATCGTGTCCTCCTCTGATTGGTCCTTTCAAATTTTCGCGCATTTTTTATTATTTGCTGTCATGTTAACGTGTTTTAACATATTATATTTTGTTTGCATTCTATTAACAATTGAAGCAAAGTGGCCCAGTGGACAATGTGTATACTTCCAAGGCGTTGATGGCTAGAGGTCAGGGGTTCGATCCCTGCCTCCAGCGCTTTGCATTTTCCTTTGTTTTTTCATACAATCAGGTGCGAATCTAGGCTTGCAGCTCACCATGTGCCTTCACGTATCAAAGTGCCAGATGGCCTAAGGCCAAATCTGGTGATCCAGGAGTGAGGGTCTATCATAGATCCAGTCAATGCGCACACACCAAATCCAGGGAGGTCAACCAGGCCAGCGCTTAATGGGCCATATAATTGCTATTCTGACCCCCAAAACAGGCCCATACTCCTCTCTCTATATATTTTATTTATTTTGTTTTAATTATTTATTTATTATTTCTATTTAATAACTAACCAATCAATCTTTTTCCTTTATAAAATTAAAACCATAAAAAAATATTTTCTTTATTAAATTAAATTTTAGTATTTTATATTTTTATTAACAAATCTATTAATTAATTTAGGCTATTAATTAGAAATAACTTTAATATATTTTTTGTAAATAATTAAAAATAATTAGACTTAATTAGGTTTTTTTTACTAATATTAATTAATTTTATTTTCTTTCTGTAAATACCAAAAAATCCAAAAAATATTTATTTTCATTAATTAATAATTAATTTAGGATAATTTCTTTCTTAAAATAAAAAACAAAAAAAAATCTTTTCTTTTATAACAAAGGGTCAAAACCCTAGAACCTTGCGCTCGATTTAATTTCCCGCACGCGATGTACTTTATTTATTCAATATTGTACTTGTTCCCGGAATGTAATAGATAATTAGGACCATTTAATTATTTTTATCGCTTTATTTATTTTTCCGAATTCAAATTTCAAAGGGTTGCTTTTGGCGATGTAAATACCTGACGCCTTGTAATTTAATTTCCGCAATTTATTTTCCGTAATTTATAACTGTTAGATGTTTGATAATAGGGATGCATGAAAAGATTGAATGTTTTAACCTAAAATCAACATAGATCACCATTAACATGTACAAAGACAAAAATAACTGAAAACGACACACTCGCACATGTGCACTGTTAGGGTACACCCCACTTGGTTGCCTTCGTACGCGATCATTAAGTATAGGTCACTTTAGAGGTCGCCCTCTTGTCTAAAGATCATAGTCGCCTCGAAACGGTTGCCTCAGATATTGTTGCCTCAAAACAAATGATCTAAGACATTAGGGTTACCGCTAAAGCATCCTAACATTGCTTTAGTGACCGTAAGTCCCTCATTCGAATTGACCCTCAAACTCCAACGACGATGCTACCTACTCATCAATAGTGGGATGGCATTGTCTAAAGGAAGATAACATAGAATGATTCCTTTTTCGAGCAGGTAGATGGTTCTTAGATACTTGCTCTTTCAAAAAAAAAAACTCTTCACACTTACACTTTTTCGAACAAAGTTTTCAAAAACACTTCATACGCTCTTGAGGACAGAAGCAAGAGTTAAATTGAAGTTTCAAAACAAAAACTTTTTTTCAAACCCACAAACACAAAGAAAAGCAATTTTGAAAACAATTGAGCAAGTACCTAAGAGCCCGTGGATAACCACGGATGGAAAGGGTGCTAACACCTTCCCTTTCTATAATCTACCCCCCGAACCCGAGAAATATCTCGAAAAAGGAATTTTTCTGTGCTTTTTTTTCCTTTCCTTGTTGGATAAAATAAAAGTCGATGGCGACTCTTGCTTACCGCGACATTTTGCGAATACAAACGCAAAACACAAACCAGCATTCCAAAAAACAACCAGTTCTTTCCCACCGTATCACAATGGGCTTGGCGCGCTTGGGACTGTTTCTTTCTGCACCCCCTTTTACTTTTTACACCCCCTTGGCCCATTTGTTATATTTTGCTTTTTTTAAAATTTCTTTTGTGATTTCTGACTTTAATATTTTTTATGAGTCTCAAAAAATACCAAAAAATATTTTCTTAATTTTTGCATTTTTATTTTATTATTTTTATTATTTTTTGAGCATAAAATTAGTTTATTAGGTTTATAACACTTTATTAGGCATAAAATGACAACACAATGCACACAAGCATCTCTAGGGTTTCACCCACTTTGTTGCCTTAAAATGGCCATGATATGCATGCAAGGTATTTTGGCAAAACAAAACAAAACAAAAGATCATAGTCCCTCGATGACGCTCGATAAGGTTGCCTAATACAAATGATCTTAGTCCCTCGAAAAAATGCCAAGATGCCTAGCAACATTGCTATCATGGCTATACGATGACCCACGCCCGTCCCGTTTAATATCCAAAGATAGGGTTATTTACCAAATACAATGGTAAAACAACAATATCAAAGGAATAAAAATGTGTAGGAAAGACTTTTGAGTAAGGTAGACAACTCCTAGTTACTTGATCAATTTGAAAACATCCTTGCTATTTTCAAACAAACACACACAATTTCAAAACAATTTCCAAACAACTTTCAAAACATTGAAACATTTTTCAAAAGACAAACACCTTTGTATACATTCTTACGAACGAGAATCATTACAAAGGTTGCCTAAACAAAGGCCTCTTTTCAAAATACTTTCAAAACCACACAAAGCACCATTTCAAACAATTGGAAAAGCAAAGCAAGTGATCTCAACAAGTAACTAAGAGCCCATGGAAAACCATGGATGAAAAGGGTGCTATCACCTTCCCTTTTCATAATCTACCCCCCGAACTCAAGAAAACATCTCAAAGGTCTTTCCTGTGCTTTTTTACCTTTCCTTTTGGATAAAATAAAAGTCGGTGGCGACTCTTGCTAAACCGCGACATTTTGCAAACACAAACGCAAACCTCAAGTCAGTTCTTCCACCATATCACAACCTGTAACACAATATTATGCAGCATAGCATGTATATTGAATTATGTGTTCTTCATCGAAAATGATTTGTAATTCAAGAATGGATGTCCAACTTCATGCCTTTGAATCTCCCAGCTCAGGTATGATAAATTCATGCTCTTGGATATTTTGGAAAGCTTTAAACATAGTCTAAAACTTTCATGTTGACCACTTTGGCTAAATCAAATTGGAACTTGATGAAAATTGGCCAAGAAATTGAGATGAAAACTGACCAAAACCTGTTGAAATTTTTTCTAAGTGTTTTATGAAAATTGTCATGACTTTAGGAATTTATAACTCAAAATCCAAGCACTTCTAGGACTTGATAAGAAAAGAAAAGTTATACA
Source organism: Vicia faba (assembly GCA_948472305.1). NCBI lineage: Eukaryota > Viridiplantae > Streptophyta > Magnoliopsida > Fabales > Fabaceae > Vicia > Vicia faba. The sequence goes on from OX451739.1 coordinate 1,211,170,545, forward strand.
TGCCATCAAAATCTACAACTTTCATGTTGAAAGTTTTCTTTGAATCATCTTGCATCTTGGTGAAAGATTGGCATGAAGTTATGAAACTATCATGTATGAAAAACTTAGAAAAATTTCTAAGTCTTGGAAAGTTTGACTTTTCAAATTGACTTTTTCCTTTCTTTATTTCTTGATGATAAAGCTTCATATTTTTAATGTCTTAATGAAATATGATCTTTGAAATTAAATCTTGACCAAAAAGTCAAAGTTTAACTTTTTGTGCATCAGTTGACTTTTCATTAGTTGATCAAATTTCAACTATCGATCCATTGATCTTGAGAGATGAATGCAATTAGGTCAAAATGATGTCCTTGAATCCTTGATATTATATTCCAAACCAATAAGTTATGTATTAAGTCAAAAGTCAAGAATCAACCATTTTTAGTCAAAAACCCTAATTTTGACCATTTTGCCCTTTTAATGATTTGAACATTTTTCTTGAAGAATTATGATCCAAACATGATAAATTGATGCATATGAATTCAGAATGCTGATATTGGTCAAAAATATTGAAGTTTGACTGTAAGTTGACCACAATTGACTTTTTACTCAATACAGCTGATTTTCAGTCATCTGAGCAATTGACTGAGTAAACTTGTGTTCCAAGACTTGAAACTTGACATGAGTAATCTTGGAGGTCCATTAGGATCCATGAAACTAATTTGAGGAATTAAAAGTTCAATTGTCCTTGTGAAAATCAAAACCCTAATTTGAGGTATCAATGTTGAGGAGATGGCTTGATCTAGTCAACACTTGTGCAAGCTTGAGCTTTTGAAGATCTTGTGAGAAATATCTTGAGAAAAGAGAGGGAAAATTTTAGGGTAAAACACCTACTGACCTTGAAGGGCTACAAAAGTCTTGGATTCAACTGAAAGAAGAAAGGGACACCTTTGAGACTCAGTTCTATGCTAGTGAGAAGAAAGTATTCGAGCTGACCAAACGCCTTCATAAAGAGCAGAGCCTTAATGCATATGTCAACACAAAAAGGAAGCATCCATGGGAGACTTGAGTCATAATTTATTCCTTTGTAACCTTTCTTTTTGTTTTCATTATAAGCCTAAAATGCGTTTATAATCTGAACTTACTAACAAGAATCTTTGTTGTTATTTCCTTTTATTAACAAATTTAAATCCCACGAGGTCCTTGAAAACATTGAATACACATCTACATAACATACATATAATTACATAACAGGTTTCCAAGACGGGTTTTCTCATCTTCTTGCTGTTTATTTGAGACATAAAATGGCTCTTGAGCAGACAGTCAAAGATCTCCAGGCTCAGAATGCTCAGTTCCAAGGGATGTTCCTAAACTTATCCAAGGGGCAAGAAGAACTGAAGGAGCTCATCACCAAAGAGAAGAAGAAGACAAAGAAACCAATGGACATCCTTAACATGGGGAGCAGGTTCAGAGGTCCAGTCAAGCAAGCTCGAGATCTTAATATCCCATAGGACGGAGATGACAACCAAGATGAAGATGGTAAAAATGTTAAAACTGAAAGAAACAACCTTGGTTATGACAAGTTTCCTGATGAAGAGGAAGAGGATTATTTGGATGAACAATATCCCCCTGCTGATGTGAAGTACAAGCTCTTAGAAGAGAGTTTGCAAGCTATGGAGATCTAGAAGGTGTCTGGCTTAAACTTTGAAGAATTGGGTTTAGTATCAGGAGTCATCGTTCCTCCTAAGTTCAAAACTCCTACCTCTGCCAAGTATGATGGGTTTCTTGCTCGAAGCTGCATTTGAGATCATATGTTCAGAAAATTCAACCATACACTACTGACAAGAAATTATGGTTGCATTTCTTTTAAGAGAGTTTGTCTTGAACACAAATAGAATGGTATTATCAACTTGAAGGTACTAATATCCATACCTAGGAATATTGGGATGAAGATTTATATAAACAATATCAATACAATTCTGATTTGGCACCAACCTGCATGCAACTACAGAGTATGTCCATGGGTTCTGAGGAAGGCTTTAAAGAGTACGCACAAAAATGGAGAGATCTTGTAGGCAAAGTTCAACCTCATTTGGATGATAGAGAATTGGTTGACATGTTCATGATCACACTAACATGTCCTTTCTATAATCACCTACTCGAAAGTTCTTTACCCGGTTTCACTGAACTGATATTAATAGGAGAGCACATTAAGAATGGAATCAGAAGTGGTAAAATTCAAGTGGCTACATCTTCGAATACTGTGAAGAAGTCTTATATTGGTAAGAAAGAATCCAATGATGTGTACGTATAGAAGGGTCATAATAATAGTGACCGCAACCAATTTGTGGGAGCAGTTCTGATCTCTAATCATGCGCTAATGCAACAACAACAAAATAATCAACATAGGCAGGTCGCACCCAGGAGACAGTTCACAAGAATCAATATGCCGTTGTCTCAAGCATTGCAACATATGTTGAAGGAAAAGCTAATTACATTGAAGGATCCTCCTCAGAATGCCAATACTACTTCCCCCCAGTGATAATCCAAATGCAAGGTGTGCATATCACTCCAACAGTCTCAGACATGACACTAACAACTGTTGGGCGCTGAAGAATAATATTCAAGACATGATTGACTCTAAGGAGATTGAATTTGATCCTCCTGAGGCTCCTAATGTGATCACTGCACCTATGCCTAATCAAGACAAGGGCATTAATGTTATTGATGATGTTTCTTATGTTTATGTTATGAATGACTTGACTACTCCTCTGATGATTGTTAAGAAGAAGCTGCTGTGAGCCAATTTATTTCCGGGTTGCATTGAAAGGTGCTACTATTGTGCGTCCCAATCCAATGGTTGTGCACTACTGAAAGAAGGTGTTCAATGTTTGATGGATGACCGTGTAATTCTATTTGAGAATACTCCTTCTGTGGAGAGTATGTCTCAAGACCTGAAGCTTGAAGATGTGTCTGCAATTTCTAGTACTCTTGTAAGGGTCACTTCTAAGGTTGCTCCTTTGATCATTACCGCTCTTGGGACAATTCCATATTCCTCTGACAAGGTTATCCCTTGGAATTATAGAGCTGATGTCTACTACCATGGCATCAAGGAAGAACCGTTGACTGTCGAAGATAAAAATACTGAAATTACTGATCCCAATGTTGGCAATATTGTTGGGACTAATAAAGTTACCAGAAGTGGAAGAGTTTTATCCCTAGATATCTCTCTAAAATCCGTTACTACACCAGTTCGTATCACTACAACTGAATCAACTACTGAGACTTGAGGAAAAGAACATATGACTGAGTCTGCCCCGACTGAGGCACCGAAAGAGGTTACTGTTGAAGATACCTCCAAGCAAGAGATGGAGGAATTACTGAAAATTATTCAAAAGAGTGACTATAAGATCGTTGAACAGTTAGGTTAGACTCCCTCCAAAATATCTATGCTATCTCTGTTGTTGTTCTCTGAAGCCCATGCTCAGGCTCTGGTAAAGTTCCTGAAATCTGCTCATGTAGCATAGGAAATATCTGTTGATCAGTTTAGAAATTGTGTTGCTAGCCTAACAAGCGATAACGGGCTAGGATTTTCTGACGCTAACTTAACTCCCATAGGAAGGAACCATAATAAGGCCCTGCATGTCTCTATTAAGTGTAGGGACAATACCTTATCCCATGTATTGGTGGACACAAGTTCCTCATTGAATGTATTGCCAAAAGCTGCTTTAGACAAACTTGACTGTGAAGGGATTGTGCTAAAACCCAATGACATTGTGGTAAGAGCTTTTGATGGTTCAAAGATAATGGTGCATGGAGAGGTTATTCATCCAATCAAAGTGGGTTCCCAAGTCTCTGACTCTACTTTCTATGTGATAAACATTCGTCCAGCCTATTCCTGTTTTCTTGGACACCCTTGGATTCATGGGGCAGGCGTTGTTACTTCTACTTTACACCAAAAGTTGAAGTATCCCGTAAAAGGAAAAATCGTTACAGTTTGTAGCGAAGAAGAATACATGGTGAGCTATTTGAATTCCTTCAAGTATGTTGAGATGGATGGTGAATTCCTTGAGACTCCTTGCCATACCTTTGAATTTATTCCTCAGACAACCTCAGTTGACAAAGCTACTCCTACCCTTCCTAAGGTTACCAAGATTCCACCAAGAATGGCTTCTCTGGAAGACGCTAAGGCTATGGTAGAAGAAGGTGGTGGCACTGTTTGGGGTCAGCTTCCCAGCGTCCCTTACAAGTACGATAAATTTTGTTTGGGTTTCACCTTAGGGGCTCAGAGTGTTGTCTGTCGTGCTCGTGCTAATTCAGGGAGACCTCCATTCCGCATCAACAACAATGTAGTTCACAAAAATTAAGTCAACACAGTGGAAGACACTGATAGTGACTGTGACATAGACAATTGGATTTTCCCTACTACCGACAATGGGCTCAATAATTGGAAGGATAAAGACTTTATACCAATCTTCTTTAGTCAGGAGTAAATGCTATTTTCTGTTTTATTTCTTTCAAGTTTTTAGTTATGTAATTTAAACAATAACTTTAAACCTTGTTCCTTACCCGGGGCACAACGGTCCATTTGTTAGGGTTGTCATTTTTCATCCGCATATTTTCATTTAATAAATCATTGGACATTTGCATTCAAATTTGGCTCTCTTTTTCTTTCTTTTACTTAATTGCTTTCAAAATAGCTATGTGTTCTTACTCACACCCACGCAATAAATTGCATATCCATATCCACCCTGGATCTCATTGATAACAATTCTGCTATTGCCAATTATGACTTTGAAAATCTGATCTACCAAGCCGAGGACAAAGATGAGGAAAATTGTGAAGTACCTAGAGAGCTTGCTAGGCTGTTAATGCATGAAGAAAGAGACCTACAACCGCATGAAGATCCAGTCGAGGTTGTGAACTTGGGTACTGAAGAGGACAAGAAAGAAGTCAAGATAGGTGCCAACCTAGAAGACAATGTCAAAAAGAGATTAATTCAAATGTTGCGTGACTATGTTGAGATCTTTGCTTGGTTGTACGAAGACATGCCATGGCTTGATACTGACATTGTTGTTCACCGCCTACCGATGAAGGAAGGTTGTCCTCCTATAAAACAAAAGGTTCATCGTATGCATCCCGAGATGTCTGGAAAGATCAAAGCTGAGGTTATGAAGCAGTTCAATGCAGGTTTCTTAGTTGTTATGTCTTATCCTCAGTGGGTTGAAAATGTGGTGCCAATACCTAAGAAAGACGGTAAAGTGCGTATGTGTATAGACTATAGGTATTTGAATAGGGCAAGCCCCAAAGATGACTTTCCGCTTCCGCATATTGATTTTTTGGTTGTCAACACCGCTCAGCATAAAATATTTTCCTTCATGGATGGTTTCTCTAGTTATAATCAAATCAAGATGGCACCTGAAGACATGGAGAAGACTACCTTTGTCACACAATGGGGCATTTTCTGTTACAAAGTTATGCCTTTTGGTTTGAAGAACGTCGGTGCAACATACCAACATGCTATGGTAGACTTGTTCCATGATATGATCCATCATGAGATAGAGGTTTACATTGATGACATGATAGTCAGGTCTCATACTGAAGAAGAACATCTGGACCACCTGCACAATCTGTTTAAGAGGTTGAAGAAATACAAGTTGAGGTTGAATCCAAACAAGTGCACATTTGGGGTAAGATCTGATAAAATCCTAGGTTTATTTGTCAATGGTAAAGGTATTGAAGTTGATCCTTCCAAGGTTAAAGCCATTCAAGAAATGCCAGCTCCTTGTACTGAGAAGGAAGTCAGAGGTTTCCTGGGATGATTGAACTACATTGCCAGATTTATTTCCCATTTGACTGCTACTTGTGAGCCAATCTTCAAGTTACTGAAGAAAGATCAAGTAGTGAAGTGGAATGATGATTTCCAGATAGCCTTCGGCAAAATCAAGGAGTACCTCCAGGAACCTCTAATTCTGATGCCACCGGTTGAAGGGAAACCTCTGATCATGTAACTGACAGTATTAGAGAACTCAATGGGGTGTGTATTGGGGCAACATGACGAGTTTGGTCAAAAAAAGCATGCAATTTACTACCTTAGCAAAAAGTTTAGCGATTGTGAAACAAGATAATCACTGCTTGAGAAAAGTTGCTGCACTTTGGCATGGGATGCTCGCCGACTAAGACAATATATGTTGACTCATACTACATTGTTAATCTCTAAGATGGATCCAATAAAATACATATTCGAGAAACCCACTCCCTCCGAAAGAATAGAAAGATGGCAAATGATCTTGACAGAATATGACATTCAGTATACGGCTCAGAAGGCAATCAAAGGAAGTGTACTGGCAGATCATTTGGCTCATCAAGCTGTAGATGACTATCAGTCTATGAATTTTGAGTTCCCAGATGAGAATATTATGCTAGTTACCAATTATAAAGAACCTGGACCGTATGAAGGACTTGAATTGGGATCCCGATGGACTATGGTTTTTGATGGAGCTTCCAATGCACTTGGTAATGGAATTGGTGCTGTGATTATCTCTCTCAAGGGTTGCCATACGCCCTTCACCACCAGGTTGTGTTTTGACTGTAACAACAACACAGCCGAGTATGAATCATGTATCATGGGTATCAAAGCTGCCATCAATATGAGGATTAAATACTTGAATGTATATGGGGACTTAGCCCTAGTGATCAGTCAGATTAAAGAAGAATGGGATATGAAGCATCCAAATCTCATTCCTTATTGAGAGCATGTGTTGACATTAATTCCGTACTTCGAGGAAATCACTTTTGAACATATTCCACGAGAAGAGAATCAATTGGATGACGCATTAGCTACCATGTCATCTATGTTCAAAGTCATATGGGATAATAAAGCTCCTCGAGTTACTATTAAGAGACTATACGAACTGACACATTGCTACAAAGTTGATACTGATGGAGTAGAGGAAAATCCTTGGTACCACAAAGTAAAAAGATACCTCAAAACTCGAGAATATTCTAAAGGATAATATATCAATGATAAGAAATGTCTAAGGAGGTTCTCTGCCAAGTTCTTTTTTAGTAATGGAATCCTGTACAAGCGTAACCATGATTCGACTTTGCTTTATTGTGTAGACAAGAAGGAAGTTGAGAAAATTATGGAAGATATGCACGAAGGAGTATTTGGTACTCACTCCAGTGGGCATACAATGGCTAAGAAGATTCTTAGAGCGGGTTATTATTGGTCTATTATGAAAAATGATTGCCATCATTATTCCAGAACTTGCTATAAATGCTAGATTTATGCTGACAAAGTACATGTGCTTCCGATTACTTTGAATGTCTTGACTGCTCCTTGGCTGTTTGCAATGTGGGGAATTGATATGATTGGAGAGATTAAGCCTACTGCTTCCAATGGGCATCATTTCATCCTGGTTTCTATTGATTACTTCACGAAGTAAGTTGAAGCAGCCTCGTTTGCTTCCGTTACCAAGAATATTGTGGCTCGGTTCATTAAATACAACCTTATTTGTCGGTATGGAATCCCTGAAAGGATCATCACGGACAATGGTACCAATCTTAACAATACTGTGATCACAGAACTCTGCATGCAGTTCAGGATTAAGCATTACTATTCTTCTCCATACCGACCAAATACGAATGACGCAGTGGAAGCCGCCAACAAGAATATCAAGAAGATCTTGCATAAGATGACAGTGACATACAAATATTGGCATGCGATGTTACCATTTGCTTTTCATGGTTATCGCACTTCAGTACGTGCATCAACTGGAGCAACCCCGTTCTCTCTAGTATATAGTATATAGGTTGTCTTACCTGTTGAAGTCCATATTCCTTCCCTAAGGATTATGAAAGACGCAGGTTTAGATGAAGACAAGTGGATTCAAAATCGAATGGACCAAATAAATTTGATCGATGAAAAAAGGCTTACGGCTGTTTGTCGTGGTCAGATGTACCAGAAACACATGATTAAATACTTTAACAGGAAAGTTAAACATCGGGTATACCAGGCTGGTGATTTGGTAATAAAGCGCATTATCCTAGCACAAGGTTATCCCATGGGGAAAATGGACTCCCACATACGAAGGGCCATTTGTGATAAAAAATATATTTTTTGGTGGTGCTATGATACTTACTACCATGGACAGTGAAGATTTTCCACACCCTGTGAATGCGGACATAGTAAAAAAATACTACGCAAAAAAGAGACCCGCTAGGTTGACAGGCCTAGGCAAAAGTAAGGGCATCCCGGCAAACCAAAAGTCTTCGGGAAAAAATTAGGGATATATATAAAAAAACTGTACATCCGACAAGTCAAAAACCTGAAAAGGCGACTTGGGAAAAAAAGGATATCCCGATGGACTGAACACCCGAAAGAGCGGTCCAGGAAAACGTTAGGGAATAAAGCATACAAATATGTCCCGTTGGATCACCCATCTACTTACAACCAGCTTCATTACTAGCGTCAAGTTCAAACGGTACAAAATAATTCAACCATCTCCTTCCAACAGCAAGTGATGAGATGCTTGAAGACATAAGGGCAATAGCAGAGTTGAAACTTGATGGGATCGTTTCCACATAGCTATTTTTCCTTGTTTTTCTTTGTACCCTTTCTTCATTCTTACGAAGATTTCCTCTTACTAGGATTTTTGTATCTTTGTATAAAACTTCCTGCTTATAGGTAAACTTTCAGAATCAATGCAGTTAGATTTCAAAATTCAAAATTGTTTTACTTTCTCTGTTTTGTTTGCAAGAACGTCCAATGATTACATTGAATGAACATATGCATTTGAACATGATCGCTGTTAACAAAATATATGCATAAAAACAAGATTGGCATTTACTAAAGACTCTAGGAGTTGGGATAATGTTCAAGTCATCCATAAATCTCCACAGAGCAATCTCCATGGAACTATATCTACAGATCTATCTTCACAAGCTCATCCCCAATAAAGATATAATCCCCAGAAACTCTAATATGCCATCATACAGAAATTGGGGCATCTTCCAACGGTTCACCTCTATATCCCTGATGGATAGCTCGACATAATCATCTTCCCCAATAGGCCCCCTAGCGGATAAGAAAGTTTGATCATTTCCCCATCATATGGTGGAAACTTCCTCAGCACAGCCTATGAAATCCCGATCCCCATCAAAACTTATTTCCTCAACACAGTCTACAGGGTTTATTTCCCCAACGAAGTTTTTTCCCCAATATTCCAATTCCCCGACATGATTCTCTTCCCCGGCCAGATGTCATTCAACTTTGTCCTCCATAGAAGAGTTGACATCTATATCTGAAACTCGGTAAGACAACACATCAGAGGATTATCCATCTCTTTTGTCCCCAGTCAGGATACATAAGAATCAAATCCTCCAAAAGAATGATGAACAACCAATTTTCCTGGAATTCTTCTATCCCCAAGCAGAAGTCGAACATCCCCAGCTGAGTATCCTCAAACAGAAAACGGGAATCCCCGGTAAAGACATTCTAAACAAAATTGAGAAATCATTGTCTTCATACCCAACAAACAATCACAAATTTATTTTCCCCATCCAAAGATGTTATATGAAGCTACTAATACGTTCCAACAACATATTAAACTCATACATCATTTACGGAATATCATAACATACACATACAAAACACATTCTCATTTATTTTGAGAGCATCATTACACAATGCATTACATACAGCATGACATTGCATAAAACTAAATTTGTCTTTTTTAGGTTAGTTCACAAACAGATAAATATTGTCAATAGTTTATTATCCTTCAAATACAATCAGTCAATGATTCATTATGACATTCATTTGGATACAGTCAGGAGTAGACTCATTCCAGTACATCTTCTAGATACAATACAGATACGACCAAGATACAGATCCATTATGATATTCATTCCGGTACATCTTTTAGATACAATCAAGCATAGACTCATTCTAATACGAATCTCAGATACAGTTGGGCGAAGACTCATTTTGATCCTCTTTTAGATACAGTCAGGCATAGACTCATTCTAATACGAATCTCAGATACAGTCGGGCGAAGACCCATTCTGATCCTCTTATAGATACAGTCAAGACATAGACTCATTCTAGAAAATCATTCAGATACAATCACGATATAAGATTCATTCTAACACTCCTCAACACATCTTCTAGATACAGTCAGACACAAACTTATTCTAGTATACTTCTCAGATACAATCGAACATAGACTCATTCAGATACTCCTATCAATAGTTACTTTGGATGGTATCTATAAGCCCATCTTCGACGACACTCTATCACCTCTCCAAATGATATCTTTAAGCCCATTCAATCAATACAATCAACCAACAACGTTACTTCGTACACATGTGAGTGAAAATTTCTGGGCACTTAAGTGTTCAATCCTCTTCCACCTTTAGATCACGAATGGCGAGCATGCCAATCTAACTCTCCAGGTTTAAGAAGATTGAATAGGGGCAGATGTTGTACCCCAAAATTTTCCCTCCCATTTTTCAAGATACCTCCTCATTCTCCTAAGATTCTCAAATTCCCCAGACTACTCAAGGGTTGATCAAACAAACCCTCCTTCTAAGCAGTTAACCCACAACTAAGGTTTTGCTTCTCTCAAGGAAAACTGGACTTATAATGCCTCAAGTGAATTACATGGTTTCTAATATGTTTAAAAGAATCCTCATGCCAAATTCCAATCCTTGCAGCACAAGTTTGCTCAGTCAATTAGTCAGATAATTGAAAATTAACTATATTGGGCAAAAAGTCAACTTTGACCAATTTACAGTCAAACTTCAAATTTTTTGGTCAACATCAATATTTTGAAGTTACATTTATAATTTGATCAAGGTTTGATCATGATTCATCAAGAAAACTCAAGATTCATCAAAAGTCAAAAGTTACTAAATTAGGGTTTTCTTAAGGAGAAGTCAACTGAACTTTGACCAAGCGTAATTTTCACATACTTCATCAGAAATTTCTCAACCAAGGCTCATTTTTAAGAAAATTCAATTCTCTAGAACTTTGTCTCTCTAAGCTCAAGGCTAAAAATGCTTCATTTGAGATGTATGGGCCAAAACATTACACGTTATTTTAAAAGTAAACAAAAAGATACTTTTTGTCAAAGCAATTTACATCAAGTTAAAGTCTTAAAATGAAAAACTGACCAACATAAATATTGTAGGAGACATCTTGAGGTTTCTAAAAAGTCAAACATCACCTTCATATGATAAAAATTGAGTAAGATATGATTTGTAAGTTGGGAAATCTTGACCTCATAATGGAACTCTAAGTCCATTAATGCATCATTTTAATTTTTTATTTCATTTTTTTTATTAATTTAAATTCAAAATTAAATCAAATAAATATTAAGTTAAGGTGTAAAGCATAAAAGGGTTGAGATCTGAATATTTTGGAGGCCCAAGGCCAGGCTACAAACTGTGTAGACCTATTATTGAACCAAATATACATGGTTTTGTATTATTTCAATCTATTTTCAAACAAAATCAAAGATATGTTTCACATGATGTCCAAGCCCATCTCTTAACCTAATCTTTTCTCCTATAAGTACATTGCATATTCATAAAAAAAGGACACAAAAGCTGCACAAGAAACAAGGTTTGTGAAGTCGAAATTTGCGAGGAAGAGGTGAATTCGAAATCCATCATTCAGCCATCCCCAAGGCCAACCAACCATTCAAATCAATTCCTGAGGTATCATAGGGTAAGTTTTGATCATTCTTGATGATCAAAGATGTCTGAAACATGCATATGATGCATCGCTGGTTTACATATTTTGTGCAATTCATATTTTGATTTTTATGATGCTTTGATGTAAACTAACAGCTTTAACATGTTCCTGAGACAAAATAGTACAAGTTTGATCTCCTGTATGAGGCCCATGACGCTAGAATAGTCCACCACCATTATTGAGCTGTTTTGCTTTATTTTCATCATATCTCCTTGTACATGTCAAAATAGCAAAAAATAATGCCACCATTGGATTCACAAGGGTCGATTTAGGGGGATGAGGTCCTTCTTTATTCCTAACGCATGCTATTTTTGCAGGTTACAAAACGATCTCATCGGATAAGATGACCGAAGCTAGGGCTCTGACGCTTCTCCCACCCACTTGGTCATATTATATTTATTGATTTGCTTTTGTATAACCGAATGGAAGCATGGGGCAGTTGGTTAAGGCAAAGGCGTGTAACATGAAGGGCGTGGGTTCGATCCCTACATTTTGTAATATTTGTTTGCTATTTTTTAAACTAACGCATGTTTCATATATATTGTGCAATTCCTATTTCTATACACCAACAGGCGCTTGGCCTAGTGGAAACCAGTGCAGATGTGAAGCCAAGGGCGTGGGTTCAACACCCATCCCATGAATTTTTCTTTTACCCTTTCTTTTTTAACCTAATCTCCTCTTTTTCTAACCCTAACTGTTTTAACTAATTATTCATTAAACTAACTTAATATTTCCTTAAGACTAATAAGTTTGGATTAGGGTTTTAGTTAGTATTTTTTTTATTTTACTAAATTAATTAATTAATCTTTTTTTCTTAAACATTAAAATCAATTAGAATTTAAGTTATTAATTATTATCACTTAAATTATTTTTTACAAAAACCATAAAAAACATTTTAACATTCTTTTTCTATTTTACTATTTCTTTTATTTAAATTCATAGAAAAATGTATAGGACACACTCTCCATTGTAATAGTGTAGATTTCTTTTCTCGCATTTTTTGCTAATTATGTAACTTTTCTCGCGAGTTTTTATACTTATGTACCTCTCCCAAAGCCATGTAATAACTTAAGACTTTATATTTCGCACTTTATTATTCTGTACATATTTAACTTATAATAACTAGGGTTTGTATGGAAAGACTAAAATTGATATAGATAAACCTAATCTTAAGATAAAATAAACTGAAAATAAACACTCTTCACACTTGCACCTTTAGGGTAACCTCTCTTGTTGCCTTACGAATATTGGTCACGTCCCTTGAAAGTGGGGATACTTTAGAAAAAACCCTCGATCAAATCATCATAGTCCCTACGATACAAGAGATCAAAGTCACTCGATTCTGTAATATGGTGGGAGAACTGACTTTTTGGTTTTATCCAAATGTGCGGATAGCTAGAGTCGCCACCGACTTTTCTTTTATCCAATATTTAGGAAAGGTGAAAAGAACAGGAAAGACCTTTGATATATTTTGAGTTCGGGGGGTAAGTTATGAAAAGGGAAGGTGTTAGCACCCTTTTCATTCGTAGTTATCTACAGGCTCTTAATTACTTAGCTCACTTTTGCAAACTTGCTTTGTGTGTGTGATTTGTTTGGAAATATTTTTAAATGCCAATGTAAGGCTGACTTTGTAATGATTCTTATATCGGTCCTCAAGAATGTATACAAAGTGTTATTTTTTGAAAATATTTGTATGAAATTTTAGTGTGAAAAAAGTTTTGAGAAAAGTTATGAGCAAGCAATTAAGAATTTCTTACCCACTAAAGTATTTCTTATTATTTTCCTTCTCCTTTATAGATAGTACTATCCGTACCATTAGTTGGTAGGTAACCCTATCCATTGGATGTGAAGGGACATGCGTAGGGTCATCGTATAGTCATCGAAGGCAACAAGTAAGGATACTTTAGCAATTGTATCGAAGGGACTATCATCATATGATTCGTAGGGTCATCGAGGGACTAGGTCATCTTTTCGTAGGAAACTTGAGGGACATCGAGGGACTATGATCTTTTGTATCGTAGGGACTATGGTGATTTGATCGAGGGTATTTTGCTAAAGTATCCCCACTTTCGAGGGACGTGACCAATATTCGTAAGGCAACAAGAGAGGATAGGCTAGAGGTGCAAGTGTGAAGAGTGTGTTGTTTTTAGTTTATTTTATCTTGAGAATTAGGGTTTTCTAGGTTCAATTATTAGTCTTTCCATACAATCCCTAAGATATTACATTGGAGAGTGCATCCTATACATTTGATCTATGAATTTAAATAGATAAAAAATTAAATAAGAAAATAGAAAAAGGATGTTGAAATGTTTTTTTATGATTTTTTATAGAAGATAATTTAAGTGATAATAATTAATAACCTAAGCTATTACATCCCGTGAGCAGTTACATAATAAGGAAAAAATGCGAGAAAATAAATCTACGCTATTACATTGGAGAGTGTGTCTTATACATTTTTCTATGAATTTAAATAAAAGAAATAGGAAAATAGAAAAAGAGTGTTAAAATGTTTTTTTATGATTTTTTGTAGAAAATAATTTAAGTGATAATAATTAATAACCTAAATTCTAATTGATTTTAATGTTTAAGAAAAAAAGATTAATTAATTAATTTAGTAAAAAAAATACCAACTAAAACCCTAATCCTAACTTATTAGTGTTAAGGAAATATTAGGTTAGTTTAATGAATAATTAGTTAAAACAATCAGGGTTAGAAAAAGAGGAAATTAGGTTAAAAAAGAAAGGGTAAAATAAAATTGCATGGGTTAGGTGTTGAACCCACGCCATTGGCTTCACATCTGCACTACTTGCCACTAGGCCAAGCACCTGTTGGTGTATGGAAATAGGAATTGTACAATATATATGAAACTTGTGTTAGTTTTCAAAATAGCAAAAAAATATTGCAAAATGCAGGGATCGAACCCACGCCATTCATGTTACACGCCTTTGCCTTAACCAACTGTGCTATGCTTCTATTCGGTTATACAAAAATAAATCAATAAATATAATATAACCACGTGGGCCGGAGAAGCTTCGGAGCCCTAGCTCTAGTCGTCTTATCCCACTAAATCTACCCTTGTGAATCCAATGGTGGCATTATTTTAGGCTAGTTTGACCTGTACAAGGAGATACGATGAAAACAAAGCAAAACAGTTCAATAATGGCGATGGACTATTCTTGCATCATGGGCCTCATACAAGGGATCAAACCTGTACCATTTTGTCTCAGGAACATGTTAAAGTTGTTAGTTTACATCAAAGCATCATAAAAATCAAAACATGAATTTCAAAAAATATGTAAATCGACGATGCATCATATGCATGTTTCAGGCATCTTTGATCATCAAGAATGATCAAAATTTATCCTATGATACCTCAGGAATTGATTTGAATAGTTGGATGGCCTTGAGGATGGATGAATGATGGATTTCAAATTCACCCTCTTCCTTGCATATTTCGACTTCACAACCCTTGTTTCTTGTGCAACTTTTGTGTCCTTTTTTTTGGTATGAATATGCAATGTACTTATAGGAAAAAAGATTAGGTTAAGAGATGAGCTTGGACATCATGTGAAACATATCTTTGATTTTGTTTGAAAATAGATTTAAATAATACAAAACCATGAAGATTTGGTTTAAGAATATGTCTACATGGTTTGTAGTGAGACCTTGGGCCTCCAAAATATTCAGATCTCAAGCCTTTTTATGCTTTACACCTTACTTAATATTTATTTGATTTAATTTTGAATTTAAATGAATAAAAATCAAAAGTAAATGAAGTAAAAATTAAAATGATGCATGAATGGACTTATAGGTCCACTATGAGGTCAAGAACACGTTTGGACTTTAAAAGATAGGCCCATTGGTCCAAAAATTCAAGTTTGCTCACATTGATCTTCATGCATTTTCTCAAAATTGCCCAACTTACAAATCATATCTTACTCAATTTTTATCATATGAAGGTGATCATGACTTTTTGGAAACCTCAAGATGTACCCTACAATCTTTATGTTGGTCATTTTTTCATTTGAAGACTTTAACTTGATGTAAATTGTTTTGACAAAAAGTGTCTTTTTGTTGACTTTTAAAATTACATGTAATGTTTTGGCCCATATCTCTCAAATGAAGAATTTTTGGCCTTGAACTTAGAGAGACAAAGTTGTAGAGAATAAAATTTCCTTAAAAATGAGCTTTGGTTGAGAAATTTCTTATGAATTATGTGAAAGTTACGCTTGGTCAAAGTTCAGTTGACTTCTCCTTAACAAAACTTTAATTTAGTAACTTTTGACTTTTGATGAATCTTGAGTTTTCTTGATAAATCACGATAACCCCCTTGATCAAATGATGAGTGTGAATTAAAAATATTGATGTTGGCTAAAAATCTTGAAGTTTAACTGTAAATTGGCCAAAGTTCACTTTTTGCCCAATAAAGTGGATTTTCAATTATCTCACTAATTGACTGAACAAACTTGTGCTGCAAGGCTTAGAATTTGGCATGAGGATTATTTGAGACATATGAGAAACCATGAAATCCACTTGAGGCATTAG
This sequence comes from Vicia faba, assembly GCA_948472305.1. NCBI lineage: Eukaryota > Viridiplantae > Streptophyta > Magnoliopsida > Fabales > Fabaceae > Vicia > Vicia faba. Next base: position 1,211,186,830 of record OX451739.1, read on the forward strand.
AAGTGAAATTTTCCTTGAGAGAAGCAAAACCCTAGTTGTCGGTCAACTGCTTAGGATGAGAGTTTGTCTGGCTAACCCTTGAGTAGTCTTGAGCATTTGAGAACCCTAGGAGCATGATGAGGTATCTTGAAAAATGGGAGGGAAAATTTTGTGGTACAACAGCTGCCCCTGTTCAATCTTCTTAAACTTTAAGAGTTAGATTGGCATGCTCGTCATTCGTGATTTGAAGGTGGAAGAGGATTGAACACTTAAGTGCCCAGAAATTTGCACACACATGTGCACGAAGTAACACTTTTGGTTGATTATATTGCTTGAATGAACTTAAAGATTCCATTCATAGAGGTGATAGAGTGTCTTCAGAGATGGGCTTATAGATGTCATCCAAAGTAACTGTTGATAGGAGTATCAAAATGAGTCTATGTTCGACTGTATCTTATAAGTATACTAGAATGAGTCTGTGTCCGACTGTATCTAGCAGATGTAATAAGGAGTGTCAGAATGAATCTTATGTCGCGATTGTATATAAATGATTTTCTACAATGAGTCTATGTCTTGACTCTATCTATAAGAGGATCAGAATGAGTCTTTACCCAATTGTATCTGAGAATTGTATTAGAATGAGTCTACGCCTGAATGTATCTAAAAGAGGATCATAATAAGTCTTTGCCCAACTGTAATTGAGATTCGTATTAGAATGAGTCCACTCCTGAGTGTATCTAAAAGATGTACCAGAATGAATATCATAATGGATTTGTATCTTGATCGTATTTGTATGTTATCTAGAAGATGTTTTAGAATGAGTCTACTTCTGACTGTGTCTAAAGGAATATAAGAATGAATTGTTGATTGATTGTATCTGAAGGATGATAAATTATTGACTATACTTATCTGTTTGTGAACTAACCTGAAGAAAGACAAAGTTAGTTATATGCAATGTCATGTTGTATGTAATGCATTGTGTAATGATGCTCTCAAAATAAATGAGAATATGTTTCGTATGTGTATGCTATGATATTCTGTAAATGATGTATGAGTGCAATATGTCGCTGGAACGTATCGGTAACTTCGTATAACATCTCTAGCTAGGGAAAATAATTCCCTGACTGTTGCTGGGGATGAAGATAATAGTTTCTCAATTTTGTTTAGAACATATTTGTTGGGGATTCCCACTTTCTGTTTAAGGACACTCTGTTGGGGACGTTCGACTTCTGCTTGGTGTTGTACCCCAAAATTTTCCCTCCAATTTTTATTTAAAACATCCTTCTAAGGTCCTCATTTGCTCAAGGTTGCCTAAGAATTGATCAGACAAGTTCTCATCCTAAGCAATAGGTCCACAACTAGGGTTTTGTATTTCTCAAGGAAGATTGGGTTTCTAAGGTCTTAAGTGGTTTTCATGATTCTTAATATGTCTTTAAGAATGCTCATACCAAACTTCAAGTCTTGCATCACAAGTTTGCTCAGTCAATTGTTCAAATGACTGAAAATAAACTATATTGGGTAAAAAGTCAACTATGGTCAACATACAGTCAAACCTTAAGATTTTTGGTCAACATCAATGTTTTAAAGCCATATTCATCATTTTATCAAGGGTTTATCATGATTCCTCAAGAAAAGCTCTCAAATCATCAAAAGTCAAAAGTTGCCAAATTAGGGTTTCCTTAGGAAAAGTCAACTGAACTTTGACCAGACATAACTTTCACATGCTTCATCAACTTTTCCCCAACCAAAGCCCATTTTTAAGGGAATTCAATTCTCTACAATTTTGTATCTCTAAGATCAAGTCCAAAAAGTGCATCATTTGAGAGATATAAGCCAATACATTATAGGTCATTTCAAAAGTCAACAAAAAGACACTTTTTGTCAAGACAACTTACATCCAGATAAAGTCTTCAAAAGAAAAATGATCAAGATAGAGATTATATAGTAAATCTTGAGCTTTCCAAAAAAGTCCAAGATCACCTTCAAAAGATGAAAATTGAGGGAGTTATAATAATTTCAACTTGGGAAATTTTAAGCAAATGCATGAGGTTCAAATTGAGCAAGCTTGATATTTTGGGCTATTGGGTCATGGTTTAAGAGTCCAAACGTGTATTATACTCCTAATACACCTCAAATCTCATTCATAAACCTCTTGACCTATTTTTTATTTTAATTATTTTTGATTTATTCATTAATAATACAAAATAAATAAGATAAAATCATATCTTTTTACACAAGGTCCAACTCCACATATTTTTGACCTAATTTCTCCTATAAAATCTCACTATCTTCATACAAGACGAAAAACCTTGCCTCCATAATATTTGTCAAAACATCAAATTTTCTCAAGAACCCTAAAATCTCCAAACCCTTGTTACAAGCCCTCTCACTACAAATAACCACTCTATTCACTCTTAACAAGCATACAGAGTAAGGTTGGATCAGTTTTAATGATCCAAAATGTGTGAAATCTCATTTTATAGCATCTCCGGTTTCATAATATTCATAAATTTCATATCTTGATTTTTTCTTTGTTTTAAGCCATGGTAATGCCTTTATCATGCTTCTGAGGTATCTTTGTACAGGTCTGTATCATTGTGAAGAGCCCATGCAGCCGAAACCATGAAACACCATGGTTACACCAATACCATGTTGTCTTTGCTATAGCAGCCAAACCATGGATTTTTAGGCCACAAAAATGCATTGGATCCGCAACCCTTGATTTAGGGGAATAAGGTGTTTCTGGATTGTTAATTCTGTCTATTTTGCAGGTTGGATAGAAGGAGGTCATCAGAGAAGACAACCAGAGCTAGGGCTTTGGCGCCTCTCCGGTATAAGGAGTTTATTTAAAATATATATTTATTGATTGACATAGGTTAATGGATGTATAGCCACCCTAGTGGTAGAAAAGCGGGCGCTAAGGCATTAGTCTCCCAGGTCACGGGTTCGATACCCAGTTTTGCCAAATTCTCATATTTTCATATTTTTTGTGGGTTTATTATATAATGCATTGATCCTGTTATCCATTACCAAGGCACGCTTGGCCTGGTGGTGAATGTGTTGCTGAAAAGTCTTGAGGGCGTGGATTCAACACCCACCCATACCCTTTGATTTATGTTTCTCACTCTTTTTCACCTTTTTTTCTTTAAAACCTTTTTACAAAGCCTTTTTTTTCAAAACTTTTTTTAATAAACCCTAATTTCAGTTTTAGATTTCTAATCAACCCTAATTTGATTTTTAGGTTTTTTTAATTCATTAAATTAAAATTAACTTAGATTTTAGGGTTTCTATTAATTTAATTAACTAATTCTTTTATTAATTAATCAAAATTAACTAGGCTTTAGGTTAATTATCAAATCATTTTTTATCAAAATCATAAAACAACTTTCTTTTTCCCTTTATTTTACAATCTTCACGTGCTTTATTATTTTCGTGTTATTTTTTATTATTATGTAACTACTACTGGTTTATAATATTTTAGCCAGGGTTTACTTTTTCACCCCGATTTTATGGTTTGTACCCCCCTTTCCAAAGCCTTGTAATAGCGTAGGACCTTTAATTTCTGCCTTTACTTTCCGCAATTTACCGTTTTCCTTATTATTGTTTAGCTTAATAGGATTTTATGGCAAGACATAAAAATAATCATAGAAAACCCTAATCAAGATAAAATAACAGAATTAAATCACTCTCAATACACTCACCTCTAGGGTAACCTCACTTGTTGCCTTCGAATAAAAATGGTCATGTCCCTCGAACGTAGGGATACCCTTAGCAAAGACCCTCAGTTAAAATCACCATAAAGATCGTAGTCCCGCAATGTCCCTCGAGTTGCCTACGAGAAATGATCTTGTCCCTCGATGTTGCCTACAAATATATGATGACAGTCCCTTCAAATTGCTAAGGTATCCCTATATGTTGCCTTCTATGACCATAATGATGACCTTACGCCTATCCCTACACATCCAATAGATAATGCTACCTACCAACTAATGGTACGGATACCACTATCTCTAAAGGAGGAGGAAAATAACAAGAACGACCTTGAGTGGGTAGAATACTTTTTAATCGCTTGCTCATAAACTTTTCTAAACAAAACATTTCTCACATCACACTTTAAAAAAAAACAAATATTTTCAAACACTTTATATGCGTCCTTGAGGACTGATACAAGAATCATTACAAAGTTCGCCTTACATTGGCATTCTCAAAATATTTCAAATCACACAAAAAAAAAGCAAGTTTTCAAAAGTGAGTTAAGCAATTAAGAGCCCGTAGATAACTACGGATGAAAAGGGTGCTAACACCTTCCCTTTTCATAATCTACCCCCCAAACTCAAAAACTTCAAGGTCTCTCCTGTTCTTTTCATGTTTTCCTTATTGGATAAAAGAAAAGTCAGTGGCAACTCTTGCTATCCGTAACATTTGTGATAAAATGCAAAAATAAGTCAACTCTCCCACTGTATTACACTTGGGGATAGAAGAATTCCAGGAAAATTGGTTGTTCATCATTCTTTTGAAGGATTTGATTCTTATGTACCCTGACAGGGGATAAAAGAGATGGATAATCCTCTGATGTGTTATCTGACCAAGTTTCAGATATGGATGCCAATTCTTCTAAGGAGGACAAAGTTGAATAACATCTGGTCGGGGAAGAGAATCTTGTCGGGGAATTGTAATATTGGAGAAATAAACTCCGTTGGGGAAATAAACCCTGTAGACTGTGTTGAAGAAATAATCTCTGATGGGGATCGGGATTTCATAGGCTGCGCTGAGGAAGTTTCCACCGTATGTTGGGGAAATGATTAAACTTCCTTATTCGCTAGGGGGCCTGTTTGGGAAGATGATTATGTCGAGCTATCCATCAGGGATATAGAGATGAACCGCTAGAAGATGCCCCAATTTGTGTCTGATGGCATATTAGATTTTCTGGGGAATACATCTCTGTTAGGGATGAGCTTGTGAATATAGCTCTGTAGATATTTCTCTATGGACGTTTTTGCAAACAAAACAGAGAAAGTAAAACAATTTTGAATTTTGAAATCTAATTGCATTGATTCTGAAAGTTTGCCTATAAGCTGGCGGTTTTATACAAAGAGACAGAAATCCTAGTAAGAGGAAATTATTGTAAGAATGAAGAAAGGGTACAAATAAAAACAAGGAAAAACGACTACATGGAAACAATTCCTTCAAGTTTCAACTCTTCTATTGCCCCTGTGTCTTCAAGCATCTCATCATTTGCTGTTGGAAAAAGATGGTTGAATTATTCTGTACCGTTTGAACTTGACACTAGTAATGAAGCTGGATGTAAGTAGATGGGTGATCCAATGGGATATAGTCGTAAGCTTTAATCCCTAACTTTTTCCATGACCTCCCTTTCGGTTTTTCAGTCCATTGGGATATCCTTTTTTGTCCAAGCCGCCTTTTCAGGTTTTCGACTTGTCGGATGTACAATTTTTTTATATATATCGCTGATTTTTGCCCGAACCCTTTTGGTTCTCCGGGATGCCCTTACTTTTGCCTAGGCCTGTCAACCTAGCAGGTCTCTTTTATACGTAGTATTTTTTGACTATGTTCGTGTTCACAGGGTATGGAAAATCTTCACCATCCATGGTAGTAAGTATCATAGCACCACCATAAAATATCTTTTTGATCACAAATGACCCTTTGTATGTGGGAGTCCATTTTATCTTGGGATCACCTTGTTGTAGGATAATGCACTTCACTACCAAATCACCAGCCTGATATACCCGAGTTTGACCTTCATGTTAAAGGCTTTGATTATGCGTTTCTGATACATCTGACCATGAAAAACAACTGCAAGGCTTTTTTCATCGATAAAATTTATTTGGTCCAGTTGAGTCTGAATCTACTCGTCTTCATCTAAACCCGTGTCTTTCATAATCCGTAGGGAAGGAATCTGGACTCCAACGGGTAAGACAACATTCATACTGTAGACTAGAGAGAATGGGGTTGCTCTAGTTGATGTAAGTACTGAAGTGTGAAAACTATAAAGAGCAAATGGTAACATCTCATGCCAATCTTTGTATGTCACTGTCATCTTCTGCAAGATCTTCTTGATATTCTTGTTGGTGGCTTCCACTGCGCCATTCATCTTTGGTTGGTATGGAGAAGAATTGTGATGCTTAATCATGAACTGCATGCAGATTTACATGATCATATTATTGTTAAGATTTGTACCATTGTCCGTTATGATACTTTCAGGGACGCCATACCAACAAATAAGGTTTTATTTAATGAACCGAGCCACAATTTTTTTGGTAACAGAAGAAAACGAGGTTGCTTCAACCCACTTCGTGAAGTAATCAATATCGACCAGGATAGAACGATGCCCATTGGAAGAAGTAGGCTTAATCTCTCCAATCATATCAATTGCCCACTGTAACACGGTGGGAGAACTGACTTGGGATGTTTTGCATTTGATCGCAATTGTTGCGGATAACAAGAGTCGCCACCGAATTTTCTTTCATCCAATAAAGGAAAGGGTGAAAAGAACAGGAAAGACCTTTGAGATTATTTTCTTGAGTTCGGGGGGTAGATTATGAAAAGGGAAGGTGTTAGCACCCTTTTCATCCATAGTTATCTATGCGCTCTTAGTTGCTTGCTAGATCACTTGCTTTTGTTTGAAAGTGTGCTTGTGGTGTGGTTTTGAAAGTATTTTGAAAACATGCCTTTGTAATGATTCTTGTCTCTATAAGAACACATACAAAGTGTTGTTTGGAAAATAGTTCAAAGAAATGTTTGTATAATGTGTTTTAGAAAGTGATTTCGAAAAGAGTGTCTTTGTAATGGTTCTCGTCTCTATAAGAATACATATAAAGCGTTTGTCTTTTGAAAATGTTTCAAAATGAAAGTGTTTGGTGTATGAAATGTTTTTTTTTTTGTGAGCAAGCGAGCAACTAGGAGCAACATACCTACTCAAAAGGTCTTAAATGTTCTTTTCCTCTTCCTTTATATGTTGCTATCTTACCATTGATTTGGTAAGAAGTCCCATCATTGGATGTAAAGGGACGGGCGTGGATCATCATATAGACATGATAGAAATGTTGTGAGATATCTTAGCATTTCTCTTGAGGGACTAAGATCATTTGTAAGGCATATTTCGAAGCGTCATCGAGGGACTATGATATTGTATTTTTGATTGTTTTTTCTAAGACATCTCACATGCATAACATGACCATTTTCTCAAGGAAACAAGTGGAGTTAACCCTAGAGATGCAAGTGTGCAAGTGTTTGTATTTCATGCATTTAGTCTTTGATTAAGGGTTGTCTACTTGTTGTTTTTATCTTCCCATACAAACCCTAATTACTAGTATTTATATGAAAGCGATAAATTGCGGAAAGTAAATATTCTACACTGTTACAAACATTTGGGGATGGGGGTGTAAAAATTTAAAAATGGGGATTGCAAGAAATTAAAGTCCTAATTATCTATTACAACCATATTGAAATAATGTATAAGAAATGTAAAATAGACTTGTTTTGTTTTTGTTGAGAGAAGAAATAAATTTACTTAAGAAAATATTTCTGGGCTTTTTTGTTTTAAAAGAAATAAAACAAAGTGTATAAACATAAAGTATTTTTTGGTGTTTTTGATTAACGAAAATAAAGTGATGATAAAAATAATAAGAGAGTAAGAGTCAGAATCAGCGCGTTGCTGAAAGAGGAGAGAGCAAAAGTTCTGACTCAGGCGCGCTGCAAATCAGAAAGCAAACGTTAGCAGAAATGGGAAAGGCAAGAATTTTTGGATCCGGACGCACTAAAGTTATGGGGTCGATGAGAACAAAGGAAATCCTAGAAGTTCTGATTGCCTAGAAACGCTAGTGTTACTGGAGAGTTAGAAGTTCTGGATGTTGAGAGAGCCAAGGAGTTCTGATGCAACTGGAAACCTAAAAGTTCTAGTGTTACTGGAAGGCTAGAAGTTCTGGTAATGGGTAAGTGAGGTGTCAATGCTGTTGGGTGGGAATATCTAGAAGTTCTGGTCCAGGATCACTATTTTGACAAACCAATGAGAGGGGGTTTATCTAGAAGTTTTGGTCCAGGGTTATTATTTGATAAATAATGGGGTAAAAATGTCAAGAAATAAACATAAGAAGGTGTTTCTGGGGCTAGAACTCAGGACCCTTAACACTAATGCCTTATGCGCGCGCTATCTACCACTACGGTGGCTATACATCCGGTATTAGAAGCAAGAACATAAATATATATTACAAAGTAAATTCTGATGATGAGCTTCATCTTTGCGCCAACCAAAACATCAGCAACTTAGTTATTTCTCAACAAAATGGAAAATGAAAACATAGAAGTTATGGAAAATTTCATCATGGTTTCAGAAATACAAAGCATCAAAACTGTAATCCAGAAACAAACATGAGTTCTGCTAATCCTAATTCTGAACCCTAATTTCCTCAAGAAGTTCTGATATGAAATTCTCGTTACTTAGTCCATATGAATGAAATCTATAAATATATACAGAATCAGAGCCATGACATCTACATTGTACTTTTGAGAATGTAAGCCTAATAATGCTTAAGTAATAAGATAAAAATCAGAGGAAACTCACCTTGTAGATGGAAATTATTCTGTGAATTAGAGCCTGGTTCAAATTATTGTGATATTCTGGTCAGATTCCTCAAGTTCTCAGAAATCTGAAGCAAGCCTTAACTTGAGCTATGAATGGTTGGAAAGTTTTGGAGCAGTCAAGGTGCAAAGTTATGGTTTTTTAAAATGGAGAGTGATGAAGATTGTATTACAGTTTGCAAACAGAAGTTGGGAAGGCTGCTGCGTGTTTGCTAGAAACTGTATGAATGATTTGGTCAAGAAACACTCAAGGAAAATTAGAGTTTGGATGCAAAAACCAGAAATTAGCAGACTTTGTGTTTGGGCTGTAGTTTCAGGTTCTTAGAATTTCAGCAGGGTTTCAAGGCTTTTTTTTCAAATGTTTCGACCCACCTCCTCCAACAGTTGCAAAATGAAGTTTAATTTATAGGCAAATGATTTATAAGCTTGGAAAAGTCAAGAGTACATCCATCATGTGTTATGGCTCGTTGACTTGTTTTTGAAGCAAGTTTAGACAAGAACGTTTCTTGGAAAAGTAGAGTGGTTAGCACCTTTAACCACGCATAAGGAAACTTTGGGAGGAGTGTTGATTTCTGCTTGGAGGAATAAAGTTCAAGAATTTTGGTTGTCCATTTCTCTACTAGGGAATTGTTCCTGACTGGAGAGCATCAGAAGTTAGCTGTTATCTGGTCGAAATCCAGGCTTGGCAGCAATTTGTTGGGGATAATGAAGTCGTCTGTTATCTGGTCGTATTCCAGGTTTTGCAACAACTTACTGGGGAAGATTAAATTAACTGTTATCTGGTCAGATTCCAGGCTTCTCAGAAAATTACTTGGGAGAGTGAAGTTAAATTGTTATCTGGTCGAACTCCAGGCTTCACAGCAAGTTACTAACATTAAACTGCTATCTGGTTGAATTCCAGGTTTCGCAGATTTATGAGGTGGATGAAGTTAATTGCTATCTGGTCGGATTCCAGGCTTCGCAATAACTTACTTGAACTGATATCTGGTTGGTTCCAGGCTTTACAGTAACTTGCTAGAAAGGAAGAAGTTAAACTGATATCTGGTCGGGTTCCAGGCTTCAAAGTAACTTGCTTGAAAGGATGAAGTTGAACTGATATCTGGTCGGATTGTAGGCTTTACAGTAACTTGCTTGAAAGGATGAAGTTGAACTGATATCTGATCGGATTCCAGGCTTCATAGTAACTTGCTGGGGGTGGAGGCAAACTCTACTGGGGAAAAGAAGTTAAACCCTTGTCTGGTTGAGTCTAGGTTTTTCAATATCTCGAGGAGTTAAACTATTATCTGGTCGGGTCCAGGCTTTATAGTGTCTTGAGAAGTTAAATTATTATCTTGTCGGGTCTAGGCTTCATTGTATTTTGAGAAGTCAAAGTATTATCTGGTCGGGTTCAGGTTTCATAGCATCTGAAAGTTGTTTGAATAGGAAAAGACTCCGTTGAGGAGTGTATCATTTGGTTGGGGAATAAACCCTATTGAAGAGAATATCTGATGACATGCTGGCAAGGTGAATTATTTAGGAAGAAATCCACAAGGCTTCTTCTTTTAAGACCAACTCAACTGAGGAGAGGGCTACCGAGAGATTGAGACTTTGACTGAGGGTTGCATAAATCCAGCTTTGTGGGCAACTCTGTCGGGGCAAAGGTTTATTATAGTCGGCTCTGTAGGGATAATGCTAATGAGATAACTCTGGGGGGATATCTCAACTGCATTAAAGAGATACCCGTTGCTTCTTAGCAGGATATATTTGCTAAATAGTTTAATTATGTTCATATGCATATGTTCATTCAATTTTAGTCATTTGACGTCTTTGCACTCAAAACAAAAACAAAAAATTTGCACTTCAAAGTATACTTGTATTGATGTTTTTCCCATGAATATGCATTTTTGTACAAAGAGACAGCGATCCTAGTAAGAGGAAATGTCGAAAGGATAACAAAATTGAAAACAAAGATAACAACCATGTGGAAATGATCTCATTGTGTTCTAACTCTACTATTGCCCCAATGTCTTCGAACGTCCCTTGCTATTGACAGAAGTTGATTGGATTGACCTTGGACCGTTTGAACTTGGACCTTGATAATAAATTTGACTGTGGTGATTCCACGGGACATAGTCACACGGTTTCAATCCTTAACTTTTGCCTGGACCGCCCTTTTGGGTTTTCAGCCCACCAGGATACCCATTTTTTCCCAAGTCACCCTTTCGGGTTTTCGACTTGCCGGCTGTACAATCTTTTACATATGTACCTAATTTTTTCCCAAACATTTCGTTTGCCGGGACGCCCTTGTCTTGCCTAGGTGTGTCAACCTAGCGGGTCTCTTATGCATAGTATTTTTTAACCATGTATGCGTTCATAGGATGTCGGAAATCTTCACCGTCCATAGTAGTCAGCATCATGGCACCACCAGAGAAATTTTTTTTGACAACAAATGGGCCTTCGTAGGTGGGAGTCCATTTGCCCCTGGGGTCGCCTTGCGGAAGAATGATGTGCTTTATCTCCAAGTTACCATCTTGATATACCCGAGGCCTGATCTTTTTGTTGAAATCCTTGATCATACGCTTCTGGTACATATGACCGTGACAAATAGCAGCCAGTCGCTTTTCATTGATCAAGTTCAACTGATCCAATCTTGTCTGAATCCATTCGTCTTTTCCTAGGCCTGCTTCCTTCATAATTCTTAGGGAGGGAATCTGCACTTCCACTGGTAGGACAACTTCTATGCCATAGACCAAAGAAAAGGGGGTTGCCCCAGTATATGTCTGAGCTGAAGTACGATAGCCGTGAAGGGCAAACGGTAACATCTCATGCCAGTCTTTGTAATTTACCACCATCTTTTGCATAATCTTCTTAATGTTCTTGTTGGCTGCTTCCACCGTGCCATTTATTTTAGGCTTATAAGGAGAAGAATTGTGATGCTTGATTTTGAACTAAGTGCAAAGTTCTGCGATCATATCATTGTTAAGATTGGTCCCGTTGTCAGTGATGATCCTTTCGGGGATGCCATAGCGGTAGATAAGGTTATGCTTGACGAATTTGGCTACAACGTTCTTTATGACTGAGGCAAATGAGGCAGCTTCGACCCATTTTGTGAAATAATCGATAGCGACAAGAATGAAGTGATGTTCATTGGAAGCAGTAGGTTTAATCTATCCAATCATGTCAATGCGCCACATTGCAAACAGCCACGAAGCAGTCATGACGTTTAGAGGAATAGGAGGCACATGGAACCTTGTCAGCATAGATTTGGCACTTGTGGCAAGTTCTTGAGTGATGATGGCAATCAGTCTCCATTGTTGACCAATAGTAACCAGCTCTCAGGATTTTCTTGGCCATAATGTATCCTCTAGAGTGAGTTCCAAAGAGACCATCATAAATGTCTTCCATAGTTTCCTCTGCCTCCTTCTTGTCCACACATCAGAGTAGAGTAGAATCATGGTTGCATTTGTACAGGATTCCATTACTTAGGAAGAATTTGGCTGAGAATCTTCGTAAGAACTTTTTGTCATTGATGGAAACTCCTTCAGGATACTCTTGTGCTTCAAGTTATGTCTTCACCTCATGGTACCATGGCTTCTCGGCGTCAGTGTCAAGCTCATAGCAGTGCACAGGTTCGTCGAATCTCTCAATTGTAATCATAGAAGCTTCGTTGTCCCATTTGATCTTGAACATAGAAGATATTATGGCAAAAGCATCGGCTAATTGGTTTTCTTCTCTAGGTAAGTGTTCAAAGGTGATTTCTTCGAAGTAAGGAATCACAGATAGCACAAGCTCCTTGTAAGGGATAAGATTCGGGTGTTTAGTGTCCCAATCTCCTTTTACTTGGCTAATCACTAGAGCAGAATCTCCGAACACATTCAAATGCTTGATCCTTAAATCAATGGCAGCCTTTAGGCCCAAGATGCATGTCTCATATTCAGCCATGTTATTTGTACAATCGAAACACAGTCTATTAGTGAAAGGGGTGTGGCAACCCTCAGGAGAAATTATCACAACACTAATTCCGTTACCCAAAGCATTGGAAGCCCCATCGAAGACCATAGTCCATCAGGATCCTTGTTCAGATCCGTCATACGGTTCGGGTTTCGCGCAGTCGGTCACTAGCATGATACTCTCATCCGAGAAGTCAAAGTTCATAGATTGATAATCATCAACAACTTGATGGGCTAAATGATCTACCAATACACTTCCCTTGATGGCCTTTTGGGTTGTATATTGAATATCGTACTCAGTCAAGATCATTTGCCATCTAGCTATCCGTCCGGAAAGAGCAAGTTTCTTAAAGATGTACTTGATAGGGTCCATCTTAGAAATCAATAGAGTGGTATGAGTCAACATATACTGCCTTAGCCAGCGAGCAGCCCATACCAGAGCGCAATCAATTTTCTTGAGCAGTGAATATCTGGTTTCATAGTCGGTAAACTTTTTGCTCAGGTAGTATATCACATGCTCTTTTCGGCTAGACTCGTCATGTTGGACCAATACACAACCCATAGAATTCTCTAGCACAGTCAAGTACATGATCAAGGGTCTTCCTTCAAATGGAGGCATGAGGATAGGAGGTTCTTGCAGATATTCCTTGATTTTGTCGAAGGCAGCTTGGCATTCATCATTCCATCTGACTACTTGAACTTTCTTCAGGAGTTTGAAGATTGACTCACAAGTAGTAGTTAAGTGAGATATGAAACGGGTGATATAGTTAAGACGACCCAAGAATCCTCTAACTTCTTTTTCAGAATGGGGAACTGGAATTTCTTGGATGGCTTTTACCTTTGCAGGATCGAGTTCAATGCCTTTACCACTGACAACAAAACCTAAAAGCTTTCCAGATTATACTCCAAATGTGCACTTATTATTGAGATGCTCTTCTTCAGTTTGTAACCTTGCAACCATATCATCCACATATACTTCTATTTCATGATGGATCATATCATGAAACAAAGCTAATACAACCCTTTGATATGTTGCCACTGCATTATTCAATCTGAACGGCATGACCTTGTAACAAAAGGTGCCCCATTGCATAACAAAGGTGGTCTTCTCCATATCTTCGGGAGCCATCTTAAGTTTATTATAGCCGGAGAAACCATCCATGAAAGAGAAGACCTTATGCTGAGCGGTGTTATCGACCAAGACGTCAATATAAGGTAGAGGGAAGTCATCCTTGGGGCTTGCCCTATTCAGATCCCTATAATCTATGCACATACGAACTTTTTCATCTTTCTTTGGCACCAGAACCACATTCACAACCCATTGGGGATAAGATGTCACACCTAGGAATCTTGCGTCAAATTGTTTCATCATTTCAACTTTTATTTTCTTAGAGATGTCAGGAAGCATGCGACGAACTTTTTTCTTGACGGGAGGACAATCCTCCTTTTTTGGCAGACCATAAACTACAATGTCGATATCCAACCCTGGCATGTCTTCATACGACCAATCAAACACTTCCACATAATCATGCAACATCTGAACCAATCTGCTTTTGACACTGCTTCCTAGGTTGGCGCCGATCTTGACCTCTTTTTTGTTTGTCTTGGTATCTAGGTTGATGACTTTAACTGACTCTTCATGCGGCCGAATAGCTTTTTCCTCTTGCATTATAAGTCTGGCTAGTTCTCCCGGTATTTCATAATCTTCCTCAATGAGATCTGGAGTGGATGAGGACCTGCAAGAGTGTGTGTGTGCATGAAAGATACATGGCTATTTGAAAAAGGTATTTAAGGAGAAAGAAAGACAATGAATACAAATATTTGAATGCAAAAGTCCAATGGTTTATATTGAATGATCATATGATAAAATAAACATAAATAAACCCTTAACAAATGGACCAAAGTGCCCCGGGCAAGGCATATGGCTTAAAAGTCATTGTTTAATATTATAGACAAAAGGCTCTTGAATTGATAGAAAGCAATAAACAAGTAATTACTCCTCAATGAAGGAGATGGGAAAGAAGTCCTTTGCGTGCCAATTGTTGAGCTTTGTTGTAGTAGGGTATACCCATTCTTCAAATGCACACTCATCATTAGAATCCTCCACAACGTTTACTTCTTGATTTCTAATACGAAGATGGGGCTTTCCCGCACGAGCACACCTAACTTCTTTCTGAGCCTTGATAGTGAAACCCAACACACATTTGTCTGCTTTGAACGGGATATCGGGGAGTTATCCCCAGGTAGCACAGTTTTCATCTTCGACTACGACACAAGCATCCTTAAATGAAGCCATCCTTGGCACAACCTTATCAGCTTTGGGCACGTCGGAGGAGATTTTGGCAGTAGTAACCATAGGCGAAATAACTTCGAAATCCTGACATGGGGTTTCTATAAATTTTCCATCCATCTCCACATATTTGAAATAATTGAGGTGGCTTACCATGAACTCCTCATCACCACAAACAATGACAATCCTTCCCTTGACAGGGTATTTTAGCTTTTGGTGAAGCGTAGATGTTACTGCCCCTGCTCCATGGATCCAAGGGCGACCCAACAAACAAGAGTAAGCAAGACGGATGTCCATGACGTAGAAAGTAGAGTTGAAAATCTGTGATACCACTTTGATCGAGAGATCCACCTCTCCATGAACCATCCTTTTGGACCCATCGAAAGCCCTCACGATGATATCACTTGGCTTCAACACCAGTCCTTCACAGTCTAACCGGTCCAAAGCCCCATTGGGTAGCACGTTTAGAGAAGAGCCAGTGTCAACCAGAACATGTGCTAGGGTAGTCCCCTTACATTCAATAGAAACATGCAGAGCTTTGTTATATTTTCTTCCAAGTCGTGTCAGATCATCATCTGAGAACCCCAACTCATTATCGCCCGTCAAGCTTGCCACACAATTTTCAAACTGGTCAGTTATGGTCTCATGAGGGACATGAGCCTTCTTCAGGAATTTGATTAATGCTCGGGCATGAGCATCAGAACAAAGTAACAAACATAACATGGAGATTTTGGAAGGGGTTTGCCCCAGCTGCTCCACTATCTTGAAATCACCCATCTTTAAAATATTTAAGATTTCATCCATTTCTTGAGCAGAAGGTTCCTCAGAAGTAACATCTTTTGCAGGCGTCTCTATCTCAACAGGCTCAACCACTTTCTCTTTTCCCCTTGTGTCAACACTAGGCTTAGCAGCGGTAATGCGGACATGTGTCGTTGTAGCAGTTGGGGGTTATGATACAACAGGAGAACTGACTTGGGTGTTTTACATTTTATCGCAAATGTTACGGTTAGCAAGAGTTGCCATCGAGGTTTCTTTTATCCAAAAGGAAAGGCTGAAAAGAACAGGAAAGACCTTTGAGATTATTTCTTGAGTTCGGAGGGTAGATTATGAAAAGGGAAGGTATTAGCACCCTTTTCATCCATAGTTATCTATGGGATCTTAGTTGCTTACTAGATCACTTGCTTTTGTTTGAAAATGCGCTTTGTGTGGTTTTTGAAAGTATTTTGAAAAGGCGCCATCGTTTAGGCAAACTTTGTAATAGTTCTCGTTCGTAGGAACGTATACAAAGTGTTGAGCTTTTAAAAATGTTTCAAGTTTGGAAAATGTTTTGAAAGTGTTGGTGTTTGTTTTGAAAATAAGCAAGAGTGTTTGATTTGAAATTGAGCAAGCAACTAGGAACAATGTAACTACTCAAAAGTCTTAGTTCATTTCTTCCTTTCCTTTGATATTGCTATCTTACCATTGATTTGGTAAGAAACCCTATCTTTGGATGTAAAGGGACGGGCATGAGTCATCATATAACCGTGATAGCAATGTTGTAAGATATCTTAGCATTTCTCTTTGGAGGGACTAAGATCATTTTGAAAGGCAACATTGATAGCGTCATCGAGGGACTATGATCTTGTATTTTTTATTGCTTTTTGCTAAGGTATCTCACATGCATAACAAGGCCATTTTTGTAAGGCAACAAATTGGAATCACCCTAAGGGTGCAAGTGTGCAAGTGTGTTTGATTTACATGCATTGTTTTGTCTTGAATTAGGGTTTGCTACTTGTTGATTTTAATCTTTCCATACAAACGCTAATTACTAGCATTTATATAAAGCAGTAAATTGCGGAAAGTAAAAATACTAAGCTATTACATCATTAGGGGAGAGGGTATACAAATTTACAAATGGGGATTTTACAAGAAAATTAAACCTAATTATCTATTACAACCATGTTGAATAAATGTACAAGAATTGAAAAATATAATGTACAAATGCAAATGGAAAAAAGAAATGGTTTTGTTTGGTTTTCATGAAAGGGGTTTTAACCTAATTAAGAGAGATGATTAATAAAAATTAAATAAAATTAACTTAAACTAATTAAGAAAAAAAATTAACTTAAAAAGGATTTTTAGGGGTTTTTATGAAAAGGTTTTAAATTAATAAAAATAAAAATGAAGATTAATCAATTAAAAACCTAAGTTCTAAATTAATTAATTTACAAGAGATTAATACAATAATTAAACCTAATTATCTAAATATTAATTAAAAAAGAAGAAATTAATTTATTAAAAGAAAATGTTTTTGTTCTTTTACTTTATGAAGAAAAATAAACTAAATAAGCATTTTTTAAATATGCAAACAAATAAAATAAAAATTTTGGATTTTTTATTAATAAAATTAATAATAATAATAATAATAATAATAAAAATATTAAAGAAAATAAAAATATAATGAAATAAAAACAAGAAAAATGAAATAATAAAGAAAAATGGGCCAGGGGTGTAAAAGTAAGGAGGGGTTAGAGGTCAACAAAAAAGCAAAAGCCCAAAGAGAGGGAGGCCCAGACGCCTGTTTGGAACCAAAAAGAGTGGGAATGTTGAAAAAATAAACAAAAGGGTACCACTAGGGCTCGAACCCATGTCCCAAAGGTTAACCGACGCGCGCTTTACCACTGGGGTGGCTATACATCCGTTGATATAAACAAAACAATAAATTCGTAACATAAATCAAGTCCTGAATGAACTTCATCTTCAACCTCCAGTCAGATAACCTGTAACTCATTCATTTCTCATCCATTCACAAAACTTCCAACATCAAACTTGTTAGAAATTTCCTCACGATTCTGAATATGTAAATAACTTAAGATAATTCTCAAATATGAGCATGAATTTCTAATAGTACCAAATTCTGACCTAAATATTTTGAGAGGTTCAAAATCAAAATTCTCCCTACTAAATCAACATAAATGAAACCTATGGACATGTATAGTTTCAGGGCAATGATGTCTACATTTTATCTTCACAAATGCAAGCCTAACAATGCCTAAATGAGAAGATAAAAGTTCAAGAAAAATACCTCAAAACTGAAAATCGTGAAATGAGTTTGAGCTTGATTCAAGGTGATGCAATGATCAGGTTAGCTTCCTTGAGTCTCTAGGAAGCTAATGCAATGCTTAGCTTGAGTTGAGAGTGGATGAAATGGTCTGGAGAAGTCCAACTGCAATGCTCTATTTTTGGTTATGGAGGAAGATGGAAATGGAGTTACATTCGTGTAACAGGGACAGGGATGGTTTGTAATTGATGTAAGGAAGATTTAGGAACTAAAAGGCCAAAGAACGTACGAAGGAAATATGAGTTTGGGTTGAAGGTCAAAAACTATGCAATAATGGAGTTTCTGGGCAATTTCTGATTTGAGGGAGTTTGGGAGTGTTTTGGGGGTGTTCAGGCTCGTGTCCTAGCTCACAAATAGTGCCTCTATTTATAAGCAACAAGTTTGGAAGCTTGTTGTTGATCAGAATTCAAAATCACACGTTTAAGCATAACATGTGATTTTTGAGAAATCCAAGTTTCAAAGTCTTGTGTACTTGCTAAGTGTTGTACCCCAAAATTTGCCCTCTCATATATCAAGATTTTCTCACAAGACTTCTTGGACTCAAAACAAGATTAGGGTTTGTCAGCTCAAGACACCTCATCTTGCATTGTTGACCTGAAATTAGGGTTTGAGTTTGCACAAGGATTTTTGGACCATCAATGCTTCATCTGACTTTCATACATCATGTTGGACCCTTAAGATTTCTCATACCAAGTTTCAAGCCTTGAATCACATTTTTGACCAGTCAATTGGACAGTTGACCTAAAAATCAGCTGTATTGGGGAAAAAGTCAACCATGGCCAATTTACAGTCAAACTACATAATTTTTGATCCACATAAACATTCTAGACTCATATGAACCATTTGATCAAGTTTGGATCACAACTCCTCAAGAAATTGATCAAATCATCAAAAGGGCAAAATGGTCAAAATTAGGGTTTTGACTGAGAAAGGGCAATTTCTGATTTTTAACCTAGCCAATGGCCAATTTAGTTCAAGCATGGTTTCAAGGATTAAATGGTATCATCTTGACCTAATTGCATAGTTCAAAAGATCTCAAGTACATAGGATTGACAGATGAATTTTGCAGTCAACTGATCAAAAGTCAACTGTGCACTGAAAAGTCAAACTTTGACTTTTTGGTCAAAATCAAGTGCCAAGGGTCATAATTCATCAAGATATGTCAAAAAATGAAACTTGTTCACCAAGGAAATCAATTTTGCAAATTAGGGTTTTAATTTGAAATTTTTTCATAACTTAGAAATTTTCTAAGTATGGAAATTTTCTTATTTTCCCCCAACTTTTCACCATTTTTTCACCATGATGAAATTTGATTCAAAGAAAACTTCCAACATGAAAGTTGTACTCCTCCATTAAATATACAACTTTGCTTCACAAAGTTTTCCAAAAAGATGCTTGGATCTCAAGATATAAATTTGTGAATAGGGGTCCATGAACTAAATAACTTAGTGAAATTTTGCCCTAATTTAGGCATGTTTTTGACCTAACTTCATGGCAACTTTTCACCTAGTTCCACGAAGTATCTCAAGTTGCATTTCAAAGATGGATTTTATAGCACATTGCAAGATTTCCAAAATGTCCAAGAACTCTCCAAGATCATTTGTGGTTAGGGAGAATCGAAGAAGGGAAGTTGGCATTTTGTCACTTTTGTTCAAGCTATTTTTACATGAGATCAAGTTGCAAATCAGATCCTTGCATGCTTGTACCTTGCATTACAGGTCCTAAACTCATTCTACACTCCATAATTAAATGCTAACTCGGAATATAAAGGCTTTATTTTGGCTTTTGGAACATTGTACAAGAGATAATTCCATTAATGGCATAAAGGGCACATTGCCATTTTCATAAAGCAAGCTTTTGCATTTTTACAATTTTTGAGCCTTGGAGCTGTCCCTTTGGTGCAGGCAATTTCCACAGATCTTAAGCAACTTGTACAATCCCTTTGCAGCCCACAAGCAAGCAGTATAAGCATGGTTGCATGGTCACTTCAACTTTTCCTCAAATGCAAGAAAAGTTGCAAAAGAGGTCAGAACTTGTACAACTGAGAAGGAGTAGACTTTGTATCATTCTATACAAATACACAAAGTCATTACAATGCTAGACACGAATTCTTGACATCTGAAGCTCTCAAAAACACAAAAACTTCATTTTTCTGCCCAAACAGCCAGTTACTGCAAAACTCTAGCCATTTCATTTTTGGCTCGTGCGTTTCTTGTTTCAACACTTAAAAAACCTTCCATATATCCTACCAAAGCTATCCAAGCCCTTGTCCTGGTTCTGTGAGCTATGTTTCAGCCATTGCCATTTTCAAATTTGGAGCTTGCAACTTGACTTATGCAGAGACTTCTGGCCATCCACAAAGCAAGCTATGCATTGGAATAGCTTGAAGGAACTTCAAGGAAGCTCACACGACCCTCAGGCCTCACTCAAAGTCCCCACATTGTCATATCCAAATCCAACTGAAGGAGGTATTTTTCAAAACTCTATCTCTCTATTTAGGCATCCTCAAGTCACGATTTGTGAAGAAAAAATATAGCCCTTATCTTGGTGAAGCTGTACATATGCATACTTTCCATTTATATTAACCATGCTGTGAGAATTTGAAGCTTGAAGTTCATGAAATAATTAGGTCACGAATTAGGGCTGGTTAAATTCTCTCTCATCTTTGAGAGTTAGGTTACAAATTTTATATCATTGGAATCGTGAGATAAAATGCTACATGTTTTATGTTATGGGTTTTTGTTTTTATGCAAGCAATAGCAAGATACAGTTTGAAGGAAGAACCGCGCGCGCAGAGCTGAAGGACAGGGACGAATATGGCTTGTCTTGGGCCTTGGCGCGCCTGGGCCTTCTGTTCTGCTTTTCACACCCCTCTGACCACTATTTGCACCCCCTGACCTATTTTGTTATATTTTTTCATATTTTCTCATATTTTATGTTTATTGATTTTAATAATTTTTTCTGAATATTAAAAAATCACAAAAATAATTTCTTAATTTTTTGCAATTTTATTTTATTTTTTATTATTATTTTTACATAGAAAATAGCTTATTAGAATAAATAGAACTTATTTTCTTATAATAAATTGTAAATACATTTAATAAATACTATACATTTTTATTTTATTATTTTTACACATAAAATATTTATTTTCATACATATTTTAATTTTTAATATTTGTACATAATATTATTCATTGTTTTCTTGTATAAAAATGGACAAAATAAAAAAATAGGACATATATTTTATTTTAATTAAAAACTAGGGTTTCACCCTTTCAAAAATAATAGTATTATTTTTCCTTATTTTCTAGGATTAATTAATTTTATTTTCTCATACCAAAAAACAAATACAATTTTTTTTTTGCATAAATACATTTTTATTGCATTTTTAATATTTATACATTTATTTAATATGCACAATATTCAATTGGGTTGTAATAGTATTTTTAGGGTTTATTTTGTGCAATATCCCCATTCAAAAACTTGTATCCCCCCTCCCATAATAATTGTTGTAATAGCTTAGTTTATATTTACGCAATTTATCGCATTTATACCATGTTTAGTAAACTAGGGTTTGCATGACAAGACCAAAAACAAACAAATAGACAAAACCTAATACAAGACAAATGCATGAAAATGACACACATTGCACACAAAGCACCCTTAGGGTTTCACCCACTTTGTTGCCTAAAAAATGGCCATGGTATGCATGCAAAGTATCTTGGCAAAACAAAACAAAATAAGATCATAGTCCCTCGATGACGCTAGACAAGGTTGCCTAAAACAAATGATCTTGGTCCCTCAGAAAAATGCCAAGGTACTTAGCAACATTGCTATCATGGTTATACGATGACCTGCGCCCGTCCCGTTTAACATCCAAAGATAGGGTTGCTTACCAAATCAATGGTAAGACAACCAAGTCAAAGGAATGAAAATGTAAAAGAAAGACATTTGAGTAGGTAGATAGCTTCTAAGTTACTTTCCATTTCAAAACAATCCTTGCTATTTTGAAAAACAAACACACACATATTTCAAAAACATTTCAAAAGATTGAAAACATTTTCAAAAAGACAAACAACTTTGTATACATTCTTACGAACGAGAATCATTACAAAGATCACCTAAACAAAGGTCTCTTTTACAAATAATTTTCAAAACCACACCAAAAGCACCATTTCAAACAATCTCAAAAGCAAAGCAAGTGATCTAAGCAAGTAACTAAGAGCCCATGGAAAACCATGGATGAAAAGGGTGCTAGCACCTTCCCTTTTCATAATCTACCCCCCGAACTCAAGAAAACATCTCAAAGGTCTTTCCTGTGCTTTTTTACCTTTCCTTTTGGATAAAATAAAAGTCGGTGGCGACTCTTGCTAAACGCGACATTTTGCGAACACAAATGCAAACCTCAAGTCAATTCTCCCACCGTATCACAGAACTGGCGACTCTGCTGGGAATTAAATATAAAAGTGGGGTTACCTTAGGGTTTAGATCATATTTACTTGCTTACAATTGTTTGACTTTATTTCTTTACACTTTGGTTCTATTGTTTGGGTTTGAATCCTCCATTTGAATTTGGGAAACATTATAGGTAAATAGCAATATGTTGTGGAAACTGTACGGGGTATACCGATATGGTCTAAGCAATAGCTATATTAGTGCGACATATTTGTGGGTACTGGTAGCCTTTGAGTCAATCAAAGAGAATACGGGGCCGCTGAGTGATGTCATGAAGCACTAATGGACTTTTAGAACCTTTACTTGACCAACTTGGCCTTTTAGGATGTAGTGAGATGACCGGCTTTGGTGCAGTCTGAAGTTGGTAGATACTCGATACTACACTCATTGAGGGTTATTTTCTTGGGATATTTTGGTCGCCAGTAAAGAGGCTTGAACTGAAACTATGAACACAGAAAACAACCCAGTGATATTGAGCTCCTTAGAACCCGGTCACTATTTCTAGGACAGGTTGAGCCAACTAAACTTCA
Organism: Vicia faba; assembly: GCA_948472305.1. Lineage (NCBI taxonomy): Eukaryota > Viridiplantae > Streptophyta > Magnoliopsida > Fabales > Fabaceae > Vicia > Vicia faba. The sequence goes on from OX451739.1 coordinate 1,211,209,713, forward strand.
AGAGGGCACTTACCTATGAAACCCCATGCAAGCCTAAACTAGGAACTTGTGTGATTTTCTTGTACATATATACTTGTGCATAACATCATGGACATCATGAAGCATCATTTGCATCCACTAACCATTTCAAGTATTTTGGAAATTCATCTTTGTTTTTGTTTTGTAGGATATGGATTCACTTCACAGGAAAACTATCCAGGTCAACCTTGTGAGAATTCCTCCACAACTCAAGGAGCTTGCTTCCAGGATTCCTGAGTATTCTCCATTCACTGAGAGGCATGGTCGTCTACTCAACTTGGTCAACTCCAACACAGAAGAAGACATGGTGAAAGTTCTCTTCCAGTTCTTTGACCCTCTGCATCACTGCTTCACATTTCCTGACTACCAGCTTGTGCCTAGTTTGGAGGAATTTTCTCAACTCTTGAGGATTCCTATTCTCATTCAACTACCTTTCAACGGTACAAAGAGAGATCCAAAGCCAGAAGATGTTGCTCAAGCCCTGCATTTGCAACCATCTGATGTCACAGCCCATTGGGAAACTAGAAGTGGTGTCAAAGGCTTCTTGGAAAAGTTCCTGTTTGAGAAGGCCCAAGACTGTTGGAATTCCTTGGACCTACAATATTTTGAGGAGATTGTAGCTCTTCTCATCTATGGGATGGTCTTGTTCCCAAACCCTGACCAACTTATAGATGTGAGTGCTGTCAAGATCTTCATGTCACGTAATTCGGTGCCTACATTACTTGGGGATATCTTACACTCTTTTCACACTCGTACAATGAGGAAAAAAGGTGTTCTCATGTGCTGCACTCCTCTCCTGGCAAGATGGTTTATTTCTCATCTTCCCCAATCAGTTTTGAAGAATGGGCAAGGTTTGAGGTGGTCACAACGGCTGATGACACTTAAGCATTCTGATATCCATTGGTGTTCTCGGTCCAGAGAGAATGTTATCATTATCGACCATTGTGGAGAATTCCCTAATGTCCCTCTACTTGGCATTAGGGGAGGCATCACCTACAACCCCTGCTTGGCTCTGAGACAGTTTGGTTATGCCCGACGAGATGGCCCACATGATATGCTGATTCAAGGTTTGGTCTTCGACAACGACAACGACCAAGCTCTTTGCTAGAGATTCATCCGAGCTTGGAGGATGCCAAACAAGGTAGACATCAAGACTTTGGGACACAAGAATTCCATCCCTCTTGAGCCTTACCTCAAGTGGGTATGAACCCGCGCCCATAATCTTATGATGCCTTATCCTTCTATTCTACCGGTGATTGTTGAGCCTGTTCAGGAGGGAGAAGTTCCACACACTATCCTACATCCTGACATGCCAACATCTCTTGAAGACCTGCAAAGGGATTGGATACAGCTCAAGGGAGAGCGTGATACTTTTGAAGCCCAATTCTACGCCAACGAGAAGAAGGTTTTGGAACTCACCAGTCTACTTCAGGAGGAGCGAACTCTAAATGCCTACATTGCGCCAAAGAGGATGCACAACACTTTTTATCTTAGAGCATTGTATTATTTTTCCCAGGCGGCATTGATGTACTCACCTCTATTTTATTAATATAACGTGCGTTTCCTTTTTGTTTAAACAAATTTGATTTTCTTAAAATCCTTGAATGCATTGCATATGCATAAACAACATTCATCATAACATAACAGGTCTTTACAACAAGTTCCTCATCTCTCTACTGTTTATTTCAGTAAGATGGATCTAGAGCAGACGGTCAAAGATCTACAAAATCAAAATATGCAGTTTCAGCAGCTGCTCACAACTCTGGCCAAGGGGCAGGAGGAGCTGAAGACACTGCTTGCAAAAGACAAAAAGAAAGAAAAGAAGAAGCCAACTGGAGTGGTAATCATGGGTAGGAGATTTCAGGGACAAGCTAGAAGGACTTTGGATTTTCCGACAACTTCTGATGAAGGGGAGAGAAAAGGGAAGGAGACAACTGTTCCATCTGAATCTGAGGAAGAAGAAGAAGAAGAAGAGGATTTTTTTGAGGAGCAGTATCCTCTGGCAGATGACAAGTACCGACATTTGGAAGAGCGTCTAGCTGCTATGGAGATACAGAGAGTGCCTGGGCTGGATTTTGAAGAATTAGGGCTGGTGACAGGAATTGTGATTCCACCCAAGTTTAAAGTGCCACTCTTTGCTAAATACGACGGGGTGTCATGTCCCAAAATGCACCTCCGTTCATATGTGAGGAAAATACAGCCGCACTCTGCAGACAAAGACTTGTGGGTCCATTTCTTTCAGGACAGTTTATCCAGAACCCAGCTTGATTGGTTCTATCAATTGGAGAGGGCTGATGTACATAATTGGGAGGACCTTGATGCTGCCTTCTATAAGCAGTACCAATACAACGCATATTTGGCTCCAACTCGTACTCAACTTTAGAGTATGGGTATGGTTTCAAATGAAGGCTTCAAAGTGTATGCCTAGAAATGGAGAGACTTAGCCGGGAGAGTACAACCACCTTTATCTGAGAGGGAGCTAGTCGATATGTTCCTGGGTACCCTGTCAGGTCCTTTCTTCAACCACCTGATTGGAAGTTCGTCCGCTGGTTTCACGGAACTGATTCTAACCGGAGAAAGAGTGAAGGGCGGTATAAAGAGCGGGAAAATTCAAAAGGATGCGTCTGCTTCTGCTGCTATAAGAAAACCTTTCACAGGAAAGAAGGAAGTGTCCGCTGTCTACTCTCAGAAGGGTCAAGGAAGAGTTGAGCACCGGCCAGCGGTAGGGGCTGTTATGATTCAAAAATCTGCATCTGATCAGCCCAGAGCCAATCAACCAAGAGCTAATCAGACAAGGGTGGAAAGGCCAGTTCGACAATTCACCCGGATTAACATGACTCTTGCCCAAGTTCTACCACATATCTTGAAGTTGAATCTAGAAAATCTAAAAGAGGCCCTAAAGAATCCGAATACTGCTTCTCCTCACTACCATCCGAATGCCAGGTGCGCTTATCATTCAGAGAGTCCAGGGCACGACATTGACAATAGTTGGGCCTTGAAGAACAAAATTCAGGATCTGATAGATGCTAAAGAAGTTGAATTTAACGCACCTGAAAAACCGAATGTTATCTCTACCCCGATGCCAAGGCATGGCCACAATGCCAATGCTGTTGAGGAGGATTTATTTGTTGCTTCAGTAGATAAATTGATAACTCCGCTCCCGATAATCAAGCTGAATTTGTTAAAGGCTGGGGTTTTCCTAGGTTGTAAAGAAGATTGCTGTCATTGTTCATCCTCATTGACCAACTGCCCATTGTTGAACACAGGCATCCAGCGCCTGATTGATAACCAAGAAATTCTGTTCGAAAAGACTCCCGCTTTACCAACTCCTGTTAATGATGTTTCAATAATAACCATATCTGCCAATCCTTCCAAGGTCCCTAAAAGACCTGTTAGGATTACATCAACTCCGAAGACTGCACCTTTGAAGATCACCATGCCCGGGCCAGTCCCGTACAAGTCCGATAAATCAGTACCATGGAACTATGGTGGAGAAATCTACTACCATGGTATTAAAAAAGTTGAATTGAATGAAGAGAGCTCTGAAGAAGATAACCCCGACATTGGAAACATTGTCGGAACAAGCAAAATCACCCGCAGTGGTAGAATTTTCTCTCCAGAGATTGCCCCTCCAAAGGCAAATTTTGGACCCGCAGCTGCTCCCAAGGTCATCTCTACACCGGTAAACATATCCGCAAGTACTCCCATCATTGAAGAAGTTACAACCCCTATGGTTATCCCCTCTGCTGCTACTGATATTCGGGGAAAAGGGATCCAAGAAGAGCCTGTCAGGACGAAGGCTCAGCCATTGATCATCCCTGAAACCTCTCAAAAAGAGATGGAAGAAATCCTGGAAATAATCAAGAAAAGTGATTATGATATGGTGGAACAGCTGGGGTAAACCCCCTCGAAGATCTCTATGTTGGCTTTGTTGTTGTGTTCAGAAGCACATGCAAAAGCTCTGGTAATTTTTTTGAAGATGGCCCATGTGCCACAAGAAACCTCCGCTGATCAGTTCCAGGAATGTATGGCTAGTTTAACAGCTGACAATGGTCTAGGATTCTCCTATGCAGATTTAACATCAAAAGGGAGAAAACATAATGATGCTTTGCATGTCTAGGTAGAATGCAGAGGGACAACCCTAGCCCATGTACTGATAGACACTGGTTCGTCTTTGAACGTCTTTCCAAAGAAAGCCTTGGATAGATTGGATCGTGAAGGCCTAACCCTGAAACCCAGCAACATAATTGTGAGAGTCTTTGATGGTTTCAAAAGGATGGTTCACGGGGAGGTGGACATCCCGATAAAGGTGGGAACTGAAACCTTCAACTCCACATTCTATGTGATGGACATCCATCCTTCTTATTCTTGCCTGTTAGGAAGACCTTGGATTCATAATGCTGGAGCTGTCACTTCCACTCTGCATCAAATGCTAAAGTACCATGTCCAGGAGAAGATCATAACTGTCCATGGCGAAGAGGAATACATGATTAGTCATCTGAATTATTTCCGTTATGTAGAATTGGATGGCGAGTTCATCGAAACTCCTTTCCAGCATTTTGAAGAGGTAGCTCAGGAGATAGCAGCAACCAAGACAGTGTCCTAAGTACCCATGATTACAAGACCTCCCCCTTGGATGTCATCTCTCAAGGATGCAAAAGCAGTAATTGAAGAGCGAGGATGCACCATCTGGGGGCAGCTTCTGGACATTCCCTACAAATCAGACAAATTTGGCTTGGGGTTTACTTCATCTTCTCAGAAGGCTGTACGCGACGCCCGTGCTGGAGGGACACCTGTGAAGATCAGCCACCAAGGAATCAATGCACTGGAGGATAGTGAGGAAGAGGGCAGCCTGGAAGATTGGATATTTCCTACTGTCGACGGGGGACTCCGCAACTGGGAAGCAAAAGACTTTGTTCCGATTACTTTCATACCGCAGTAATTTATCTTTAACATTTCTCTTGGCTTGTAATAATTCACAAACAATTTGTACACTTTTAACCTTGTGTCTTACCCGAGGCACAAAGGTCCATTTGTAAGGGTTTTTATTTTTCATCTTCATATGCCATTTAATGAATCATGGATGTTTTCATATATAAACTTTTGTGTTCTTTGTCTTTCTTTTTCATTTTATTTGTTTAAAGGTGGCTATACCCTTAAACACACCCACACTCACAAATGCAGGTACCCTTCCATTCTGGATCCCATGGGTAACGATTCTACTATGGCCTTCAGTGACTCTGAAGATCTGGTCTACCAAGCCAAATACGAAGGTGAGGAAGATTGTGAGGTGCCAGGGGAATTGGCTAGACTGCTACAACAAGAAGAAAGGGCTATCCTGCCTCATGAAGAGCTATTGGATACAATCAACTTGGGTACTGAGGAGGATAAAAAGGAAATCAAAGTGGGTGCCAACCTAGAGCCGAGCGTCAAGGAACGCCTGATTCAGCTGTTACATGACAATGTTGAGATCTTTGCCTGGTCATACAAAGACATGCCGGGACTGGATACAGACATCGTGGTACACCGTCTACCCACAAGAGAAGACTGTCCACCAGTGAAGCAGAAGGTCTGTCGCATGAGACCTGACATGTCAGAAAAGATCAAAGCATAAGTTATGAAACAGTTCAACGCTGGATTTTTGGCTGTTACTTCCTATCCTCAATGGGTTGCTAACATTGTTCCTGTGCCTAAAAAGGACGGTAAGGTGCGGATGTGCGTGGGTTATAGAGACTTAAACAAGGCCAGCCCTAAAGACGATTTTCCGCTTCCACACATCGACATCCTAGTTGATAATACAACTCAGCACAAAGTATTTTCTTTCATGGATGGATTCTCAGGTTACAACCAGATCAAAATGGCACCTGAAGACATGGAGAAAACTACTTCCGTCACACAGTGGGGACCGTTCTGCTACAAAGTGATGCCATTCGGACTAAAGAATGTCGGAGCAACCTACCAACACGCCATGGTAGCTTTGTTTCATGACATGATACATCATGAGATAGAGGTCCACGTAGATGACAAGATAGCCCGATCGCAAACTGAGGAAGAACACCTTAATCACTTACAGAAGCTGTTTGTTAGATTGAAGGAGTACAAGCTAAGGTTAAACCCGAACAAGTGCACATTCAAAGTCCGGTCCGATAAACTCTTGGGTTTCATTGTCAACAACAAAGGCATCGAGGTTGATCCTGCCAAAGTCAAAGCGATACAATAAATGCCTGCTCCTCGCACTAAGAAGGAGGTCAGAGGGTTCTTGGGACGCCTAAACTATATTGCTAGATTCATTTCTCATCTAACATCTACCTGTGAGCCAATCTTCAAGCTGTTGAAGAAAGATCAGGTAGTCAGATGGAATGATGAATGTCATAATGCTTTTGACAAAATCAAAGAGTATTTGCTAGAACCTTCTGCCTTGATGCCACCCGTCGAAGGAAGACCGCTAATCATGTATCTGACCGTTTTAGAGAACTCAATGGGGTGCATACTGGGGCAGCATGACGAGTTTGGCCTAAAAGAGCACGCCATTTATTACCTTAGCAAAATGTTTACCAACAGTGAAACCAGATATTCACTACTCGAGAAAACTTGTTGCGCTTTGGTATGGGCTGCTCGCCGGCTAAGACAGTACATGTTGACTCATACCACTTTGCTGATATCTAAGACGGATCCGATAAAGTACATCTTCGAGAAGCCTGCTTTTTCTGGAAGGATAGCTAGATAGAAAATGATCCTAACAGAATATGACATACAATACACGACCCAAAAAGCTATAAAGGGCAGTGTGCTAACTGATCATCTTGCTCATCAAGCTGTTGAAGATTATCAATCTATGAAGTTTGAATTCTCGGACGAGGACATCATGACCTTGGACAACCGTGAAGGAATCAGACCATATGACGGACCTGAACAAGGATCCCGATGGACCCTGTTCTTTGATGGTGCCTCCAATGCACTTGGTAACGGTATCAGCGTTGTGCTTATATCTCCGGAAGGATGCCATACTCCTTTTACTTCCAGACTTTGCTTCAACTGTACCAACAACATGGAGGAGTACGAAGCTTGCATCTTTGGTCTCAAGGCTACCATAGACCTGGGAATCAGATCTTTGGTTGTATTTGGAGACTCAGCTTTGGTCATCAGTCAGATCAAAGGAGAGTGGGACACTAAGCATGCCAACCTTATCCCCTACAAAGAACATGTTTTGACATTGCTACCACATTTCGAGCAGATTACCTTCGAGCATTTCCCGCGAGAAGAAAATCAGCTAGCAGATGCTCTGGCTACAATGTCATCTATGTTTAAACTTAATTGGGATAACGAGGCTCCCCATATTACCATTGAACGAATGGATGAACCAACACACTGTCACGAGATTAATTCTGAAGAAGTAGTAGACCAACCTTGGTTTCATGAAGTCAAAAGGTATCTCGAGGCTCAAGAATATCCAGAAGGAGCTTCAGTCAATGATAAAAAGTTCTTGATGAGATTCTCTGCTAAGTTCTTCCTGAGTAATGGCATCCTGTATAAGCGCAATCATGATTGTATTCTACTCCGTTGTATTGACAAGATTGAAGCTGAAAAGATCATGACCGAATTACACGATGGTACCTTTGGCACTCACTCAAGCGGGCATACGATGGCGAAGAAAATCCTACGGGCAGGCTATTATTGGTCTACCATGGAAGCTGACTGCTATCAACACTCCCGGACTTGTCACAAGTGTCAAATCTATGCAGACAAGGTGCACGTGCCTCCAGTTCCTCTCAATGTCTTAACAACTCCTTGGCCCTTTGCTATGTTGGGAATCGATATGATCGGGGAGATCAAGCCAACAACCTCCAATTGTAACACCCCTTCTAAATACCCAAATTAAAGGTAAAGATTAAAATCAGAGAAATAAAATTGCACGGAAGAGATGCCACAACACACATCACATTCCAAAGTTTTTAAGGAAAAACAGACAGGGTATGTTTGAAAGTATAAGCATTCCAACACAAAACAAACATACTTTAAATATTTACTTCATTCTCTCGTGCAAACGCAACGGAGTTTCATAATTTCACATCATCTCCATTTATGGAGGAATCAAAACATAATTCAAGGCATCAAGCCATCATAATTCACATAAGCATATGTTATCAAGTCTCACATATACAAAACATCATATACACGAATAAGGATTATATACATCATAATCCAAATACAAAATAATCGAGTTCGACACTAATAAATCCCCCCCCCCATGTGTTACTACCAGAGCATCGACTCGACTCTAATCAAATAAAACAGATTGCAATCCAATGCATCCGTTAGCTAGCGCCTCACGCTACCGTCCTCGGTACCTGCACAATGCCATCAAAAGCATTGGCCAACAAAAGGGTAAGAATTCCAATAATCATATAACATATAATTTTAAGTAAATGAAATGGCAATAATTAAAGCAATACATAATGATCATGTTCATTTTATCACTTGTAATATCCTTACTCAAGGAATCCATTTCTTACACATTAACCATGTAAACCGATTATCCGAATACTCACATCCTTGGCACATAACCATAATTCAAACAACAACAATATTGGCACATAATCAAACACATCAACACACATGCATAACATGCACAAATATACATGTGACTCACAACACGACTCAACGTATGCGAATGCGGTACCGACTCGTGGACCCAAAGTTCCACCACCTATGTTTCCCTTCCGGATCAAGGTCACTACGTATTTTCCCATAATAGGGTCACCGTCTAGATATTGTGGACCCAAAGTTCCACCACCTATGTTTCCCTTCCGGATCAAGGTCACTACGTCTTTTCCCACAATAGGGTCACCGTCTAGATATTGTGGACCCAAAGTTCCACCACCTATGTTTCCCTTCCGGATCAAGGTCACTACGTCTTTTCCCACAATAGGGTCACCGTCTAGATATTGTGGACCCAAAGTTCCACCGTCTCTGTTTCAAGACCACCATGCCATGCAATGTACAATATAACCAATGCATGCAATTAAGACTCACAATGATCTTAACATACACATGCCATCAAATCCAACCAATGGAACATCAACTATTGTACATGCATGCATACATATAATTTATCAATCTCAACGTCAAGCAAAATGTATACAAACAAGATTACTTACTCAACCAAAACATAAACCATCAACTATCAACAATTCCAAATCGGAAAGTATATTTCAACATAAAGTCATTATCAATGAACCGACATTATTCTCAATGTTTCTCATCGCGATCGAGTCACCGGAATGTAACTCGAACGGTTAGATTCGGGATTAAACTCAACTTATTTCATTCGCACTAAAATCGGGTCGATTCTTAAAAGTCGAAATTTCGCAAGACGAACTTCACTACGTCAAGCTACACGTCGGATTACACTAGCACGTCAATTTTCTTTGGATTCGGAGCAACTTGCTCTGTCGACGAATCTACCGAAATTGGAACACAAACGGGTTCTAAAGGAAGTGCGAAAATTAGAATTTTGGAGGCTACAGACGCATCAACACGGGCACCCGTGTGCTGCAACACGGCCCGTGTTGGGAGGCCACCAGAACGAGCCAAGAAAATGCCAAGTCAGAGCAGCAACACGGGCACCCGTGTGCTGCAACACGGCCCGTGTTGTGAAGCCTGCGTGAAAATCTCATTCTTTTGAGTTTTTCTCATTCAACTACCATGGTTTTCTTTCCCATTTCAATACTCTTAATTTCTACAAGTTAGCACCTAATACACCCACAAACCATACTCCTAATCCAACTTTTCTAAACCATTCTTACAATCAACCAACAAAACCCTAAAAAATCAACTATCAATTTTACCCCTAAATCTAAAATGTATCATACAAAACCTAACAATATGAGATGGAGAATCAAACCCCTTACCTTGGTGTGGGTTTTCTTGAAACAAGATGATGAAGATGTTGCAACTCCACCCTAGCTCCCTTTCTTCTCTTCTCTTCTTTTCTTTCTTCTTTCTCCTCTTTTCTTTTCTTCTTCTACTACTCTTACTAACTCTCCTTCTCTCTTTTATAAAACTCCCTTCTACTACTAACTTTCCTCCCTCTATCTTTCTAAAATTACAATTTGGCCCCAATAATTATTTAATTCAAATTATAATATATAACCCTATTAAACAATATTACATTAAATAATATTTATTCTATATAAACCTAATCATGCCAATTAATCAAACAAAGTCAAATATTACTACACACCAAATTAATATTACTCAAAATAGTATTTTATCATTATGAATATTTTTATTTCAAATAACCGAATTAACATTTAATCAAAAACGGGGTGTTACAACTCTCCCCCACTTAAAAGATTTTCGGCCCCGAAAATTTGACCAAAACGAACAAATCGGGACATGCCTACGCATTCGTCCACCCAATCCTCGCGTTAATTAAACAACATACAAAATACACCTAACACAAGGGCATCTCCCTAGCCATAACGTTTAGACAAGAACAACCATGCCGAGATGCGAAGCCCATACAATGCACTCGACAATAAACTAACACCCAACAACTAAACAAGTCGCAGACACACCGGTTAGCTCGAGAACTAAATAAACAAGATCGATACCATCCTAACGTCTCAACCATAGAATTAGTCATACACTCGAACCGACGCCTCGGAAACGAGTCATCAAAGGTAGGAACATAAAGTCCTACGACACAACACCGACACCATCGCTAAAACAAAAACAACAAAATGGTTATACAAACCAAAACTGAAATAATCAGAAAGGATAAAACCACGCGTGCTACACAAACACGAAAAGATGCCATCATTCACGCATAAGTACGAACTCAAGAATTACACTTGCCGTTATCGTTCTCATTCCAGAAAAATCACAAGGTCACATCGTCCTTGTAGATTACCAACGTACCACCCTTGAACAATACCAAGTTACCCAAACATAACTGAACTGCGACACACCACTCATCCTAGGACGTATACTGACGACTTGCGACTATAACTCACTAGCCCAAATCCAACAATCCCGCATACTCGCTAAAACTCAATGCTCGATACCTAAACCATGCTGTGTCACTTTATGCATAAGATGCCAACCGTAAAACAACTTGGTTAATCCTCAACTTCCCAATCACCCAAAATGGATACGTTCAAAGCGTACACCCATCAAGACACCTCGCAACATCAGCTTCATCAACTCAAAGAATCACTCTTTCATTCTCGATTGATCAACATCCGTTGATCCTCTGAAATACACGACATAGTTTGACCTCTTCAAATACTGTCCAAATATTTCACTTGTGAAACTTCGATGTATACACTTGACTTCCACGAAGTCTTCCCTTATAACAATTCAATTCCCAGAGTTTAATTAAGTAATCACCATCCTCGCATCGCCGCAACGATTAATACACTGATTCTTATTCGAAACATTTCTCATACTTTTCAATCTTCTAAAGTGGTAATCCAAACCAAAACACTCTCTCAAGAACTCTACTTATCAATTTCGTCTCATACTCCTGAAATTACAACATAGTTTGGACTTAGAACCATAACATCAATTTCTATGGAATCCAACATAAACACCGTCGCGACCGACTTCAGTCACAAACAGAACATCTTCCTCTATAAAACATCAATCATCTTTAAGTACCTGTGGTTACCAAACCATCACCAAATTCCTTACCACCAAGACTTATTTTAGTCGTAATCTAATAATCCACCGCGACCATTAGTATCCGGTGAAATCCATATGGTAGTAGTGAACGAATCCTTAATAACCTTCTGAGTTTAATCTCAACAAGCGTCTCAAAACAAACATGCAACATTCTTTCAAAATAATAAATCTCAAATAAGATATTCTTGGGTTATCCTCAATATCAACTTAATAAACTCAACAACAGAAGAAGTCTCTTTATAGATCATACTCAACTTGAATTGTCTTTAACAATTCCAATCTCCTTGTCGTTAACATCTGTACCTATAAGGTTCCAATGAGCATAACTGCATCAAACTCTAACCCCCGCATCCGATAATTTTCCATAAGAAAAGTCAAATCGTTCCAAGGTAGTAATACACTTTTCCAATTCTATGTCGAAATACATCTTACGTACAAAACAAAATATCACAACACGTCGCACCAGGTTCTTCAGTACAAAACGAAACCAAAATCAAGGCATTCGCTAAACTTTTCACCGGCTAAAACAAATTCGCTTCCCATTGCAAAGTCCAATTAGTGACTCAACCATTTCGGGTCAAAATACTCACGATCAATACCAACTCATAAAAATATCTTCCATCAAACTCACAAAGTTAACCATCCAAAACAAAAGAACTTCTAAACTATGAATTAGCCCCTTAAAGTCTTCGACAAGACCCAAAATAGATCTTCGCGGAACTGTCCAAAATATTGCCGTCTAAGTTGCTTACTTAAGACACTCACGTCCAACAGTTCCAAAACTCCTTCTTTAGAGGACTCAACATGCACCAATCTAACTCCACTACTGATAACGCAACACTCGGATGCTTGCCACAATCCCTTAACTTGATGTAAACCAAATAATATCCATGAACACGAAACAACTCTTCAGCTACTCATGAGAGTACTGTTGGAACATTTCAAAATCTTACCTGACACATTAGTCACACTAATGACATCAGCTTATACTCGCCCGGACCATACACTATCTTGAAAAGCATTACCTGAACATCTTCAACCCTCACACTAACCCATAGGCAGCCAGACTTCAAAACGATCTCACTAAACACATAAACTCCAAATAACCGCTTCACTTAAATATCAATCCTCTGAAGCAGACACTCGTCCTCAACATCCGCTTCATTCCTTGACTACAAACGACACACCAACTTAGGTAACCTTTGCTCTTCTCGAACAACACAATCGGTGCACTCCACGGCGAACCACTCGAACAAACAAACTCTACTAAAACCAATATTCAAGTTGACTCTTCAACTCTAATTCAGAAACAAACATCCCTTAAGGATACTTCGAATCCCAACTAGTTCCAGAAACTAAATCCATCAAAACTTCACCTCGCACTACAGCGGTAATTCACTCACATTTCCACAAAAGGTTTCGGAAGAATCACAACAAGAAGCTCGCTTGCCAAAAATCTTATTTCTCACCAAAATCCAAATTCGCCCACAACTCAAGTAACCATGCACTGCCTTGTGCCAACTCATCTGCTTCACACACTATTAAGTTGGCAAGACAAGTCTATCCCAAACAACATAATTCCCGACTACTATCAACAAGAGATTAAGGATGATCAGTCCCTCAATTTGTCAGTAGACAGTCGACAATCATGAGGTGGCATTAACCATCGTTACCAAACCACAACAGCATCTTCAATCTTACCCCTCAAGGTATTTAAACATAACCATGCTTGAAGCATCAACTGCTCGGCAATACTTACATCCCACAATCGGCGGTATACTGAACCAACCTCTTGCACAAAACTTCAGAGAAGAAACTTCTCCCCCACTTATTTCACACGTACCTATGCAGACAATGAAAAGGAAACAAACAAGTACCGACAGTGTTTCACACACATGTCGCGTACTAAAAGGGATTAAACACATAAACAACCTGGCCGATAGACCGACCTGCTCTGATACCACTATTGTAACACCCCTTCTAAATACCCAAATTAAAGGTAAAGATTAAAATCAGAGAAATAAAATTGCACGGAAGGGATGCCACAACACACATCACATTCCAAAGTTTTTAAGGAAAAACAAACAGGGTATGTTTGAAAGTATAAGCATTCCAACACAAAACAAACATACTTTAAATATTTACTTCATTCTCTCGTGCAAACACAACGGAGTTTCATAATTTCACATCATCTCCATTTATGGAGGAATCAAAACATAATTCAAGGCATCAAGCCATCATAATTCACATAAGCATATGTTATCAAGTCTCACATATACTAAACATCATATACACGAATAAGGATTATATACATCATAATCCAAATACAAAATAATCGAGTTCGACACTAATAAATCCCCCCCCCCCCATGTGTTACTACCAGAGCATCGACTCGACTCTAATCAAATAAAACAGATTGCAATCCAATGCATCTGTTAGCTAGCGCCTCGCGCTACCGTCCTCGGTACCTGCACAATGCCATCAAAAGCATTGGCCAACAAAAGGGTAAGAATTCCAATAATCATATAACATATAATTTTAAGTAAACGAAATGGAAATAATTAAAGCAATACATAATGATCATGTTCATTTTATCACTTGTAATATCCTTACTCAAGGAATCCATTTCTTACACATTAACCATGTAAACCGATTATCCGAATACTCACATCCTTGGCACATAACCATAATTCAAACAACAACAATATTGGCACATAATCAAACACATCAACACACATGCATAACATGCACAAATATACATGTGACTCACAACACGACTCAACGTATGCGAATGCGGTACCGACTCGTGGACCCAAAGTTCCACCACCTATGTTTCCCTTCCGGATCAAGGTCACTACGTATTTTCCCATAATAGGGTCACCGTCTAGATATTATGGACCCAAAGTTCCACCACCTATGTTTCCCTTCCGGATCAAGGTCACTACGTCTTTTCCCACAATAGGGTCACCGTCTAGATATTGTGGACCCAAAGTTCCACCACCTATGTTTCCCTTCCGGATCAAGGTCACTACGTCTTTTCCCACAATAGGGTCACCGTCTAGATATTGTGGACCCAAAGTTCCACCGTCTCTGTTTCAAGACCACCATGCCATGCAATGTACAATATAACCAATGCATGCAATTAAGACTCACAATGATCTTAACATACACATGCCATCAAATCCAACCAATGGAACATCAACTATTGTACATGCATGCATACATATAATTTATCAATCTCAACGTCAAGTAAAATGTATACAAACAAGATTACTTACTCAACCAAAACATAAACCATCAACTATCAACAATTCCAAATCGGAAAGTATATTTCAACATAAAGTCATTATCAATGAACCGGCATTATTCTCAATGTTTCTCATCGCGATCGAGTCACCGGAATGTAACTCGAACGATTAGATTCGGGATTAAACTCAACTTATTTCATTCGCACTAAAATCGGGTCGATTCTTAAAAGTCGAAATTTCGCAAGACGAACTTCACTACGTCAAGCTACACGTCGGATTACACTAGCACGTCAATTTTCTTTGGATTCGGAGCAACTTGCTCTGTCGACGAATCTACCGAAATTGGAACACAAACGGGTTCTAAAGGAAGTGCGAAAATTAGAATTTTGGAGGCTACAGACGCATCAACACGGGCACCCGTGTGCTGCAACACGGCCCGTGTTGGGAGGCCACCAGAACGAGCCAAGAAAATGCCAAGTCAGAGCAGCAACACGGGCACCCGTGTGCTGCAACACGGCCCGTGTTGTGAAGCCTGCGTGAAAATCTCATTCTTTTGAGTTTTTCTCATTCAACTACCATGGTTTTCTTTCCCATTTCAATACTCTTAATTTCTACAAGTTAGCACCTAATACACCCACAAACCATACTCCTAATCCAACTTTTCTAAACCATTCTAACAATCAACCAACAAAACCCTAAAAAATCAACTATCAATTTTACCCCTAAATCCAAAATGTATCATACAAAACCTAACAATATGAGATGGAGAATCAAACCCCTTACCTTGGTGTGGGTTTTCTTGAAACAAGATGATGAAGATGTTGCAACTCCACCCTAGCTCCCTTTCTTCTCTTCTCTTCTTTTCTTTCTTCTTTCTCCTCTTTTCTTTTCTTCTTCTACTACTCTTACTAACTCTCCTTCTCTCTTTTATAAAACTCCCTTCTACTACTAACTTTCCTCCCTCTATCTTTCTAAAATTACAATTTGGCCCCAACAATTATTTAATTCAAATTATAATATATAACCCTATTAAACAATATTACATTAAATAATATTTATTCTATATAAACCTAATCATGCCAATTAATCAAACAAAGTCAAATATTACTACACACCAAATTAATATTACTCAAAATAGTATTTTATCATTATGAATTTTTTTATTTCAAATAACCGAATTAACATTTAATCAAAAACGGGGTGTTACACCAATGGACACCGCTTCATTCTGGTGGCCATTGATTATTTCACCAAGTGGGTCGAAGCAGCTTCCTTCGCATCCGTTACTAAGAATGTTGTTGCCCGCTTCATCAAGCAGAATCTCATTTGCCGTACGGTATCCCCGAAAGGATCATCACTGACAACGGTACAAATCTTAACAATACTATGATCACCGCCTTGTGTGAGCAGTTCAAGATTCAACATCATAATTCATCTCCCTATCGGCCAAAGATGAATGGTGCAGTCGAAGCTGCGAACAAAAACATTAAGAAGATCATACAGAAAATGACAGTCACCTATAAGGACTGGCATGAGATGCTACCATTTGCTCTCCACAGGTACCGTACCATAACTCGCACATCAACTGAGGCAACACCCTATTCTTTGGTTTATGGCATGGAGGATGTCCTACCTATTGAGGTTCATATCCCCTCTCTAAGAATCATGAAGGATGCAGGTTTGAGTGAAGATGATTGGATCCAGACCCGACTTGATCAATTGAACTTAATTGACGAGAAGAGACTTACTGATGTTTTCCATGGCCAGATGTATCAAAAGCGTATGGTCAAGGCTTTCAACAAGAAAGTCAGACGCCAGGTATATCAAGTTGGAGATCTAGTGATCAAGCGCATCATCTTGCCGCAAAGTGATCCCAGGGGCAAATGGACTCCTACCTATGAAGAACCATTTGTAATCAAAAACATCTTTTCTGGTGGGGCAATGATCTTAACCACCATGGACGGCGATGACCTGCCACACCCTGCGAACGCAGACATAGTTAAAAGATACTACGCATAAGAGACCCGCTAGGTTGACACACCTAGGAAAAACAAGGGCATCCCAGCGAACCAAAAGGTTCGGGAAAAATTTAGGGATAAAATGAAAAAGTCTATACACCCGACAAGTTGAAAACCCGAAAGGGAGACTTGGGCAAAAAAGGGTTTCCCGGTGGATCAAAAACCCGAAAGGGAGATCCAGGCAAAAGTTAGGGAATTAAAGCGTATGACTATGTCTCGTCGGATCACTTTAAGGATAATCTCTTCACAGACAAACTCACGGCTTCTGATCAACTCAATCATCTTTGGACGAAGTAGCGAATGGACAAGATATTCAGAGTTATGAAGGCTATAGCAGAATGGGAACCCCATGGGATTTTTACACATAGCCATCTTTATTTGTATAAAATTTTCTCATTTTTATGACAATATCCTCTTACTAGGATGTCTGTCTCCTTTGTACAAAACACTTACTTAAAGTTAATACAAAGATACCTCTTTAAAGTGCAGAAAACTATTTGTCTTTTCTTTTTACACTTGTGTTTTATTTGCAAAAACGTCCAATGATTTATTAATGAGCATATGCATTTGAATATAATCACTGTTTACAAATAAACGAAATGGAAAAGAATAATTATTGACAGGTTGAAAGGATAGGAAAACGTCTTTAGGCTATTCCATGAGCAATCCCTAAAGTACATCATTAAGGTCCCCAGCGGAGCTAAAACTTCAACCTTTAATCCCTAGTGGAAACCCTCCAGTTTCCTCAAATTCCCCAGCGAGTTGTCTTAAAACCGGATAATCCCCCAGCAAGTTGCTTTGAAGACTGAAAGCTAACCAGACAACAACTTTGGATAATTCCCCAGTAGAGTGGCATACAACCCAAACTCTTAAACTCTTTCCAAAGAGGAATAAGCTTTTCCCCACAGAGTTTTCACTGCTCCCCAACAGGATAAACTTTTTCCCCACAGAGTTTTTATTAATTCCCAACAAGATTGAAGATTTCCATTCTTAATCCCCAGTCGAAGTCATCAAAGTTCTCGGGATTCCCCAAGCAGGTTTCTCAAGCAGCACATGGCATTATTCTTACAACGGAACTTTTGCCGATACTCCAACTTCAAGACATGAAGGATCCCTATATCCCTAGAGAAGTTACCAAGGATTTCTTATCCTCAACAATCAAGGATTTATTTTCCCCGGCAGCAGTCAAGGATTTATTTTCCTCAGTAATAAGGCAAATCAGCTTACATGCACATACATTACATTCATATATCATAAACATTGATAAAGCACATATATTGCATCATACATTTCATGCAACATAACTTTGTGTTTCAGCTAACATTTTACCCTTTTCAGGATAAGATTAACAGCTATCTTTAACAAATGTTCAAAGATTTCAGATACAATACGAATACACTCCAGACACGGAAGTCATTCTGTCGCTCATTCAGATCTCTTATTCAGATACAGTACAGATACACTCCAGACACGGAAGTCATTTTGTTACTCATTCAGACCTCAACTTCATGATACAGTCCAGATACACTCCAGACACGGTTGCCATTCTGTCACTTATTCTTATTTTCCCCAGCCCAAATACGCTCCAGACATGGAAGCCGTTCTGTTACTCATTCAGATTCCAGTTAAGATACGCTCCAGACATGGTAGCCATTCTGTCACTTATTCAGATTCAAGTTCAAGATACATCTCAGATACGTTCCAAATACGGACACCATTCTGATACTCATTCCTTTGACTTACAATAAACACTCTTGGATGGCATCTACAAGCCCATCTCCAACAATATCCTATCACCTCTCCAAATGACATCTTTAAGCCCATTCCCTTAACTACTTCATCAAGTGCAAATTTATGGGCACTCTAGTGTCCAATCATCTTTTACCTTCGAGTCACGAACGATAAAACTCGCCAATCTAACTCTTCAGGTTCAAGAAGATTGAACAGGGGCAGCTGTTGTACCCCGAAATTTGCCCTCTCATATATTAATATTTTCACACAAGACTTCTTGGACTCAAGACACGATTAGGGTTTGTCAGCTCAAGACACCTCATCTTGCACCATTGACCTGAAATTATGGTTTGAGTTTGCACAAGGATTTTTGGACCATCAATTCTTCATATGACTTTCATACATCATGTTGGACCCTTGAGATTGCTCATACCAAGTTTCAAGCCTTGAATCACATTTTTGACCAGTCAATTGGACAGTTGACCTAAAAATCAACTGTATTGGGGAAAAAGTCAACCATGACCAATTTACAGTCAAACTTCATAATTTTTTATCCACATCAACATTCTAGACTCATATGAACCATTTGATCAAGTTTGGATCACAACTCCTCAAGAAATTTGATCAAATCATCAAAAGGGCAAAATGGTCAAAATTAGGATTTTGACTGAGAAAGGGCAATTTCTGATTTTTAACCTAGCCAATGGCCAATTGAGTTCAAGCATGGTTTCAAGGATTCAATGGCATCATCATGAACTAATTGAATAGTTCAAAAGATCTCAAGTATATAGGATTGACAAATGAATTTTGCAGTCAACTGATCAAAAGTCAACTGTGCACTGAAAAGTCAAACTTTGACTTTTTAGTCAAAATCAAGTGCCAAGGGTCATAATTCATCAAGATATGTCAAACATGAAAATTGTTCACAAAGGAAATCAATTTTGCAAATTAGGGTTTTAATTTGAAAATTTTTCATAACTTAGAAATTTTCTTATTTTTTCCCAACTTTTCACAATTTTTTCACCATGATGCAATTTGATTCAAAGAAAACTTCCAACATGAAAGTTGTACTCCTCCATGAAATATACAACTTTTCTTCACAAATTTTTCCCAAAAGATGCTTGGATCTCAAGATATAAATTTGTGAATAGGGGTCCATGAACTAAATAACTTAGTGAAATTTTGCCCTAATTTAGGCAGGTTTTTGACCTAACTTCATGGAAAATTTTCACCTAGTTCCAAGAAGTATCTCAAGTTTCATTTCAAAGATGGATTGTAGAGCACATTGCAAGATTTCCAAAATATCCAAGAATTCTCCAAGATCATTTGTGGTTAGGGAGAATAGAAGAAGGGAAGTTGGCATTTTATCACTTTTGTTCAAGCCATTTTTACATGAGATCAAGTTGCAAATCAGATCCTTGCATGCTTGTACCTTGTATTACAGGTCCTAAACTCATTCTACACTCTATAATTAAATGCTAACTCAGAAGATAAAGGCTTTATTTTGGCTTTTGGAACATTGTACAAGAGATAATTCCATTAATGGCATAAAGGGCACATTGCCATTTTCATAAAGCAAGCTTTTGCAACTTTACAATTCTTGAGCCTTGGAGCCGTCCCTTTGGTGCAGGCAATTTCCACAGATCTTAAGCAACTTGTACAAGCCCTTTGCAGCCCACAAGCAAGCAGTACAAGCATGGTTGCATGGTCACTTCAACTTTTCTTCAAATGCAAGAAAAGTTGCAAAAGAGGTCAGAACTTGTACAACTGAGAAGGAGTAGACTTTGTATCATTCTATACAAATACACAAAGTCATTACAATGCTGGACACGAATTCTTGACATCTGAAGCTCTCATAAACACAAAAACTTCATTTTTCTTCCCAAATAGCCAGTTACTGCAAAACTCTAGCCATTTCATTTTTGGCTCGTGCGTTTCTTATTTAAACACTTCAAACACCTTCCATATATCCTACCAAAGTTATCCAAGCCCTTGTCCTGGTTCTGTAAGCTATGTTTCAGCCATTGCCATTTTCAAATTTGGAGCTTGCAACTTGACTTGTGCAGAGACTTCTGGCCATCCACAAAGCAAGCTAGGCATTGGAATAGCTTGAAGGAACTTCAAGGAAGCTCACATGATCCTCAGGCCTCACTCAAAGTCCCCACATTGTCATATCCAAATCCAACTGAAGGAAGTATTTTCAAAACTCTATCTCTCTATTTAGGCATCCTCAAGTCACGATTTGTGAAGAAAAAATGTAGCTTTTATCTTGGTGAAGCTGTACATATGCATACTATCCATTTATATTAACCATACTGTGAGAATTTGAAGCTTGAAGTTCATGAAATAATTATGTCATGAATTAGGGCTGATTAAATTCTCTCTGATCTTTGAGAGTTAGGTTACAAATTTTATATCATTGGAATCGTGAGATAAAATGCTACATGTTTTATGTTATGGGTTTTTGTTTTTATGCAAGCAATAGTAAGATACAGTTTGAAGGCAGAAACGCGCGCGCAGAGCTGAAGGACAGGGACGAAGATGGCTTGTCTTGGGCCTTGGCGCGCCTGGGCCTTCTGTTCTGCTTTTCACACCCCCCTGACCACTATTTGCACCCCCTGACTTATTTTGTTATATTTTTTTTCATATTTTCTCATATTTTTATGTTTATTGATTTTAATAATTTTTTCTGAACATTAAAAAATCACAAAAATAATTTCTTAATTTTTTGCAATTTTATTTTATTTTTTATTATTATTTTTACATATAAAATAGCTTATTAGAATAAATAGAACTTATTTTCTTATAATAAATTGTAAATACATTTAATAAATACTATACATTTTTATTTTATTATTTTTACACATAAAATATTTATTTTCATACATAAATTTTTAATATTTGTACATAATATTATTCATTGTTTTCTTGTATAAAAATGGACAAAATAAAAATATAGGACATATATTTTATTTTAATTAAAAACTAGGGTTTCACCCTTTCAAAAATAATAGTATTATTTTTCCTTATTTTCTAGGATTAATTAATTTTATTTTCTCATACCAAAAAACAAATACAATTTTTTTTTTGCATAAATACATTTTTATTGCATTTTTAATATTTGTACATTTATTTAATATGCACAATATTCAATTGGGTTGTAATAGTATTTTTAGGGTTTATTTTGTGCAATATCCCCATTCAAAAACTTGTATCCCTCCTCCCATAATAATTGTTGTAATAGCTTAGTTTATATTTACGCAATTTATCGCATTTATACCATATTTAGTAAACTAGGGTTTGCATGACAAGACCAAAAACAAACAAATAGACAAAACCTAATACAAGACAAATGCATGAAAATGACACACATTGCACACAAAGCACCCTTAGGGTTTCACCCACTTTGTTGCCTAAAAAATGGCCATGGTATGCATGTAAAGTATCTTGGCAAAACAAAACAAAATAAGATCATAGTCCCTCGATGATGCTAGACAAGGTTTCCTAAAACAAATGATCTTGGTCCCTCAAAAAATGCCAAGGTACTTAGCAACATTGCTATCATGGTTATACGATGACCCGCGCCCGTCCCGTTTAACATCCAAATATAGGGTTGCTTACCAAATCAATGGTAAGACAACCAAGTCAAAGGAATGAAAATGTACAAGAAAGACATTTGAGTAGGTAGATAACTTCTAAGTTACTTGCTCCATTTCAAAATAATCCTTACTATTTTCAAAAACAAACACACACACATTTCAAAAACATTTCAAAATATTGAAAACATTTTCAAAAAGACAAACATCTTTGTATACATTCTTACGAACGAGAATCATTACAAAGATCGCCTAAACAAAGGCCTCTTTTACAAATACTTTTCAAAACCACACTGTTGTACCCCAAAATTTTCCCTCGCATTTTTCCACAAGAAATCACAGCTTCAGGCGTTTCCTGATTTTTTAAACTGGCTCAAGACTCGGTCAAACAGACTTTTCTCGTCAGTCAGACAAAATTAGGGTTTTCATTGATTTTCATGGCTCTAGAACAGTTCATACAGTTGCTTAGGGTTTTGGTTGATTTTGGCTCAACTTTGATCAGGCGAACGTTTCTTTGGCATTTGATCAAGAATTAGGGTTTTTGTGCGCGCGTTCTCGGAAAGATTTAAATTCTACAGTGCTTTTCAAGTTATGATGGGATGTGGATTGAAACATTTAGATTAAATTCGCATTGTGTGACTAAATGAGTGAAAGGATGCTTTTGGATTGAATTTGTAGTGTCTGGTAAAAATCAGTAAAAGGAAGAATAGATCTGGGCAGTTGTTACGATTGACTGTGCATTAATTTGGATTTGTGAAGTGCCAAATTTAATTGATCAATGCCGAAGAAATGTTTATTTAATTATTTACTATTCTGAATTTAAATGATTGGAATTTATTTTCCATTTAATATAATTTAAAGAATTTTAAATAATAAATAAACAATTGGAGAAGAAAAGAATTAATCAAATAAAAGACTTTTTATTTATCTTTAAATTATTTGTATAATTGTTTTTTTTTTGTTTACAAAATACAATAACAATATTACATTTATTTAAATTTAAATAAAAACTATCCTAAGTATTTTTCTAAATCTTCAATTCTTCATCTTCTATCCCTTGCTCCAGTACTCCATGGAATTTTATCTGCAAAACAAAGAACAAAAGAAAAGTCAATTGCAGATAAATATTAAAGAGAGAGACAGATAAAAATAAAGTTCATCATTAAGGGCAACTGACTGGAATCAGTTAGCCCTCTCTGCAAATCACGGGATTTCTCCCGGTTCACAAAGAGGGATGAATATTTGTTTGCTAATCATGAATGCACAAAGTTGAAATTCACAAGTCAAAATTGTCAAACTGCATAGTTCAAGTCTCAAACAGCATGATGCAAGGTCCAAGTCCAAATCAAACTACAGAGTGCAAAGGCAAACAGAATGGCCTAACTAAAGTCACAAATTATCCAAAAAGCTGCCAAAGATATCAAAGATACAAAAGTACAAGATACTGTCACAAGGAAGCAAAGCTGTCAAAAGAAGATATGAAAGGATATGTAGAGAAAGATTAGTATGCAAGCAAGCAAAGCTCTTCAAAGCATCATTTTCCATCAGTCACCCTTTCAGAAAAGTACACATAAAACATTGTTTATTATTTTAATGGTACTGGAGAGAGAAGAGAGAAAAGAGTTCAGGCTTACAGGTTTGGCTTTAGGCATAAAGATAAGATATAATAAACAGCTAACAGCTATCAAAAGGAGGAGCACAAGACATCAAGAGACAACATATCAAGAGAGATATCAAACAGAGATAACCACAAACTGTCAAAGGACCTTCCAGCCTTAAACCAGAAAAAGCTTGAAACCTGCAAGCTTAAAATTTTTGCAAGAGCAACCTGTCAAAACCCTCCAGACCCAAAACCTGCAAGCTTAAACTGATCAGGCCAAAGCATAAAACACCAACCCTGTCAAACAACAATCAAAACCATAATTGTCAAGCCTAAATTGATAAACCAAAACCAGTAAAACCTTTCAAGCACACAAACAAACATCCAAGGCCAAAACCTGTACCAGATACCAAACCTAACCATTGAAAACCTGAAACCTGCAAGCTTAAACTTGGCAAGATCAAAAACCAGTAGAACCTGTCCAAGTCTCCCAAAGCAACAATCAGCCTTACCATTCAAGGCCTGAAGCCTAAAACCGGTAAGGCCATGACTAAAGCCTGAAAGCCAGCGTAACCTGTTCAACCATACCAACCAATACATCCAGACATCAAACATTCAAAACCCTCAGAACAGCGTTCATCATTGGGGTAGGCAACTCACATCTAAGCATCAAGACAACCAAACAAAAAGGAAACGTTCAAGGCAACTCAAAGGCAAGAAGAAACTCAGAGAGCAAGCATTCAGAGGCAACATGAAGAGCCCTCAGAGATACTCATCATAGGGCTAAACAACCAAATACAAGGCGAAGCAAAGCAAAGAAAGAAGAGGAAAAGAAATTGCACAAAAGGTTCTCAGGTCAAGTCATCATCAAACCTAAGGGACGAAGTACGAAATACCAGGAAAAGCAAAGCCTCATCATCATCGTAACCCCTTCGCCGTCAAGCCTCCAAGCGCATCCAAACTCTCTTCTCCTCCGTCTCCCAAAAGGTAGTTTGCTTTCTTCTCATCCTTTTTCACAACCTCGTTAACAAACAATAATGAACATAACATCAGAATACAAGATCGTAACATGTAAGGTATAAGGAACCTAACGAGACTGAGGCGATTTTCCTTACCTAACATGAACCGCAGTTGAATGACCCGTGGAAGAGAGTGGACGGAGGAAGAGGTGGCGCGGTGGCTCTAGGCGGAGGGTTGCATCTCAGCATTGAGGAGGATGAAGAGGAACGCGTGAAGTGAACGAATGGCGCGCCGTTTCTGTAACCCTAAATCTCTCCCAAATGAAACCAAAAGCCGTGAACCCTAAAAATGTTTGTCAATTTGCCTTGGGCCTTGCCCGTTTCTAGAGCGCCTAAAGCCCAAACGAACTTCCAATTCATACCCCCTGTTCTATTCATTTTTCTTTGAATTGCATTTTGACCTCAAACCTTAAAGCCCATTTCTGATTTTCTTTCAAAACCATTTTTAAAACTATCCATATTCTTTTTACAAATTAACATGAGTTTTTTTTTATTACATCAAATTGTTTTTATAATACTTTTTATAACATAAATTTTAAACGCAATTTATTCTTCCTCAAAATATTTTCTTTCAATTAAAAAAGCTCTTGTATAAATATATATATTAATACTAATATATAAGAAACAAAACTAAAAATATTTTTATACATAAAAATACATCTTTTTTTAATATACATAATTAAAATTTAAAACATTTAATTAAAATATTCTCTTTGTACATAATAAATGAAAATACATCTTTTTACATAATATAATTAAAATTGAAAAACATTCTTTCTTTCTTTTAATTAAAATACCTCTTTTGTATATATTAAACAAAAATATGAAGATACAAATTTAAATCAAATGTGGACATAATACAAAAACAAATACATACTTAATTATACATTTAAATTCACATTTTCTTAACTTGTAAATAAATCTCATACTCATACACGTACACGTACACCTACACAATACGCTTTACATTTGACAATATACATTTGCTATTCTTATACGTTACTATACATTGTTTACACTTTCATCGCAATTCGATTTGGTTGTAAATTATTGGACACTACATTCTTAAAGTCTCATCCCCATTTGTAAATTTGTACCCCAACTCCCGGATACTATTTGTAATAGCGTAGACTTTAAATTCTTGCAATTTACCGCTTTCGAATTATACCATGTTTAGACCTAGGGTTTGCATGTACATAAAATCGAACGCTAGATAACCTAATACAAAGATAAATGCATGAAATCAATACACAATCACACTTGCACCCCTAGGGTAATCCCACATGTTGCCTTCCAAAATGGGCCATGCTTGCACGTCGAGTTTCTTTGGCAAAACAAATTCAAATGATCATAAGTCCCTCGATGACGCTTTCGAAAGTTGCCTAAAATGGAATGATCATAGTCCCTTCAAGCAAATTGTCAAAGACACTTGGCACCATTGCATTCATGGTCCATAAGATGACCCGCGCCCGTCCCGTTAAACTTCCTGAACGCAAGATTGTCCACCAAATTCAATGGTGGAACAAAATTGTTAAAAAGGGTTGAAAACATAGAGAAAACCTTTGAGTACAATAGGGGTAGACAAAACTCTTAGTTACTTGAGATCAATTTGCAAAAACACTTGCCTTCTTTTCAAAAACCACACTTCATGCACACTTTCAAAACAAACTCTCAAAAACATTTGAAACATCTTTTCGAAAAGATACACACTTTTGTAAAACACTCAAACACGAGTCAAATACATTGGTTTCCTAAGACAAGGCATCTCTTCAAAAACATTTTTCAAAACACACACACACACCACAATTTCAAAGCAATCGAAAATCAAGGCAAGTGATCTAAAAAACCAAGTAACTAAGAGCCCATGGATAACCATGGATGAAAAGGGTGCTAATACCTTCCCTTTTCATAATCTACCCCCCCGAACCCACGAAATATCTCAAAAGGTTTTTGCTGTGCTTTTTAACCTTTCCTTTAGGATAAAATAAAAAGTCGGTGGCGACTCTTGCTCAACCGAACAAGTGCGAATACAAACGCAAAACTCAAGTCAGTTCTCCCACCGTATCACAGAACTGGCGACTCTGCTGGGGATAAATTTAAAAGTGGGGTCACCTTAGGGTTTAGATCACCTTTACTTTCTTGCTTTGATTGACTTGATTGATTTATCTTTTGGGTCCTTGTTTGGGTTTGTTGTAAATCCTACACCCGGATTTGGGGCACCTTTTTAGGTAAATAGCAAAAAACTGCGAGGGAACTGTGGGGGGTATACCGACATGGTTGAAGCAGTAAGCTATGTTAGTGTGACATATTTATGAGTACCGGTAACCCTTGAGTTCAGTCAAGGAGAGTACGGGGCCGCTGAGTGATGTCATGAAGCACTAACGAACTCTTAGAACCTTAGTTGACCATCCTAGCCTTTTTAGGGGTAGTGAGATGACCGACTTTGGTACAGTTCAAAGTTGGTAGATACTTGATACTACACTCATTTAAGGGTTGTTTTCTTGGAATATTTTGGTCGCCAGTAAGTGGCTAAATCGAAACGATGAACACAGAAAACAATCCAATGATATTGAGCTCTTTAGAACCCGGTTTCTATTTTAGGACAGGATGAGCCGACTAACTTCAAGAGGGTACTTACCTACAACCCCATGCAAGCCTAAACCTAAGGACTTGTTTGCTTTGTGTGAATATGATTACCTGTATATACACTCATTTGCTTTTGCATACATGTACATAACATCATGACATCATACCATAGCATTTTTAATAACCTTTTCGAGGATCTTGAGGGTCTGTTGATGCAGGGATACATTGAACCAGACGTCTACCAAAGGGCAAGAGGTTCCTCCTCTAACAAATGCCAGTCAAAGATCAAGTACAACAACTTGAATCAGTGGCTATGACCCACTCGACATGGTGAGCATTGATTCTCGTGGAAAGACATCCACCGATACAAAGTTCTCCAGTCAAAGTTCAAGTGCAACAACTCGAATCAGTGGCTATGACCCACTAGACATGGTGAGCTTGATTCTCGTGGAAAGACATCCACCGGTGCAAAGTTCTCCAATCCAAGAACAAAGTTCAACCTCTAACATCTTCTTGTGTTTACCCCAAGAGATCCTGGAAAACATGCATCCACATATCATGTATTGCATCTTAACGATCTTTCCTTTTTCAGGTTTCCTTACTCTCCTGCTGTTTATTTCAGTAAGGGATGGCTCTAGAAAGGTCTTTCAAAGACATCCAAGACCAGACTGCTCAGCTGTAGGAAATGTTCCTGAATTTGTCTCTGGGGAAAGAAGAAATGAAAGCTCTCCTCACAAAGGGCTTGGAGAATTCAAATAATGCCAGGAGTGATCAGCTTGCGGAGCTGCAATTTGATTTGAAAACCTTGAGGACCCAAGTGATGGGACAGTTGGTGGGCCAGATGGCTCTCATCCAAGACCTATCTCAAAGACAAGAGGAACTCAGAGTTCTTGTCCGCCAACTGCTTCCAAACAACCAATCGGGGCAAACATCTGAGGTTGAAGAGCAAGTCACTGCTCAGCCTCCATCCACTCAAGAAGACAAGGGGAAGGCTCCTTCGCTTGCTTCAGGGTCACAAGCCCATCAACAACCTCGCCAACGTCAACGGAGTAATCGGCGTAAGCAAGAAACATCGGGAAGACAGTTCACGGAGACTGAGATACCATCATTCTTCATACTGAAGCGCCTGTTGGAGGTCAACCTGCTTACCTTAAGGGATCCTCCTCAGAAGCTCAATACCTCCTCTCCTAACTATCATCCCGACGCATTTTGTGTTTATCACTCCTACAGCCCGGGACACGACACCAACGACTGTTGGGCCTTGAAGAACAAGATTCAAGATCTGATCGACATTGGAGTGCTGGAATTCATGCCAGACAGCGAGATGAAAATCTTCCGTTAAGGAGTTCTCCACCTGGAGTGACAAAGCTCAAGCTGAAAGACTTTTGCTTCATTTGAATTTTCAAAGTTGTAATTTTCTTTTGTTATTCAAACAATTAACTGTTGATGTCAAAACTCTGTTTTCATTAATGCATTGCATATGTTTGTCTTGAATTCATCCATTCGTTTCACTACTCTTATGCTTTTCTCTATGATGTTTAACTCTTGATAAAAAGCTGCAAGCCTTTAGAGGGAGGATGACGAAACAATACCATAATCTCATACAATATGCTTTTGAACAGACCTTGCTGATGATGTACAGGCATTTCTTTCAATTCCCAAACACTGGAGTTATAAGGAAGATAATCCCTAGTCAACCCCTTCGAGCCAAAGAAGTAGGAGTTTTCTGTTCTAAACAATCAAAACCTTTGATATAAACCTGGGGCAGGGTAGTATCTCAGTTAATTCAAAATAAAACGCACATTGAAGTCGCAAACTCTCAGTTCGTAACGCAACGACGTCAAAGCAAAAGAAAAGCATTCCTTTGGAATCAAAAGACAAGGGTGGTTCCCTATCACATAGGCAGTCAATCTCTCAAAAGAGAAAAGCCCACCAAGCCAAAACCTATAAAGGAGGCTTAAGAAAGCTGGGGCATCCCGCTGACTGTAATCTCGAAAATGGGAACAGTCAGGCAAAAGTTCGGGATAACAAATCAAAATCAAAATAGTGAGGTCGTTACAAATCCTCAACAACATGAAAAAAAAATGTTGCAACAGGAGATGACGACTGTCTCCCAAATTCAGTGGGTGAACCATCGCCCAAAGGTCATTCCAAACTCAAGACAGAGTACGACACACAATTAACTGAGCTTAGGGTTGAAGAACATCACGAAGAGCGGGTGGGTACAAATATACTTTGAGCCTATATCCTTTGTTTCTTAAACCATGAACCAAGCCACGTTACAACCCTTCAAAAGTCCTAATTGAAGCATGGGTTAGTTCGAAAGCGTACTGTTACAAAAGGTATCCTGACTCCTGTAAGGCTTTGCTCTAAATCTTGTGTTGATCTATCTTATAAAAAGTTTTCTGCTAAAAACACATTTTTCAAAACTTCGAGACAAACATAAACTTTGCATTGCTTGAATATCACTGTCTGCATTTGGCTTTTTGTTTGACAGCGAAGAATTTCATACAGCGAATGTTCGGAGGAACGAAAACTCTCTCAGTGAGCAAAATCACTTCAAAAGGACGACACTTCCATTACAAATCTCCTATCAACAAGGGGCATGACATAGCACCATCCAGTTAACCTGGGGCAGTCCAGTCAAGGTTTCAATAGATCTTTCAAAATTCCGTTAACCTGGGGAAGTCCAGTCAAGATTTCAAGAAATCTCTCAATTCGCAGAATAATCTGATTCAAGACTCATCATCACTTGGGGAATTCGAATGTCAAAAGTGTTCAATCATTCCTTCGCCACCTGCTGGAAATCACAACCACCAACAGATCAACTATCACAATTCCAGATTCGATTCCTGTATCCAGCCAGGGCATATCTGTTGACGACTATTTCCAGATTCGATTCCTGTATCTAGCCAGGGCACATCTGAAGAGTTTGAAGATTCGATTCCTGTATCCAGCCAGGGCATATCTGTTGACGACTATTTCCAGATTCGATTCCTGTATCTAGCCAGGGCACATCTGAAGAGTTTGAAGATTCGATTCCTGTATCCAGCCAGGGCATATCTGTTGACGACTATTTCCAGATTCGATTCCTGTATCTAGCTAGGGCACATCTGAAGAGTTTGAAGATTCGATTCCTGTATCCAGCCATGGCATATCTGTTGACGACTATTTCCAGATTCGATTCCTGTATCTAGCCAGGGCACATCTGAAGAGTTTGAAGATTCGATTCCTGTATCCAGCCAGGGCATATCTGTTGACGACTAATTCCAGATTCGATTCTTGTATCTAGCCAGGGCACATCTGAAGAGATTGAAGATCAACACCTGTAACAAGCCAGGGAACCATCTTTCTTTCTCAGGTCAGAGATCAACACCTGTAACAAGCCAGGACAATATCTCCTTGACCAACTTTTCTTAAGTTCCAGATCAACACCTGTAACAAGCCAGGAAAATATCTGTGAACGACCGATTGTGGATTAACACCTGTAACAAGCCAGGAAATCATCTACATCACCACTTGGGGCATTCGAATGTCAAAAGTGTTCAAAGACCCGATGCAGTTTTACACGGACTCATCATCAGGAAATCCTACACAGATCTCCTCAAAACAGGAAGTCCCCAGTAGTTTAGCATACAACCCAAGCTTCTGATTTCCCCAACAGTGGTCCCAAGACTTCTCATTTTTCAACAATCAAGGATTCTCGCCCTCCACAGCAGCAGCCAAGGAATTGTTCTCCCCGGCAGCAGTCAAGATTCTTTTATCTTCAGCCATCCAGGATTCATTTATCCTCAGCAAGATAGCTCATCAGCTTACATGCGCATTCATCACATTCATGTCATAAACATTGATGTCACATACATTGCATCATGCATCATAACATTGCATACAACTAACCCTTTACCTTTTCAGGAAAGATCAGTCGACAGACAAAGATCATCTTCCGAGATTCTTTCTAGAAATAGTTCAGATGTGACCCAGACATGGAAATATTCTGATGCTTATTCCAGATGCATCCAGATGCAGTTTTACACGAACTCATCATCAGGAAACCCTACACCGGTTCCTCCTCCACCTTCAAGACTTCAGAAAACAGTTCACGGGTTCTCCAGTAACGGATGTTAATCTATCACTTGTTCAGATGCAACTTTTGAAAACAGTTTACGGACGCTTCCCAACAACGGATGCTGCTCTATTGCTTATTTAACTTCAAGACTTCTGAAAACAGTTTACGAATTCTTCCCAACAACGGATGTTAATCTATCGCTTGTTCAGATGCAACTTTTGAAAACAGTTTACGGATTCTTCCCAACAACGGATGTTAATCTATTGCTTATTCAATCTCAACTCCTGAAAACAGTTCACGGATTCTCCAGACACGGATGTCAATCTATTGCTTATTCAGACCCCCAGTTCAGAGATGTTCTGAAACATGGAGGCCTTTCTGATACTCGTCCACTCACCAATGAAATACAGTTCAACATTTCCAAATGGCATCTTTAAGCCCATTCTCAGATGGCATCTTTAAGCCCATCCCCGACAAGATTCTGTCACCCTTCCAAATGGCATCTTTAAGCCCATTCTCAGATGGCATCTATAAGCCCATCCTCCTACCAGCAGTCACCAAATGGCATCTTTAAGTCCATTCTCAGATGGCATCTCTAAGCCCATCCTCCTACCAGCAGTCACTAGATGGCATCTTTAAGCCCATTCTCAGATGGCATCTGTAAGCCCATTCCCTCTACCATCACATCACCGAGTGCAAATTTTAGGGCACTCTAGTGTCCAATCTTCTTTTACCTTCGAGTCGCGAAAGGCAAACTTGCCAATCTAACTCTTCAGGTTCAAGAAGATTGAACAGGGGCAACTGTTGTACCCCAAAATTTTCCCTCGCATTTTTCCATAAGAAATCACAGCTTCAGGCGTTTCCTGATTTTTCAAACTAGCTCAAGACTCGGTCTAACAGACTTTTCTCGTCAGTCAGACAAAATTAGGGTTTTCATTGATTTTCATGGCTCTAGAACAGTTCATACAGTTGCTTAGGTTTTTGGTTGATTTTGGCTCAACTTTGATCAGGCGAACGTTTCTTTGGCATTTGATCAAGAATTAGGGTTTTTGTGCGCGCGTTCTCAGAAAGATTTAAATTCTACAGTGCTTTTCAAGTTATGATGGGATGTGGATTGAAACATTTGGATTAAATTCGCATTGTGTGACTAAATCAGTGAAAGGATGCTTTTGGATTGAATTTGCAGTGTCTGGTAAAAATCAGTAAAAGGAAGAATAGATCTGGGCAGTTGTTACGATTGACTGTGCATTAATTTGGATTTGTGAAGTGCCAAATTTAATTGATCAATGCCGAAGAAATGTTTATTTAATTATTTACTATTCTGAATTTAAATGATTGGAATTTATTTTCCATTTATTATAATTTAAAGAATTTTAAATAATAAATAAACAATTGGAGAAGAAAAGAATTAATCAAATAAAAGGACTTTTTATTTATCTTTAAATTATTTGTATAATTGTTTTTTTTTGTTTACAAAATGTTTACAATAACAATATTACATTTATTTAAATTTAAATAAAAACTATCCTAAGTATTTTTCTAAATCTTCAATTCTTCATCTTCTATCCCTTGCTCCAGTACTCCATGGAATTTTATCTGCAAAACAAAGAACAAAAGAAAAGTCAATTGCAGATAAATATTAAAGAGAGAGACAGATAAAAATAAAGTTCATCATTAAGGGCAACTGACTGGAATCAGTTAGCCCTCTCTGCAAATCACGGGATTTCTCCCGGTTCACAAAAAGGGATGAATATTTGTTTGCTAATCATGAATGCACAAAGTTGAAATTCACAAGTCAAAATTGTCAAACTGCATAGTTCAAGTCTCAAACAGCATGATGCAAGGTCCAAGTCCAAATCAAACTACAGAGTCCAAAGGCAAACATAATGGCCTAACTAAAGTCACAAATTATCCAAAAAGCTGCCAAAGATATCAAAGATACAAAAGTACAAGATACTGTCACAAGGAAGCAAAGCTGTCAAAAGAAGATATGAAAGGATATGTAGAGAAAGATTAGTATGCAAGCAAGCAAAGCTTTTCAAAGCATCATTTTCCATCAGTCACCCTTTCAGAAAAGTACACATAAAACATTGTTTATTATTTTAATGGTACTGGAGAGAGAAGAGAGAAAAGAGTTCAGGCTTACAGGTTTGGCTTTAGGCATAAAGATAAGATATAATAAACAACTAACAGCTATCAAAAGGAGGAGCATAAGACATCAAGAGACAACATATCAAGAGAGATATCAAACAGAGATAACCACAAACTGCCAAAGGACCTTCCAGCCTTAAACCAGAAAAAGCTTGAAACCTGCAAGCTTAAATTTTTTGCAAGAGCAACCTGTCAAAACCCTCCAGACCCAAAACCTGCAAGCTTAAACTGATCAGGCCAAAGCATAAAACACCAACCCTGTCAAACAACAATCAAAACCATAACTGTCAAGCCTAAACTGATAAACCAAAACAAGTAAAACCTTTCAAGCACACAAACAAACATCCAAGGCCAAAACCTGTACCAGATACCAAACCTAACCATTCAAAACCTGAAACCTACAAGCTTAAACTTGGCAAGATCAAAAACCAGTAGAACCTGTCCAAGTCTCCCAAAGCAACAATCAGCCTTACCATTCAAGGCCTGAAGCCTAAAACCGGTAAGGCCATGACTAAAGCCTGAAAGCCAACGTAACCTGTTCAAACATACCAACCAATACATCCAGACATCAAACATTCAAAACCCTAAGAACATCGTTCATCATTGGGGTAGGCAACTCACATCTAAGCATCAAGACAACCAAACAAAAAGGAAAAGTTCAAGGCAACTCAAAGGCAAGAAGAAACTCAGTGAGCAAGCATTCAGAGGCAACATGAAGAGCCCTCAGAGATACTCATCATAGGGCTAAACAACCAAATACAAGGCGAAGCAAAGCAAAGAAAGAAGAGGAAAAGAAATTGCACAAAAGGTTCTCAGGTCAAGTCATCATCAAACCTAAGGGACGAAGTACGAAATACCAGGAAAAGCAAAGCCTCATCATCATCGTAACCCCTTCGCCGTCAAGCCTCCAAGCGCATCCAAACTCTCTTCTCCTCCGTCTCCCAAAAGGTAGTTTGCTTTCTTCTCATCCCTTTTCACAACCTCGTTAACAAACAATAATGAACATAACATCAGAATACAAGATCGTAACATGCAAGGTATAAGAAACCTAACGAGACTGAGGCGATTTTCCTTACCTAACGTGAACCGCAGTTGAATGACCCGTGGAAGAGAGTGGACGGAGGAAGAGGTGGCGCGGTGGCTCTAGGCGGAGGGTTGCATCTCAGCATTGAGGAGGATGAAGAGGAATGCGTGAAGTGAACGAATGGCGCGCAGTTTCTGTAACCCTAAATCTCTCCCAAATGAAACCAAAAGCTGTGAACCCTAAAAACGTTTGTCAATTTGCCTTGGGCCTTGCCCGTTTCTGGAGCGCCTAAAGCCCAAACGAACTTCCAATTCATACCCCCTGTTCTATTCCTTTTTCTTTGAATTGCATTTGGGCCTCAAACCTTAAAGCCCATTTCTGATTTTCTTTCAAAACCATTTTTAAAACTATCCATATTCTTTTTACAAATTGACATGAGTTTTTTTTTATTACATCAAATTGTTTTTATAATACTTTTTATAACATAAATTTTAAACGCAATTTATTCTTCCTCAAAATATTTTCTTTCAATTAAAAAAGCTCTTGTATAAATATATATATTAATACTAATATATAAGAAACAAAACTAAAAATATTTTTATACATAACAATACATCTTTTTTTAATATACATAATTAAAATTTAAAACATTTAATTAAAATATTCTCTTTGTACATAATAAATGAAAATACATCTTTTTACATAATATAATTAAAATTGAAAAACATTCTTTCTTTCTTTTAATTAAAATACCTCTTTTGTATATATTAAACAAAAATATGAAGATACAAATTTAAATCAAATGTGGACATAATACAAAAACAAATACATACTTAATTATACATTTAAATTCACATTTTCTTAACTTGTAAATAAATCTCATACTCATACACGTACACGTACACCTACACAATACGCTTTACATTTGACAATATACATTTGCTATTCTTATACGTTACTATACATTGTTTACACTTTCATCGCAATTCGATTTGGTTGTAAATTATTGGACACTACATTCTTAAAGTCTCATCCCCATTTGTAAATTTGTACCCCCACTCCCGGATACTATTTGTAATAGCGTAGACTTTAAATTCTTGCAATTTACCGCTTTCGAATTATACCATGTTTAGACCTAGGGTTTGCATGTACATAAAATCGAATGCTAGATAACCTAATACAAAGATAAATGCATGAAATCAATACACAATCACACTTGCACCCCTAGGGTAATCCCACATGTTGCCTTCCAAAATGGGCCATGCTTGCACGTCGAGTTTCTTTGGCAAAACAAATTCAAATGATCATAAGTCCCTCGATGACGCTTTCGAAAGTTGCCTAAAATGGAATGATCATAGTCCCTTCAAGCAAATTGCCAAAGACACTTGGCACCATTGCATTCATGGTCCATAAGATGACTCGCGCCCGTCCCGTTAAACTTCCTAAACGCAAGATTGTCCACCAAATTCAATGGTGGAACAAAATTGTTAAAAAGGGTTGAAAACATAGAGAAAACCTTTGAGTACAATAGGGGTAGACAAAACTCTTAGTTACTTGAGATCAATTTGCAAAAACACTTGCCTTCTTTTCAAAAACCACACTTCATGCACACTTTCAAAACAAACTCTCAAAAACATTTGAAACATCTTTTCGAAAAGATACACACTTTTGTAAAACACTCAAACACAAGTCAAATACATTGGTTGCCTAAGACAAGGCATCTCTTCAAAAACATTTTTCAAAACACACACACACACACCACAATTTCAAAGCAATCGAAAATCAAGGCAAGTGATCTAAAAACCCAAGTAACTAAGAGCCCATGGATAACCATGGATGAAAAGGGTGCTAATACCTTCCCTTTTCATAATCTACCCCCCCGAACCCACGAAATATCTCAACAGGTTTTTGCTGTGCTTTTTAACCTTTCCTTTAGGATAAAATAAAAAGTCGGTGGCGACTCTTGCTCAACCGAACAAGTGCGAATACAAACGCAAAACTCAAGTCAGTTCTCCCACCGTATCACACATACCAAAAGCACCATTTCAAACAATTTCAAAAGCAAAGCAAGTGATCTAAGCAAGTAACTAAGAGCCCATGGAAAACCATGAATGAAAAGGGTACTAGCACCTTCCATTTTCATAATCTACCCCACGAACTCAAGAAAACATCTCAAAGGTCTTTCCTGTGCTTTTTTACCTTTCCTTTTGGATAAAATAAGAGTCGGTGGTGACTCTTGCTAACCACGACATTTTGCAAACACAAACGCAAACCTCAAGTCAGTTCTCCCACCGTATCACACTAAGATAGAGTGGTTATGCTTTAAACACACTTTCTTCTGACTTTGTAGATGGAGTGTGATCAGAGGGAACAAGTTAGAGGCCAAAGAATTGACTTTATGCATACAGCCTGCTTTTCAAAAATGGAATTCTTCACTTTCTTCCCAAAATGGCAATGTGAATTGGATAAAGCTTAAATCACTTGGATTATAGCTCAAAAGTTTGTGTAATCCATTAATGATGGATAGATACATAAGTTAGATGGCCTGCAAAGCAATATTATGCATCCTAGCATTGAAATCCAATTATGTGTTCATCAAGAAATGACTGGTAATTCAAGAATGAAACCCTAACTTCTTGCCTTCGATTGTCCTTGCTCAAATATGGTATCAATGAGTTATTGGACATTTGGGAAAGCTTATAACATCCTCTACAACCTCTATATTTAACATTTTTGAAAATTTATCTTGGAACTATGTGAAAAATTTCCATGAAGTTAGGTCAAAATCCTGCCTAAACTAGGACAAAATTTCACTAAGTTTCCAAGTTTCATGAACATGTATTCACAAAATCATAACTTGAAATCCATGCATTTATAGGAGAAGTTGTGTTCTACAATGTTTTATAACTCATTGAGATCCACAACTTTCATGTTGGAAGTTTCCTTTGAATCACTTTGCATCATGGTGGAAATTTGGCTCAAAGTTATGAAAAAATATGAAATTTTCAACACTTAGAAAAATTTCTAAGTTTAGAAAATTTGACTTTTCAAAATGAAATCTTGACTTTTTTATTTCTTGATGAAAAAGTTTCATATTTTGATATGTTTTTATGAGTTGTGATCTTTGACACTTGGTTTTGACCAAAAAGTCAAAGTTTGACTTTTCAGTGTATAATTGACTTTTCATCAGTTGACTGAAATTCAACTGTCAACCAATTGAACTTGAGGAATGTTTTGAGCCATGCCATTAGGTAAAAACGAAGCAATTGAATCCTTGAGAACATGTCTTAAACCAATAAGTCATTTGCTAGGTCAAAAATCAGAAATTGCACCTTCTTAGTCAAAACCCTAATTTTGACCATTTTGCCCTTTTGATGATCTGATCAAATTTCTTGAGGAATTGTGATCCAAACTTGATAAAATGACATATATAGGTTCATAATGGTGATATGTATAAAAATTATGAAGTTTAACTGTAAATTGACCACAATTGACTTTTTCCCCAATACAGCTGATGTTGTACCCCAAAATTTTCCCTCCCATTTCTCATTAATTTCTCACCACAAAGCCCTTGAAGCTCAAGATCCAGTTAGGGTTTCATCTGCTCAAGACTTCTCCTTGCACTGTTGACCCAAATTAGGGTTTGTGTTTGCACAAAGATGTTTTGACCTAAAAATGCCTAAAATGACTTTCATGCTTCATATTGGACTCCCAAGTTTATCCATACCAAGTTTCAAGCCTTGATTCCAAGTTTTGCCCAGTCAATTGGACAGTTGACCTAGAAATCAGCTGTATTGGGGAAAAAGTCAACTGTGGCCAATTGACAGTCAAACCTCATAAAAATTGACCCACATCAACATTATGAACTCATATGAACCATTTGATCAAGTTTGGATCACAATTCCACAAGAAATTTGATCAGATCACTAAAAGGGCAAAATGGTCATTTTTAGGGTTTTGACTGCACAAAGGCAATTTTTGACTGTTTGACCTAGCCAATGGCAAACCAAGTTCACATATGGACTCAAGGACCCTATGGAATTATCTTGACATGCTCAACAAACCCAAAAGATCCCAAGTACACAAGATTGACAGTTGAATTTCCCAGTCAATTGATCAATTTTGACTGTATACTGAAAAGTCAAACTTTGACTTTTTGGTCAAAATCAAGAGGCAAGATTAATTTTTCATCTAAACATGCCAAATCATGAAACTTGTTCATCAAGAAATCACAAAATGCAAATTAGGGTTAGAAATTAGAATTTTTCATAACTTAGAATTTTTCTAAGTTATGAAAAACCCTAATTTTTTCCCAACTTTGCCCCACTTTCTCACCAAGATCCATTTGGATTCAAACAAAAGTCAAAACATGAAAGTTGTAGCTTGTTGCATAATCTACAACTTTGATTCACAAAGTTTTCCCAAATGAGGCTTGTATCTCAAGTTACAAATTTTTGAATAAGGGCACTAAACCATTCTTAACTTAGTGAAATTTTAACCTATTTTGACAAGGTTTTCTACCCAATTTCAAGGCCATTTTCGATACACTTCCACTTGGAATTTCAATTTGCATTTCAAAGATGGATTGTAGTACACATTCCAAGCTTTCCAAAATATCCAAGAACTTCTCAAACAACCTCATAACTTGAGAGAATCGAATTTCACAATATGGCAAAAACTCACTTTTGGATTGATCATGAACATGTTCATAACTTAAGCCATTTTCAAGTCAGCATAGTTTGTGCTAAATTACAGGTCCTAAAACCCTTTGACACTCAATAATTCAATGCAAAACCTTTGTGCCAAGACATGTTTTGTGTGTTCAAGTATTGCCTAGAGGATTAATCCCAAAATAGAAAAAGCAAAATAACCATTTTTGAAAAGTTAAGCTTTATATCCAATTGAAAATCCAAGAGGTACAAATGAAATCTGATTGGCACAAGATTATGAGCAAAACACTCTGATCAAGGAGGGATTATGCAGCTCATTAGGGGGCCTCTACTGACCTAGAACACAACTTGGGCATTTGTTGCTTAAAGTGTAAGTAACTTGACATTTTTTAACACAACTCTCATATCAGCTTACAAACACTTAAGCAAACTTGTCAAACAGATCCAAGACATCCCAACCAAGCTTGTACACGACCCTAACAACCCTCATACACTCCCAATTTCAGAATCACCTTCAAACTGCAAAAACAGGGCCAGGCCTGCAGTTTGAGTGCCATCTCCCATTTCTCTCAAGCTTTCTTGCCCAAACCAGTTCACACACATTCCCTAGCATCTATGAAAGCTAACCATGACTTAAAACACGACCTGTAATTCCTCTAACAAGTTCCACCATTTTCACTTTTTCATTTTGCAGTTGAAGTTCTACAGCTCAATTCAAGGTGTCTCAAGGCAAAGTAAATATTGGAACAGCATCACCACATCTCAAGGAAGCTATACCAACCATTATCTTGCACTGAAAGCTCCCCCATTGCCAGATAGAACTTCAACTGAACAGGTATTTTGGTGAACTTCTATCTCTCTTATTAGGCATAATTAGCTCTAAGTTTGTGAATAAACAATGTTCTACTCATGCCACTGAACCTGTACATGCTTTTACTTTTCATTTCTTTTGCTTGAGCTGTGAGAATTTAAGGTTTGAAAATGGCAGAAAACTTAGGTCAGGATTTGGGATTGTTAAAATTCTCTCACATTTCTGAGAGTTAGGAGATGTTCTTTATATATTTGGAATCGTGGTTTCATGCTTAACATTTTTTGTGTTGAAAGTTTGTGCAAAAGATCAAAGAATCAGGATGTTTGGATGGAAGAACAGGGCGCGCGTTTTTTTGAATAATGTTGTTCAGAGGTTGAAGAAAGGTCTTCATGGCCTGGGCTTATGTTGACTTTTCTTTTTGCACCATACAATTTGTTCTGAACCCCCTGAGCCCATTTGCTTTATTTTTAATGTTTTTTGACTTTTTCTTTTTTTAATTGACTCATTTATTTTTTCTCAGCATATTAAAAATATAGAAATATTTTTTCTCATCATTTTTGAATTTATTAGGTATTTATTTGATTTTTTCTTTTAGTTTGTACATAAATAAATAAATAAATATATACTTTTTTGTTTAAAATACTAAAATAGTACAAATATATTTTATACACTTTTATCTTATTTTTACTTCCTGAAAATATTTTATAGAAAAAATACTTTTTTTTATTAAATATTAAATATTATTAATTAGTATATATAATACATATTTTGTAAATAATATAAATAAATATGTATATATTAATACACTTAGGATAAAATACCAAAAATATACATATTTTTATTTTATTAATAGTAAATACTAAAAAATACATTTTTTACAAATATGCTTCATTTTTATTTTATTCTTTGTATATAAATAGTAAATATTATATATATTAAATGATTAATACCCCTTTTGATTAAAATAAGGATTTTTGCCCTAAATATGAATATACTCCAAAATAATACCTTTTTTATTTTTCTTTTTTTATTTTACATAAATAATACTTTTTCATACATATAAAAATTCTTTTACATCTTGCATATTTATTTCATTTCCATTTAATTTATGCTTTTGATTATAATGTAAATATTCAAAGAAAATGATGTAATAGTTAGTTTTAATTTCTTGTCTAAATATCCCCCATTTGAGACATTTGTACCCCCCTCCCCATATTATTGTGTTGTAATAGTGTAGGAATTTAAATTTCGCACCTTAAACGCTTTCTAAACATACCATGCTAGAATTAGGGTTTGTATGCGAATAAAATGAACAAAATAGTTTGACCTAATCTCAAGATAAACAAGCATGAAAATGGGCAACACATTTCACACTTGCACCCCTAGGGTATTCCACTTTGTTGCCTTCAAATAATTGGGCCATGTTGCATGTTAGGTTTCTTTGGGTAAAAACAATCAAATGATCATAAGTCCCTCGATGACGCTTTCAAAAAGTTGCCTAAAATGATCAAATCCCTTTCAAAGAAAAATTGCCCAAAGACATTTAACCCTATTGCAATTATGGTCTAAACGACGACCCACGCCCGTCCCTTTCATCTCCTAATACAAGATTATCCACCAAATGCAATGGTGGAACAAAATTGTCAAAAGGTTTAAAACATAACAAAAATCTTTGAGAAAACTTTAGGGTAGATAACTCTTAGGTACTTGCCAATTTGCAAAGAAAACACTTGCCCATTTTTTCAAATCACACTTCACAAACACTTTCAAAACCAACTTTCAAAAAACCTTGAAACATCTTTTCTAAAGACAAAACACCTTTTGTAAAACATTCGAGTAAATAATTGTTACAAGGGTAGCCTATACAAGACATCTTTTCAAAACATTTTCAAAACCACACACCAAGCCCCATTTCAAACAATTGAAAACCAAGGCAAGTTGATCTAAGCAAGTACCTAAGAGCCCATGGATAACCATGGATAGAAAGGGTGCTAATACCTTCCCTTTCTATAATCTACTCCCCGAAACCAAGAAAAAAATCTCAAAGGTTTTTGCTGTGCTTTTTAAACCTTTCCTTAGGATAAAATAAAAAGTCGGTGGCGACTCTTGCTCAACCGAAACATTTGCGAAAACAAACGCAAAACTATAGTCAGTTCTCCCACCGTATCACAGAACTGGCGACTCTGCTGGGGATAATTTTTAAAGTGGAGTAACCTTAGGGCTTAGATCACCCTCCTGCATGACAAATTGTTTGAATTGTTTGCTTTATATCTTGGCTCTATTGTTTGGGTTTACAATCCTACACCCGGATTTTGGGAAACATTTCATAGATAGCAATACGTTGTGGAAACTGTGCGGGGTATACCGACACGGTCAAAGCAATAGCTATATTAGTGCGACATATTTGTGAGTACCGGTAACCCTTGAGTTTAATCAAGGAGAGTACGGGGCCGCTGAGTGATGTCACTAAGCACTAATGACCTAGAACCTTACTTGACCATCTTGGCCTTTTATTAGGGGTAGTGAGATGACCGGCTTTGGTGCAGTCCGAAGTTGGTAGATACTCGATACTACACTCATTGAGGGTTGTTTTCTTGGAATATTTTGGTCGCTAGTTAAGTGGCTAAACCAAAACAATGAACAATGAAAACAATCCAGTGATATTGAGCTCCTTAAAACCCGGTTACTATTTATAGGACAGGTTTTTAAGCCAACTACACTCAAGAGGGTATTTACCTATGAAACCCCATGCAAGCCTGAAACTAGGGTTTGGTGTGATTTGCTTGTACATATGTTTTGTGCATACATCATAAACATCATAAACATCATAAAACATCATATGCATTCACTAACCATTTCAAGGGTTTTGGATCTTCATCTTTGTTCTTGTTTTGTAGGACATGGAAATTCCTCGCAGAAACACCATTCAAGTCAACCTTGTAAGAATCTCTCCTCAACTCAAGGAGCTCACCTCAAGAATTCCGGAAAATTCATCCTTCAGTGAAAGACATGGTAGACTGCTCAGCCTAGTCAGCACCAACATTGAAGAAGACATGATGAAAGTGCTATTCCAGTTCTTTGACCCTCTTCACCACTGTTTCACTTTCCCTGATTATCAGTTGGTACCCACTTTGGAGGAGTTTTCTCAACTCCTGAGAGTTCCTATCCTTAATCAACTACCCTTCAACGGTACGGAAAAGGAACCGAAGCCGGAAGATGTTGCTCGAGCATTACATCTACAACCATCCGACATCAAGGGGCATTG
This sequence comes from Vicia faba, assembly GCA_948472305.1. Classification (NCBI taxonomy): domain Eukaryota; kingdom Viridiplantae; phylum Streptophyta; class Magnoliopsida; order Fabales; family Fabaceae; genus Vicia; species Vicia faba. The sequence goes on from OX451739.1 coordinate 1,211,253,204, forward strand.
GGAAACCAGAAGCGGCGTCAAAGGATTCTTAGCAAAGTTCTTGTTTGAGAAGGCACAAGAATGTTGGAATTCATTGGACCTACAAGCTTTTGAAGAGATTGTGGCGCTCCTTATCTATGGGTTGGTCTTGTTCCCAAATCCTGACCAATTGGTAGATGTCAACGCCGTCAAAATCTTCTTGTCCAGAAATCCAATACCAACATTGCTTGGGGACATCCTTCACTCATTTTACACACGAACAATGAGAAAGAGGGGTGTTCTCATGTGTTGTACCCCTATCCTTGCAAGGTGGTTTATTTCGCACCTTCCACAATCTGTCCTGAAGAATGACCAAGGTTCAAGGTGGTCCCAACGGTTGATGACTCTTACTCACTCTGATGTACATTGGTGTTCTCGGTCCAGAGAAAATGTCATCATCGTCGATCGTTGTGGAGAGTTTCCTAATGTTCCTTTACTTGGAATCAGAGGAGGTATCACCTACAACCCTTGCCTAGCTTTGAGGCAATTTGGATATGCACGGAGGGATGGCCCTCATGACATGTTGATTCCTAACCTAGTTTTTGACTTCGACAACGATGCGCAAGGACTTCGCCAAAGATTCATCAGAGCTTGGGGAAAACTCAACAAGGTTGATAGCAAGACTCTGGGACACAAGAACTCCATCCCTCTTGAGCCCTATCTCAAGTGGGTACGAGCCCGAGCCCAAAGTCTAATGATGCCTTATCCTCACGTACTCCCAGTGATTAAAGAGCCCGTCAATGAAGGAGAGGTCCCCTACACCATCCTACATCCAGACATGCCTACATCGTGGGAGGAAATGCAGAAAAGTTGGATTCAGCTCAAGGGGGAACGAAATACTTTTGAAGCTAGCTTCTACGCCAGTGAAAAGAAGGTTCTAGAGCTTACCCGCCGACTCCACGAGCAAGAGGCCCTCAACACCTACATCGCACCAAAGAGGATGCGCAATGTCTTTCTGCCTTAAGAAGTTTATTTTGTAATATTTGGCCCATGGGGCATTTATGTACTAACAAATTTCTTCTTATTAATATGACGTGCGTTTTTCTTTGTCTGAAACAATTTTGAATGTTCTAAATCCTTGAATGCATTGCATACATAAGCATACCATTCATCATGTGCATAAGCAGGTCTCACTCCAGGTTTCCTTATCTGTCTGCTGTTTATTTCAGTAGGATGGATCTCGAGCAAACAGTCAAAGACCTACAAGCTCAGAATGCACAGTTCCAGCAACTCTTGATGACCTTGGCTAAAGGTCAAGAGGATATCAAGACTCAATTGGGGAATAAGGACCCAGTGAAAAAGAAGAAAAAGAGCATTGGGGTGGCTACTTTGGGGAGAAGATTTGATGGAGAAGCTCGGAGAGTGCTTGAATTTCCTCCTACTTCTAATGAAGGGACCAGTAAAAGAGATGGAGCTGCGGTGCCTTCCGAGTCTGATGCGGAAGAAGAAGAGGTTGAAGAGGATGAAGATTATTCTGACCAGCAATACCCTCCAGCTGATGATAAATACAAGGGTTTAGAAGACAGATTGGCCGCCATGGAGTTACAAAGAGTACCGGGTTTGGATTTTGAAGACTTGGGTTTGGTTGCCGGGATTGTGATTCCCCCAAAATTCAAAGTACCAGTGTTTGTGAGGTATGATGGGCTGTCCTGTCCCAAAATGCATCTCAGGTCCTACGTAAGAAAGATTCAACCCTATACGGCAGATAAAAATCTCTGGATTCATTTCTTTCAAGACAGCCTTTCGGGAGCTCAATTGGAGTGGTTTTATCAGTTAGAAGGAACCAGTGTCAGAAATTGGGAAGATTTGGCCACCGCTTTCTACAAACAATACCAGTATAATTCTGATCTTGCTCCTACTCGTACCCAACTTCAGGGTATGTCACTAGGAACAAGCGAGGGATTCAAAGAATATGCACAAAAATGGAGGGATTTGGCTGGCAGGGTGCAGCCTCCTTTAACCGACCGTGAACTCGTTGATATGTTTCTTGGGACCCTATCCGGGCCATTTTTCAATCATTTAATTGGTAACTCTTCCGCGGGGTTTACCGATTTGATCTTAACAGGCGAAAGAATAGAAGCTGGCATCAAGTCAGGAAAGATTCAGAAGGGTGTTGCTGCAAGTGTTGAGAAGAAGCCTTTTAAGAAGGAAACAACTGTGGTATATTCTCAGAGAAGAGCAGGGAAGACGGAACGTCGGCCAACTGTGGGGGCCGTAATGATTCAAAACACTCCAAGTGAGCAGCCTCGCTATAACCAGTCCAGACCAATTCAACAACGAGTGGAACGGCCGCAACGGCAGTTCACCCGTATTAATATGACTCCAGCGCAAGTGCTTCCCCATCTATTGAAGTTGAATCTCGCCACCATCAAAGAGGCACCAAAGAATGTGAATACGTCCTCTCCGCATTATCATGCTAATGCTAAATGCGCCTACCATTCAGACAGTGTTGGACACGACACCAATGATTGTTGGGCACTCAAGCATAAAATCCAAGACCTGATAGAGGCTAAGGAGGTGGAGTTTGACGCTCCAGAGAAGCCTAATGTGATATCTGCACCCATGCCGAAGCACGGCCGAAATGTCAATGCCATTGAAGAAGATTTGTATGTTGCTGATGTCAGTGATCTGACTACTCCACTGCTAACCATTAAGTTGAATTTGTTAAGGGCCGGGATCTTCCCGGGATGTAAAGAAGACTGCTATTATTGTTACTCTCTGCCGTTTGATTGTCCATTATTGAAGAAAGGCATCCAAGGCCTTATGGATAGTCGACAAATTTTGTTTGAAAAAGTTTCTGTTGTTCCAGTTCATACTGAAGAAGTCTCAATCATAACCATTCACGCCAATCTTTCCAAGGCTGTCAAAAAGCCTGTTAAGATTACACCAGCTACAAAATCTGTTCCTTTGAAGATAACAATGCCAGGGCCTGTTCCCTATGTTTCTGAGAAGTCGATACCTTAGAACTATGGCGGTGACGTCTACTACCATGGTATCAAACAAATAGAAATAACTGAAGAAAGTTCGGATGATGAAGAAGCCAACATTAGTAACATTGCGGGCACTAGCAAAATCACCAGGAGCGGGAGAATATTTTCTCCAGAGATTGCCCCTCCAAGAGCAGTCTTTGGACCCTCATCAGCTGACAAGGTCGTCCCTGCACCAATCAAGCTTTCTGCTAGAACTCCTTTGATTGAAGATGTTGTTGTTCCTAGTACCGTCTCTCCTACCGCTGTTGACAAAGGTAAGGGAATCCAGGATGAGCTCGTCAGGACGAGGGCTCAACCCTTGGTAATCCCAGAAACCTCCAAGAAGGAAATGGATGAGATTTTGAGGATAATCAAGAGAAGCGATTACGATGTGGTAGAACAGCTGGGGCAAACCCCCTCCAAGATCTCCATGCTGGCACTACTACTTTGCTCGGAAGCGCACGCTAAAGCTCTGATAAAGTTTCTGAAGGCAGCTCATGTGCCCCAAGAAACCTCTGCGGATCAATTTCAAAATTGCGTGGCTAGCCTGACTACGGACAATGGATTAGGTTTTTCTGATGCCGACCTAACTCCTAAAGGCATAAATCACAATGATGCTTTGCATATTTCAGTCGAGTGTCGAGGAACTACTCTCGCACACGTCTTGGTCGACACTGGTTCGTCGCTGAATGTTTTACCTAAGAAGGCCTTGGACCGACTAGATTGTGAAGGGTTGGAATTGAAGCCGAGTGATATTGTTGTCAGAGCTTTCGATGGTTCGAAGAGAATGGTCCATGGAGAGGTTGAAATTCCCATCAAGATAGGCACTGAGGTGTTTAAATCCACTTTCTATGTGATGGACATCCGTCCATCATACTCTTGTTTGCTGGGTAGACCTTGGATACACCATGCTGGGGCATTCACCTCCTCCTTACATCAGATGTTGAAGTATCCTGTTAAGGGAAAGATCATTACCGTCCATGGCGAAGGAGAGTACATGATTAGCCACTTAAATTCTTTCCGGTATGTGGAGGTTGAAGGAGAGTTCATTGAGATGCCGTTTCAACATTTCGAAGAAGTCCTTCCTAATATAGCGGTAGCAAAGTTGGCAGCTGAGACACCGAGGCAGATGGCCAGGATGGCATCTCTGGAGGACGCAAGGGCCGCAATAAAAGAAGGGAAGAATTCAGCATGGGGGCAGTTACCTGACATTCCACACAAGACAGACAAATTTGGATTAGGGTTCACAGCCGCTGGCCAGAAAGCTATGCGTCGTGCGAAGATTGAAAGGGCGCCAGTCAAGATTTCTCCCTACAGAATCAACGCTTCGGAGGATGAGGACAAAGAGAGCAACATTGAAGAGTGGATTTATCCAACTATCAAAGGAGGATTGAGCAACTGGGAGGCAAAAGACTTTGTCCCCATCACTTTTATTCATCAGTAATTTATCTGTTAAACATTTCCTATGTGGTCTGTAATATTTACTTTCAAACAATCCGTACACTATCTTTTCACCTCCTGCCTTGCCCGGGGCATGTAGGTCCACTTGTAAGGGTTTTGATTATTTTTCATATCCATATGCCATGTTTAATGATTCATTGGATGTTTTTCATGTGATAAACTGCTTGTGTTCATTTTCTTTCCTTTTGCATTTTTTTTAAGGATGGCTATCCCTTACACACACCCACACTCACCAATGCAGGTACCCATCCACTCCGGATTCCATGGGTGACTATTCTGCTGTATCTTTCAATAACTCTGAAGATCTGGTCAATCTAGCCGAGTATGAAGATGACGAAGGTTGTGAAGTACCCGGGGAACTAGCCAGACTTCTGCAACAAGAGGAAAGGGCCATCTTACCGCATGAAGAGTCACTAGAAACTGTCAACTTGGGGACCGAGGAAGACCGGAAGGAGGTGCAAGTGGGTGCCAATCTGGAACCAAAAGTCAAGGAGCGCTTGGTACAGTTGTTGAATGAGTATGTTGAAATCTTCGCTTGGTCCTATGAAGACATGCCGGGTTTAGACACAGACATCGTGGTTCACCGTCTCCCCACAAGAGAGGATTGTCCACCGATCAAGCAAAAAGTTCGTCGAATGAGGCCTGACATGTCTGAAAAGATCAAAGCAGAAGTAATGAAGCAATTCGATGCTGGTTTTCTGGCTGTTACGTCCTATCCTCAATGGGTCGCTAACATTGTGCCGGTACCTAAGAAAGATGGCAAAGTCAGGATGTGTGTGGACTACCGGGATTTGAATAGGGCCAGCCCTAAGGATGATTTCCCGCTACCTCACATTGATATTTTAATCGACAATACAGCTCAGCACAAAGTGTTTTCCTTCATGGATGGATTCTCGGGCTACAATCAAATCAAAATGGCCCCCGAGGATATGGAGAAAACAACTTTTGTCACACAATGGGGCACTTTCTGTTATAAGGTGATGTCGTTCGGGCTGAAGAACGCAAGGGCAACTTATCAACGCGCCATGGTAGCTTTATTTCATGATATGATACATCATGAGATTGAAGTTTACGTAGACGATATGATAGCTCGGTCACAAACAGAGGAAGAGCACCTTGAACATCTAGAGAGGCTGTTTGCCAGATTAAAAGAATACAAGCTCAGGCTGAATCCAAGTAAATGCATTTTTGGAGTTAGGTCTGGTAAACTCCTGGGATTCATCGTAAGCAACAAGGGCATTGAAGTCGATCCGGCAAAAGTAAAAGCAATACAAGAGATGCCTGCTCCCCGTACTGAGAAGGAGGTTAGGGGATTCTTGGGGCGCTTGAATTATATTGCCAGATTCATCTCACATCTGACTTCTACCTGTGAGCCAATTTTCAAACTCTTGAAAAAAGATCAGGTAGTCGAATGGAACGGCGATTGTCAAGCTGCTTTTGATAGAATCAAGGAGTATTTGCTAGAACCTCCTATTCTGATGCCACCCGTCGAAGGAAGACCATTGATCATGTATTTGACCGTCTTGGATAACTCAATGGGGTGTGTTTTGGGCCAACATGACGAGTCTGGTCGAAAAGAGCATGCTATTTATTACCTTAGCAAAAAGTTTACCGACTGTGAGACTCGCTACTCACTGCTCGAGAAAACTTGCTGCGCTTTGGTATGGGTTGCTCGCCGACTAAGACAGTATATGTTGACTCATACTACCTTGTTGATTTCCAAAATGGATCCTATCAAGTATATCTTCGAAAAGCCCGCTTTATCTGGAAGGATAGCTAGATGGCAAATGATCTTAACTGAATATGACATCCAGTACACCACCCAAAAAGCTATAAAAGGGAGTGTACTAGCTGACCATCTGGCTCATCAGGCTATCGAAGATTATCAACCCATGAGATTTGATTTCCCGGACGAGGACATCATGAATTTGGACAACATTAAAGGTGACGGACCGTATGACGGACCCGAAAAGGGATCCCGATGGACCCTGTACTTTGATGGTGCTTCAAATGCACTTGGAAACGGTATTGGCGCAATACTCATTTCTCCGGAAGGTTGTCACACACCTTTCACAGCCCGACTTTGCTTCAGCTGCACAAACAACATGGCTGAATATCAAGCTTGCATCTTTGGTCTCAAGGCTGCTATAGACTTGGGGATCAAATCTTTGATCGTATTCGGGGACTCGGCTTTGGTTATCAGTCAAATCAAAGGAGAGTTGGATACTAAGCATCCTAATCTTATCCCATACAAAGAACATGTCCTGACATTGTTGCCTCATTTCGAGCAAATTACCTTCGAGCATTTCCCGCGAGAAGAAAATCAGCTAGCAGATGCTCTAGCCACAATGTCCTCCATGTTTAAACTCAACTGGGATAACGAGGCTCCCCAAATCACCATCGAGCAAATGGATGAACCTGCGCATTGTCACGAGATTAATACTGAAGAAGTAGTGGAACAACCCTGGTTCCATGAAATCAAAAGGTATCTCGAGACTAGAAATTATCCTGAAGGAGCTTCCGTAAATGACAAGAAGTTCTTAAGGAAATTCGCTGCTAAGTTTTTCCTGAGCAACGTCATCCTTTACAAATGAAGCCATGATTGTGTATTACTCCGATGCGTAGATAAAGCTGAAGCAGAGTTGATTATGACTGACATACACAGCGGCACATTTGGCACTCATTTGAGCGGGCATACAATGGCTAAGAAGATCCTGAGGGAAGGCTATTACTGGTCTACCATGGAAGCTGACTGCCATCAACATTCCCGTACTTGCCACAAGTGTCAAGTCTATGCTGACAAAGTTCATATCCCTCTGGTTCCTCTCAATGTCTTGACTGCTCCGTGGCCCTTTGCAATGTGGGGCATTGATATGATTGGAGAGATCAAGCCCACGGCTTCCAACGGACATCGCTTCATCCTGGTTGCCATTGACTATTTCACCAAATGGGTCGAAGCAGCTTCCTTCGCCTCTGTTACTAAAAATGTGGTTGCCCGCTTTATCAAGCAAAACCTCATATGTCGGTATGGTGTTCCAGACAGGATCATCACGGACAACGGTACAAATCTGAATAACACAATGATCACCGCTTTGTGCGAACAGTTCAAGATTTATCATCACAATTCATCTCCCTATCGGCCGAAGATGAACAGTGTTGTTGAAGATGCGAACAAAAACATTAAGAAGATCATTCATAAAATGACGGTCACTTACAAAGACTGGCATGAGATATTACCGTTTGCTCTGCATGGATACCGTACGACGACACGTACTTCAACTGGGGCAACCCCATTTTCTTTGGTTTATGGCATGGAAGCTGTTTTGCCTATGGAAGTCCAGATCCCTTCTCTAAGGATTATGAAGGATGCAGGTTTGAATGAAGAGGATTGGATGCAGACCCGACTTGATCAACTCAATCTGATTGACGAAAAGCGACTCACTGCTATATGCCATGGTCAGACGTATCAAAAACGGATGATCAAGGCCTTCAATAAGAAAGTCAGACGTCAAGTGTATCAAGTCGGAGATCTTTTGATCAAGCGGATTATCTTACCGCAAAGTGATCCCAGGGGCAAATGGACTCTTACATATGAAGGACCATTTGTGATCAAGAGCATATTTTCTGGTGGTGCAATGATTCTGACCACCATGGACGGCGACGATTTGCCGCACCCTGCGAATGCAGACATAGTCAAAAGATACTACGCATAAAATAACCCGACAAGTCGAAAACCCGAAAGGGCGGCTTGGGCAAAAATGGGCATCCCGGTGAATCGAAAACCCGAAAGGGCGATTCAGGCAAAAATTAGGGATAAAAACAAAAAAAATATGTACACCCGGCAAGTTGAAAACCCCAAAGGGCAGCTTAGGCAAAAAGGGGTTTCCCGGTGGATCGAAAACCCGAAAGGGCGATTCAGGCAAAAGTTAGGGAATTAAAGCGTATGACTATGTCTCGTCGGATCACTTCAAGGACAATCTCTTCATCAACCGGTTCCAGGCTTCTGATCAGTCCAGTCATCGTCAAACGAAGCATTGAATGGACAAATATTCAGAGTTGAGAAAGCTATAGCGGAATGGAATCCCATGGAATTATTTCACATAGCCATCCTTATTTTGTATAAATCTTTCAAATATTTACGACAAAATCCTCTTACTAGGATGATTGTCTCCTTTGTACAAATATACTCATAGAAAATCAATACAAATACTTTTCCCAGAAATTTGTGTCATTTCCTTTTCTTTGCTCTTGCACTGTTTGTTTTATTTTGAGAAGCGTCCAATGTTTTGTTAAATAGGCATATGCATTTGAACATAATCATTTCCTTACGAATCAAGAGAGAGGATTACTGATAGGTCAAAGGTGCGGTTGGATATCTCGATACCCTTTCAAAGGAAACCCCCAGGAGATTTGGAGTCCATATCCTCCAGCAAGTCTTGAAGCTTATCCCCCGCAGAGAACGGACGTCTCTCCCGAGTTTTATTCAAAGTTATTCCTCACAAGGCCTTATAACTGGGTTATCCTCAGCTAACAACCACAGAAGACCGCACTCGCCAGAATTCTTCCTATCCACAGCGGAGTTCATCAAAATTCCCCAGCAGTAACTTATCTTTACAAATCCCCCAGCCAGAAGGTCCTTAGGAATTCAATTCCCCTCAGAGTTTAAGTTTCAGCATCCCCAGCAAAGCCAGACTAATGAACCTTCTCCCCACGGAGTTTTAGAAGAGCAAATCTTGAGTTCCCCAGTAAGGTCGCCAGAGATGCTTCCCTCCAAACTGAAGATTCTCAGTCTTGCATCCCCGGCATGAGTCTACTAGATTGGTACTCCCCAGTAGAAGTCATCAGGAATTCCCCAGAGGTTTGGTATACAACCCAAGCTCCTTATTCCCCCAGTTACAGCCAAGGAATTATTCTTCCCGGCAGCAGTCAGGATGTTTTTATCTTCAGCCATCCAGGATTCATCTATCCCCAGCAAGACAGCTTATCAGCTTACATGCGCACTCATTACATTCATATCATAAAAATTGATATAACATATATTGCATCATACATTCCATGCAACATAATTTTGTGTCTAGCTAACATTTTGTCCTTTTCAGGATAAGAATAAAAAGCTATCCTTAACAGTTTCAGATGCAGTTTTACACAGACTCATCATCAAGCAACCCTACACCGGTTCCTATTCAACTTCAAGATTTCTGAAAACCGTTTACGGGTCCTCCAAGTAACGGATGTTAACCTATCGCTTGTTCAGATTCTTCTCCAGACTTATGAAAACAGTCTATGGATTCTTCCCAACAAACGAATGTTAATCTATCACTTGTTCAGACGCAACTTTTGAAAATAGTTTACGGACGCTTCCCAACAACGGATGCTGCTCTATTGCTTATTCAACTCCAAGATTTCTGAAAACAGTTTACGGGTTCTCCAAGTAACGGATGTTAACCTGTCGCTTGTTCAGTTTCTTCTCCAGACTTCTGAAAACAGTCTATAGATTCCTCCCAACAATGGATGTTAATCTATCACTTATTCAGATGCAACCTTTGAAAACAATTTACGGACGCTTCCCAACAACGGATGTTGCTCTATTGCTTATTCAACTCCAAGATTTCTGAAAACAGTTTACGGGTTCTCCAAGTAACGGATGCTAACCTGTCGCTTGTTCAGTTTCTTCTCAAGATTTTTGAAAACAGTTTACGGATTCCTCCCAACAACGGATGTCAATCTATTGCTTATTCAGACCCCCAGTTCAGAGATGGCCCAAAGCATGGACACCGTCCTGATATTCCCTCCCAGATGGCATCGTTAAGCCCATCTCCAAATGGCATCTCTAATCCCATTCCCGCATCCTTTGCTTTGACGAGTGCAAATTTAAGGGCACTCTAGTGTCCAATCTCCTTTTACCCTCGAGTCGCGAAAGGAAAGCTTGCCAATCTAACTCTTCGGATTCAAGAAGATTGAACAGGGGCAATTGTTGTACCCCAAAATTTTCCCTCCCATTTCTCATTAATTTCTCACCACAAAGCCCTTGAAGCTCAAGATCCAGTTAGGGTTTCATCTGCTCAAGACTTCTCCTTGCACTGTTGACCCAAATTAGGGTTTGTGTTTGCACAAAGATGTTTTGACCTAAAAATGCCTAAAATGACTTTCATGCTTCATATTGGACTCCCAAGTTTATCCATACCAAGTTTCAAGCCTTGATTCCAAGTTTTGCCCAGTCAATTGGACAGTTGACCTAGAAATCAGCTGTATTGGGGAAAAAGTCAACTGTGGCCAATTGACAGTCAAACCTCATAAAAATTGACCCACATCAACATTATGAACTCATATGAACCATTTGATCAAGTTTGGATCACAATTCCACAAGAAATTTGATCAGATCACTAAAAGGGCAAAATGGTCATTTTTAGGGTTTTGACTGCACAAAGGCAATTTTTGACTGTTTGACCTAGCCAATGGCAAACCAAGCTCACATATGGACTCAAGGACCCCATGGAATTATCTTGACATGCTCAACAAACCCAAAAGATCCCAAGTACACAAGATTGACAGTTGAATTTCCCAGTCAATTGATCAATTTTGACTTTATACTGAAAAGTCAAACTTTGACTTTTTGGTCAAAATCAAGAGTCAAGATTCATTTTTCATCAAAACATGCCAAATCATGAAACTTGTTCATCAAGAAATCACAAAATGCAAATTAGGGTTAGAAATTAGAATTTTTCATAACTTAGAATTTTTCTAAGTTATGAAAAACCCTAATTTTTTCCCAACTTTGCCCCACTTTCTCACCAAGATCCATTTGGATTCAAACAAAAGTCAAAACATGAAAGTTGTAGATTGTTGCATAATCTACAACTTTGATTCACAAAGTTTTCCAAAATGAGGCTTTTATCTCAAGTTACAAATTTTTGAATAAGGGCACTAAACCATTCTTAACTTAGTGAAATTTTAACCTATTTTGACAAGGTTTTCTACCCAACTTCAAGGCCATTTTCCATACACTTCCACTTGTAATTTCAATTTGCATTTCAAAGATGGATTGTAGTACACATTCCAAGCTTTCCAAAATGTCCAAGAACTTCTCAAACAACCTCATAACTTGAGAGAATCGAATTTCACAATATGGCAAAAACTCACTTTTGTTGATCATGAACATGTTCATAACTTAAGCCATTTTCAAGTCAGCATAGTTTGTGCTAAATTACAGGTCCTAAAACCCTTTGACACTCAATAATTCAATGCAAAACCTTTGTGCCAAGACCATGTTTTGTGTGTTCAAGCATTTCCTAGAGGATTAATCCCAAAATAGAAAAAGCAAAATAACCATTTTTGAAAAGTTAAGCTTTATGTCCAATTGAAAATCCAAGAGGTACAAATGAAATCTGATTGGCACAAGATTATGAGGAAAACACTCTGATCAAGGAGGGATTATGCAGCTCATTAGGGGGCCTCTACTGACCTAGAACACAACTTGGGCATTTGTTGCTTAAAGTGTAAGTAACTTGGCATTTTGTAACACAACTCTCATATCAGCTTACAAACACTTAAGCAAACTTGTCAAACAGATCCAAGACATCCCAACCAAGCTTGTACACGACCCTAACAACCCTCATACACTCCCAATCTCAGAATCACCTTCAAACTGCAAAAACAGGGCCAGGCCTGCAGTTTGAGTGCCATCTCCCATTTCTCTCAAGCTTTCTTGCCCAAACCAGTTCACACATATTCCCTAGCATCTATGAAAGCTAACCATGACTTGAAACACGACCTGTAATTACTCTAACAAGTTCCACCATTTTCACTTTTTCATTTTGCAGTTGAAGTTCTACAGCTCAATTCAAGGTGTCTCAAGGCAAAGTAAATATTGGAACAGCATCACCACATCTCAAGGAAGCTATACCAACCATTATCTTGCACTGAAAGCTCCCCCATTGCCAGATAGAACTTCAACTAAACAAGTATTTTGGTGAACTTCTATCTCTCTTATTAGGCATCATTAGCTCTCAGTTTGTGAATAAACAATGTTCTACTCATGCCACTGAACCTGTACATGCTTTTACTTTTCATTTCTTTTGCTTGAGCTGTGAGAATTTAAGGTTTGAAAATGGCAGAAAACTTAGGTCAGGATTTGGGATTGTTAAAATTCTCTCTCATTTCTGAGAGTTAGAAGATGTTCTTTATATATTTGGAATCGTGGTTTCATGCTTAACATTTTTTGTGTTGAAAGTTTGTGCAAAAGATCAAAGAATCAGGATGTTTGGATGGAAGAACAAGGCGCGTGTTTTTTTGAATAATGTTGTTCAGAGGTTGAAGAAAGGTCTTCATGGGCTGGGCTTATGTTGACTTTTCTTTTTGCACCATACAATTTGTTCTGAACCCCCTGAGCCCATTTGCTTTATTTTTAATGTTTTTTGACTTTTTCTTTTTTTAATTGACTCATTTATTTTTTCTCAGCATATTAAAAACATAGAAATATTTTTTCTCATCATTTTTGAATTTATTAGGTATTTATTCGATTTTTTTCTTTTAGTTTGTACATAAATAAATAAATATATACTTTTTTGTTTAAAATACTAAAATAGTACAAATATATTTTATACACTTTTATCTTATTTTTACTTCCTGAAAATATTTTATAGAAAAAATACTTTTTTTATTAAATATTAAATATTATTAATTAGTATATATAATACATATTTTGTAAATAATATAAATAAATATGTATATATTAATACACTTAGGATAAAATACCAAAAAATACATATTTTTATTTTATTAATAGTAAATACTAAAAAATACATTTTTTACAAATATGCTTCATTTTTATTTTATTCTTTGTATATAAATAGTAAATATTATATATATTAAATGATTAATACCCCTTTTGATTAAAATAAGGATTTTTGCCCTAAATATGAATATACTCCAAAATAATACCTTTTTTATTTTTATTTTTTTATTTTACATAAATAATACTTTTTCATACATATAAAAATTCTTTTACATCTTGCATATTTATTTCATTTCCATTTAATTTATGCTTTTGATTATAATGTAAATATTCAAAGAAAATGATGTAATAGCTAGTTTTAATTTCTTGTCTAAATATCCCCCATTTGAGACATTTGTACCCCCCTCCCCATATTATTGTGTTGTAATAGTGTAGGAATTTAAATTTCGCACCTTAAACGCTTTCTAAACATACCATGCTAGAATTAGGGTTTGTATGCGAATAAAACGAACAAAATAGTTTGACCTAATCTCAAGATAAACAAGCATGAAAATGGGCAACACATTTCACACTTGCACCCCTAGGGTATTCCACTTTGTTGCCTTCAAATAATTGGGCCATGTTGCATGTTAGGTTTCTTTGGGTAAAAACAATCAAATGATCATAAGTCCCTCGATGACGCTTTCAAAAAGTTGCCTAAAATGATCAAATCCCTTTCAAAGAAAAATTGCCCAAAGACATTTAACCCTATTGCAATTATGGTCTAAACGACGACCCACGCCCGTCCCTTTCATCTCCTAATACAAGATTGTCCACCAAATGCAATGGTGGAACAAAATTGTCAAAAGGTTTAAAACATAACAAAAATCTTTGAGAAAACTTTAGGGTAGATAACTCTTAGGTACTTGCCAATTTGCAAAGAAAACACTTGCCTATTTTTTCAAATCACACTTCACAAACACTTTCAAAACCAACTTTCAAAAAACCTTGAAACATCTTTTCTAAAGACAAAACACCTTTTGTAAAACATTCGAGTAAAGAATTGTTACAAGGGTAGCCTATACAAGGCATCTTTTCAAAACATTTTCAAAACCACACACCAAGCCCCATTTCAAACAATTGAAAACCAAGGCAAGTTGATCTAAGCAAGTACCTAAGAGCCCATGGATAACCATGGATAGAAAGGGTGCTAATACCTTCCCTTTCTATAATCTACTCTCCGAACCCAAGAAAAAAATCTCAAAGGTTTTTGCTGTGCTTTTTAAACCTTTCCTTAGGATAAAATAAAAAGTCGGTGGCGACTCTTGCTCAACCGAAAAATTTGCGAAAACAAACGCAAAACTATAGTCAGTTCTCCCACCGTATCACAGTTGATTTTAGGTCAACTGATCAATTGACTGAGCAAAAATGTGATCCAAGACTTGAAACTTGACATGAGAAATCTTGAGAGTTCAAAATGATCCATGAAAGTCATATGAGGCATTAAAAGTTCATTTGTCCTTGTGCAAACTCAAACCCTAATTTTAAGTCATCGAGGCTTGAGAAGGTGCCTTGAGCTGATCAAACCTTGTGCAGTCTTGAACCAAATGAGATCTTGTGAGAGATTACTTGAGAAATGAGAGGGAAAATTTTGGGGTACAACAACTGCCCCTGTTAAATCTTCTTAAACCTGAAGAGTTAGATTGACGGATCTGTCATTCGTGACTTGAAGGTGGAAGATGATTGAACACTAGAGTGCCCAGAAATTTGCAGTCGAAGATGTATTGTGAATGGGCTTATAGACGCCATTTGGAGGAACATTGGTAAACACTGGGAGAAGTAACAACACAAATCTCTGGTTGATTTATACTGAAACTCGATGTTTTACCTGTGGAAAAAAGGTTAGTTAAATGTATGCATGATGTTCACAAGATGAATGAGATTATGCTAAATGCATTTTGTATGTATATGCTATGATGTATGAATGTGAGATACATGTTTTTGTCCGGGAAAACAAATGCATGACTACTGCTGAGGAGTTCCTGGGGAGTTGTATCTCGAATTGTTGTTGGGGATGAAGAGTATACATATCTTTAAACTTTGTTGAAAGGATGCTTCCGCTGGGGAATATCTCTTGCATGTCAACTGTTATCTGGTCGGGTCCAGGCTTCACAACTTGTTGAGGATAAGGAAGTTAACTACTATCTGGTCGGACCCAAGCTTCACGGTAACTTACTGGGGAAGGATAAATTAACTGTTATCTGGTCGGATTCTAGGCTTTGCAGAAAATTTCTTGAAATTGAATTGTTATTTGGTCGGCTCCAGGCTTCACAACAACTTTCTAGGGAAAGGGAAGTTAACTCTTATCTGGTTGGATTCAGGCTTTGCAACATCTTTCTAAAAGGATGAAGTTAAACTGATATCTGGTCGGGTCCAGGCTTCACAGTAACTTTGAAGTGGTAACTACTATTTGGTTGGGTCCAGGCTTCATAGTTTTTGAAGAGTTATACTATTATCTGGTCGGGTCCAGGATTCATAGTGTCTTGATGACATTGTAGCTAGTTGTTATCTGGTCGGGCTCCAGGCTTCATAATAACTTGCTTGAAAAGATGAAGTTGAGCTGATATCTAGTCGGGTCCAGGCTTTACAGTAACTTAATGACATTGAACCGCTATCTGGTCGGATTCCAGGCTTTGCAGATTTCTGAGGTGGATGAGGTTAATTGTTATATGGTCAGGTCCAGGCTTCACAATAAACTGCTTGGGGATTTAGTTGTTGTCAGGTCGAGTTCCAGGTTTCACAACAAATTTCTGAGGGGAATTGTTATCTGGTCGGATCCAGGCTTCACAATAACTATTGGGGTAGAGGCAAACTCTACTGGGGAAAAATAAGTTAAACTCTTTTGTGGTTGAGTCTAGGTTCTTGAAGAGTTAAACTATTATCTGGTAAGGTCCAGATTTCATAGTATCTGAAAGTTAACTATTATCTGGTCGGATCCAGTCTTCATAGTTCGTTGAAAGGTTACACTATTATCTGGTCGGGTTCAGGCTCTATAGTGATTTGAGAAGTTGACTATTATCTGGTCAGGTCCAGGCTTCATAGTATTTTGAAATTTGTACTAATATCTGGTCGGGTCCAGGATTTATAGCATCTTTTGGAGATAGTAAAGGTTTTGTTGATGACTTTACTGGGGATTAGGGGTTATGGCCCTATGATTTGCAGTAGTCTGAAAGGAAAACTCAAGCTGGAGAGTGTAGACTCAGTCGTGGAGGACAGACTCAGCTTGGGGAGGATACACTTAGCTGGGGATAACAGGCTCAGCTAGGGAAGATAGACTATGCCGGGGGAATACAGACTCGGCTGGGGAGGATAGACTAAGCTGGGGAATTTTGTGGTTCCTTGATTGTTGTATGTTGGGGAAATAAACCCTGTTGGGGAAATAAACCCTATTGATGAATAATCAACGAACTACTGACGAAGTGAGTTCTTTGAGGAAGAGATCCACAAGGCTTCTACTTGTAGGATCAACTTAGTTAGGGAGAGAGCTGTCAAGAGATTGAGGATCTGGTTGGGAATTATCCTATGCAAAGATATTTTGTGGGTAACTTTATTGAGTAATGGTTTATTGTAGCCATCTTGTAGGGGATATTGTTAATGAAAATAAACTTTGTGGGGGTATTCCATATACATTACTGCTACTTAGTCAGGACACATGTGCCAAATAATTTTAATTATGTTCATATGCATATGTTAGTTCAATTTTAGCCATTGGAATAATTTGCATTTAAAACAAAAACAGAAAGTTTGCACTTCAAAGTATATCTATATTGATATTTTGCCCATGAATAGGCGCTTTTTGTACAAAGAGATGGAGATCCTAGTAAGAGGAAATCGTCGACAGGAAAACAAAGATTGAAAACAAAAACAAATAGCCACGTGAAATGATCTCATTGCATTCCAACTCTACTATTTCCCCAATGTCTTCGAATTCCCCTCGCCGTTAACAGAAGTTGATTGGATTAATCTTGGACCGTTTGAACTTGGACCTTGGTAATAAAGTTGACTGTGGTGATTCCACGGGACATAGTCATACGCTTTCAATCCCTAACTTTTGCCTGGACCGCCCTTTCGGGTTTTTAGCGCACCAGGATACCCATTTTTTCCCAAGTAACCCTTTCGGGTTTTCGACTTGCCGGGTGTACAATCTTTTGCATATATCCATAATTTTTGCCCAATCCTTTTGGTTTGCTAGGATGCCCTTATTTTGCCTAGGTGTGTCAACCTAGAAGGTCTCTTATGCATAGTATTTTTTAACTATGTCCGCATTTATAGGATGCGAGAAGTCTTCATCATCCATGGTAGTCAGCATCATGGCACCGCCAGAGAACACTCTTATGACAACAAATGGCCCTTCGTAGGTGGGAGTCCATTTTCCTCTGGGGTCGCCTTGTGGCAGAATAATGCGCTTTACCACCAAGTCTCCAGCTTGATATACTCGAGGCTTGATCTTTTTGTTGAAAGCCTTGATCATATGTTTTTGGTACGTTTGACCATGACAAACAATAACCAATCGTTTTTCATCGATCAAGTTCAGCTGATCCAATCTCGTCTGAATCCACTCGTCTTTTCCTAAGCCTGCTTCATTCATGATCCTTAGTGAGGGAATCTGAACTTCCACTGGAAAAACAACTTCCATGCCATACACTAAGGAGAAGGAAGTTTCCCCAGTTGATGTTCTAGCTGAAGTGCGATAGCCGTGAAGAGAAAACAGTAACATCTCATGCCAGTCCTTATAGGTTACTACCATTTTCTGCATAATCTTCTTAATGTTTTTGTTAGCCGCTTTGACTGCTCCATTAATTTTTGGTCTATAAGGAGAAGAATTGTAATGCTTGATCTTGAACTGAGTGTAAAGTTCAATAATCATAGCATTATTGAGGTTAGTCCCATTGTCGGTGATGATCCTTTCGGGGATACCATAGCGGAATATGAGGTTATGTTTGATGAATCTAGCTACCACATTCTTGGTGACTGAGGCAAATGAGGCGGCTTCGACCCATTTGGTGAAATAATCAATAACGACCAGAATGAAGCGGTGTCCATTGGAAGCAGTTGGCTTAATTTCTCCAATCATGTCAATGCCCCACATTGCAAATGGCCATGAAGCGGTCATGATATTCAAAGGGATAAGAGGCACATGGACCTTGTCAGCATAGATTTGGCATTTGTGATAAGTCCTTGAATGTTGATGGCAATCAGTTTCCATTGTTGACCAATAGTAACCAGCTATTGTACCCCAAAATTTGCCCTCTCTTTTCTCAAGGAATCACCCTGGATCCTCAAGCTCACTTTCATCCAATTCCAAACTGTGAATTATCATTTTTTCCAAGCAAACCATTCACAAGGACAAAATGGTCATTTGCACACTGAAAGGTCAAACTTTGACTTCTAGATCAAAACCAAGTTTCAAGAATCATATTTCATCAAGACATGTTGGCATGTGAGATTTTTTTCATCAAGAAATTCAAAAGTCAAATTTACTATGGAAAAGCCAAATTTCTAAATACTTGGGATTTTTCTAAGTATTTAAGAAAAAAATGACACTTCAGAACTTTTGAGCCAGCCTCCATGCAAGTGCAGTCAGCGGTTGCAAAAATGAGTCAGAACATAGCCTTCAGTCAGAACATGGCTCTTCAGCATCTATGCAAGCTCAGTCAGAGTTTGCCAGGGTAATACAAAGAAGGTTAAGAAGCGTGCTGCAAGCTTTCCAGAAAGTCTGAAAGCTCCTTCAAAACATGCTGGAGCCAGAAGATAAGAGGATCAGAAGATTAGGTGCTACGCAAGCTCAGAACTTCTGATCCAGAACTAAGCCTTGGTGTAGAATCTCACGTTGCAGGATTTCTGGTTGTGATAAGTCTCATCATCATTTAATGCTCATTTAATGCTCACAACCACCTTCTGAGTCTTTATCCAAAGGATTTCCACCACGTGTACCTCTACTGTCTTGTGATAGCACCTTTGACACTAAGCCCATGCTTTGCTTTTTGCTTTTCCTTAATTCCTACTGACAACCACCATGCTTGCTTTAAAAACAAGACAGCGCTTCAGCACATGAAAGCTATTTTAATGCTCTGGTCAGAACTTGACCAAATCCCAAAACCTTGTTTACACAACCTGCTGCAGACCTATGACCAACAACTAGCTCAGCCTACGCCTACACACCATAATTACACCAAACTAGCATACAAAAACGGTGATGAAAAAGTAAAGGAACATGATGCCAAAACAGGTTCAAATCCAATTTGTTTTCCCCCAAAATCACAATAAATTCATCTATAAATACTTGGAACCATCACACGTTTAAAAAGGGGTTGGGGGCTAGAGGCTGGCTTTTGGGGAGAGGTTAGCAAAAAGGAGAGAAAACAAAGCTGTGAAATCTTCATAAAAATCTAGATTTCTCATACACAAAAACAAACCTTAGTTTTTCCCTTTGAACCAAAGAACACAACCATGCTTCCATTTCTCTTGCGGACTCAAAAACATCTAAAGGCAGCCACTCAAAGCTCCAAGCATGATCCAGGTAAGTCTTTCTGACTTTACTTGTTTTTCATTCTGAACATCATTTAGCATGTAAATATCATAGTATTAATGTTGTATATATCATTGCATGAATAGAAAAACCATGGATCAGAACTTCTAGAATAATTCTAGGCCCAGACTTAAGATTAGAACTTCTATGAATTGTTGTGCTGTTATTTCTATGACTTGTTGTTTGCCAAAAATAAATGAGTTGCTGACGTGCTGATTAATATGAGATAAGAGTTGAAATGTAATATAGAACTTTTGATTTTCACATGCTGATAACACTCAAAACTTTTATGATTTTTCTCACTATTAAGACACACTAAACTTTTGATTTTCACATGCTGATAACGCACTAAACTGCTAAGGTTCATTCACTGGCTCAACACAACACTGAACTTCTGATGACTCACTCACTGTTCTAACACAGCACATAACTTCTGAGTTCTCTTTACATATCAAATACACTGAACTGCTGACGTTTGCTCATTATTTTAATATAATACAAAACTTATGACTTTTGGTTCACTGGCTGAATACCACCCAGAACCTCTGTGTTTTCCCTCTAACGTTTTTCAGGACCCCATAGTGTACAAATCCAAAACTTCTAATCCCACGGACGTTTCCTGCTGAGTCACGCGCCTGGCTTCAGAACTTCTGATCCTTGTTTGCAGCAACACGCTGTTTCTACCTTGCATCTATTTTTCTTTTCTTCTTTTTAAATATTAACATAAAAAGACATAAAAATATTTCCTTTTAATTTATTTTCTTAAAACAAAACAAGTTTATTTCACATCTTCTTGTACGTTCTTATACATTTCAATATGGTTGTAATAGTAATTTAGGACTTATTTTCATTTGCAACCCCATTTGTAAATATGTACCCCCATCCCCTAAAACATTGTAATAGAGTAGGATTTTACATTTCCGCACTTTTATTGCTTTCATATACTGTATAGTAATTAAGTGTGTATGGAAAGATAAAACCAACAAGTAGACAACCCTAATCAAGACTAAATGCATGCAATCAAACACACTTTGCACACATGCACCCTTAGGGTAATTCCACTTGTCGCCTTACAAAAATGGCCATGTTATGCATGTGGGATGTCTTAGCACAAACGAATCAAAAAATACAAGATCATAGTCCCTCGATGGCGCTATCAAAGTTGCCTTTCAAAATGAAATTAGTCCCTAAAGAAAAGTTCTAAGTCATCTCACAACATTGCTATCATGGTCATACGATGACCCAACGCCTGTCCCTTCAAATTCAACGATGGGGCTTCTTATCAAATCAATGGTAAGATAGCAACATCTAAAGGAGGAGGAAAAGTATATCTAAGACCTTTTCAGTAGGTAGGTTCACTCTAGTTACTCGCTTGATCATAATAAAAACATTTCATACACCTACACTTTCATCTTTGAACTATTTTCGAAACAGACACTTTGTATACATTCTTATAGAAACGAGAACCATTACGAAGTTACATTTTCAAAATACTTTCAAAAACACAACTCACAAACACCTCTTTGAATTATTTTCGAAACAAACGCTTTGTATATGTTCTTATAGAAACGAGAACCATTACAGAGTTACATTTTCAAAATACTTTAAAAAACGCACGCCACGAGCACATTCAAACAAAAGCAAGTGATCTAGCGAGTAACTAAGAGCCCATGGAAAACCATGGATGAAAAGGGTGCTAACACCTTCCCTTTTCAGAATCTACCCCCCGAACTCAAGAAAACATCTCAAAGGTATTTCCTGTGCTTTTTCACCTTTCCTTTTGGATAAAAGAAAAGTCGGTGGCGACTCTTGCTAAACTGCAACATTTGCAAACGCAAACGCAAACCTCCAAGTCAGTTCTCCCACCATATCACAGAACTGGTGACTCTGCTGGGGAGTATTATTATAAAAGTGGGGTTACCTTAGGGTTAGATCACATTTACTTGCTTACATTGTTTGATTTGTATGCTTTACATTTTGGTTCCTTGTTTGGGCTTGCTTAAATCCTACACCCGGATTTGGGGACTCCTCTTAGGTAAGTAGCAATAAACTGTGAGGGAACTGTGTGGGGTATACTTACATGGTTGAAGCAGTAGCTACGTTGATGTGGCACTTTAGTTGGTACCGGTAACCCTTGAGTCAGTCCAGGAGAGTACGGGGCCGCCGCGTGGTGTCGTGAAGCATCAACTGACCTTAGAACCATACTTGACCAACTTGGCCATTAGGAAGTGGCGAGATAACCGGCTTTGGTGCAGTCCGAAGTTGGTTGATACTCGATGCTTCAATCATTGAGGTTTGACTCTTGAGTTTTTTTTGGTTGCGAGTCAATCGCTTATTGAACGAAACTTGGGGGAAAGATCAGTGATATTGAGATCCCTTAGAATCCGGTTACTATTAACTAGGTGTTGGCTGGGAATTTCGACCAGGATAATAAGAGAATCATTCATTTAAATTTCCATAAGATGGCTTGAAAAAGCTATAGACGAAGTATGTTGTTACTGGATCTGAGTCGAAGAAGACAATTTGAAAGGACAAGTGTTTTTGTTTTGTCAAAAACGCGCGTTTCGACGGCCACGTGAAAAAATTGTTGCTGAAGGCTTGAGCGGGATTGTTTGAAATTTGAAATAGTTTCTTTGGATAAGAAAGACGTGTGGAAGCCTTAGAGTGTCGAAAGACATGCAAGAAGCGACGTGGCTTTTCATTAGAATAATACTGTTATGGTTAGAACATTATAAATAGTTCCTTAGTGTTAGGGATAAAGAAGGGTCAAAATTCGTACAAAATTACTCATAAAATACTCAAGTACCAAGTTACAGAGAAAGAGTTCATTGAGAATGTACGTATGACCTCACACATTTTATATTTGAAATGAATTTATCAATATAATTTCTTTTGAACCATTCTTTTACGTACTCCTGCAATTGTTCTTAATTTCTTTATGTTCTGTCGAATTGCTTCATGTTCTGTCGAATTGCTTCATTTTCCTATAAAGCTTTATGTATCAAGTTTCTTTTAAAAGACTCTTTCCTTTATAATCAAGTCCTTTAATTCCAGTTTTAAGTCTTTTCATTGTCAAGTATTTACATTCAAACCTTTTTTGATTAAGACGTTTCGTCCAAACCTTTACATTTGAATTTAATTCCAGAAGTCTTTGTATTTTAAGCCTTTACACAAACACATGCACAAGCACTATGTCGTGTTTAACATAAACCGTCAAGTAAGTGTTACAATTAATGTTAAGACACATGTCCTAGGATTAATCTAGTTGATCCTGCGAGTAACCATACATATCAAATTTGTTTTGAAGACTAGCGGTTGTTTCGCCAGAAATCACTGCGAACAAATTGGCACGCCCAGTGGGACTGTGTCATAACGTTTTAAGAAAAACCTAGTTATAATCATAACAAACGGTTTAAAATACTATTTTCTGGTAAAATACGCAAAAGAGTTGTATGAACCTTAAGAGTGGAAGAATTACTAGCGAATCTCAACCAATACCTAAGAAAAAACATACCAGAAGAATGGTTAACAAAACTAATGATCAAGGAGGACAAAATCCTCCACAAGGATCAGGAACGGTCGGTACAAATTCGACAACTAGTTCCCAGGCCATTCCAACATCAATAGGATCAATGGCCGCAACTAATTCGAATCCACCTTAAACCGGTACATCAGAGTCTCTTTCGAATACTCAAAATGGCCCTATTTTGACATATGTAGGAGGCCAAGTACCACCTTCGACACCCCCAGGCCACCAGGATTCGAAAATTTTAGGCCTTGGACAGAACAATCATATGGAGGGCCCTCGTCATCATTCATGTGTGGTTTACACAATGGCACTTTCGCATATACGCAACCTAACGTAAGTACTTTTTCGCCGATTCAAAATGTTGGTTCAATTGGTCAAAGCGCCCAAAACCAAGGCCTGACAGCCAAGATGCCTTCTTTAACAACAAATACCCATGCATCACTTAGACAACAAATGGACGCTAGTAACCATGATATGGTTGGAATATTGGCGAGGGAAATGAATACTATTTTTTCTCCCCTAATCCGGAATATAAACAGAACCAATCAAGAAAACACCCAATCATACCAACAGTTGTCAGCGCATATGGCGTAAATAGCAGATTTCTTTGGGAACCCCCAACCACCTGTTCGATGCAGGCAGAATATCATAGGAGTTCAAGAAGAAGAAACCATAAACCAGGTTCAACAACCTAGACAAAATATTGTCGAAGAACCAAGAGTTAAACCAGTAGGTATTCGACAGACAAATCCTGAGGAACCACCCAGGAGAATAGCCATGGTCAATAGAGGCCAAGATGCTGATGAAGTTGTTCATAGAATGAGACAAGACAACCTGTTGGTCGAAAATAATATAACAAATATAGTCGAAAGAATCATGGCTAATAATGGTTTAAACACAGGGTTTCGACGCCTCAACTACACTTACCCTATAGTGGAATTTATTCTACAAACAGAATTGCCAAGGGGTCACAAGATCCCGAAATTCACCAATTTTTCAGGGGATACAAATGAATCCACTATTGAGCACATAGCCAGATATTTGACAGAGTTAGGAAACTTGGCAAACAATGAAGACCTAAGAATAAAATATTTCCCTAGTTCAATAACCAAAAATGCTTTTACATGGTTCACCACATTACCTCCTAGTTCCATAGATACGTGGTCTTACTTAGAGAAACTGTTCCATGAACAGTTTTACATGGGACAAACGAAGATAAGTTTGAAGGAATTGGCAAGCGTAAAGAGGAAATTCACATAACCCATAGATGACTACCTGAATAGGTTCCGTCTTCTGAAATCTAGATGCTTTACTGTGGTGCCTGAGCATGAGTTAGTCGAAATGGCTGCAGGTGGATTAGATTATTCCATTAGAAAGAAGTTAGATACTCAACACTTGAGAGATATGGCCCAGTTGGCAGATAGAGTTCGACAGGTCAAACGACTGAAAGCTGAAAAGGCTAGGGAAAGTAAAAATCATAAAAAAGAAAGGGTAGCCTATGTCGAAGCCGAAAATGAAGAATATGAGTTGCATAACAACCCTTATGGTGTTGAAGAAGTAGAAATAGATTTGGATGAATTAAAATAGGCACCACCTTAATCTTGTAAAATTTAACACCTTCGAATGGGAAGAACCCCGTCGAAGAGGAAAAGAGTGATAAATATCCTAAAAGAACTTACACTTTTGATGTCACTAAATGTGATGAAATATTTGATTTACTGTTAAAGGATGGCCAAATGATAATGCCTCCTAACACTAAAGTTCCTTCGTTAGAACAACGGAAGAAAAAAGGTTATTGCAAATACCATGGTTTTCTTGGCTATAAAACATCAGCTTGTTTTCTTTTCAGGGATTTAATTCAGAATGCTATCAAGGATGGACGTCTGAAATTCACTGATAAAGGAAAAGGTCCTATGAAGGTGGATGTTGAGCCTTTAAATGTGGCTGCCACCAACTACGTTGAACCTTTGGTTATAAATATGGTGGACATAGTCAACACTGACCAAGCAAAGATCGTGGAAGATGGAAAGCAGGCTACTGATAGCCTAAACACCAGAGGATCCTTCGACACTGACGTTGAAGACCCCCAGGATGGACAAATCAAATTTAGGACTACTGAGGGTTCTTTGAAAATTACTAATGAGACTACTGAAGGTCTCAGAGTTAGGTTTGAAGAAATGGAAATCTCTGAAGTACCCATGGGAGTCAACATGGTCAATCTGGACCAACCCACTTCAGAGATGGAAGAATTGGAAAACTGCCTGTTGATGGAACAAAAGAAGAAGAGTTTTGGCTACCCAAAGGCAAATGAGAATCTGCGCGAATACTTGTGGAGATGCCATGAGAGGAATGCCCACAAGACGTTGCTGTGCCCAAGGTGCTCCATTATGTTGAGTCGAAGAGTGGCTGAAAATTATGAGAGGGTCCAACACATCAACACCCAAGGAAATTGGCGCCAAGAAAGTCAACTGATGAGAGTATACCCAAGGCCAGGCGAAACGCTTTTGGTTTTCATACTCCGATGTTACAAAGCAGAACCAGAAATCCTGATGTGCCCAAGATGTGGCAGAGTATATGACAAGGAGATTGCTGAAATGTTTGAACGAATCTGTTGTACCCCAAAATTTGCCCTCGTATTTTTCCACAAGAAATCACAGCTTCGGGCTGTTCCTGATTTTTCAGATTGGCGTAAGAATCAGTCAAATAGAAGTTTCTTATCAGTCAGATAAAATTAGGGTTTTCATTGATTTTGAAGCAGTTCAGGAAGATGGCTGAGGTTTGGTTGAGTTGGCTTAGGTTTTGATCAGGCAGGCGCTTCTCTGACATTTAATCAAGAACCAGGGTTTTTGTGCGCGCATTCTCAGAAAGAATTAATTCTATTAGTGCTTTTCAAATTACTCCGAGATATGGACTGAGACTGTTGAATTGAGAACTTGCAGTGATTGGTATGATCAGTAAAGGCTAAGGCATTTGATTTGAGATGAGATAAAAGCTGAGGTACTTAAATTAAGAATCTGCAGTGTTTGATTAAATCAGTGAAAAGAGAGCATATGGATGTTGGTTTGATTAACTATGCATTGTTTAATTGGAGCGCCAGGTTTATTACTGATTCATGCTGAATGGCGAGACCACAATGTTCGTTAATTATTTTTTCTAAGTCAGAATAATTGGATACTTCCAGTTATTTTAATTTAAGAAATTCAAATAATTAAATGGACAGTAAATTGAAAGAGGAATTAACTGATAAAAAGGGTGTTATTCACTTTGAATTGTTTGTTACAGATATTATTTAAATACTGTTAAATTTATTTACAGTTATTTATTAATATTACTACAAATAGTTAAAAGTGAAATAAAACTATGTCCTAATTTTCCTAAGTCTTCAAGTCTTCATCTTCTATCCATTGCCCCTTTGCTCAATTATTTTCAACTGCAAAACAAAGAAGAAAGAAAAAGTCAAATGCAGTCAAAATAATTAAGAGCAGACAGATAAAAAAGATCATCATTAAAAGCAACTGACCGGAATCAGTTTGCCCTCTCTGCAAATCACGAGATTGCTCTCGGTTCACAAAGAGGGATAAAATGTCTTGCAAAAATGTGAAGTGCACAAATTCAAATTTTCAAGCATACTGAGTAAATCCAAAAATTATCAACCAAGTTTCCAAACAGCATATACAAGTAAAGGCAAACTGAATTGCAATCTCAAACTAAGCCAAAAGTTGTCAAAAAATTGTCCAAGGATGCCAAAAAATATCAAACTCCAAAAGCTGTCAAAAAAAGTACATAAAGTATGCAAGAAACATGGAAATATGCAGTGGAATAGGGACAAGTGCAAGCAACATTCAGAATGCATCATCTTCCTAGGCCATTTGCTTTTTCAGAAAAGATGAAATTTAAGCAATAAAAATGCTTTCTTTAATCTGGAGAGAGAAGGAGAGAAGAAAAGAGCTTACAGTACAGCAGGCTAAAGGCTAAAAAGAAGATATAAATAGGATGTATCAGAATACATAGAGGAAAGAGGCAGAACATATGCAGCAGGATATCACAAAGAGTGAAAACCTCAAGCCTTGCAAACCTGTCCACAGATTTGACCAAGAACGAATATAACACCTCCTGCCCTTAAAAGGACAAAAAGGCCAAGACCCTAAAGATATTCAAAAAGCCAACAACCTGCATAAGATACATCAGAAGCCACACAAAGAAAAAAGGCCTCAAGCTTGCATCCTGCCCAAACTGTGACAAACTCACAAACCTTAAGCATTCAAACATACAAGCCTACAGCCTCCAAGTTCAAAAAACTCATAAACTCTAAACTTCAACCAAAACACCAAGTTCTAAACCTGTTAGCCTGAACCACTGTAAAACAAAAAAAAGTATCAAGATAACCATCAAACTTCAAGCCAAACTTGTAATCTCAACCAGAACCAACCCAAAGCAAACAGTTCAAACTCATACCAAGCTTGCAAGCCTAGGCCAGCCCTTTCAAGACAGTGTGAAGCCACAAAAGCATCAAACTGTTAAGCCCTTTCCAAAACCAGTTTCCAAACCAACACAAGCCCTCAGAAAAATTTCATCATTGGGCAAGCACACAAATCTAACACAATAGAATTCAATACTCAATACCAACAAGCATACAGAGGCAAACGCTCAAGCTCTCAGAACATCAAATGGTTCATCACTGAGCAAATCAACCACTCGTCTAAAGCCAAAAATCATCAAGCATACTCAAAATCAATAACAAGTATTTAGAGGCAACAGAAGTAAGTGAAAGTGAAGAACATAAAGAAGGTTTTCAAGCTTATCATCATTAAACCCTAGAAGGCAAAAAAAAAAGAATACAGAGTACCAGGGAAACTTCCAAAGCGCCCAGCTTCACCGCTTCCTCCGCCTTCATCCGTCCTAGGCGCCTCCAAATTCCCTCCTCCTCCGTCTCCAAGAGGTGGTATAACTTCTTTTCTTTCCTTTCATACAACTCAACAGAAACAACAATAATAACATAAAATCAGAACACGAAATCAGAACATGCAAGGACAGAAATAACAAACCCTAAAACGTCCAAAATCGTTACCTTTTTTCTCATTTTTTGCGTTGCCCAACCAATGCAGGTAAGAGGACGAACGGTGGCGCTCGGTGGCCTTGGACGGAGGATTGCATCAGTGGTCATGGCGAAGAAGATAAGGAGGAAGACGAAGCGATGACAATGGCACCTCTGTGTTCAAACAAACCCTAAATCTGATTCTAAATGAAACAACAAAACGAACCCTTGGCAAATGTTTCAAACCGTTTGGGCCGTTTCTCTTAAGCCCAATGGATCTTTTTTTTGGCATGCACCCCCATACGTTGCTACTTTGATTGGGCCAGCATAAGCCCCTTTAGCCCATCCATTTCTTTTACAAATCAATAACTATTTTCATTATATCCTTACATACCTTAATTTCCTTTTTCTTTAAAATAAATAATACATTAATTTTACTAAATTTTGTTTATCACATTTAAAATAAATATTAGACTTTTTTATCTAGGTTTAAACATTTTCGTTTTATTAAAACTTTTTTAGTTTACATAAGAAAATACTAACATAAGTATATAAAACATTAATTTTCCTTAAATTTGAAACATTTTTCTTTTCTTTTTTATACATAAGAATATTCATTAATACACTAACATTAATACATAATTCATAGAACTTAAAACATTTTCTTTTTCTTAAACTTAAAACTTTTTTCATTTAAAATGTTTGTACATACTTAAACAAAAAGACAAATATCCAAAAAGAATAAATGAACAATACTTAATTATTACATTAAAATTCACATTTCCACCTTGAAAATAAATCACATTCATACACTTACACATTTACAATACACAAATACATCGATACATTTACTTTGCTTTACACATATACATTTGTTTTATTCTTATACCTTGCTATACATTTGATACATATTACATTTGCGATCGCAATTCGATTTGGTTGTAAATTATTGGACACTACTCTCCCATTTAAAGTCTCATCCCCATTTGTAAATTTGTACCCCCACTCCCGGTTATTTATTTGTAATAGCGTAGACTTTAAATTCCCGCAATTTACCGCTTTCAAATATACCATGGTTAGACCTAGGGTTTGTATGTACATAAAATCAAAACGCTAGATAACCTAATATAAAGACAAATACATGAAATCAATACACCATCACACTTGCACTCCTAGGGTAAACCCGCTTGTTGCCTTCCAAAATGGGCCATGCTTGCACGTCGAGTTTCTTTGGCAAAACAATTCAAATGATCATAAGTCCCTCGATGACGCTTTCGAAAGTTGCCTAATCTAAATGACAGAGTCCCTTCAAGCAAATTGCCAAAGACACTTGGCATCATTGCATTCATGGTCCATACGATGACCCGCGCCTGTCCCGTTAAACATCCTAAACGCAAGATTGTCCACCCAATACAATGGTGGAACAAAATTGTCAAAAAAGGGTTAAAACATGAGAAAAAACCTTTTGAGTACAATATGGGTAGACAACTCTTAGTTACTTGATCAACTTCAAAAACACTTGCCCACTTTTCAAACCACAAACACTTTCAAAACAAACTCCCAAAAACATTTGAAACATCTTTTCGAAAAGATACACACCTTCGTATATACTCAAACACGAGTCATTACAACGGTTGCCTAAGACAAGGCATCTTCTTCAAAAACATTTTTCAAAACACACACACACCATTTCAAGCAATCGAAAATCAAGGCAAGTGATCTAAAACCAAGTAACTAAGAGCCCATGGATAACCATGGATGAAAAGGGTTCTAATACCTTCCCTTTTCATAATCTACCCCCCGAACCCACGAAACATCTCAAAAGGTTTTTCCTGTGCTTTTTAACCTTTCCTTTAGGATAAAATAAAAAGTCGGTGGCAACTCTTGCCAAACCGAACAAGTGCGAATACAAACGCAAAACCTCAAGTCAGTTCTCCCACCGTGCCAAAACTAGCGACTCTGCTGGGGAGAAATCTAAAAGTGGGGTTACCTTAGGGTTTAGATCACCTTTACATTCTTGCCTTGATTGCCTTGATTGTTTTACTTTTTTGGTTCCTTGTTTGGGTTTGTTATAAATCCTACACCCGGATTTGGGGGCACCTTTTTAGGTAAATAGCAACAAAAAAAAACTGTGAGGGAACTGTGCGGGGTATACCGACATGGTTGAAGCAGTAAGCTATGTTAGTATGACATATTTGTGAGTACCGGTAACCCTTGAGTTCAATCAAGGAGAGTACGGGGCCGCTGAGTGATGTCGTGAAGCACTAACGAACTGTTAGAACCTTAATTAACCATCTTAGCCTTTTTAGGGGTAGTGAGATGACCAACTTTGGTGTAGTCCGAAGTTGGTAGATACTCGATGCTACACTCATTGAGGGTTGTTTTCTTGGAATATTTTGGTCGCCAGTCAAGTGGCTAAACCGCAACAATGAACACAGAAAACAATCCAATGATATTGAGCTCCTTAGAACCTGGTTTCTATTTTAGGACAGGATGAGCCAACTAACTTCAAGGGGGTACTTACCTACAGACCCCATGCAAGCCTAAACCTAAGGACTTGTTTGCTTTGTGTGAATATGATTGCCTGTACATACACTCACTTGCTTTTGCATACATGTACATAACATCATAACATCATAACATCATACCATAACATTTTCACTAACCATTTCAAGGATCTCGAGGGTTCTTTTGATGCAGGGTTACGTTGAACCAGACGTCTACCAAGGGGAAGGAGGTTTCTCCTCTAAACAAATGCCAATCAAAGATCAAGTGCAACAACTTGAATCAGGGGCTATGACCCACTTGACATGGTGAGCTTGACTCTTGTGGAAAGACATCCACCATTACAAGGTTCTCCAATCAAAGATCAAAGTTCAACCTCTAGCATTCTCTTGTGTTTACCCCAAGAGATCCTTGAAAGCATGCATCCAAATATCTTGCATTGCATCTTGACGATTTTTCATTTTTTTAGGTTTCCTTACTCTCCTACTGTTTATTTCAGTAAGAGATGGCTCTAGAGAGGACTGTCAAGGATATCCAGGACCAGACTGCTCAGCTGCAGGAAATGTTCTTGAACCTGTCTCTGGGGCAAGAAGAAATGAAAGCTCTCCTCACAAAGGGTTTGGTCCAGGGGAACTCAAACAATGCCAGGAGCGATCAGTTGGAAGCACTGCAGTTAGAGCTGACAACAATGAGGATCCAAATGACGGGGCAGCTAGTGGGCCAGATGGCTCTCATCTAGGATTTGTCTCAAAGACAAGAGGAACTCAGAGTTCTTGTCAACCAACTGCTTCGAAACAACCAACTGGGGCAAACATATGAGGTTGAAGAGCAAGTCACCACTCAACCTCCATCCACTCAAGAAGACAAGGGGAAGGCTCCTATGCTTGATTCAGGGTCACAAGCCCAGCAACAACCTCGCCAGCATCAACGGGGTAGTCGGCGTAGTCAAAATACGTCGGGAAGACAGTTCACGGAGACTGACATACTGTCATCTCTGATACTGGAACGTTTGTTGGAGGTCAATCTGACTGCTTTGAGGGAGCCTATCCGGAAGCCCAATACCTCCGCTCCTAACTATCATCCCGACGCA
Organism: Vicia faba; assembly: GCA_948472305.1. NCBI lineage: Eukaryota > Viridiplantae > Streptophyta > Magnoliopsida > Fabales > Fabaceae > Vicia > Vicia faba. The sequence goes on from OX451739.1 coordinate 1,211,285,113, forward strand.
TTTTGTGTTTACCACTCCTACAGCCTGGGGCACGACACCGACGACTGTTGGGCCTTGAAGAACAAGATTCAAGATCTGATCGACATTGGAGTGCTGAGGTTCATGCCAGACGGCGAGATGAAAATATTCCGTTAAGGGTTGCTCCACCTGAATTGACAAAGCTCGAGCTGAGAGACTTTTGCTTCATTTGAATTTTCAAAGTTGTAATTTCTTTTGTTATTCAAACAATTAACTGTTGATGTTAAACTCTGTTTCATTAATGCATTGCATATGTTTGTCTTGAATTCATCCATTCGTTTTCACTACTCTTATGCTTTCTTTATGATATTTAACTCTTGATAAAAAGTTGCAAGCCTTTAGAGGGAGGATGACGAAACAATACCATAATCTCATACAGTACGCTTTTGAACAGACCTCGCTGATGATGTACAAGCATTTCTTTCAAATCCCAAACACTGGAGTTATAAGGAAGATAATCCCTAGTCAACCCCTTCGAGCCAAAGAAGTAGGAGTTTTCTGTTCTAAACAAATCGAAACCCTTGATATAAACCTGGGGCAGGGTAGTATCTCAGTTAATTCAAAAAAAAGGGGTGCGCATTGAAGTCGCAAACTCTCAGTTCGTAACACAACGAATGACAAGAAAAGCATTCCTCTGGAATCAAAAGACGGTGATGGTTCCCTATCACGTAGGCAGTCAATCCCTCAAAAGAGAAAAACCCACTAAGTCAAAACCTACAAAGGAAGCTTAAGCTGGGGCATCCCGCTGACTGTGATCTCGAAAACGGAGACAGTCAGGCAAAAGTTAGGGATAACAAATCAAAATCAAAATAGAGAGGTCATTACAAAACCTCAACAACATGAAAAATGTTGCAAAGAAAAAGGAGATGATGACTGTCTCCCAAATTCAATTGGTGAACCATCACCCAAAAAGCCGTTCCAAACTCAAACAGAGTGCGACGCACAATTAACTGAGCTTAGGGTTGAAGAACATCACGAAGAGCGGGTGGGTACAAATATATTTTGAGCCTTTATCCTTTGTTTCTTAAACCGTGAACCAGGCCATGTTACAACCCTTCAAAAGTCCTAATTGAAGCATGGGTTAGTTCGAAAGCATACTGTTACAAAAGGTATCCCGACTCCTGTAAGGCTTTGCTCAAAAATCTTGTGTTGATTTGTCTTATAAAAAGTTTTCTGCTAAAAAACGCATTTTTCAAAACTTCGAGACAAACATAAAATTTGCATTGCTTGAATATCACTGTTTGCATTTGGCTATTTATTTGACAGCGAAGAAATTCATACAGTGAATGTTCGGAGGAACGAAAACTCTCTCAGTGAGTAAAATCACTTCAAAAAGGATGACACTTCCAACGACAAGTCTCCTATCAACAAGGGGCGTGACAAGACACCATCCAATTAACCTGGGGCAGTCCAGTCAAGGGTTCAACAGATCGTTCAAAGTTCAGTTAACCTGGGGCAGTCCAGTCAAGATTTCAACAAAATCTCTCAATTGCAGATTAACCTGGGGCAAGTCTCCCTCACCATCACTTGGGGCATTCGAATGTCAAAAGTGTTCAACAATTCCTTCATCACCTATTGGAAGATGCAGTTTTACACGGACTCATCATGAAGCAACCCTACACAGGTTCCTTCTCAATCCAAGATGCAGTTTTACACGGACTCATCATGAAGCAACCCTACACAGGTTCCTTCTCAATCCAAGATGCAGTTTTACACTGACTCATCATGAAGCAACCCTACACAGGTTCCTTCTCAATCCAAGATGCAGTTTTACACGGACTCATCATGAAGCAACCCTACACAGGTTCCTTCTCAACTCCAGATGCAGTTTTACACGGACTCATCATGAAGCAACCCCACACCGGTTCCTTCTCAAAACCTCTGATGCAGTTTTACACAGACTCATCATGAAGCAACCCTACACAGGTTCATTCTCAATCCAAGATGCAGTTTTACACGGAATCATCATGAAGCAACCCTACACAGGTTCCTTCTCAATCCAAGATACAGTTTTACACGGACTCATCATGAAGCAACCCTACACAGGTTCCTTCTCAACTCCAGATGCAGTTTTACACGGACTCATCATGAAGCAACCCCACACCGGTTCCTTCTCAAAACCTCAGATGCAGTTTTACACGGACTCATCATGAAGCAACCCCACACCGGTTCCTTCTCAAAAGATTCTTGGAATCCCCAGCCAGAGAGCGTCACAGAATCTAATTCCCCTCAGAGTCAAGATTCAAAATCCCCAGTGGAGCCAAAACTGGCAATCCCCACCAGAGCTAAACTTCCAACTATCAATCTCCAAGCAGAGTGAAGACTCTCGTTCTCAGCACCTCGTAGAGTATTCGAATATTCTCCAGTGAAGATCTCCTCAAGATAGGAATCCCCCAGTAGATTGGCATATAACCCAAGCTCCTGACCCCCCAACAGTGGTCCCAGGACCTCTCATCTGCAGCAATCAAAAGATTCTTGCCCTCCCCAGCAGCAGTCAAGATTCTTTTATCTCCAGCCATCCAGGATTCATCTATCCTCAGCAAGACAGCTCATCAGCTTACCTGCGCATTCATCACATTCATATCATCAACATTGATGTAACATACATTGCATCATGCATCATGACATTGCATACAACTAACTCTTTACCTTTTCAGGAAAAGATCAGTCAACAGACAAAAATCATCATCCGTCGAGATTCATCCAGAAATAGTTCAGATGTGACCCAAACACGGCGACATTCTGATACTTATTCCAGATTCATCCAGATGCAGTTTTACACGGACTCATCATCAGGAAACCCTACACCGGTTCCTTCTCCACTTCAAGACTTCTGAAAACAGTTTACGGATTCTTCCCAATAACGAATGTTAATCTATCACTTGTTCAGATGCAAATTTTGAAAACAGTTTACGGACGCTTCCCAACAACGGATGCTACTCTATTGCTTATTCAACTCCAACTCCTGAAAACAGTTTACGGATTATCCAAACATAGATGTCAATCTATTGCTTGTTCAGACCCCCAGTTCAGAGATGTTCCAAAACATGGATACCTTTCTGATACTCGTCCACTCACCAAGGACATGCAGTTCAACATTTCCAGATGGCATCTATAAGCCCATCCTCCTCAACAAACACTTCCAAATGGCATCTTTAAGCCCATTTCCAGATGGCATCCATAAGCCCATCCTCCTACCAGCAGTCACCAGATGGCATCTTTAAGCCTATCACCAAATGGAATCTGTAAGCCCATTCCCTCTACCATCACATCACCAAGTGCAAATTTTCTGGGCACTCTAGTGTCCAATCTCCTTTTACCCTCGAGTCGCGAAAGGCAAACTTTCCAATCTAACTCTTCAGGTTCAAGAAGATTGAACAGGGGCAACTGTTGTACCCCAAAATTTGCCCTCATATTTTTCCACAAGAAATCACAGCTTCGGGTTGTTCCTGATTTTTCAGATTGGCGTAAGAATCAGCCAAACAGACGTTTCTTATCAGTCAGACAAAATTAGGGTTTTCATTGATTTTGAAGCAGTTCAGGCAGATGGCTGAGGTTTGGTTGAGTTGGCTTAGGTTTTGATCAGGCAGGCACTTCTCTGACATTTAATCAAGAACCAGGGTTTTTATGCGCGCATTCTCAGAAAGAATTAATTCTATTAGTGCTTTTCAAATTACTCCGAGATATGGACTGAGGCTGTTGAATTGAGAACTTGCAGTGCTTGGTATGATCAGTAAAGGCTAAGGCATTTGATTTGAGATGAGATAAAAGCTGAGGTACTTAAATTAAGAATCTGCAGTGTTTGATTAAATCAGTGAAAAGAGAGCATCTGGATGTTGGTTTGATTAACTATGCATTGTTTAATTGGAGCGCCAGGTTTATTACTGATTCATGCTGAATGGCGAGACCACAGTGTTCGTTAATTATTTTTTCTAAGTCAGAATAATTGGATACTTCCAGTTATTTTAATTTAAGAAATTCAAATAATTAAATGGACAGTAAATTGAAAGAGGAATTAACTGATAAAAAGGGTGTTATTCACTTTGAATTGTTTGTTACAGATATTATTTAAATACTGTTAAATTTATTTACAGTTATTTATTAATATTACTACAAATAGTTAAAAGTGAAATAAAACTATGTCCTAATTTTCCTAAGTCTTCAAGTCTTCATCTTCTATCCATTGCCCCTTTGCTCAATTATTTTCATCTGCAAAACAAAAAAGAAAGAAAAAGTCAAATGCAGTCAAAATAATTAAGAGCAGACAGATAAAAAAGATCATCATTAAAAGCAACTGGCCAGAATCAGTTTGCCCTCTCTGCAAATCACGAGATTGCTCTCGGTTCACAAAGAGGGATAGAATGTCTTGCAAAAATGTGAAGTGCACAAATTCAAATTTTCAAGCATACTGAGTAAATCCAAAAATTGTCAACCAAGTTTCCAAACAGCATATACAAGTAAAGGCAAACTGAATTGCAATCTCAAACTAAGCCAAAAGTTGTCAAAAAATTGTCCAAGGATGCCAAAAAATATCAAACTCCAAAAGCTGTCAAAAAAAGTACATAAAGTATGCAAGAAACATGGAAATATGCAGTGGAAAAGGGACAAGTGCAAGCAACATTCAGAATGCATCATCTTCCTAGGCCATTTACTTTTTCAGAAAAGACGAAATTTAAGCAATAAAAATGCTTTCTTTAATCTGGAGAGAGAAGGAGAGAAGAAAAGAACTTACAGCACAGCAGGCTAAAGGCTAAAAAGAATATATAAACAGGATGTATCAGAATACATAGAGGAAAGAGGTAGAACATATGCAGCAGGATATCACAAAGAGTGAAAACCTCAAGCCTTGCAAACCTGTCCACAGATTTGACCAAGAACGAATATAACACCTAATGCCCTTAAAAGGACAAAAAGGCCAAGACCCTAAAGATATACAAAAAGCCAACAACCTGCATAAGATACATCAGAAGCCACACAAAGAAAAAAGGCCTCAAGCTTGTATCCTGCCCAAACTGTGACAAACTCAGAAACCTTAAGCATTCAAACATACAAGCCTACAGCCTCCAAGTTCAAAAAACTCATAAACTCTAAACTTCAACCAAAACACCAAGTTCTAAACCTGTTAGCCTGAACCACTGTAAAACAAAAAAAAGTATCAAGATAACCATCAAACTTCAAGCCAAACCTGTAATCTCAACCAGAACCAACCCAAAGCAAACAGTTCAAACTCATACCAAGCTTGCAAGCCTAGGCCAGCCCTTTCAAGACAGTGTGAAGCCACAAAAGCATCAAACTGTTAAGCCCTTTCCAAAACCAGTTTCCAAACCAACACAAGCCCTCTGAAAAATTTCATCATTGGGCAAGCACACAAATCAAACACAATAGCATTCAATACTCAATACCAACAAGCATACAGAGGCAAACGCTCAAGCTCTCAGAACATCAAATGGTTCATCACTGAGCAAATCAACCACTCGTCCAAAGCCAAAAATCATCAAGCATACTCAAAATCAATAACAAGTATTCAGAGGCAACAGAAGCAAGTGAAAGTGAAGAAGATAAAGAAGGTTTTCAAGCTTATCATCATTAAACCCTAGAAGGAAAAAAAAAGAATACAGAGTACCAGGGAAACTTCCAAAGCGCCCAGCTTCACCGCTTCCTCCGCCTTCAGCCGTCCTAGGCGCCTCCAAATTCCCTCCTCCTCCGTCTCCAAGAGGTAGTATAACTTCTTTTCTTTCCTTTCATACAACTCAACAGAAACAACAATAATAAAATAAAATCAGAACGCGAAATCAGAACATGCAAGGACAGAAATAACAAACCCTAAAACGTCCAAAATCGTTACCTTTTTTCTCATTTTTTTGCGTTGCCCAACCAATGGAGGGAAGAAGACGAACGGTGGCGCTCGGTGGCCTTGGACGGAGGATTGCATCAGTGGTCATGGCGAAGAAGATAAGGAGGAAGACAAAGCGATGACAACGGCGCCTCTGTGTTCAAACAAACCCTAAATCTGATTCAAAATGAAACAACAAAACGAACCCTTGGAAAATGTTTCAAACCGTTTGGGCCGTTTCTCTTAAGCCCAACGGCTCTTTTTTTTGGCATGCACCCCCATACGTTGCTACTTTGATTGGGCCAGCATAAGCCCCTTTAGCCCATCCATTTCTTTTACAAATCAATAACTATTTTCATTATATCCTTACATACCTTAATTTCCTTTTTCTTTAAAATAAATAATACATTAATTTTACTAAATTTTGTTTATCACATTTAAAATAAATATTAGACTTTTTTATCTAGGTTTAAACATTTTCGTTTTATTAAAACTTTTTTAGTTTACATAAGAAAATACTAACATAAGTATATAAAACATTAATTTTCCTTAAATTTGAAACATTTTTCTTTTCTTTTTTATACATAAGAATATTCATTAATACACTAACATTAATACATAATTCATAGAAGTTAAAACATTTTCTTTTTCTTAAACTTAAAACTTTTTTCATTTAAAATGTTTGTACATACTTAAACAAAAAGACAAATATCCAAAAAGAATAAATGAACAATACTTAATTATTACATTAAAATTCACATTTCCACCTTGTAAATAAATCACATTCATACACTTACACATTTACAATACACAAATATGTCGATACATTTACTTTGCTTTACACATATACATTTGCTTTATTCTTATACCTTGCTATACATTTGATACATATTACATTTGTGATCGCAATTCGATTTGGTTGTAAATTATTGGACACTACTCTCCCATTTAAAGTCTCATCCCCATTTGTAAATTTGTACCCCCACTCCCGGTTATTTATTTGTAATAGCATAGACTTTAAATTCCCGCAATTTACCGCTTTCAAATATACCATGGTTAGACCTAGGGTTTGTATGAACATAAAATCAAAATGCTAGATAACCTAATACAAAGACAAATACATGAAATCAATACACCATCACACTTGCACCCCTAGGGTAATCCTGCTTGTTGCCTTCCAAAATGGGCCATGCTTGCACGTCGAGTTTCTTTGGCAAAACAATTCAAATGATCATAAGTCCCTCGATGACGCTTTCGAAAGTTGCCTAATCTAAATGATCAAGTCCATTCAAGCAAATTGTCAAAGACACTTGGCATCATTGCATTCATGGTCCATACAATGACCCGCGCCTGTCCCGTTAAACATCCTAAACGCAAGATTGTCCACCCAATACAATGGTGGAACAAAATTGTCAAAAAAGGGTTAAAACATGAGAAAAAACCTTTTGAGTACAATAGGGGTAGACAACTCTTAGTTACTTGATCAACTTGCAAAAACACTTACCCACTTTTCAAACCACAAACACTTTCAAAACAAACTCCCAAAAACATTTGAAACATCTTTTCGAAAAGATACACACCTTCGTATATACTCAAACACGAGTCATTACAACGGTTGCCTAAGACAAGGCATCTTCTTCAAAAACATTTTTCAAAACACTCACACACCATTTCAAGCAATCGAAAATCAAGGCAAGTGATCTAAAACCAAGTAACTAAGAGCCCATGGATAACCATGGATGAAAATGGTGCTAATACCTTCCCTTTTCATAATCTACCCCCCGAACCCACGAAACATCTCAAAAGGTTTTTCCTGTGCTTTTTAACCTTTCCTTTAGGATAAAATAAAAAGTCGGTGGCGACTCTTGCTAAACCGAACAAGTGCGAATACAAACGCAAAACCTCAAGTCAGTTCTCCCACCGTATCACAGAATCCCTTTCCATGGTAGCTGGGAGCCAAGGGAAGCAAACCCAAGCATGAACGTGTTTGACAAAAGGGGAACATCGAAAAGGCCAGATAGCCCACATCCCAAGGCAACAAGAGTCTCATTCAAATTACCTCCTGAGATACCAACTGACCGATGGATGCATGTTAATGATGAGAAATCAAAGTGGAGGAGTTTCGACAAGGGAGGCAGAACAGCTTTCGCCTATAGAAGGCAATTCCAGGTGTGATCGGTGGATCTGGAACTGACTGTTTAAAGCTAGTTCGTGAAATGTCGCGGTAAGCAAGAGTCGCCACCGTCTTTTATTTTCTCCAACATGGATAGGACAAAAGCACAGCAAAATTCCTTATGAGATAGTTTCTCGATTCGGGAGGTAGATTCATAGAAAGGGAAGGTGTTAGCACCCTTTCTATCCATGGTTATCCATGGGCTCTTAGATACTTGCTCATTGTGTTTTCAAAAGTGTTTGCTTTTCAATTGTGAGTGAGTTTGAAAAAGTTTCGTTTAAAGATTTCAGATCGACTCTTGTATCAGTCCTCAAGAGTGTTTGAAAAATTGTTTTGAAAGCTTTTTGAAAAGTGTCGGTGTGAAAAGAGTTTTTGATTTGTTTTTTTGAATAGAGCAAGTATCCATGAGTCATCTACCTACCCTAAGGAATTAGGCTGTGTAAATGTCCTTAAGGTAGTGCCATCCCATCATTGAGAGGTGGGTAGCACCACCGTCGGAGGTGTTCGGGTCAATTCGTTTGTAGGGACAGTGTGGTCACCAGAGCAACAGTGGGACACCTTAGAAGCTACCCTTATGCCATTGATCCTTTCTAATTTCCGAGGCAACCGTTTCGAGGCAACTGGATCATGTCATGGACATAAGGACTTACTAAAACGTCCTATACTTGACGACCACGTTTCGAGGGCAAGGCAACAGTGAGGCGTACCCTAAGAGTGGTGTGTGAATTTGTGTGTTATTTTCATGTTATGTTTTATCTTGTACATGTATCACGGTGATCTACGCTTGTTTTTAATTTAGGCCATACATTCTTTCATGCAATTATAATTTAAAAGTGCGGAAATTTAAATGCGGAAAGTAAAATCCTACGCTATTACAAGGCGCGGGTCTATACATCGTCAAATTACAAAGACCCGTTTTAATAAAAATGCGGAAAGTAAATAAATTCCTAATTACTATTACAAGGCTTGAGCAATTACATAATATTCACAAGAAAACAAGAATAAATGCGCGAAAGAATTAAAGTTGAACGTTCGAGGGCGTTGGACCCTTTTGAAATTAAATTGAAATAAGAAAGTTAATTATTTATTAAATTAAAGGAAAGAAATGTTTTTTAGGTTTTTTGTATTTTTGAAAATAAAGAAAAGAATTTAAAATTAGAAGGAAACCCTAGTTCTAAATATTTTTAATTAAAAAAAGTTAAAGTTTAAAACCTAATTTACATAATATTTAATGTATATGTTTATTTACAAAATTAATGATAATTAATAATAATGATAAATAATGATGATTAATAATTTATTTAAGAAAAAGATGAAAATGTCAAAAAAACCTAATTTTAGATACTTTTTACTTATTAAGAAAAAGATTAAAATTTAAAAACCTAAATTAAACTAAGTTAATTGTTAGAGCTTATTTACAAAAAATAGGTTAGTGATGAAATTAATAATAATTAAATATATTTGTATTTTTGATTTTTCTGTTTTTATTATAGAAAATTATTTTATGGTGAAAAAAACAATTAAAACAATTAAAAAAGAATTAGAAAAGAAAAGAAAATAAAATTAAAAAGGATGCAAACCAAGGGGTATTCAGATCCAAGGGGAGGTTTTTTTGAACGGTCTGCATTCTTTGGCCCTTGGATTGGGTTTCATGGCCATTTGTGTTCTGGCTGTTGGCCATTTGTGTTCTGGCCTCAACGTTCCTTAATCTTCTCAGGATGTCTGTCTCGTCATGCATAAGTTGTTCTTTTGGCCATTTGGCTTTTGGCTTTTGGCTTTTGGCCTCAATGTTCCTTAATGAACCTGCATGGGATCATGTCTAAATCTGCAGTGTTGAATCTCATGAACACATTAAATAAAATTATAAAATGCAAATAAAGCCAATATATGAAGAAATTTAATGTTTAGGCACAATATGGCATGTATGAATGATTACCCTTTTGATCATGGAGATCAGATCAATCTTACCCTTACCGGAAAAGTAGTGACATAAATGCTTTTATGCCCTTTTGATCATGGAGATCAAGCCAGCCTTACCCTTACTGAAGAAGTAGTGAGGTGTTGGTTTGTAACTGTGATGGCTTGTTTGTAGTGAGAGAGGGATTTGTAATAAGGATTTCAAGGTTTTAGGGTTCTTGAAAGAATTTGATATTCTAACAGTGTTGTGGCAAGGTTTTTCCTCTCTTTTTTTCTCCTCTGGTTTGTGTGAAAAGAAGGTGATTATATAATGGAAATTAGGGTAAAGAAAATGGACTTTGAATGTGCAATTGGGCCTCCAATGTTCACTTGAGTTCGTCACTTTCCAGGCTAAATCGCAGGGACTTAAGTGCAATTTTAGAAGTTGAAATGTGAAAACAAAATGTAGTTGACATCGATAACTAACTCCTGTCCGAAAATCGGCTCAATCGGATAAACGGTGAATTAGTTATGAATTTTTGAAGTTTCAGCTCAGACAAACTTATTTTGGGCTCCAGTGTCGACTCTGACACGTTCTTCAATAAAAAACTGGTATTGATCGGAGCATAATCCAGTCTCTACTTTTGAAGAAAAGTTGTAGATCTATGAATCAGTGACCTTGTGTAAAAATATGAGCCCAATCCGATAAAAATTGACCGAGTTATGAATTTTCGAATTTTCGGCCCAGATGAAATAATATTCAGCATTCAGGATTTTTGGCGTGTCATGCACTCTGAGCAAAAAACGAAGGCCTTTTGAATACCGTTTGAACTCAATACCTTATGCGAAAATGTAGCCAACTCAATTTGTGAAATTTTGGCGCCGGAACCAGCTCAATACGATGAAAATCAACCAAGTTATGATTTTCTGAACATGACGCAAATAAACTTCTGTCATAAATTTTCTGTGCGAAAATACTTGATAAATCCACATTTTTGAAGACCTTCTGATCAAAATTGGCTTCCAGCCGTGAGAGATGAAAACGTAGATAATGTCAAGACGAAATTTTGTCCACCGGAACGGGTTCAAAACGAGCCACGATCTTCAAGTTATGAATTTTTTAGCGCATAAAAACTGCACTTTCAGCACACTTTTTCACCATATTTCTTCGAGAAAACTCACACATTCAGATACCTTCTTTAAAGAATTGAATCTTGAGACGAACTTGAATTTGAGAATATGTTATCAGAGATATCTTGGCGAAAGAATACCTGAATATGACGCGCCGGGTTGGACTTGTGAATTTTTCTTGAAATATTTTGAGAAATATGGGAGGGCAAATTTTGGGGTACAACAGTTGCCCATGTTCAATCTTCTTAAACCTGAGGATGTAGATTGGCTTGCGTGCCTTTCGTGATCCGAAGGTGGAAGATGATTGAACACTAAAGTGCCCAGAAATTTGCACTCACATAGTAGAATGTCAGCAGTGTGATGCAGGGAATGGGCTTACAGATGCCATTTGGAGACTGTAGGTATGTGGAGATGGGCTTATAGATGCCATCTGGAAGTATGATAGTACCTTGTCGAGAATGGGCTTATAGACGCCACCTAGGTGTCGATCGCGTAAGAGATTCCTTAGCGAGAACTTGCGTACCTGAGAAAGAAAAATAATTACCTGGCCTGTTACAGGAGTTGATCTTCAAACTCTTTACGTAGATGTGCCCTGGCTAGATACAGGAATCGAATCTTTAAACTCTTCAGACGTGCCCTGGCAGGATACAGGAATCGAGTCCGGAGAATATTAGTCGTCAACAGATACACCCTGGCAAGATATAGGAATCAGATCTTCGAACTCTTCAGACGTGCCCTGGCAAGATACAGGAATCGAGTCTGGTAATGTTAGTCGTCAACAGATACACCCTGGCGAGATACAGGAATCGGATCTTCGAACTCTTCAGACGTGCCCTGGACGGATACAGGAATCGAGTCTAGAATTCAGAAAGGTTGGTGAGTTGTCTCTACTGACAGGTTATTTCCATGGACGGGTGGTCTTTATTGACGGGTGTCTATAACGACGAGTGTCTATAACGACGAGTGTCTATAACGACGAGTGTCTATAACGACGAGTGTCTATAACGACGAGTGTCTATAACGACGAGTGTCTATAACGACGAGTGTCTATAACGACGGGTGTCTATAACGACGAGTGTCTATGACGACGAGTGTCTATGACGACGAGTGTCTATAACGACGGGTGTCTATAACGACGAGTGTCTATAACGACGGGTGTCTATAACGACGAGTGTCTATAACGACGAGTGTCTATAACGACGAGTGTCTATAACGACGAGTGTCTATAACGACGAGTGTCTATAACGACGAGTGTCTATAACGACGAGTGTCTATGACGACGAGTGTCTATGACGACGAGTGTCTATAACGACGAGTGTCTATAACGACGAGTGTCTATGACGACGAGTGTCTATGACGACGAGTGTCTATAATGACGAGTGTCTATAACGACGAGTGTCTATAACGACGAGTGTCTATAACGACGAGTGGAAGTAATTTTAACCGGACTTGTCTTCTTTTGACTGGATTTGTCTACTTTAACTGAATTTGTCTACTTCGACATAGCTGATCATTTAACTGTATCCTTCCTGAAAGGTAAAGGTCAGTCATATGCAATGCATGGTATGGATCAAGCGGTGATATTCTCAGCATAAATGAGATTATGTGACATGATGCATGTGTCATGTTTATGATAATGTAATGTTTTTGGATGTATCTCCGTCTAGGAAAATAAGTCTTTGACGAATGCCGGGAAGTTCGCTGAATCCTGGGCTGATCTTGAAGAGTAGGGTTCTTCGTTTCCGCTGGTGGACGATGATTGCAAGAATAAACCGGTAGGAGAAGATGACTCCGTTGGGGAATAAACTTGGCGAATAGATTACTCTGCGGGGAGTGAACTTTGTGGGGAAAGAGAAGTACTTTGCTGAGGTTGATGAAGATAACTCCGTTGGGGATACCGTTGATAGGTTATGTTGGGAGATTTGATGAACTCCGCTGGGGATAGGAAGACTTCGCCGAGGACGATCTTTCCGTGGCTTTTAGCTGAGGATAACCCAGTTATAAGCTCTGGTGGAGAAATAACCTTTGAATAAAACCTGGGAGACGCGTTCGCTCTGCAGGGAGTGAAGGTATCTTAGTCGTGTTCTTTAGCCGAGCTTACCTTGGTATCTCGGGGGACAGCGCGCCCAGATCATTTAGACAACTCATTATTGCCCCAGTTTCTGTTGGAGAAGAAGGTACCTGTGAAGGTGTTTGATGACTGCCGATTGACAAATCTTCTTCTGGTAGGCAAGTGACGAGATGTCGGGACATAGTCGTACGCTTTGATCCCTAACTTTTGCCTGGACCGCCCTTTCGGGTTTTCAGCCCACCAGGATACCCATTTTTGCCCAAGCCGCCTTTTCAGGTTTTCGACTTGCCGGGTGTACAAATTTTTTCATTTTCATCCCTTATTTTTCCCGAACCCTTTTGGTTCGCCGGGAAGCCCTTATTTTTGCCTAGGTGCGTCAACCTAGCGGGTCTCTGATTCTGCGTAGTATTTTTTCGACTATGTCCACGCTCTCAGAGTGTAGGGAGTTGCCCCTGTTGTTGTGTTGACATGCCATCAGAAGATCTTGATCAGGCAAGATTCGTGGCTGGAACTCACGTCCAATGCCCCAGGTGACTCAGGCGGAGATTTGCCCCAGGCTAATTGGCCTTTTGAGAGATTCTTCGAATCTTGACTTAACTGCCCCTGATGCCGGGCCATGATCATGTCTGCCCCTTGATTGGAGTGCTTTTGTTCATCCGATATTCGTCGTGCGAGCTTCTATGCTGTTCAAACAAATAGTCGTATGCAAACAAAGTTATGTTAAAAATGCAAAGCTTATGTCTGTTTCAAGTTTTTGAAAATGCAGTTTTTTTTTAATAAAACAAGTGAGTTCTTTTGTAAACTATGATGTCAAACTCGTTATTTTACAGCGAGCCTTAAGGAGTCAGGATACCTTTCGTAACAGTACGCCTTCGAACTAACCCACGCTTCAGCTAGGACTTTTGAGGGTTATAACATGGCCTGGTTCACGGTTTAAGAAACAAAGGATAGAGGCTCAAACTTTATTTGTACCCACCCGTTCTTCGTGATGTTCTTCAATCCTAAACTCAGCTAATCATGCGTTAGACCTTGTTGAGTCTTTGCTTTGATATTCCAGTGATGGTTCGGATGTTGATAATTTATTTTGAATAGGCAGTCATTTTTTTTGTTGAGGGTTTGTAGGACCTCTTTCTTTTTTATTTTATTATCCCTATTTTTTGCCTGAACTGTTTCTTTTTGGGTTTACAGTCAGCGGGATGCCCCAGTTTTGTAAGTCTCCTTAATAGGTTTTGACTTAATGGGCTTTTATTTTGAGAGATAATGACTGCCTGTCTTTATGATTATTCGGAACCATCACTGTCTTTTGTTTTGTACAGACTCCTTTGGTGCCATTCGTTGTGCACCTGGATCAACTGAGAGAACTACCCTGCCCCAGGTTATGATTAAGGGTGTTAAATTTCGAAAAGAAAAACTCCTACTTCTTTGGCTCAGAGGGGTTGACGAGGGATTATCTTCCTTATAACTCCAGTGTTTAGGGATTGAAACAATGCCTGTACCTCATCAGCGGGGTCTGTTCAAAAGCATACTGTAGATTATGGTATCGTTTTCGTCATCCTCCCTCAAGAGGCTTAGAATTTTAGATCAAGAGTTGACATCACAAAAATATGAAAACAGTTTGCATATAGTGAATACGAAATAATTACTTCAAAACAGACATGTGTAATGCATTAATGAAATAACCAAGTTTGACATGAAATAAAATGTTTGAACAATCGAAGAAAAATACAATCTTGAACATTCAAATGAACAAAAGTTTCCAATCCTAGCCATGTTTGGGCAGGGGAGCAGTGGTCATATTGGGAGCCTCTGGAGAGTCGAGCTGGACTTTCTTTGCGTCAATCAGATCCTGAACCTTGTTTCTCAAAGTCCAACAATCATATGTAGCATGCCCCGGGCTGTCAGAATGATAAGCGCAACAAACGTTGGGGTTATACCTTGAAGGCGTCCTATTGGGATTCTTTGGAGGGTCCATGAGGGTTACCAACTTGGTTTCAAGCAACTGTGGCAATATCTGTGACAAGGTCATGCCGATGGGAGTGAATTGCCTTTTGGGTCTCTCTTCCCTTTGCTGATTGTGACGCTGAGGAGCGTCGGCCGGTTTTGCAATAACTACCGCGTTGACATCTTGGCGGTGTTCGGACCTATTCTGCCCTCTTGAGCCATAGACAGCACTAGATTCTATCTTGGATGGTTTCTTCTCAGTGTTCGAGGAGTCACCATTCTGTATTTTCCCTGACTTGATGCCAGCTTCTATTCTTTCCCCGGTCAAGATCAGATCTGTAAACCCAGCGGCAGAATTCCCAATCAGGTGGTTGAAGAATGGACCAGACAGGGTCCCCAAGAACATGTCGACGAGCTCGCGGTCAGTCAGAGGTGGTTGTACCCTTCCAGCAAGGTCCCTCCATTTTTGAGCATATTCTTTGAAGCCTTCGCCTGTACCCATAGATATCCCCTGAAGCTGAGTACGCGTGGGAGCAAGGTCGGCATTATACTGGTATTGCTTGTAGAACACAGTGGCCAAGTCCTCCCAGATGCGGATGTTGGCTCCATTCAGTTGATAGAACCAATCGAGTTGAGTTCCAGCCAGACTATCCTGAAAGAAGTGAATCCATAAATTCTTGTCAGCCGTGTAGGGCTGGATCCTCCTTGTGTAAGACCTGAGATGCAGCTTAGGACAGGATGCCCCGTCGTACTTGGCAAAGGTAGGTGCCTTGAATTTGCGCGAGATTACTACCCCAGAAGACAGACCTAGATCCTCGAAGTCCAGGCCGGGCACTTTTTGTATCTCCATGGCACTTAGTCGGTCTTCCAACTGTTTGTACCTGTCTTCAGCTGGAGGGTACTGCTCGTCATTGTAATCGGTCTCGTTGTCGGAGACCACTGGACTAGGAACCTCTCTCTCATGGGGGCTGTCCTTTCCAACAGATGGGGTAGTCTGCTCAAATTCATTTTGTGATCCATTCCCAGATTTGCGTCTAGGGTTGAACAGCACAGTCCTCTTCTTCTTCTTTTTCGAGAGCAGAGTCTTCAAATCCTGTTGCCCCTGGGCCAAGCTCATGATCAACTCTTGGAACTGGGCGTTATGAGCCTGGAGGGCCTTGATGGATTGCTCAGTAGATGATTCAGGATTCATAATGAGACTGCTGAAATAAACAGCGAAGAAGGTAAGCAACCTGTAAAAGGGAGACCTGTAATGCAATGATATGTATGTATGCATGCAATGTTTTCAAGGATCTCGCGGGGTAAACAAGAAAATTTGTTAGAATTTGAATCCGGTAGCTTGATTGAAGGAGCTTCATGTTGTTGAGAGTCCTTCTTCAAGAGTCAAGGCTCACCATATCGAGTGGGTCATAGCCCCTGACAACCTTGGCTAGAGGAAAATAAATCCCCTTTTCCCCTTGCCAGACAGTTGGTTCATCATGACCTGAATCACAAGCCCTTGAGATCTTTTAAATGGGTTAGTTCTTATGTAGGATGCATGCAATGGTATGATGTTAGGCTATGCATGGAGTGATATATGTAACCCTGTTATGAGTCCCAATTAAGGACTGTAAACAAAACCTGCAAGAAACTCAAGTGTCAGATAACAAGCATGCAAATAGTCAAGTTGGAAGGCACACAAGTCACACAAGAGAGCCCTTAGAGTTTAGGCCAGCATGGGGTCTAGGTATTACCCTCTTTCAGTTTGTTGGTTAAGACCTTTCCTATCAGAAGTAACCGGGTTCTAGAGGATCCCAATATCACTGACTACCCTCAATCGGTCATAACTCCAGCATCGCAATCTTTTCTTGCAGCCAGAACCATCACGAGAGTTTAGCCTCAATGGGCGTAGCATACTGCTACTGTTCTATTGGCCAAGTTGGGTCATTTAAGGTTCTAAGGTCGGTTGGTGCTTAATGACTCCTCAGAAGACCCATATTCTCCTCGTTGCAACACAAGGGATATCGGTACAGACCAAGGTGCCACACCAATGTAGCCACTGCTTCACCCATGTCGGTCTATGCCGAACAGGTCCCTCACAGCTTATGCTACCTAACAGGGTATCCCCAGATCCGGGTTAGGATCTATGTAACTCCGATGCAGTGCCCACAAATATAAAGCAAACAAACACAGCAATTGAAAACACAAGTCTGGGCTATCCTAAGGTACACCTCACTTTAAAATAAACCCCCAGCAGAGTCGCCAGTTCTGTGATCGGTGGATCTGGAACTGACTGTTTAAAGCTAGTTCGCGAAATGTCGCGGTAAGCAAGAGTCGCCACCGTCTTTTATTTTCTCCAACATGGATAGGACAAAAGCACAGCAAAATTCCTTATGAGATAGTTTCTCGATTCGGGAGGTAGATTTATAGAAAGGGAAGGTGTTAGCACCCTTTCTATCCATGGTTATCCATGGGCTCTTAGATACTTGCTCATTGTGTTTTCAAAAGTGTTTGCTTTTCAATTGTGAGTGAGTTTGAAAAAGTTTCGTTTAAAGATTTCAGATCGACTCTTGTATCAGTCCTCAAGAGTGTTTGAAAAATTGTTTTGAAAGCTTTTTGAAAAGTGTCGGTGTGAAAAGAGTTTTTGATTTGTTTTTTTGAATAGAGCAAGTATCCATGAGTCATCTACCTACCCTAAGGAATTAGGCTGTGTAAATGTCCTTAAGGTAGTGCCATCCCATCATTGAGAGGTGGGTAGCACCACCGTCGGAGGTGTTCGGGTCAATTCGTTTGTAGGGGCAGTGTGGTCACCAGAGCAACAGTGGGACACCTTAGAAGCTACCCTTATGCTATTGATCCTTTTTAATTTCCGAGGCAACCGTTTCGAGGCAACTGGATCATGTCATGGACATAAGGACTTACTAAAACGTCCTATACTCGACGACCACGTTTCGAGGGCAAGGCAACAGTGAGGCGTACCCTAAGAGTGGTGTGTGAATTTGTGTGTTATTTTCATGTTATGTTTTATCTTGTACATGTATCACGGTGATCTACGCTTGTTTTTAATTTAGGCCATACATTCTTTCATGCAATTATAATTTAAAAGTGCGGAAATTTAAATGCGGAAAGTAAAATCCTACGCTATTACAAGGCGCGGGTCTATACATCGCCAAATTACAAAGACCCATTTTAATAAAAATGCGGAAAGTAAATAAATTCCTAATTACTATTACAAGGCTTGAGCAATTACATAATATTCACAAGAAAACAAGAATAAATGCGCGAAAGAATTAAAGTTGAACGTTCGAGGGCGTTGGACCCTTTTGAAATTAAATTGAAATAAGAAAGTTAATTATTTATTAAATTAAAGGAAAGAAATGTTTTTTAGGTTTTTTGTATTTTTGAAAATAAAGAAAAGAATTTAAAATTAGAAGGAAACCCTAGTTCTAAATATTTTTAATTAAAAAAAGTTAAAGTTTAAAACCTAATTTACATAATATTTAATGTATATGTTTATTTACAAAATTAATGATAATTAATAATAATGATAAATAATGATGATTAATAATTTATTAAAGAAAAAGATGAAAATGTCAAAAAAACCTAATTCTAGATACTTTTTACTTATTAAGAAAAAGATTAAAATTTAAAAACCTAAATTAAACTAAGTTAATTGTTAGAGCTTATTTACAAAAAATAGGTTAGTGATGAAATTAATAATAATTAAATATATTTGTATTTTTGATTTTTCTGTTTTTATTATAGAAAATTATTTTATGGTGAAAAAAACAATTAAAACAATTAAAAAAGAATTAGAAAAGAAAAGAAAATAAAATTAAAAAGGATGCAAACCAAGGGGTATTCATACCCAAGGGGAGGTTTTTTTGAACGGTCTGCATTTTTTGGCCATTGGATTGGGTTTCATGGCCATTTGTGTTCTGGCTGTTGGCCATTTGTGTTCTGGCCTCAACGTTCTTTAATCTTCTCAGGATGTCTGTCTCGTCATGCATAAGTTGTTCTTTTGGCCATTTGGCTTTTGGCTTTTGGCTTTTGGCTTTTGGCTTTTGGCCTCAATGTTCCTTAATGAACCTGCATGGGATCATGTCTAAATCTACAGTGTTGAATCTCATGAACACATTAAATAAAATCATAAAATGCAAATAAAGCCAATATATGAAGAAATTTAATGTTTAGGCACAATATGGCATGTATGAATGATTACCCTTTTGATCATGGAGATCAGATCAATCTTACCCTTACTGGAAAAATAGTGACATGAATGCTTTTATGCCCTTTTGATCATGGAGATCAAGCCAGCCTTACCCTTACTGAAGAAGTAGTGAGGTGTTGGTTTGTAACTGTGATGGCTTGTTTGTAGTGAGAGAGGGATTTGTAATAAGGATTTCAAGGTTTTAGGGTTCTTGAAAGAATTTGATATTCTAACAGTGTTGTGGCAAGGTTTTTCCTCTCTTTTTTTCTCCTCTGGTTTGTGTGAAAAGAAGGTGATTATATAATGGAAATTAGGGTAAAGAAAATGGACTTTGAATGTGCAATTGGGCCTCCAATGTTCACTTGAGTTCGTCACTTTCCAAGCTAAATCGCAGGGACTTAAGTGCAATTTTTAAAGTTGAAATGTGAAAACAAAATGTAGCTGACATCGATAACTAACTCCTGTCCGAAAATCGGCTCAATCGGATAAACGGTGAATTAGTTGTGAATTTTTGAAGTTTCAGCTCAGACAAACTTATTTTGGGCTCCAGTGTTGACTCTGACACGTTCTTCAATAAAAAACTGGTATTGATCGGAGCATAATCCGGTCTCTACTTTTGAAGAAAAGTTGTAGATCTATGAGTCAGTGACCTTGTGTAAAAATATGAGCCCAATCCGATAAAAATTGACCGAGTTATGAATTTTCAAAGTTTCGGTCCAGATGATATAATATTCAGCATTCAGGATTTTTGGCGTGTCATGCACTCTGAGCAAAAAACGAAGGTCTTTTGAATACCGTTTGAACTCAATACCTTCTGCGAAAATGTAGCCAACTCAATTTGTGAAATTTTAGCGCCGGAACCAGCTCGATACGATGAAAATCAACCAAGTTATGATTTTCTGAACATGACGCAAATAAACTTCTGTCACAAATTTTATGTGCGAAAATACTTGATAAATCCACATTTTTGAAGACCTTCTGATCAAAATTGGCTTCCAGCCGTGAGAGATGAAAACGTAGATAATGTCAAGACGAAATTTTGCCCACCGGAACGGGTTCAAAACGAGCCACGATCTTCAAGTTATGAATTTTTTAGCGCATAAAAACTGCACTTTCAGCACACTTTTTCACCATATTTCTTCGAGAAAACTCACACATTCGGATACCTTCTTTAAAGAATTGACTCTTGAGACGAACCTGAATTTGAGAATATGTTATCAGAGATATCTTGACGAAAGAATACCTGAATATGACGCGCCGGGTTGGACTTGTGAATTTTTCTTGAAATATTTTGAGAAATATGGGAGGGCAAATTTTGGGGTACAACACCAGGCATCAACAAGGGAGGCTCACAGACTAGACAATTACAAAGGAAAAAACCCTATGTCAAGATCCCAGTGGCGTAGACACCAGAGGGCAAGGAAAACAGAAAGGGAATCAAAGCAGAAAGAGGCAGGTGAATCAAGCAATACCAAAGCATTATCTGGAACATCGACATCCGTCAAACTGCCGGTAGGACGAAGGTTGTTCACTGAGGAACAGCAGAAAACAAAAGAAGTGACTCAAGAAAATCCTATAAAATATAAAGATATGTTAACAGACGATTTCAACTCTGGTGGCGTGTCGTCTCTGAACATGATTTGCAATGTGGTATCTGTTATCCCCCATGAGTACTATTAGGAAACTGAAGTTGAAGACTGCGAAGAAGCTGATGAAGAGGAGATGGCGAAACATAGACCAGTGTATTACTACATCCTCAATAATGGAGCAGTCGAAGAGCAAAATGCCTTCTTTGAAATGCCTGAAGGAGCTATGAGAAACCATATGAAACCTTTGTATATTAGGGCCAAGATTGAAGACACTGGTATTAACAAAGTACTGGGGGATGGAGGGGCTGCAGTTAACTTGATGCCTCATTATATGTTGAAAAGAATATGGATGTTCGACATGGACATTAAACCTCACAATATGGTGCTATCTAACTATGAAGGGAAAATAGGTCATACCCTGGGGGTAATTCAAGTAAACTTGACAGTTGGGTCTGTGACAAGACCAACTATGTTCATGGTGATTCCTGCAAAAGTGAATTATAATTTGCTGCTAGGGAGAGAGTGGATACACGGGGTGGGGGCATCGACCATGGATCAAAGATTAACCTTATGGAGAGAGGATGGAATTGTAGAAAACATCGAAGGGGATCAAGGTTACTACATGTCAGAGGTAAACACGACAGATAGAACCAACTTTGACAAAAATCTAGCAAACATTGGACCATGTGGAGTGGTATGAGATTGCTACTTACCAAACAATAATGCGTTGTATTATCTAAATTTGCTCCCAAATGGTTTTCGTTGGGACAGAGAAATTATGGGAGAACTGGACGACCAGGAGAATGTCGAAAGAAGTTCTCCAATACGGCCAACTGGCTGGGACGCAGACATTGACCATGTCTGAACCCTCTTTCTTTGAAAGACTTTCGGCTTATGTAGCCAAGAATAAAAGACAGGCGGCTGTTGAAGCTGAAACAACAAATGTGGCTGGTGAAGCCACTACCAAAGCAACCAAAGTGGCAGAATCTAGAGCAAACCTCAACTCAGAACTGACTGATGAACAGGTTCAAGGTGAGAAGTTTGTCAAGTCACCTGACATTGGGAATGGTTATTCATCATTGTAACTGCTGCGCACACGTCTTGAAGAGATGTTTTTTGGGAAGAGATGTCATGATGATATCATTAAAATACGAAAAGATTCTCTTTGTTGGTCGAAATAACGTAAATCACAAGAAATGCCTATTTCTGCACATATTCGAAACAGACATTTATTGGGGGCAATTTGTTGGCTGGGAATTTCGACCAGGATAATAAAGGAATCATTCATTTAAATTTCCTCAAGATGGCTTGAAAAAGCTATAGATGAAGTATGTTGTTACTGGATCTGAGTCGAAGAAGACAGTTTGAAAGGACAAGTGTTTTTGTTTTGTCAAAAACACGCGTTTCGACGGCCACATGAGAAAATTGTTGTTGAAGGCTTGAGCGAGATTGTTTGAAATTTGAAATAGTTTCTTTGGATAATAAAGATGCGTGGAAGCCTTAGAGTGTCGAAAGACATGCAAGAAGCAACGTGGCTTTTCATTAGAATAATACTGTTATGGTTAGAACATTATAAATATTTCCTTAGTGTTAGGGATAAAAAAGGGTCATAATTCGTACAAAATTACTCATAAAATACTCAAGTACCAAGTTATAGAGAAAGAGTTCATTGAGAATGTACGTATAACCTCACACATTTTATCTTTGAAATGCATTTATCAATATAATTTATTTTGAACCATTCTTTTACATACTCCTGCAATTGTTCTTAATTTCTTTATGTTCTGTCGAATTGCTTCATGTTCTGTCAAATTGCTTCATTTTCCTGTAAAGATTTATGTATCAAGTTTCTTTTAAAAGGCTCTTTCCTTTACAATCAAGTCCTTTAATTCCAGTTTTAAGTCTTTTCATTGTCAAGTATTTACATTCAAACCTTTTTTGATTAAGACGTTTCGTCCAAACCTTTACATTTGAATTTAATTCCAGAAGTCTTTGTATTTTAAGCCTTTACACAAACACATGCACAAGCACTACGCCGTGTTTAACATAAACCGTCAAGTAAGTGTTACAATTAATGTTAAGACACATGTCCTAGAATCAATCTAGTCGATCCTGCGAGTAACCATACATATCAAATTTGTTTGGAAGACTAGCGGTTGTTTCGCCAAAAATCACTGCAAACACTAGGATAGGTTGAGCCAACTAAACTACAAGAGGGTACTTACCTACAAACTCCATGCAAGCCTAAGACTAAGGATTTGTTTGCTCTGTGTGAATATGATCATTTGTACATAAACTTGCTTACCTTGCATATTTATACATAACATCATAACATCATACCATAGCATTTTTCAATAACCATTTCAAGGATCTCGAGGGTCTTTGATGCAGGGTCACATTGAACCAGGCGTCTATCAAGGGGCAAGAGGATTTATTTTCCTCTAGATAAACACCGTCAAAGATCAAGTACAACAAACTTGAGTCAAGGGCTATGACCCACTTGACATGGTGAGCTTAATTCTCGTAGAAGGACATTCAACGATACAAAGTTCTCCAATCAAAGTTGTAAGTGACTACTAACATTTACCCCGCGAGATCCTTGAAAACATGCATCCACATATCATGCATCATATCATGACGGGTTTCTCCCATACAGGTCTCCTTATCTTCCTGCTGTTTATTCCAGTAGAGATGACTCTAGAACAGACTATCAAAGACGTCCAGGCTCAAAACGCTCAACTTCAAGAGATGTTCTTGAACCTATCCAAGGGGCAAGAAGAGGTCAAAGCTCTCCTCACTAGGGGCATGACCATGGGGAATCCCGAGGGAAACAAAGATGACCATTTGGAACGGCTACAAACCGATATAGCCATAATGAAGGTCCAACTGATGGGACAACTGGTGGGCCAGATGGCTCTTATCCAAAATCTGGCACAAGGACAAGAAGAGTTGAGGGTCCTCATCAACAAGCTTCGTTGGGATGGATGTAACAAAATGGGGGAAACATCTAGGATTGGGGATCAAGTCATCATTCAGCCTCCCTTGAGACAAGAAGCCGAGAGAAGACCTCCTCAATTTGCTTCTGCGTCACGAGCCCAACAACGACTTCAACCAAAAAATCAGCAAAAGCAAAGCAAGCCCAAAAGACGCTTCATCGAAATCAACATGTCATTGTCTCAAGCACTGCAACACATGTTGGAGGCCGGGCTGGTTATATTAAGGGGCCCTCCTTGGAATCCCAGCATAGCCTCCCCAAGCTACAATCCAAATGCAAGATGTGCGTACCCCTTCAACAGTCTTGGACATAACACCAACAGTTGTTGGGCATTGAGAAATAAAATTCAAGATCTGATTGATGGAGGAATGCTGGAGTTCACACAAGATGGCCAGACTGAATTCTTCTGCCGTCCCTCAAAGGCTCACCACCTAAAGTGACAAGTTCAAGCAAAGAGGCTTCTGTTCATTTTGAATTTTCAAGTTGTAATTTCTCTTTTGTTATTCAAACAATTATCTATTAATGTCAAACTTTGTTTCATTAATGCATTGTATATGTTTGTCTTGATCCACTCATTTTCATTGCATTTAAACTATGCTTCTAACTCACTTTATGACATTCAACTCTTGCTAAAAGTTATAAGCCTTTAGAGGGAGGATGACGAAAACAATGGCATAATCTCATACAGTATGCTTTTGAACAGACCTTGCTGACGATGTACAGATGTTTTTTTCAAATCCTAAACACTGGAGTTATAAGGAAGATAATCCCTAGTCAACCCCTTCGAGCCAAAGAAGTAGAAGTTTTCTGTTTTAACACAAATTGAAACCTTTAATTAAAACCTGGGGCAGACTAGTCTCTCAATTAATTCAAACGCGCGTTTAGCCGCAAACTCTCATCTCGTAATACAACGAATGACGTCAAGAAACGTTCCTCTGGAATCAAAAGATGGTGATGGTTCCCTATCACATAGGCAGTCATTATCTCTCAAAAAGTAAAGCCCACTAAGTCAAAACCTACAAAGGAGGCTTAAGAAAAACTGGGGCATCCCGCTGATTGTAATCTCAAAACAATAACAGTCAGGCAAAAATCAGGGATAACAAATCAAAAGAAAGAGGTCACTACAAATCCCCAACAACACAAAAAAATGTTGCAAAAATGATTGCCTTCCGATAAACTTAGCTTATCGGAACCATCACCAAAACGTCATTCCAGACCCAATTGGAGTTCAAATGTACAATTAACTAAGTTTGGGACTGAAGAGTATCACGAAGAACGGGCGGGTACAAATACACTTTGAGCCTTTATCCTTTGTTTCTTAAACCGTGAACCAAGCCACGTTACAACCCTTCAAAAGTCCTAATTGAAGCATGGGTTAGCTCGAAAGCATACTGTTACAAAAAGTATCCTGACTCCTGTAAGGCTTTACTCTAAATCCTGAGTTAAATTACAAACTTCTTTACTTGCTAAAAACGCATTTTTCAAAACTTCAAGACAGACATAAACTTTGCATTATTTGAATATCGTTGTTTGCATGTGGCTATTTGTTTAACAGCAGAGAAATTCACACAACGAATATCCGATGAACGAAAGCTCTCTCAGTAAACAAAATCAATTCAAGTAGGATGACACTTCCATTGACAAATCTCCTATCAATAAAGGGACATGACATGTCACTATCCGACACACCTGGGGCACTCCAGTCAAGATTCCAGGAAATCTCTCAAAATAAGTGCAGAGTAACCAGGGGCAGGCCTCCATCTCTGTCACTTGGGGCATTGAACGTCAATCTCAGAAAAGGGTTATGAACCATCAAACATTTTTGGCAATACCATAGACATTTGCTGCTAGGGGCAATGACAAGTCTCCCCAAAGTCCTTCTCATGGGATAATTCCCCAGCCAGAGTTTAATCTCTGAAAACCCTTCCCCAGCTGAGATAACCTCAAAAATCCTCGAGGACTTCCCCCAACAAAGTCATCACGGAAAACAGGGTTTATTTCCCCAACAAACGGTAGGATTCCCCAACTTGAGTTTGCCCCTCCGAGTACTACGATCAAAGGACCACAACTCCTCTTCCCCGGTAGACTACTCTACAATCCCCGACAAGTTACTGTGAAACCTGGACCTGACCAAATGTCAATTCAACTTCGACTCCCCAGTAGAGCAACAAACAAATGAGACTCCTGAACTCTTCTCCCAAGCAGGAATAAACATGCTCCCTACAGAGTTTTCAATATCCCCCAGCAGAGTTCTCCTCAAAATAAGAATCCCCAGTGGAAGTATTCTGAGCAAAGTTTGAAGACGCACCAACTCTTCAACAACAGTCCAAGATTTAATAACTCCCCAACACTTGTCAAGGATTTATTCTCCGAGACAAATTTAAATTTCAATAACATTCATAGCATATGCATACAAAATACATATAACACAAATCTCATTTATTTTGAGAACATCATTACGCAATGCATACATCATGACATTGCATACAACTAACTCTTTACCTTTTCAGGAAAGATCAATCAACAGATAAAGGTCATTATCTTTTGGAGTAGTAATCATCCAAGATTCCTTCATCATCTTGCTGAGATACAGTTCAGATACGCACCGGATACGTATGCCGTCCTGATACTCATTCAGATTCAACCATTTGATACAGTTCAGATACGCACCGGATACGGATGCCATCCTGATACTCATTCAGATTCAACCATTTGATACGGTTCAGATATGCACCGGATACGATGCCATCCTGATACTCATTCAGATTCAACCGTTTGATACAGTTCAGATACGCACCGGATACAGATGCCATCCTGATACTCATTCATATTCAACCATTTGATAAAATTTAGATACGCACCGGATACGGATGCCATCCTGATACTCATTCAGATTCAGCTTTCAGATACAGTTCAGATACGCACCGGATACGGATGCCATTATGATACTCATTCAGATTCAACCGTTTGATACAATTCAGATACGCACCAGATACAGATGCCATTCTGATACTCATTCAGATTCAACTGTTTGATACAGTTCAGATACGCACCGGATACAGATGCCATCCTGATACTCATTCAAATTAAACCGTTTGATACAATTCAGATACGCACCAGATACAGATGCCATCCTGATACTCATTCAGATTAAACTGTTTGATACAGTTCAGATACGCACCGGATACGGATGCCATCCTGATACTCATTCAGATTCAACCGTTTGATACAGTTCAGATACGCACCGGATACGGATGCCATCCTAATACTCATTCAGATTCAACCGTTTGATACAGTTCAGATACCCACCGGATATGGATGCCATCCTGATACTCATTAAAATTTAGCTTTCAGATACAGTTCAGATACGCACCGGATACTGATGCCATCCTGATACTCATTCAAAGACAGCTTTCATATACAGTTCAGATACGCACCAAATACGGATGCCATCCTGATACTCATTCAGATTCAACCGTTTGATACAGTTCAGATACACACCGGATACGGATTCCATCCTGATACTCATTGAGATTCAACCGTTTGATACAGTTCAGATACGCACCGGATAAAGATGCCATCCTGATACTCATTCAGATTCAACCGTTTGATACAGTTCAGATACGCATCGCATAGGGATGCCATCCTGATACTCATTCAGATTTAGCTTTCAGATACAGTTCAGATACGCACCGGATACTGATGCCATCCTGATACTCATTCGAAGACAGCTTTCAGATACAGTTCAGATACGCACCGGATACGGATGCCATCCTGATACTCATTCAGATTCAGCTTTCAGATATAGTTCAGATACGCACCGGATACGGATGCCATCCTGATACTCATTCGAAGACAACTTTTAGATACAGTTCAGATACGCTCCAGACACGGAAGCCATTCTGATACTCATTCTGATTCAGCTTTCAGATACAGTTCAGATACGCACTGGATACGGATGCCATCCTGATACTCCTTCGAAGACAGCTTTCAGATACAGTTCAGATACGCTCCAAACATGGAAGCCATTCTAATACTCATTTAGATTCCAACCTCTTGATACAGTTCAGATACACTCCAGACACGGTAGCCATTCTAATACTCATTCAGATTTCACACTCTTGATATAACTCAGATACGCTCCAGACATGGAAGCCATTTTTATACTCATTCAGATTCAAAACACGGCTCTTCAGCATCTACGCAATCTCAGTCAGAGTTTTCCAGGGTAATACAAAGAAGGTTAAGAAGCGTGCTGCAAGCTTTCCAGAAAGTCTGAAAGCTCCTTCAGAACATGCTGGAGCTAGAAGATAAGAGGATCAGAAGATTAGGTGCTACACAAGCTCAAAACTTCCGATCCAAAACTAAGCCTTGGTGTATAATCTCACGTTGTAGGATATCTGGTTGGGATAAGTCTCATCATCATTTAATGCTCATTTAATGCTCATAACCACCTTCTGAGTATTTATCCAAAGGATTTCCACCACGTGTACCTCTACTGTCTTGGGATAACACCTTTGACACTAAGCCCATGCTTTGCTTTTTACTTTTCCTTAATTCCTGCTGACAACCACCATGCTTGCTTTAAAAACAAGACATCGCTTCAGCACATGAAGGCTATTTCAACGCTCTGGTCAGAACTTGACCAAATCCCAAAACCTTGATTACACAACCTGCTGCAGACCTATGACCAACAGCTAGCTCAGCCTACGCCTACACACCATAATTACACCAAACTAGCATACGAAAAAGGTGATGAAAAAGTAAAGGAATAGGATGCCAAAATAGGTTCAAATCCCATTTGTTTTCCCCCAAAATCACAACAAATTCATCTATAAATACTTGGAACCATGACGCGTTTAAAAAGGGGCTGAGGGCTAGAGGCTGACTTTTGGGGAGAGGTTAGCAAAAAGGAGAGAAAACAAAGCTGTGAAATCTTCATAAAAATCCAGATTTCTCATACACAAAAATAAACCTTTGTTTTTCCCTTTGAACCAAAGAGCACAACCACGCTTCCGTTTCTCTTGCTGACTCAAACATCCAAAGGCAGCCACTCAAAGCTCCAAGCACGCTCCAGGTAAGTCTTTCTGACTTTACTTGTTTTTCATTCTGAACATCATTTAGCATGTAAATATCATAGTATTAATGTTGTATATATCATTGCATGAATAGAAAAACCATGGATCAGAACTTCTAGAATAATGCTAGGCCCAGACTTAGGATTAGAACTTCTATGAACTGTTGTGTTGTTATTTCTTTGACTTGCTATTTGCCAAAAATGAATGAGTTGTTGACGTGCTGATTAATATGAGAAAAAAGTTGAAATGTAATATAGAACTTCTAATTTTCACATGCTGATAACACTCAGAACTTTTATGATTTTTCTCACTATTAACACACACTGAACTTCTGATTTTCACATGCTGATAACGCACTGAACTGCTAAGGTTCATTCACTGGCTCAACACAACACTGAACTTATGATGACTCACTCACTGTTCTAACACAACACATAACTTCAGAGTTCTCTTTACATATAAAATACACTGAACTGTTGACGTTTGCTCATTGTTTTAATATAATACATAACTTCTGACTTTTGGTTCATTGGCTGAACACCACCCAGAACCTCTTTATTTTCCCTCTAACATTTTGCAGGACCCCAGAGTGTACGAATCCAGAACTTCTGATCCCACGGACGTTTCCTGCTGAGTCACGCGCCTGGCTTCAGAACTTTTGATCCTTGTTTGCAGCAACACACTGTTTCTACCTTGCATCTATTTTTCTTTTCATCTTTTTAAATATTAACATAAAAAGACATAAAAGTGTTTTCATTTTAATTTATTTTCTTAAAACAAAACAAGTTCATTTCACATCTTCTTGTACGTTCTTATACATTTCAATATGGTTGTAATAGTAATTTAGGACTTATTTTTATTTGCAACCCCATTTGTAAATATGTACCCCCATCGCCTAAAACATTGTAATAGAGTAGGATTTTACATTTCCGCACTTTTATTGCTTTCATATACTGTATAGTAATTAATTGTGTATGGAAAGATAAAACCAACAACTAGACAACCCTAATCAAGACTAAATGCATGCAATCAAACACACTTTGCACACATGCACCCTTAGGGTAATTCCACTTGTCGCCTTATAAAAATGGCCATGTTATGCATGTGGGATGTCTTAGCATAAACGAATCAAAAAATACAAGATCATAGTCCCTCGATGACGCTATCAAAGTTGCCTTTCAAAATGATCTTAGTCCATAAAGAAAAGTGCTAAGTCATCTCACAACATTGCTATCATGGTCATACGATGACCCAACGCCCGTCCCTTCACATCCAACGACGGGGCTTCTTATCAAATCAATGGTAAGATAGCAACATCTAAAGGAGGAGGAAAAGTATATCTAAGACCTTTTGAGTAGGTAGGTTCGCTCTAGTTACTCGCTTGCTCACAACAAAAACATTTCATACACCTACACTTTCATCTTTGAACTATTTTCAAAACAGACACTTTGTATACATTCTTATAGAAACGAGAGCCATTACGAAGTTACATTTTCAAAATACTTTCAAAAACACATCTCACAAACACCTCTTTGAATTATTTTCGAAACAAACGCTTTGTATATGTTCTTATAGAAACGAGAACCATTACAAAGTTACATTTTCAAAATACTTTCAAAAACGTACGCCACGAGCACATTCAAACAAAAGCAAGTGATCTAGCGAGTAACTAAGAGCCCATGGAAAACCATGGATGAAAAGGGTGCTAACACCTTTCCATTTCATAATCTACCCCCCGAACTCAAGAAAACATCTCAAAGGTCTTTCCTGTGCTTTTTCACCTTTCCTTTTGGATAAAAGAAAAGCCGATGGCGACTCTTGCTAAACCGCAACATTTGCAAACACAAACGCAAACCTCCAAGTCAGTTCTCCCACCGTATCACACTAGCTCTCAGGATTTTCTTGGCCATCGTATGTCCACTTGAGTGAGTTCCAAATAGACCATTGTGCATGTCTTCCATAATTTCCTCTGCCTCCTTCTTGTCCACACATCGTAGTAGAGTAGAGTCATGGTTGCACTTGTATAATAGTCTGTTACTTAGGAAGAATTTGGCTGAAAATCTTCGTAAGAACTTTCTGTCATTGATGGATGCTCCCTCAGGATACTCTTGTGCTTCTAGATATCTCATCACCTCATGGTACCATAGCTTTTCTACGCCAGTGTCAAGCTCACAACAATGTGCATGTTCGTCGAATATTTCAATTATGATCATACGGGCTTCGTTGTCCCATTTGACCTTGAACATTGAAGACATGGTTGTGAAGGTGTCAGCCAACTGATTTTCTTCCCTAGGGAAGTTCTCAAAAGTGATATCTTCGAAGTAAGGAATCAAGGATAGCACACCTTCCTTGTAAGGGATGAGATTAGGGTGTTTAGTGTCCCAATCTCCTTTTACTTGGCTAATCACCAGAGTGGAATCCCCAAACACAATCAAATGCTTGATCCTCAAGTCAATGGCAGCTTTCAGACCCAAGATGCACGCTTCGTACTCAGCCATATTGTTCGTGCAATCAAAGAAAATCTGGCAGTGAAAGGAGTGTGGCAACCTTCAGGAGAGATGATTACAACACCAATTCCGTTACCCAAGGTGTTGGAAGCCCCATCAAAGACCATAGTCCATCGGGATCCTTGTTCAGGTCCGTCATACGGTCCAGGTTTCGCGTAATCAGTTACAAGCTTGATGTTTTCATCTGGAAAGTCAAAGTTCATAGACTGATAATCATCGACAGCTTGATGGGCCAAATGATTCGCTAGTACGCTTCCTTTGACGGCTTTCTGCGTTGTATTAAATGTCGTACTCAGTCAAGATCATTTGCCATCTGGCTATCCGTCCGAAGAGAGTAGGTTTCTCGAAGATGTACTTGATTGGGTCCATCTTAGAAATCAATAAAGTGGTATGAGTCAACATATACTGTCTTAGCCGGCGAGCAACCCATGCCAGAGCGCAACAAGTTTTCTCGAGCAGTGAATATCTGGTTTCATAGTCGGTAAACTTTTTTCTCAGGTAGTAAATAGCATGCGCTTTTCAGCCAGACTCGTCATGTTGGCCCAAAACACACCCCATAGAGTTCTCTAGTACTGTCAAGTACATGATCAAGGGTCTTCCTTCAATTGGAGGCATGAGAATAAGAGGTTCTTGTAGATATTCTTTGATTTTGTCGAAGGCAACTTGGCACTCATTATTCCATCTGACTACTTGATCTTTCTTCAAGAGCTTGAAGATTGGCTCATAAGTAGCAGTCAAGTGAGATATGAAGCGGGCGATGTAATTGGGACGACCCAAGAATCCCCTAACTTCCTTTTCAGAATGAGGGACTAGCATTTCTTGGATGGATTTTACCTTGGCGGAATCAACTTAAATGCCTTTGTTGCTGACAACAAAACCTAGAAGCTTTGTAGATCGTACTCCAAATGTGCACTTGTTAGGGTTTAACCTCAACTTGTATTTTTTCAACCTTTCGAATACCTTGTACAAGTGATCGAGATGTTCCTCTTCAGTTTGAGATCTAGCAATCACATCATCCACATAGACCTCTATTTCATGATGGATCATATCATGAAACAAAGCTACCATAGCCCTTTGATATGTTCCCCCTGCATTCTTCAATCTGAACGGCATAACCTTATAGCAAAAGTTGCCCCATTGCATGATGAAAGTAGTCTTCTCCATATCTTAGGAAGCCATCCTTATTTGATTATAGCCTGAGAAGCCATCCATGAAGGAGAAGACTTTATGCTGAGTAGTATTATCGACCAAGACGTCAACATGTGGTAGAGGGGAGTTATCCTTGGGGCTTGCCCTATTCAGATCCCTATAGTCTATGCACATGTGAACTTTTCTGTCCTTTTTCGGTACTGGAACTACACTGGAAACCCATTGGGGATAGGATGTCACAGCTAAGAATCCTGCATCAAATTGTTTCATCACCTCAGCTTTGATCTTTTCAGACATATCAGGCCTTATGCGACGAACCTTTTGTTTGACAGGAGGACAGTCTTCTTTTGTCGGCAGACGATTAACTATGATATCGGTATCCAACCCTGGCATATCTTTATAAGACCAAGCAAATACTTCCACATAATCATGCAACATTTGGACCAACCTTCTCTTGACACTGTCTTCCAAGTTAGCTCCATTCTTAACCTCTTTTTTGCCCGTCTCAGTTCCCATATTGATGACTTCAACTGACTCTTCATGCGACTGAATAGCTTTTTCCTCTTGTAATAGAATTCTGGCTATTTCTCTCGGTATATCGCAATCTTCCTCACCTTCGTCTTCGGCTTGATTAATTGGACATTCGAAGTCATAGTCGGCAATAGTAGAGTCATTGGAAATAGGATCCGAAGTGGATGAGGACCTGCAAGAGTGTGTGTGTGTGCATGTAAGATACATGGCTATTTTGGAAAATGTATTTGAAGAAAAGAAAGACAATGAACACAAAGATTTGAATGCAAAAGAGTCCAATGATTTGTATTGAATGATCATATGATTAGATAAACATAAATAAAACCCTTGACAAATGGACCAAAGTTCCTCGGGCCAGGCACATGGCTTAAAAGTCATTGTTAAAATATTTCAGACAAAATGTTCTTGAATTGAAAGAAAAGCAATAACAAGTGGATTACTCCTCAAGGAAGGAGATGGGCACGAAGAACTTTGCATGCCAATTCTTCATCTCCATTGTGGTAGGGTACTCCGAATCTTCAAATGCAGCTTCATCATCCGAATCACCCATGACATTAACTTCATGGCTTCTAATGTGGAGAGGTGGCTTTCCTGCACGAGCACGCCTCACTTCCTTCTGAGCTTTGATGGTGAATCCCAAACTAAACTTATCCATTTTTAATGGGATATCAAGGAGTTGCCCCCAAGTATCACAACTTCCTTCTTCAATTACAACATGAGCATATTTGACTAAAACCATCTTCGACACGACTTTAACAGCTTTGGACTCATCAGAGGAACATTTGGTAGCAGTAACCATTGGTGGTACCACTTCAAAGGCTTGACACGGGGTCTCAATGAATTCTCTGTCCATATCTACGTACTTGAAAGAGTTAAGGTGACTTACCATAAACTCTTCCTCTCCACTGACGGTGACAATTCTTCCCTTGACGGGATATTTAAGTTTTTGATGGAGCGTTGAGGTTACTGCCCCAGCTTTATGGATCCACGAGAGACCCAACAAACAAGAATAGGCGGGACAGATATCCATGATGTAGAAGGTGGAATTTAAAACTTTGGAGCCCACCTTTATTAGAAGATCTACTTCTCCATGAACAGTCCTTTTTGATCCATCGAAGGCCCTTACAATGATATTACTGGTGTGATATGGTGGGAGAACTGACTTGAGGGTTTTGCTTTGATTGCAAATGTTGCGGTTAGCATGAGTCGCCACCGACTTTTCTTTTATCCAAAAGGAAAGGTGAAAAAGCACAGGAAAGACCTTTGAGATTATTTCTTGAGTTCGGGGGGTAGATTATGAAAAGGGAAGGTATTAACACCCTTTTCATCCATGGTTTTCCATGGGCTCTTAGTTACTTGCTAGATCACTTGCTTTTGTTTGAAATTGGGCTTTGTGTGGTTTTTGAAAGTATTTTGTAAAGAGGCCATTGTTTAGGAAAACTTTGTAATGATTCTCGTTCGTAAGAATGTATATAAAGTGTTTGATCTTTTAAAAATGTTTTCAAGTTTGAAAGATGTCTTGAAAGTGTTGGTGTTTGTTTTTGAAAATAGCAAGGATGTTTATTTGAAATTGAGCAAGTAATTAGGAGCATTCTACCTACTCAAAAGTATTTCTTGTTCATTTTTTCTTTTCCTTTGACATTGTTATCTTACCATTGATTTGGTAAGTAACCTTATCTTTGGATGTAAACGGGACGGGCGTGGGTCATCGTATAGCCATGATTAGCAATGTTGTAAGATATCTTGGCATTTTCTTTAAGGGACTAAGATTGATTTTTGAAAGGCAAATTTGATAGCGTCATCGAGGGACTATGATCTTATATTTTGTTTATTTTTGCTAAGATACCTCACATGCATAATATGGCCATTTTTGTAAGGCAACAAAGTGGGTTTACCCAAAGGGTGCATGTGTGAATAGTGTGTTTGATTGCATGCATTTAGTATTTGATTTTCTGGGTTGTCTATTTGTTGTTTTTATCTTGCCATACACACCTAATTACTAACAATATCTAAAAGTAATAAAAGTGTGGAAAAGTAAAGTCCTACACTATTACATCATTAAGGGGATGGGGTGTACAAATTTACAAATGGGGATTGCAAGTAAAATTAAGTCCTAAGTTACTATTACAACCATATTGAATGGATAAGAATGTACAAGAAATGTAAAATGAACTTGTTTTGTTTAAGAAAAAGAAATAAATTTGTTTAAGAAAATATTTTGATTTTTTTTATGTTAAAAGAAATAGGACATCTGAATATGAAATATTTTTGGTGTTTTTGATTAATAAAAGTGATGGCAAAAATAATTAGGAGAAATAAAATGGAATCAGCGCTTTGCTGAAATAAAAGAAATCAGAAGTTCTGACTCTGGCATGCTGCAAGACATAAATAACATGTTAGCAAAAAATAGGGAAGGTCAGAAGTTCTGGGTCCGCTGGAAACAAAGAATATTTCAAAAGTTATGATGCCGCTGGAAGAACTTCATCTCCCTCTCCATGCTAGTCAGAGCATCTGCAACTTAGTCATTTCTCAATAAAACAGAAGATGCACACATATCAGTTATTGTAAGTTTAGTAATGTTTCAGAAACAAGAGATATCAGAACTATAAATATGAAGCAAGCATGAATTTGCTAATCCTAATTCTGAATCCTAATTTCTTCAAGAAGTTCTGAACTGAAATTCTCTCTACCTAGGCAGGAAAATACATGAAACCTCAGAATATGTACCACGTTAGAATCAGGATGTCTACATTGTATTTTGAACATGCAAGTCTAACAATGTCTAAGTAATATGATGAGAGTCAACAGAAGCTTACCTCGCAGCTGGAAAATATTCTGTGAGCTGGAGTCTGGTTCTGACTGCTTGTGATGTTCTGACCAACTTCCTCATGTGCCCAACAGGCTAGAAACCTTTGACTTGAACTATGAATGGCTGGAAAATTCTGGAACAACCAATGAGCAAAGTTCTAACTTCTTTGAAGTGAATATTGATGGAGGGTGTGTCACAGTCTGAACACGGAATTTAAGATGGTTTCTAAAGGTATATCAGAAACTGTATGGATGGTTTTGGTCAAGAAACACTTGAGGAAAAATGGAGTTTGAATGCAGGAATCCAAATCTAACAAGTTTTGTATTTTGTGTTTGCAGTTTTAGACTCTTGGAATTTTAGCAAGGGTTCAAGGCTTTTTCTTTCTCAAACTTTCGACCCTTTTACATTTGCCAATGAAGTCCAACTTATAGGAAAAGATCTAGTCGCTTAGAGAGGTCAAGGGGTACAACCATCATATGCTAGGCGCTGATTTGTTCTTGAAGTAAGTTCAAATAGGTATGGTGGTTAGCAGCTTTAGCCGCCCCTAATCCGGATTTGTAAGCAGGAATTAAGGAAAGTTAACCTCAAAAGCAAAAGCAACGCATGGGCCCAGCACACTCTCGTACAAAAGTTTTCTTTTCCAAGCCAATAATGGCACTTCCATGCCACACGTGGGGAAATCCTTTGGATAAAGACCCAAAAGTGGTTGTGAGCATTAAATGATGATGAGATTTATCAAACCAGAAATCCTACAATGTGAGATTCTGCATCATTGCTTAATTATGGATCAGAATTTCAGCTTCAGCGTAACTTAGAATAGACATCCAACTTCTGATCTTTGTATCTCCTTGCGACAGCATGTTCTGAAGGGGCTCTCAGACTTTCCAGGAAGCTTGCAACATGATTTGTAAACCTTCTTTGAATTGCTCTTGCAACTTCTGAATGAACTTATGTGAAAACTCTCCCAAAAGTTCTAACCAAACTCTGTCTTGAAAATGTCTAGAATTCGCTGAGTGCTTCAGTTTCATGGACGTGTCTTTGAAGATTTATAACTTGAAATTCCAGCATTTCCAAGAGAAGTTCCGTTCTGTAATATTTTAGGTCTTATTGAGATCTAAAGCTCTCGTGTTAGAAATTCTTCCAGAATCAGCTTGCATCATGGTGATAATCTGATCAGAAGTTCTGAGCTTGTCATATTTCTTAAACACTTAGAAAAATTCTAAGTATTTTAGAATTTTGACTTTTAAATTTCTTGATAAAACAAACTTCATATTTCAACATGTCTTGATTAAATATGATTCTTGAAACTTGATTTTGATCAAAAGTCAAAGTTTGAATTTTTAGTATGCAAATGACCATTTTGCCCTTGTGTCAATTCCAAACCTAAATTGATGTGTCACTACTGCAAACTTGACGTTATAAAAGATCTTGTGAAAGAATCCTTGATAAATGAGAGGACAAATTTTGGGGTACAACAGCTGCCCCTGTTCAATCTTCTTAAGCCTGAAGAGTTAGATTAGCGAGTTTTGCCATTCGTGACTCGAAGGTGGAAGATGATTGGACACTAGAGTGCCCAGAAATTTGCACTCGGTGATGTGAAGCTTGATGGTATAAGGAATGGGATTAAATATGCCATTTGGAGGGATGATGGAAAGTTTTTGGAGATGGTCTTGTAGATGCCATCCAGAAATGATTGTTGAATCGTATATGTAAGCTGAAACTGAATGAGTATCAAAATGGTTTCCGTGTATGGAGCGTATCTGAACTGTTTCCGAAAGTTGAATCTGAATGAGTATCAGGATGGCATCCGTATCTAGAGCGTATCTGAACTGTATCAGTAAGCTGAATCTGAATGAGTATCAGAATGGAGTCCATGTTTGGAGCGTATCTGAGCTGTATCTAAAAGCTGAATCTGAATGAGTATCAGGATGGCATCCGTGTCTGGAGCGTATCTGAACTTTATCTGAAAGCTGAATCTGAATGAGTATCAGAATAGCGTCCGTGTCTAGAGCGTATCTGAACTGTATTTGAAAGCTAAATTTGAATGAGTATCAGAATGGCATCCGTGTCTGGAGCATATCTGAATTGTATCTGAAAGCTGAATCTGAATGAGTATCAGGATGACATCTGTATCTGGAGCGTATCTGAAATGTATCTGAGATTCGAATCTGAATGAGTATCAGGATGGCATCCGTATCTGGAGCGTATCTGAACTGTATCTGAGAGCCGAATCTGAATGAGTATCAGGATGGAATCCGTATCTGGAGCGTATCTGAACTGTATCTGAGAGCCGAATCTGAATGAGTATCAGGATGGAATCCGTATCTGGAGCCTATCTGACTTGTATCTGAAAGTTGAATCTGAATGAGCATCAGGATGGCATCCATATCTGGAGTGTATCTGAACTGTATCTGAAAGTTGAATCTGAATGAGTATCAGGATGGCATCCGTATTCGGAGCGTATCTGAAAGCTTGAATCTGAATGAGTATCAGAATGGCATCCGTGTATAGAGCGTATCTGAAAGCTTGAATCTGAATGAGTATCAGAATGGCATCCATGTCTGGAGCGTATCTCAACAGTATCTGAAAGCTTGAATCTGATTGAGTATCAGAATGGCATCCGCGTCTAGAGCGTATCTGAACTGTATTTGAAAGCTTGAACATTGTTAATGGTAGCTATTGATTAATCTTATCCTGAAAAGGGTAAAATGTTAGCTAATATGCAATGTCATGTTGTATGAAATGCATGGTATAATGCCTTCGTTTTATTAATGTTTATGATATATGGATGTGATGTATGCGTATGTGAGTTAATCTGCTGCACTGCTGTTGGATTAGTGAAAATAAATCCCTGACTACTGCTGAGGATATGGAGTGTAAGTCTTCATGTTGTGAAGTTGAAGTTTTGATGAATTTCCATTTAGAGAAATAAACTCTGTTGTAAGGGAAACGCTGTGAGCTGCTTGTGAAATCCTGTTGGGGAATCCTGAGAAATTGGACGACTTCTACTGGGGATTGATAACTGGAAGCTTTGTTTCGCTGGGGATTAAACTGCACACTGCGGGGGATTTTATGGAATAGCTCAAAGATATTGCCCTATTTCTTAAAGCCATCAGTGATTGTCTTTTTTACTTTGTTTATTTATTAACAATAATTATATTCAAATGCATATGTTCAATAATAAATCATTGGATGTTTTTGTAAACAAAACACAAGTGTAAAGAAAAACAGATAGTTTTGCACTTTCAAAGGGATATCTTTGTATTGACTTTGAGTAAGTATTTTGTACAATGAGACAAACATTGTAGTAAGAGAATGCTTTTGTAAAAATTTAAAATTTTGATACAAAGAAAAGATAGCTATATGCAATAATCCCATGGGGTTCCCATTCTGCTATAGCCTTCATGTCTCCGAGCATCTTATCCATTTGCTGCCTTGTCCGAAGTTGATCGGATTGATTAGAACCGCTGAGTTCGTCAGGTTGTCCGTAAGGTGATCCAACAAGACATAGCCATACGCTTTAATTCCCTAAACATTGATAAAGCACATTTATTGCATCATACATTTCATGCAACGTAACTTTGTGTTTCAGCTAACATTTTACCCTTTTCAGGATACGATTAACAGCTACCAATAACAATGTTCAAAGATTTCAGATACGCTCCAGACAAGGATGCCATTCTGATACTCATTCAGATCTCAACTTCAAGATACAGTTTAGATACGCTCCAGACAAGGATGCCATTCTGATACTCATTCAGATCTCAACTTCTTGATACAGTCCAGATACGCTCCAGACAGGGATGCCATTCTGTTACTCATTCAAGGTTCATCTTTCAGATACGGTACAGATACGCTCCGGACACTGATGCCATTCTGATACTTGATCAGATTCAACTTCAAGATACAGTTTAGATACGCTCCAGACACGGTTTCCAATCTGTCACTTATTCAGATTTCAACTTCAAGATACAGTTCAGATACGCTCCAGACACGGGTGCCATTCTGTCACTTATTCAAATTCAAGTTCAGATACAGCTCAGATACGTTCCAGATACGGACACCATTCTGATGCTTATTTCTTTTGATTTACAACAAACATTCTTGGATGGCATCTACAAGCCCATATCCAACAAGATTCTATCACCTCTCCAAATGGCATCTTTAAGCCCATTCCCTCAGCTACACTTTGTCGAGTGCAAATTTATGGGCACTCTAGTGTCCAATCATCTTTTACCTTCGAGTCACGAACGACAAAGCTCGCCAATCTAACTCTTCAGGTTCAAGAAGATTGAACAGGGGCAGCTGTTGTACCCCAAAATTTTCCCTCTCATTTATCAAGACTTTTCTCACAAGACTTCTTGGACTCAAGACAAGATTAGGGTTTGGTCAGCTCAAGACACCTCATCTTGCATTGATAACCCAAAATTAGGGTTTGAGTTTGCACAAGGATTTTTGGACCACTAATTCTTCATGTGACTTTCATACATCATTTTGAACCCCAAGACTGCTCATGACAAGTTTTAAGCCTTGAACCACATTTTTGATAAGTCAATTGGACAGTTGACCTAAAAATCAACTGTATTGGAGAAAAAGTCAACCATGGACAATTTAAAGTCAAACTTCATAATTTTTGATCCACATCAACATTTTAGACTCATATGTACCATTTGATCAAGTTTGGATCACAACTCCTCAAAAAATTTGATCAAATCATCAAAAGGGCAAAATGGTCAAAATTAGGGTTTTGACTGAGAAAGGGCAATTTCTGATTTTTTAACCTAGCCAATGACCAATTGAGTTCAAGCATGATTTCAAGGATTCAATGGCATCATCTTTACCTAATTACATGGTTCAAAAGATCTCAAGTTCATTGGATTGACAGATGAAATTTGCAGTCAACTGATCAAAAGTCAACTGTATACTGAAAAGTCAAACTTTGACTTTGTGGTCAAAATCAAGTACCAAGGGTCATAATTCATCAAGATATGTCAAAATATGAAACTTGTTCACCAAGAAAACCAAATTTGAAAATTAGGGTTTTAATTTGAAAATTTTCATAACTTAGAATTTTTCTAAGTATAAAAATTTTCTTATTTTTTCTCAACTTTTCACCACTTTTTCACCATGATGCATTTTGATTCAAGAAAAGTTCCCAACATGAAAGTTGTAGTCCTCCATTAAATATACAACTTTTCTTCCAAACTTTTCCCTAAAGATGCTTAGATCTCAAGTTATAAATTTGTGAATACATGCTCATGAACTAAATAACTTAGTGAAATTTTGTCCTAATTTAGGCAGGTTTTGGACCAAACTTCATGGCAAATTTTTACCTAGTTCCAAGAGGTATCTCAAATTTCATTTCAAAGATGGATTATAAAGCACATTGCAAGATTTCCAAAATGTCCAAGAACTCTCCAAGATCATTTTTGAGTAGGGAGAATCGAAGAGAGGAAGTTGGCATTTTCTCACTTTTTGTTCAAGCCATTTTCACATAGAATCAAGTTGCAAACCAAACCTATGCTGATTGTTTCTTGCTTTACAGGTACTAAGCTTGCTATACACTCCTTAATTAAATGCATACTCAGTTGACAAAGCCTTTATCCTTGCTTTTGAAACTGTACACAAGTTGTAATTCCATTTTGGGCAAAAAGGCTTCATTGCCATTTTCATAAAGATGCACTTTTGCAACTTTGTCAACTTGGAGCATTGGACTTGTCCCCTTTATACAAGAAAACTACACATCTCTCAAGAAATTTGTACAAACTCATATCAGCCCTAAATCAAGCTGGTACAAGGATGTGGGATTGGTCTTGTCAACTTTACTTCAAGTACAAGAAAAGTTGCAAAAGGGCAAAGGCTTGCATAACTAGGAGGAAGCTGACTTTGGATCACTTCTATACTAATATGCAAACATTGTACAAGACATCACACACTTGGCTTGGACCTAGAACTCTCTCAAACTGAAAAACACCAAAAATCTGCCTAAGCACACAGTTTCTGCAAAAGCTCAGCCAACTCTCATTTGGCTCGTGCATTTTGTGTTTAACTGATTCAAACATCTTATACACTTGATACCTAGTCAATCTAAGCCATCACCCTGGTTCTGTAACCTTTGTTTCACCATCTGCCATTTTCAACTTGGAAGCTTGCAGTTGGACTTGGTCAGGGAGTTCCAGCCATCTTCAGAGCAAGATAAGGATTGGAATAGGTTCAGGGAAGTTCAAGGGAGCTCAAACAATCATCAGGCCTCCATTAAAGTCCCTACATTTCCATACACGATTCCAGCTGAAGGAGGTATTTTCTTAAAC
Organism: Vicia faba; assembly: GCA_948472305.1. Classification (NCBI taxonomy): domain Eukaryota; kingdom Viridiplantae; phylum Streptophyta; class Magnoliopsida; order Fabales; family Fabaceae; genus Vicia; species Vicia faba. The sequence continues at coordinate 1,211,327,334 of OX451739.1, forward strand.
TCTATCTCTTTATACAGGCAACTTCAAGCCACGATTTGTGAAGAAAAAAATATAGTTCTCATCATAACGAAACTGTACATATCATTACTTTGCATTTATATTACTTGTGCTAAGAGAATTTGAAGCTTGAAATCTCTGAAAAATTAGGTCACGATTTAGGGATTCCAAAATTCTCTTTGATCTTTAATAGTTAGGTTACATAATTTATATGGTTGGAATCGTGAGCTCAAATGCCACATTTTTCATGTTATGAGTTTTCATTTTTATGCAAGCATGAGGAAGATACAGGTTGGTCTGGCATTGGTGTGAAGAAGATGAACGAAGGATAGGGATGAAGTCAGTGGCCTTTTTGTTTTTGCTAAACATACCCCCCTGCCTTGCCATTGCACCCCCCATGGCTGACTATTTCATATTTTAATATTTTTTTTATATTTTTATATTTAATACTTTTGTTTATTTTTCTGAATGATAAAAAATCCTTAAAAAATGATTTATTTATTTTCACACTTTTATTTTATTTTTTTATTATTTCTCATATAAAAAATTAATTTATTTTGATAGAATATAATTTATTTTCTTAATAAACTCATAATTAATTAAGTATACTATATATTTTTATTATACATTTTTATACTCATAAATACTTATTTTTTGCACACATTTAATTTTTAGTATTTAGGCATAATATTATTTATTATTTTATTATTTTTTATACAAAAAAAAATACACAAAATAATAATATAGAACATTATTTTCTTTTGAATAAAAACTAGGGTTTAACCCCTTTCAAAAAGAATTAATATATTTTTTCCTTATATTTTTAGGTTTAAATTAAATATTTTTCATACAAAAACAAGACATAAAAATCTTTTCTTTTACATACATATTGCATTGCATTTTAAATATTTGTATTATATTTATTTAATTCGCGCAATTTCGATTTGGTTGTAATAATATATTTAGGTTTATATTTGTGCAAATCCCCATTCAAACTTGTATTCCCCCCTCCCATAAAAATTGTTGTAATAGCTTAGTATATTTATATTACGCAATTTATCGCTTTTATACCATGATTAGTAATTAGGGTTTGCATGACAAGAACAAAACAAAACAAAAATAGAAAACCCTAAATACAAGACAAAAGCATGAAAATGATACACTTTGCACACAAGCACCCTTAGGGTTTCTCCCACTTGGTTGCCTAAAAATAAAATGGCCATGTTACGCATGCGAAGTATCTTGGTAAAACAAAACAAATATAAGATCATAGTCCTTCAATGACGCTATTCAAAGGTTTCCTAAACAAAATGATCTTGGTCCCTCAAAAATGCTAAGATACTTGGCAATATTGCTATCATGGTTATACGATTACTCACGCTTGTCCCGTTTACATCCAAAGATATGGTTGCTTACCAAATCAATGGTAAGTCAACAATGTCAAAGGAATAAGAAAATGCACAAGAAAGACATTTGAGTAGGTAGATAGCTTCTAAGTTACTTGCTCCATTTCAAACAATAATCCTTGTTATTTTCAAAAACAAACACACACATTTCAAAACATCTTACAAAACATTGAAAACATTTTCAAAAGACAAACATCTTTGTATACATTCTTACGAACGAGAATCATTACAAAGATTGCCTAAACAAAGGCCTCTTTTACAAAATACTTTCAAAACCATACCAAACACCATTTCAAACAAAACAAAGCAAGTGATCTAAGCAAGTAACTAAGAGCCCATGGAAAGCCATGGATAAAAAGGGTGCTAGCACCTTCCCTTTTCATAATCTACCCCACGAACTCAAGAAAACATCTCAAAGGTCTTTCCTGTGCTTTTTTACCTTTCCTTTTGGATAAAAGAAAAGTCAGTGGCGACTCTTGCTAACCGCGACATTTACGATAAAATGCAAAACCTTCAAGTTAGTTCTCCCACCGTATCAGAACTGGCGACTCTGCTGGGGAATTTTTTTAAAAGTGGGGTTACCTTAGGGTTTAGATCACCTTTATTTGCTTACATTGTTTGACTTGTTTGCTTTACATTTTGGTTCTTTGTTTGGGTTTGAATCCTCCACCAGGATTTGGGAAACATTATAGGTAAATAGCAATACGTTGTGGAAACTGTGCGGGGTATACCGACACGGTCTAAGCAATAGCTATGTTAGTGCGACATATTTGTGGGTACCGGTAGCCTTTGAGTCAATCAAAGAGAATATGGGGCCGCTGAGTGATGTCATGAAGCACTAATGGACTTCTAGAACCATTTACTTGACCTACTTGGCCTTTTAGGATGTAGTGAGATGACCGGCTTTGGTGCAGTCCGAAGTTGGTAGATACTCGATACTACACTCATTGAGGGTTGGTTTCTTGGGATATTTCGGTCTCCAGTAAAGAGGCTTGAACTGAAACAATGAATAAAGAAAACAATCCAGTGATATTGAGCTCCTTAGAACCCGGTTACTATTACTAGGACAGGTTGAGCCAACTAAACTTCAAGAGGGTACTTACCTATAAAACCCCATGCAAGCCTAAACTAGGAACTTGTTTGATTTGCTTGTACATATATACTTGTGCATAACATCATGGACATCATGAGCATCATATGCATCCACTAAACATTTCAAGGATTTTGGGAAATTCATCTTTGTTCTTGTTTTGTAGGACATGGATTCACTTCGCAGGAAAACTATCCAAGTCAACCTTGTAAGAATTCCTCCACAACTCAAGGAGCTAGCTTCAAGGATTCCTGAGAACTCTCCATTCACCGAGAGGCATGGTCGTCTACTCAACTTGGTCACCTCCAACACAGAGGAAGACATGGTGAAGGTTCTCTTCCAGTTCTTTGACCTTTTGTATCACTGTTTCACATTTCTTGACTACCAGCTTGTGCCTACTTTGGAAGAATTCTCTCAACTCTTGAGGATTCCCATTCTCAATCAACTACCTTTCAACGGTACGGAAAGAGATCCAAAGCCAGAAGAGGTTGCTCAAGCCCTGCACTTGCAACCATCTGATGTCACAAGCCATTGGGAAACTAGAAGTGGTGTCAAAGGCTTCTTAGCAAAGTTCTTGTTTGAGAAGGCCCAAGACTGTTGGAATTCCTTGGACTTGCAAGCTTTTGAGGAGATTGTGGCTCTTCTTATCTATGGGATGGTCTTGTTTCCCAATCCTGACCAACTCATAGATGTGAGTGCTGTCAAAATCTTCATGTCATGCAATCCGGTGCCTACGTTGCTTGGAGATATCTTACACTCTTTTCACACTCGTACAATGAGGAAAAGAGGTGTTCTTATGTGTTGCACTCCTCTCCTGGCAAGATGGTTTATTTCTCATCTTCCCCAATCAGTCAAAGAATGAGCAAGGTTTGAGGTGGTCACAAAGGTTGATGACGCTTAAACATTCAAATATTCATTGGTGTTCTCGATCCAAAGAGAATGTTATCATTGTTGATCATTATGGGGAATTCCCTAATGTCCCTCTACTTGGCATTAGGGGAGGAATCACCTACAACCATTGCTTGTCTCTAAGACAATTTGGTTATGCCCGAAGGGATGGCCCACATGATATGCTGATTCAAGGCTCGGTTTTTGACTACGACAACGACGATCAAGGTCTTCGCCAGAAATTCATCAGAGCTTGGAGGATGCTAAACAAGGTGGATAGCAAGACTTTGGGACACAAGAATTCCATCCCTATTGAGCCTTACCTCAAGTGGGTACGAACCCGCACTCAAAGTCTTATAATGCCTTATCCTTCTATTCTACCGGTGATTGTTGAGCCTGTTAAGGAGGGAGAAGTTCTATACACTATCCTACATCCTGACATGCCCACATCTCTTGAAGACCTGCAAAGGGATTGGATACAGCTTAAAGGAGAGCGTGATACTTTTGAAGCCCAATTCTACGCAAGTGAGAAGAAGGTTTTGGAACTCACTAGGCTACTTCATGAGGAGCAGACTCTGAATTCCTACATTGCGCCAAAGAGGATGCACACTACTTTTTTATTTTAGAGCATTGTATTATTTTTCCCAAGCGGCATTGATGTACTCAAACTCTTTTTTATTAATATAACGTGTGTTTCCTTTTTGTTTAAACAAATTTGAATCTTTTAAAATCCTTGAAAACATTACATATGCACATAGCATTCATCATAAAATAAAAAGGTCTTTGCAACAAGTTTCCTCATCTCTCTACTATTTATTTCAGTAAGATGGATCTCGAACAGACGTTCAAAGATCTCCAAACTCAAAACCTTGGCCAAAGGGCAAGAGGAGCTGAAGACTCTTCTAGCAAAAGAGAAAAAGAAAAAAGAGAAGAAACCAACTGGCGTGGTAATCATGGGTAGAAGGTTTCAGGGACAGGCTAGAAGAACCTTGGATTTTCCAACAACATCTGATGAAGGAGAAAGAAAAGGGAAAGAGACAACAGTTCCATCTGAATCTGAAGAAGAGGAGGAAGAGGAGGATTATTCCGAGGAGCAGTATCCTCCAGCGGATGATAAATACTGACATCTGGAAGAACGACTAAATGCTATGGAAATACAGAAAGTACCAGGTCTAGACTTTGAGGAATTGGGGCTGGTGTCAGGAATTGTGATTCCACCAAAGTTTAAAGTGCCGCTATTTGCAAAATATGATGGGGTGTCATGTCCCAAAATGCACCTCCGATCATACGTGAGGAAGATTCAGCCACACTCTGCCGACAAAGACTTGTGGGTCCATTTCTTTCAAGACAGCTTATCCGGAACCCAACTTGATTGGTTTTACCAATTAGAGAGGGTTGATGTTCATAATTGGGAAGACCTTGCCGCTGCTTTCTATATGCAATACCAATACAACGCAGATTTGGCGCCAACCCGTACTCAACTTCAGAGTATGGCTATGGCTTTGAATGAGGGTTTCAAAGAATACGCTCAGAAATGGAGAGATTTATCTGGAAGAGTACAACCTCCTCTGTCTGAGAGGGAGTTGGTGGATATGTTCTTGGGTACCCTGTCAGGTCCTTTCTTCAACCATCTGATTGGGAGTTCATCTGCTGGGTTTACTGAGCTGATATTACCCAGAGAAAGAGTGGAACCCGGTATAAAAATGGGAAGATTCAAAAGGATGCGTCTACTTCTACATCTATAAGAAAACCTTTCACGGGGAAGAAGGAAGTGTCTGCTGTTTATTCACAAAGGGGTCAAGGAAGGGTTGAACGCCGACCAACGGTAGGGGCCGTTATGATTCAAAAACCTACATCTGATCAACCGAGAACTAATCAGCCAAGGGTGGAAAGGCCAGTTCGGCAATTCACCAGGATTAATATGACTCCAGCCTAGGTTCTACCACATCTTTTGAAATTGAATCTAGCAACTTTAAAGGAGGCCCCAAAGAATCCCAATATTGCGTCTCCTCACTACCATTCAAATGCTAGATGCGCATACCATTCTGAAAGTCCAGGGCACGAAACTAACAACTGTTGGGCTCTGAAGAACAAAATTCAAGACCTGATAGATGCAAAAGAAGTTGAGTTTGACACACCTGAAAAACCAAATGTCATTTCTGCTCTGATGCCTAGGCATGGTCACAATGCCAATGCTGTCGAGGAAGATTTATTTGTTGCCACAGTGGATGAACTGTTGACTCCGCTCCCGATCATTAAATTGAACTTGTTGAAGGCTGGTGTTTTCCCAGGTTGTAAGGAAGACTTCCATCATTGCTTATCCTCATTAACCGTTTTCCCTCTGTTGAAGACATGTATCCAACGCCTGATTGACAATCAATAAATTCTGTTCGAAAAAGCTCCTGTTCTACCTATTCATGTTAAAGACTTTTCGATCATAACCATCTCCGCCAATTCTTCCAGGGTCCCTAAAAGACCCATTAGGATTACATCAGCTCCAAAGACTACTCCACTTAAGATCACAATGCCCGGGCCAGTCCCGTATGAGTCAAATAAAACAGTACCATGGAATTACGGTGGAGAAATCTACTACCATGGTGTTAAACAAGATGAAATGACTGAAGAGAGATCCGAAGAAGAAAACTCCGACATTAGCAATATTGCCGGAACAAGCAAGATTACCCGCAGCGGTAGAATCTTCTCTCCAGAAATTGCCCCTCCAAAGGCCATTTTTGGACCCATGGCTGCTCCAAAGGTTAACTCTGTACCAATAATCATATCCGCAAGTACTCCTATCAATGAAGACAACACAACCCATGCTGTTATCCCCACCAATACTTCTGCTGCTGATGTTTGGGGAAAAGGGATTCAAGAAGAACCTGTCAGGACGAAGGCTCAACCACTGATCATCCCCGAAACCTCCAAAAAGGAGATGGAGGAAATCCTGAGAATAATCAAGAAGAGTGATTATGATGTGGTTGAACACTTGGGGCAAACCCCCTTGAAGATATCCATGTTGGCTTTGTTTTTGTGTTCTGAGGCACATGCGAAAGCTCTGGTAAAGTTTCTAAAGACAGCCCATGTGCCACAAGAAACATTCGCTGACCAATTCCAAGACTGTGTGGCTAGTTTAACAACTGATAATGGTTTAGGTTTCTCCGATGCAGATCTAACACCAAAAGGTAGAAAACACAATAAGGCATTGCATGTCTCTATGGAGTGCAGAGGAACAACCCTAGCCCATGTATTGGTAGACACTGGTTCGTCTTTGAACGTCTTACCAAAGAAATCTCTTGATAGATTGGATTGCGAAGGCCTAACCTTGAAACCCAGTAACATAGTTGTGAGAGCGTTTGATGATTCAAAAAGGATGGTCCACGGGGAGGTGGACATCCCGATAAAGGTGGGAACTCAGACTTTCAACTCAACTTTCTATGTGATGGACATCCGTCCCTCTTATTCTTGTCTGTTAGGACGGCCTTGGATCCACAATGTCGGTGCTGTCACTTCCACTCTACACCAGATGCTGAAATACCTGGTCCAAGGGAAGATCATAATTGTCCATGGGGAAGAGGAATACATGATTAGTCCTCTGAATTCTTTCCGATATGTGGAATTGGATGGCGAGTTCATTGAAACTCCTTTTCAACATTTCAAAGAAGTCTCTCAAGAGGTAGCAGTAACCAAGACAGTATCCTCAGTTCCCAGGGTCACAAGACCTCCTCTTTGGATGTCATCTCTAAAGGATGCAAAGGCAATAATTGAGGAGGGTGGATGCACCATCTGGGGGAAGCTTCCAGACATTCTGTACAAATCAGACAAGTTTGGCTTGGGGTTTACTTCAACTGCTCAGAAACTATGCGCCGCGCCCGTGCTGGAGGGCCACCTGTGAAGATTAGCAACCAAGGAGTCAATGCAGTGGAAGACAATAAAGAAGATGTCAGCTTGGAAGATTGGATATTTCCTACTGTCAATGGAGGACTTCACAACTGGGAAGCCAAAGACTTTGTCCCAATAACTTTCATCTCTCAGTAATTTATCTTTTACATTTCTGTTGGACTTGTAATATTCACAAACAATTCGTACATTTTCAACCTTGTGTCTTACCCGAGGCACATAGGTCCATTTGTAAGGGTTTTTATTTCATCTTCATATGACATTCAATGAATCATGGATGTTTTTCACATGCAAACTTTTGTGCTCATTGTCTTTCTTTTTCATTTTATTTGTTTAAAGATGGCTATACCCTTACACACACCCACACTCATAAATGCAGGTACCCCTCCATTCCGGATCCCATGGGTAACGATACTGCTATGGCCTTTAGTGACTCTGACGATCTAATCTACCAAGCTGAAGACGAAGGTGAGGAAGATTGTGAAGTACCAGGAGAATTGGCCAGACTACTACAACAAGAGGAAAGAGATATTCAGCCTCATGAGGAACTTTTGGATACAATCAACTTGGGTACCGAGGAGGATAAAAAGGAAATCAAAGTGGGTGCCAACTTAGAGCCGAGTGTCAAGGAGATTCTAATTCAGCTATTTCATGATCATGTTGAGATCTTTGCCTGGTCATACGAAGACATGTCGGGACTTGATACAGACATCGTGGTACACCATTTACCCACAAGAGAAGATTGTCCACCAGTGAACCAAAAAGTCTGCCGCATGAGACCTGACATGTCGGAGAAGATCAAAGCAGAAGTTATGAAACAGTTAAATGCTGGATTTCTGGCTGTTACTTCCTATCCTCAATGGGTTGCCAACATTGTTCCCGTGCCTAAAAGGGACGGTAAAGTACGGATGTGCATGGATTATAGAGACTTAAATAGGGCCAGCCCTAAAGATGATTTTCCACTTTCACACATCGACATCCTGGTTGACAATACGGCTCAGCACAAAGTATTTTCTTTCATGGACGGATTCTCAAGCTATAACCAGATCAAAATGGAACCTGAGGTTATGGAGAAAAATACGTTTGTCACACAGTGGGGCACGTTCTACTACAAAGTGATGCCATTCGGACTGAAGAATGCAGGGGCAACCTATCAACGCGCCATGGTAGCTTTGTTTCATGATATGATACATCATGAGATAGAGGTCTACGTAGATGACATGATAGCCTGATCACAAACTAAAGAAGAACACCTTGATCACTTGCAAAAGCTGTTTGTCAGATTGAAGGAGTACAAGCTAAGGTTAAACCCGAACAAGTGCACATTCAGAGTCCAGTCCGGTAAACTCTTGGGTTTCATTGTCAACAACAAAGGCATCGAGGTTGATCCTGCCAAGGTCAAAGCTATACAAGAAATGCCTGCTCCTCATACTGAGAAGGAAGTCAGAGGATTCTTGGGACGCCTGAACTATATTGCCAGATTCATTTCTCACCTAACATCTACTTGTGAACCAATCTTCAATTTGTTGAAGAAAGATCAAGTAGTCAGATGGAATGATGAATTCTAGATCGCTTTTGACAAAATCAAAGAGTATTTACAAGAGCCTCCTGTCTTGATGCCACCAGTCGAGGGAAGGCCACTAATCATGTATCTGACCGTTTTAGAAAACTCAATGGGATGATATTGGGGCAGCATGACGAGTCTGGCCGAAAAGAGCACGCTATTTATTACCTGAGCAAAAAGTTTACCGACTGTGAAACCCGATATTCACTGCTCGAGAAAACTTGTTGCGCTCTGGTATGGGCTGCTCGCCGGCTAAGATAGTATATGTTGACTCATACCACTTTGCTGATATCTAAAATGGATCTGATAAAGTACATCTTTGAGAAGCCTGCTTTGTCTGGAAGGATAGCTAGATGGTAGATGATTCTAACAGAATATGACATATAGTACACGACCCAAAAAGCTATAAAGGGCAGTGCGCTAGCTGATCATCTTGCTCATCAAGCTGTATAAGACTATCAATCCATGAAGTTTGAATTCTCGGATGAAGACATCATGACCTTAGACAACTGTAAAGAAATCAGACCATATGACGGACCTGAACAAGGATCCCGATGGACCCTGTTCTTTGATGGGGCATCCAATGCACTTGGTAATGGTATCGGCGCTGTAATCATATATCTGGAAGGATGCCATACTCCTTTTACTGCCAGACTTTGCTTCAACTGTACGAACAACATGGCGGAATACGAAGCATGCATCCTTGGTCTCAAGACTGCCATAGACTTGGGAATCAAATCTTTAGTTGTGTTTGGAGATTCAGCTTTGGTCATCAGTCAGATCAAAAGAGAATGGGACACTAAGCATCCAAACCTTATCCCTTACAAAGAACATGTTTTGACATTGTTACCACATTTCGAGCAGATTACCTTCGAGCATTTCCCGCGAGAAGAAAATCAACTAGCAGATGCTCTAGCCACAATGTCATCTATGTTTAAACTTAATTGGGATAACGAGGCTCCCCAGATCATCATTGAACGAATGGACGAACCAGCGCACTGTCAAGAGATTAATACTGAAGAAGTAGTGGACCAGCCTTGGTTTCATGAAGTCAAAAAGTATCTCGAGGCTCAAGAATACCCAGAAGGAGCTTCAATCAATGATAAAAAGTTCCTAAGGAGATTCTCCTCTAAGTTCTTCCTAAGTAATGGCATCCTGTACAAACGTAATCATGATTCTATTCTGCTCCGTTGTGTGGATAAGATTGAGGCTAAAATGATCATGGCCGAATTACATGAAGGTACCTTTGGCACTCAATCTAGTGGGTATCTGATGGCGAAGAAAATCCTACGGGTAGGCTATTATTGGTCTACCATGGAAGCAGACTACTATCAACACTCTCGGACCTGTCATAAGTGTTAAATCTATGCAGACAAGGTGCACGTGCCCCCGGTTCCTCTAAATGTCTTAATAGATCCTTGGCCCTTTGCTATGTGGGGAATCGATATGATTGGAGAGATCAAGCCTACAGCCTCCAATGGACACCGCTTCATTCTAGTGGCCATTGATTATTTCACAAAGTGGATCGAAGCAGCTTCCTTCGGCTCTGTTACTAAGAATGTTGTTGCCTGCTTCATCAAGCAGAATCTCATTTGCCGGTACGGTATCCCAGAAAGGATCATCAATGATAATGGTACGAATCTTAACAATACTATGATCACCGCCTTGTGTGAGCAGTTCAAGATTCAACATCACAATTCATCCCCCTATCGGCCAAAGATGAATGGTGTCGTCGAAGCTGCAAATAAAAACATTAAAAAGATCATACAAAAGATGACAATCACCTACAAGGACTGGCATGAGATGCTACCATTTGCTCTCCATGGATACCATACCACGGCTCGCACATCAACTGGGGCAACACCCTATTCTTTGGTTTATGGCATGGAGGCTGTTTTACCTATTGAGGTTCAGATCCCCTCTTTAAGAATCATGAAGGATGCAGGTTTGAGTGAGGACGATTGGATCCAGACCCGACTTGATCAACTAAACTTAATTGATGAAAAGAGACTTACTTCCGTTTGCCATGGTCAGATGTATCAAAAATGGATGATCAAGGCTTTCAACAAGAAAGTCATACGCCAAGAATATCAAGTTGGAGATCTAGTGATCAAGCGCATCATCTTACCATAAAGTGATCCCAGGGGCAAATGGACTCCTACCTATGAAGGACCATTTGTAATCAAGAACATCTTTTCTGGTGGGGCAATGATCTTAACCACCATGGACGGCGACGACCTGCCACACCCTGCGAATGCAGACATAGTCAAAAGATATTACGCATAAGAGACCCGCTAGGTTGACACACCTAGGAAAAACAAGGGCATCCTGGCGAACCAAAAGGTTCGGGTAAAAATTAGGGATAAAATAAAAAAATCTGTACACCTGACAAGTTGAAAACCCGAAAGGACGACTTGGCCAAAAAAGGGTTTCCCGGTGGAACGAAAACCCGAAAGGGTGGTTCAGGCAAAAGTTAGGGAATTAAAGTGCATGACTATGTCTCGTCAGATCACTTTAAGGACAATCTCTTCACTGACAAACTCGGAGCTTCTGATCAATTCAATCATCTTCGAACAAAGCAACAAATGGACAAGATATTCAGAGATACGAAGGCTATAGCAGAATGGGAATCCCATGGGATTATTACACATAGCTATCTTTCTTTGTATAAATTTTTTCTTACTTTTATGACACCATCCTCTTACTAGGATGTATGTCTTCTTTGTAAAAAATACTTATTCAAAGTAAATACAAAGATATCTCTTTAAAGTACAGAAAACCATTTGTCCTTTTCTTTTTACACTTGTGTTTTATTTGTGAAAACGTCCAACGATTCATTAATGAACATATGCATTTGAACATAATTACTGTTTACAAATAAATAAAATGGAAAAGAACAATTACTGACAGGTTGAAAGAATAGGAAAACGTCTTTAGGCTATTCCATGAACAATCCCTACAGTACGTCATTAAGATCCCCAGCGGAGCTGAAACTTTAAACTATTAATCTCCAGTGGAGACTATCCAGTTTCTTCAAATTCCCCAGCAAGTTGCCTTGAAGTCTTAAAAAGCAATCGGATAACAGTTAACTTCTGTTTCTCCCCAACCTAGGATAACTCCGCGGTAGGGTGATAGACGACCGAAACTCCTGAACCTTTTTCCAAACAGGAATAAGCTTTCTTCCCCATAGAGTTTTCGTTGCTCCCAAATAGAATGAAGATTCCAATTATTAACTCCCAGCATAAGTCATCAAAGTTCTCTGGATTCCCCAAACAGATTCCTCAAGCAGTACATGGCATTACTCGCACAACGGGATTTTTGTCAATACTTCAACTTCAAGACATGAAGAATCCACATATCCTCAGCAGTCAAGGATTTATTTTCCTCAGCAATACAGCAAATCAGCTTACATGCGCATACATTACATCCATATATCATAAACATTGATAAAGCACATTTATTGCATCATACATTTCATGCAACATAACTTTGTGTTTCAGCTAACATTTTATCCTTTTCAGGATAAGATTAACATCTACCATTAACAATGTTCAAATATTTCAAATACGGTTCAGATACGCTCCAGACAAGGATGCCATTCTGATACCTATTCAGATCTCAACTTCAAGATACAGTTCAGATACGCTCCAGACAAGGATGCCATTCTGATACTCATTAAGATCTCAACTTCATGATACAATCTAGATACGCTCTAGACAGGGATGCCATTTTGTTACTCATTCAAGGCTCATCTTTCAGATACGGTACAGATACGCTCCAGACACGGATGCCATTCTGATACTTATTCAGATTCAACTTTAAGATACAGTTCAGATACGCTCCAGACATGGTTGCCATTCTGTCACTTATTCAGATTTCAACTTCAAGATACAGTTCAAATACGCTCCAGACACGGGTGCCATTCTGTCACTTATTCAGATTCAAGTTCAGATACAACTCATATACGTTCCAGATACGGACACCATTCTGATGCTTATTTCTTTTAATTTACAACAAACATTATTGGATGGCATCTACAAGCCCATCTCCAACAAGATTCTATCACCTCTCCAAATGGCATCTTTAAGCCCATTCCCTCAGCTACACTTCGCCGAGTGCAAATTTATGGGCACTCTAGTGCCCAATCATCTTTTACCTTCGAGTCACGAACGGAAAAGCTCGCCAATCTAACTCTTCAGGTTCAAGAAGATTGAATAGGGGCAGCTGTTGTACCCCAAAATTTTCCCTCTCATTTATCAAGACTTTTCTCACAAGACTTCTTGGACTCAAGACAAGATTAGGGTTTGGTCAGCTCAAGACACCTCATCTTGCACTGATAACCCAAAATTAGGGTTTGAGTTTGCACAAGGATTTTTGGACCACTAATGCTTCATGTGACTTTCATACATCATTTTGGACCCCCAAGATTGCTCATGACAAGTTTCAAGCCTTGAACCACATTTTTGATCAGTCAATTGGACAGTTGACCTAAAAATCAGCTGTATTGGAGAAAAAGTCAACCATGGCCAATTTACAGTCAAACTTCATAATTTTTGATCCACATAAAAATTTTAGACTCATATGTACCATTTGATCAAGTTTGGATCACAACTCCTCAAGAAATTTGATCAAATCATCAAAAGGGCAAAATGGTCAAAATTAGGGTTTTGATTGAGAAAGGGCAATTTTTGATTTTTAACCTAGCCAATGACCAATTGAGTTCAAGAATGATTTCAAGGATTCAATGGCATCATCTTGACCTAATTACATGGTTCAAAAGATCTCAAGTTCATTGGATTGGCAGATGAAATTTGTAGTCAACTGATCAAAAGTCAACTGTATACTGAAAAGTCAAACTTTGACTTTTTGGTCAAAATCAAGTACCAAGGGTCATAATTCATCAAGATATGTCAAAATATGAAACTTGTTCACCAAGAAAACCAAATTTGAAAATTAGGGTTTTAATTTGAAAATTTTCATAACTTAGAATTTTTCTAAGTATAAAACATTTCTTATTTTTTCTCAACTTTTCACCACTTTTTCACCATGATGCATTTTGGTTCAAGAAAAGTTCCCAACATGAAAGTTGTAGTCCTCCATGAAATCTACAACTTTTATTCACAAACTTTTCCATAAAGATGCTTGGATCTCAAGTTATAAATTTGTGAATACATGCTCATGAACTAAATAACTTAGTGAAATTTTGCCCTAATTTAGGCAGCTTTTGGACCCAACTTCATGGCAACTTTTCACCTAGTTACAAGAGGTATCTCAAATTTCATTTCAAATATGGATTATATAGAACATTGAAAGCTTTCCAAAATGTCCAAGAACTCTCCAAGATCATTTTTGAGTAGGGAGAATCGAAGAGAGGAAGATGGAATTTTCTCACTTTTTGTTCAAGTCATTTTCACATAGAATCAAGTTGCAAAACAAACCTATGCTGATTGTTTCTTGATTTACATGTCCTAAGCTTGCTATACACTCCTTAATTAAATTCATACTCAGTTGACAAAGCCTTTATCCTTGCTTTTGAAACTTTACACAAGTTGTAATTCCATTTTGGGCAAAAAAGCTTCATTGCCATTTTCATAAAGATGCACTTTTGCAACTTTGTCAACTTGGAGCATTGGACCTGTCCCCTTGATACAAGCAAACTTCACAGCTCTCAAGCAATTTGTACAAACTCATATCAGCCCTAAAGCAAGTTGGTACAAGCATGTGGGATTGGTCTTGTCAACTTTACTTCAAGTACAAGAAAAGTTTCAAAAGGGCTAAGGCTTGAACAACTAGGAGGAAGCTGACTTTGGATCACTTCTATACTAATATGAAAACATTGTACAAGACATCACACGCTTGGCTTGGACCTAGAACTCTCTCAAACTGAAAAACACCAAAAATCTTCCTAAGCACACAGTTTCTGAAAAAGCTCAGCCAACTCTCATTTGGCTCGTGCGTTTTGTGTTTAAGTGATTCAAACATCTTATACACTTGATACCTAGTCAATCTAAGCCATCAACCTGGTTATGTAACCTCTGTTTCACCATCTTCCATTTTCAACTTGGAAGCTTGCAGTTGGACTTGGTCAGGGAGTTCCAACCATCTTCAGAGCAAGATAAAGATTGGAATAGGTTCAGGGAAGTTCAAGGGAGCTCAAACAATCATCAGGCCTCCATTAAAGTCCCTACATTGCCATACACGATTCCAGCTGAAGGAGGTATTTTCTTAAACTCCATCTCTTTATACAGGCAACTTCAAGCCACGATTTGTGAAGAAAAAATGTAGTTCTCATCATAATGAAACTGTACATATCATTACTTTGCATTTATATTACTTGTGCTAAGAGAATTTGAAGCTTGAAATCTCTGAAAAATTAGTTCACGATTTAGGAGTTCCAAAATTCTCTTTGATCTTTGATAGTTAGGTTACATAATTAATATGGTTGGAATCGTGAGCTCAAATTCCACATTTTTCATGTTATGAGTTTTCATTTTTATGCAAGCATGAGGAAGATACAGGTTGGTCTGGCATTGGCGTGAAGAAGATGAACAAAGGACATGGATGAAGTCAGTGAGCTTTTTTGCTGCGTGGCCTTTTTGTTTTTGCTAAACACCCCCCCCCCCCCCCCCCCCCCCGGACTTGCTATTGCACCCCCCTGGCTGACTATTTCATATTTTTATATTTTTTCATATTTTTATATTTAATACTTTTGTTTATTTTTCTGAATGATAAAAAATCCTAAATAAATGATTTATTTATTTTCACACTTTTTTTTTTATTTCTCATATAAAAAATTAATTTATTTTGATAGAATAGAATTTATTTTCTTAATAAACTCATAATTAATTAAATATACTATATATTTTTATTATACAGTTTTATACTCATAAATACTTATTTTTTACACACATTTAATTTTTAGTATTTAGGCATAATATTATTTATTATTTTATTATTTTTTATACAAAAAAAAAATACACAAAATAATAATATAGAACATTATTTTCTTTTGAATAAAAACTAGGGTTTAACCCCTTTCAAAAAGAATTAATATATTTTTTTCCTTATATTTTTAGGTTTAAATTAAATATTTTTCATACAAAAACAAGACATAAAAATCTTTTCTTTTACATACATATTGCATTGCATTTTAAATATTTGTATTATATTTATTTAGTTCGCGCAATTTCGATTTGGTTGTAATAATATATTTAGGTTTATATTTGTGCAAATCTCCATTCAAACTTTTATTCCCCCCTCCCATAAAAATTGTTATAATAGCTTAGTATATTTACATTATGCAATTTATCGCTTTTATACCATGATTAGCAATTAGGGTTTGCATGACAAGAACAAAACAAAACAAAAATAGAAAACCCTAAATACAAGACAAAAGCATGAAAATGATACACTTTGCACACAAGCACCCTTAGGGTTTCTCCCACTTGGTTGCCTAAAAATAAAATGGCCATGTTACGCATGCGAAGTATCTTGGCAAAACAAAACAAATATAAGATCATAGTCCCTCGATGATGCTATTCAAAGGTTGCCTAAACAAAATGATCTTGGTCCCTCAAAAATGCTAAGATACTTGGCAATATTGCTATCATGGTTATACGATGACCCACGCCCGTCCCGTTTACATCCAAAGATAGGGTTGCTTACCAAATCAATGGTAAGTCAACAATGTCAAAGGAATAAGAAAGTGCACAAGAAAGACATTTGAGTAGGTAGATAGCTTCTAAGTTACTTGCTCCATTTCAAACAACAATCCTTGCTATTTTCAAAAACAAACACACACATTTCAAAACATCTTACAAAACATTGAAAACATTTTCAAAAGACAAACATCTTTGCATACATTCTTATGAACGAGAATCATTACAAATTCCCTAAACAAAGGCCTCTTTTACAAAATACTTTCAAAACCATACCAAACACCATTTCAAACAAAACAAAGCAAGTGATCTAAGCAAGTAACTAAGAGCCCATGGAAAACTATGGATGAAAAGGGTGCTAGCACCTTCCCTTTTCATAATCTACCCCCCGAACTCAAGAAAACATCTCAAAGGTCTTTCCTGTGCTTTTTTACCTTTCCTTTTGGATAATAGAAAAGTCGGTGGCGACTCTTGATAACCGCGACATTTGCGATAAAACGCAAAACCTTCAAGTCAGTTCTCCCACCGTATCACACTGTTCTCCCAGAGAGGGCAGGTTTCTCGAAGATGTATTTTATTGGATCTATTTTGGATATTAATAAAGTAGTATGGGTCAGCATATACTGTCTTAGCCGGCAAGCAGCCCATGCTAGAGCGCAGCAAGTTTTCTCGAGTAGTAAATATCTTGTTTCACAGTCGGTAAACTTTTTGCTCAGGTAATAAATATCATGCTCTTTTCGACCAAAATCGTCATGCTGCTCCAGCACACACCCCATTGAATTTTCCAAAATAGTTAGATACATGATCAATGGTATTCCCTCGACTGGTGGCATCAAAACAGGAGGTTCTTGCAGGTACTCTTTGATCTTGTCGAAAACAGTTTGGCACTCATCATTCCACTTGACAACTTGATCTTTCTTCAGTAATTTGAAGATTGGTTCACAAGTAGCTGTTAGGTGAGAAATGAATCTGGCAATGTATTTTAAACGTCCCAAGAATCCTCTGACTTCCTTCTCAGTACGAGGAGCAGGCATCTCTTGTATCACTTTCACCTTGGCGGGATCCACCTCGATACCTTTATTGTTGACGACAAAGCCTACGAGCTTACCAGACCTTACCCCAAATGTGCTTTTATTTGGGTTCAACCTCAGCTTGTATTTCTTTAACCTCTCAAACAGTTTCTGTAAATGATCAAGATGCTCTTCTTCTGTTTGAGATCTAGCTATCATGTCGTCCACATAGACTTCTATTTTGTGATGTATCATGTTGTGAAATAGAGCTACCATGGAATGCTGATAGGTTTCCCTAGTATTCTTCAGTCCGAATGGCATAACCTTGTAGCAGAATGTCCCCCACTGTGTGACAAAGGTTGTTTTATCCATGTCCTCAGGCGCCATTTTGATTTGGTTGTAGCCTGAGAAACCATTCATGATGGAAAACACTTTATGTTGCGCTGTATTGTCAACTAGAACATCAATGTGGGGAAGTGGAAAATCATCCTTATGGCTTGCCCTATTCAAATCTCTGTAGTCCATGCACATTCGTATCTTTCCATCCTTTTTGGGCACGGGAACAACGTTGGCAACCCATTGCGGATAGGAGGTGACGGCCAAGAATCTGGTGTTAAATTGTTTCATGACTTCTGCCTTAATCTTCTTCGACATGTCTGGTCTCATGCGACGAGCCTTTTGTTTCACCGGTGGACAATCTTCTTTTGTTGGTAGACGATGTACCACAATATCTGCATCGAGTCCCGGCATGTCTTCATACGACCAGGAAAAGACCTTAACATATTTGTGTAGCAACTGAATCAGATGCTCTTTGATATTGGGCTCCATATTAGCACCCACCTTGACTTCTCTTTTGTCTTCTTTAGTACCTAGGTTGATTGTGTCCACTGGTTCCTCATGAGGCTGAATGGTCCTCTCTTCTTGTTGCAGTAACTTGGAGAGTTCCCCCAGTACTTCACAATCTTCCTAACCTTTGTCTTCGGCTTGGTAGATTAGATTTTTAGAGCCATAAAAGGCCATAGCAGAACCCTTACCCATGGGATCCCGAATGGATGTAGACCTGCATTGTGAGTGTAAGTGTGTGTAAGAGTATAGCTATCTTTGAAAGAAATGAAAATGTAAAAATAAAAACAATGAGCACAAAGTTTGTATGAAAAAACGTCCATGATTCATTGATGTCATATGGAAATGAGATAATAACCCTTACAAATGGACCATTGTGCCTCGGGTAAGACACAAGGTTTTAAGAGTCTGAATTGTTTTAATATTACAGATCCAACAAAATTTAAAGACAAATTACTGTTGGATAAATGTGATCGGGATAAAATCTCTAGCTTCCCAGTTGCTGAGCCCTTCACTGACAGTTGGGAAAATCCAATCCTCCAGGTTGTAGCTGTCTTTATCATCCTTGACTGCGTTGGCTTGGTGGTTGCTGATCTTCAAGGGTGGTCCTCCAGCACGAGCGCGACGTACAGCTTTCTGAGCTCCTGAAGTGAAACCCACACCAAATTTGTCAGATTTGTATGGGATATCTGGGAGTTGACCCCAAATAGTACACCCACCTTCTTTTATCACTGCCTTGGCATCCTTTAAAGATGACATCTTGAGCAGAGACCTTGTAATCTTGGGGACTTGAGACACAACCTTGGTTACTGCCACATCTTGCGGGACTTTTTCAAAGTGCTGGAATGGAGTTTCAATAAATTCACCATCCAGTTCCACATATCTGAAGGAATTTAGATGGCTGATCATATACTCTTCTTCTCCATGAATAGTGAGGATTTTCCCTTGAATTGGATATTTGAACATTTGATGCAACGTAGAAGTAACAGCACCAGCATTGTGAATCCACAGTCGGCCTAGCAATGAAGGGCGAATATCCATTACATAAAAATTTGAATCAAATGTTTGGGTTCCAACTTTTATGGGGATGTACACTTCCCCATGCACCATCCTTTTTGAGCCATCAAAAGCCCTTACTACTATGTTGCTCAGTTTCAATGTTAATCCTTCACAGTCAAGCCTATCAAGAGCCTTTTTAGGAAATACATTCAGAGATGAACCAATGTCAACCAAGACATGAGCCAACGTCATGCCCCTGCATTCGAATGAGACATGTAATGCCTCATTATGCTTCCTCCCTCTTGGCATTAAATCAACATCTGAAAAACCTAAACCATTATCTACAGTCAAGCTGGCTACGCAGTCGTGGAACTGATCGGCATATGTTTCTTGGGGTACATGGGCAGTTTTCAGGAACTTTACCAAGGCTTTTGCATGAGCCTCAGAACATAGTAATAAAGCCAACATGGAAATTTTTGATGGAGTTTGCCCCAATTGCTCGACTACATTGTAGTCGCTTCTTTTTATGATCTTTAGAATTTCCTCCATCTCTTTCCGGGAGGTCTCAGGGATAGCCACTGATTGTGCCTTCGTCCGGACAGGCTCAATCAGAATATCTTTACCTCGAGTCTCAGTTGACTCGACAACAGGAATGTCTGTAGGGGTGATAACAGGGATTGTAACAGTTTTCTCAATAGGAGTATTATGAGAAATGATTGCAGGACTAGGAATAGCCTTTGGAGGAGCAACATCAACAAGAATGATTACGGGTCCAGAAATAGCTTTGGGAGGAGCAATTTCTAGAGATAAAACCCTTTCACTGCGGGTTATCTTACTAGTCCCTGCGATATTACAGACATCGGATTCAACTTTCTCGGAACTTGAATCTTCAGCAGCTGGCCAATCTTGCTTGATACCATGGTAGTAAACATCCCCTCCATAATTCCATGGTATGGTTTTGTCTGACAAATATGGGATTGGTCCAGGCATTATAATTATCAAAGGAGCTACTTTAGGAATTAATGTAATTCTAACGGGTCTTTTGGTGGAGACCCTAGAAGAATTGTCGGAAATGGTCATGATGGAAACATCATTATAAGAAACAGTTGGAACATAAGTCTTTTCGGAAAAAAAATTCCTTGTTATCTATTAGGCACTGAACGCCTTCTTTCAACAAGGGATAGTTGGTTGGTGAGGGTAAACAGAAATGACAGCTTTCATCACAGCCTGGGAAAACATCGACATTCAACAAATTCTCTTTGATAGTCAGGAGTGGCGTCACAAATTCATCAACTGAAGTAACAAACATATCTTCCTCAACGGCGTTGACATCACGGTCGTGTTTGGGCATAGGGGTAGTAATGACATTGGGCTTTTCTGGCGCGTCAAACTCAATCTCTTTGGCTTCAAGGAGGTCTTGTACTTTGTTCTTTAGAGCCCAACAGTTGTTAGTGTCATGGTCGGGACTCTCAGAATGGTATGCACAGCGGGCATTAGGATGATAGTGAGGAGAGGTTGTGTTAGGATTCTTTGGAGCTTCTTTCAAAGTCACTAGGTTGGACCTTAAAAAATGCGGCAATACTTGAGATAATGTCATATTAATTCGGGTGAATTGTCTGACTGGTCTTTCCGTTCTTGGCTGGTTTCTTCTTTGCTGAGTAGGCTCTGGTTTAGGAATCATGACAGCCCCCACCATTGGACGGCGTCCATCCCTATCTTGATTTCTCTGAGGATATACATCAACCACTTCTTTCTTTCCAATGAATGGTTTCCTTACAGCAGCAGAGGATGCATCTTTGTGAATCTTTCCATTCTTTATCCCGACTTCTACCCTTTCTCCGGTCAATATCAATTCAGTAAATCCTGCTGATGAACTCCCAATTAAGTGATTAAAGAAGGGACTGGATAAGGTGCCCAAAAACATGTCTACCAACTCTCTTTCAGATAGAGGAGGTTGGACTCTTCCTGCTAAGTCCCTCCATTTTTGCGTATAGTCTTTAAAGCCTTCACTTGAAACCATGGCCATACTCTAGATTTGAGTACGGGTGGGCGCAAGATCAGCGTTGTATTGGTATTGTTTGTAAAATGAAGCAACAAGATCTTCCCAATTATGAACATTGGCTCTTTCTAACTGATAAAACCAATCAAGTTGAGTTCCAGACAGACTGTCTTGGAAGAAGTGTACCTATAAATCTTTGTCAGCGGTATGAGGCTGGATTTTCCTCACTTAGGATCGGAGATGCATTTTAGGACATGAAACTCCATCACATTTGGCGAACATTGGTGCTTTGAATTTTGGAGGGATAACAATGCCAAATACTAACCCCAACTCCTCAAAGTCCAATCCAGGCACTTTTTGGATTTCTATTGCACTTAACCGTTCTTCTAGATGCTTATACTTGTCGTCGGCTGGAGGATATTGTTCTTCAGAATAATCTTCTTCTTCCTCTTCCTCTTCTGACTCTGAAAGGACAATTGTTTCTTTGCCCTTCCCTTCTTGATTGTCTTTCTCACCGAATTTCATTGCAAAGTCTAGGGTACTTCTTGCTTGTCCTTGGAATCTTCTTCCCATGTTTAGAACTCCAGTTATTTTCTTTTTCTTCTTTTTCTCTTCAACCAGCAAGGTCTTCAACTCTTCTTGTCCTTTGGATAAAGTTAATAACATCTAATGAAACTGGGCATTTTGAGCTTGGAGGTCCTTCATCGTTTGCTTGAGATCCATCTTACTGAAATAAACAGTAGAAAGATGAGGAGACTTGTTGCAAGAAACCTGCTTATGTTATTATGAATGGTAAATGCATATGCAATGATTTCAAGGATTTTAAAGATTCAAATTTGTTTTAGACAAAAAGGAAACACACGTTATATTAATAAATTAAAGCTTGAGTACATCAATGCCTCTTTGGGAAAAATAATACAAAACCTCTAAGATAAAAAGGTAGTACGTATCCTCTTTGGTGCGATATAGGCATTCAGAGTCTGCTCCTCATTGTTAGAACAATGTTTGAATCTAGTACCCTATATTTAAGTTTTGATGATAACAAAGTGAAAAAGATATAGTATTTATATGTTTCATGTTTGAACTATATGCTGCCTAATATTACTATGCTCTGACTTGCAGATACGCTGATTGAAATAAGCAAGATCACTTCTTCAGCATCAGAATTTGATTTGATACACCAGCATCAGAAGTTGCTGAATCAGAACGTGAAGATCAGAAGATCAACTCACGTACTTGCTGAAGCTTGATGAACAGAACTGCGCGTAAACACTCTGATACAGAAACAAATAGTTCATCAGCAGCGAAGCAGAATCAGAATGAGCCAAGCCAGAACGTGCATTGAAGAAGCAACGGTACTGTGCATTGAACGCTAATTAATTCTAACGGCATCATTCTAGACAAGATCTGCTCAAAAAGGAAAGCTTGTTATTAGCATTGAATCAAGAATATTGCATTCAACGTTCATCTTCTCAAGTGCTATATAAACAAGGCTTCGAAGATTATAATGGCTAATGCTTCCAAACTCTCTACACGCACAAAGCTGAACAATAATCTTCATCTACCAGTTTTGCTGAACCAACAAACTCTGATACTCCATTAGTGTTTAGCAATCTAAGTTTCTAAGCTTAATTTGTGTATACATCACAGTTGTGATATAGTTTTGTAGAAAACATTCACACACATTTGTTTTATACCTTTGTAAGAAAGTGTTGCCTTGACAAACCGGATTGTGGTTTGAATCAAGAAGGCTTTAGCAGTTGTTAAAGCAGATTTGTATTCAGTTGAATATAGTGAATTAAGACCTCGTTGGAGAGAGGCGAAATCACCTTGACGGGTGGACTGGAGTAGTTTGAGATCAAACGAACCAGGATAAAAATATCTTGTCAATTGCTTTAAGATTCCAGTTTTACAATTCAACCCCCCCTTCTTGTGTTTTTCACCCCTTCAATTGGCATCAGAGCGCCTGGTTCTGAGCTAAAACACTTAACCGTGTCAGTACAAGATCCAGCGTCAGAAAAACACAATGGCAGGAAACAACTCTCATTTCAGCAATGACAACAATGAGGATAGAGACAGATTCAGCGGCAAACCTCCAGTGTTTGATGGAGAAAACTTTGATTACTGGAAAGACAGAATTGAAAGCTTCTTTCTAGCACATGATGCTGATCTGTGGGATATGGTGACAGATGGATACACGCACCCTGTGAATGCAATTGGTCAGAAGATTGAAAGAAAATCAATGACTGGTCAACAAAAGCGTGACTTCAAGAATCACCATAAGGCCAGAACTATCCTCCTCAGTGCCATCTCCTATACTGAGTATGAGAAGATCTCCAACAGAGACACAGCTAAGAACATCTTTGATTCTCTCAGAATGACGCATGAGGGCAACGTTCAAGTCAAAGAAACAAAAGCTCTGGCGCTCATTCAGAAGTATGAGGCGTTCAAAATGGAAGAATCTGAATCCATTGAAACTATGTTCTCTAGATTCCAGATTCTGGTAGCTGGTCTCAAAGTTCTGGACAAAGGATACTCTACTGCTGACCATGTCAAGAAGATAATCAGAAGTTTACCCAAGCAGTGGAGGCCTATGGTTACTGCTCTGAAGCTAGCGAAGGATCTCAACAAAATCACTCTGGAGGAACTTATAAGCTCCCTCAGAAGTCATGAGATAGAGCTAGAAGCTGATGAGCCTCAGAAGCAAGGTAAGCCTATAGCTTTAAAATCTAACAGAAAATCTGAATCTAAAGTTTTGCAGGCAGTTGAAGAAACATCTGATGGATCCTCATCAGAAGAAGACGAACTTTCCCTTCTCTCCAGAAGAGTAAATCAATTGTGGAAGCAAAGACAAAGGAAGTTCAGGAATCCCAGAAGATCTGATCAGAACGAGTCTTCTTCCAGATACAGAAGGACAGATTCTTCCTCTGGATACAGAAGATCTGAAGGCTCCTCCGGTAGCAAGAAGCCAAACACAAAAGACATCATCTGCTACGAGTGCAATGAGCAAGGACACTACAAGAGTGACTGCCCAAAGCTTCAGAGGGAAAAGCCCAAAAAGAAGTTTGGAAGAGAGAAGAAGAAAAGTCTCATGGCCACATGGGATGACTCTGACTCGTCTGAAGCTGACTCAGAATCAGATGATGAAAGGGCAAACATAGCGCTCATGGCTAACATTCCAGATGACAGTGAAGCTTCTGAATCAGACTCAGAATCAGACACAGAAGAGGTATTCCCTAACTTCGCTGTTAATTTTACAAAGGCTGAACTTGCTGAAAGCCTCAATGAAATTCTGGAACGTTATCAGCAGATTAGAGCTAAATTCAGAGACCTGAAAAGGACTCTTGAATCTGACTCTAATAAGTCTGAGAGTCTCAAATTGGAAAACTCTGAGCTGAGAGATAAAATTTTAAAATTAGAAAACTCTTTACAAAACTCTCAGAAGGTACCAATTTCTGAAACTCCCAGCAACGCTGATGAGATCATCAAGGAGTATGATCATAGTTTCCAGAAGTTCCTTGCTAAAAGCATAGATAGAAGCAGAATGGCTTCAATGATCTATGGAGTTAGCAGAAACGGCAGGAAAGGAATAGGATACCAAGGTAAGGTTCCTACACCTAAGAATGTCATGGATTTAGTTATTAAACACACTCCTCTAAATTCACACTTTGTGTATGGTCACACACACGACATCAAATATACTAGTAGTAAGCACTCTGTGAAACCAAAATTCAACCAGAGTTTTGGTAAAACTAACAAGTCAGGACCCAAGAAGATCTGGGTACCTAAGGATAAAATAATACATGTTGCAGATATCTTTAGCAGCAAGTCAGAAACACCAGTCATGGTACCTGGACTCTGGCTGCTCACGACACATGACGGGAAGAAGGCATATGTTCCAAAGCCTGGAACTTAAGCCTGGAGGCCACGTTGGCTTTGGAGGCAATCAGAGGGGAAAGATTATTGGCTCTGGAACTGTAGGTAACGGAAATCTTCCCTCTATTAATAATGTTCTGCTAGTTGATGGATTGATGCATAATCTGTTATCCATAAGTCAATTAAGTGATAACGGTTATGATATAATCTTTAATCAAAAATCATGTAAAGCTGTTAGTCAGAAAGATGGGACTATCCTGTTTAATGGAAAGAGGAAAAACAACATTTACAAAATCAAACTTTCTGAACTAAAGAGTCAGAACGTAAAATGTCTTCTGTCTGTTAACAACGAGCAGTGGATCTGGCACAGAAGATTGGGGCATGTTAGTATGAGAAGAATATCTCAGATTAACAAACTCAATCTGGTCAGAGGACTTCCAAATTTGAAGTTCAATTCAGATGCTCTGTGTGAAGCATGTCAGAAAGGCAAATTTGCAAAACCTTCTTTTAAATCCAAAAATGTTGTTTCTACCTCTAAGCCATTAGAACTTCTGCACATTGACTTATTTGGACCAGTTAAAACTGCTTCAGTCAGTGGCAAGAAGTATGGGTTAGTAATCGTAGATGACTATAGCAGATGGACATGGGTAAAGTTCTTAAGACACAAGGACGAGTCACACTCTGTGTTTGTTACCTTCTGTAACCAAGTTCAGAATGAAAAAGATCTTAGAATCGTTAAAGTCAGAAGTGATCATGGTGGAGAATTTGAAAATAAAGATTTTGAGTCATTCTTTAATGACAAAGGCATTCTGCATGATTTCTCTTGTCCTAGAACTCCCCAACAAAATGGAGTTGTAGAACGAAAGAACAGAACATTGCAAGAAATGGCCAGAACCATGATCAATGAGACAAACGTTGCTAAGACTTTCTGGGCAGAGGCAATAAACACAGCGTGCTACATTCAGAATAGAATCTCAATAAGACCTATTCTGGAAAAGACTCCATATGAATTGTGGAAGAACAGAAAGCCCAACATTTCGTATTTTCATCCATTTGGATGTACTTGCTATATGTTAAATACAAAGAATTATTTGAACAAGTTTGATTCTAAGGCACAGAAGTGTATTATGTTAGGATACTCTGAACGCTCAAGAGGGTACAGAGTATACAATACAGAAACACAGATTGTGGAAGAATCAATCAGTGTTCGTTTTGATGACAAGCTTGACTCTGAAAAGTCAAAGCAGAATGAAAATCTTGCAGGTATAGAAATTGAATTTGCAGGTTCTGAAGACAAGTCATCAGAAGCTCTCAACACAGACATTCCTTCAACGTCTGAAAGAAGCAATGCTAGAAATCCTACAACTGCTGCTGATCAACCTCAGAAGAGATTACCCAGAAGCAGTTTGGATCACCCAGAAGAGACTATCCTAGGAAGAAAGGAAGATCCAATCAGAACAAGAGCAAGCTTCAGAAACTCTGAAGAAACTCTTATGGGACTTGTGTCTCTGATTGAACCTTCTTCTATTGATGAAGCACTTCTGGACAACGACTGGATTCTGGCAATGCAAGAAGAGCTGAATCAATTCACCAGAAACGACGTGTGGGATCTCGTTCCCAGACCAAAAGGATTCAACGTCATTGGAACAAGATGGGTGTTCAGAAACAAGCTTAATGAACAAGGTGAAGTCGTCAGAAACAAGGCACGACTGGTTGCACAAGGTTATAGTCAGCAAGAGGGGATAGACTATACAGAAACCTTTGCCCCAGTCGCCAGGTTAGAATCTATCAGACTTTTAATCTCATTTGCTGTTAATAGAGGCATCACTCTGTATCAGATGGATGTCAAAAGTGCATTCTTAAATGGTTATATAGAAGAAGAAGTTTATGTTCACCAACCCCCAGGTTTTGAAAATACAAAACATCCAGAACATGTTTTCAAACTGAAAAAGTCACTGTATGGTCTGAAACAAGCTCCCAGAGCTTGGTATGAAAGGCTAAGTAACTTTCTGCTTGAAAATGAATTCACCAGAGGGAAAGTGGACACTACTCTATTCTGTAAAACAGTTAAGAGTGACATTTTAGTCTGTCAAATTTATGTTGATGATATTATTTTTGGTTCTACTAATCCTTCTCTTGGAAGAAAATTTGCTAAGTGTATGCAGGCAGAATTTGAGATGAGCCTCATGGGGGAACTGAAATTCTTTCTAGGAATTCAGATCAATCAAACTCCAGAGGGAACTTACATTCATCAGAGCAAATACATCAGAGATCTTCTGAAGAAATTTGACCTCTCAGAATGTAAGCCATCAAAGATTCCAATGCATCCCACGTGCATTCTGGAAAGAGAAGAGGTAAGCAAAAGTGTAGAACAGAAGGTCTACAGAGGTATGATTGGTTCTCTCCTTTATCTGACAGCTTCAAGACCTGATATCTTATTCAGCGTATGTATTTGTGCTAGATTCCAATCAGATCCTAGAGAATCTCACTTAACAGCAGTTAAGCGAATTTTCAAGTATCTGAAAGGTACTACTAATCTGGGTTTGTTTTATAGAAAATCTAGTGATTACAGCTTAGTAGGCTACTGTGATGCTGATTTTGCTGGAGACAGAGTGGAACGTAAAAGTACTTCTGGAAGCTGCCAGTTTCTGGGAGAAAATCTGATCTCGTGGTCCAGCAAAAGGCAATCAACAATTGCTCTGTCAACAGCAGAAGCTGAGTACATAGCAGCAGCAGGATGCAGCACACAAATGCTCTGGATGAAAAGTCAGCTTGAAGACTTCCAGATTTTTGAGAGTAACATTCCTATTCTTTGTGATAATACTTCTGCTATTTGCTTAAGTAAGAATCCTATTTTACATTCTAGAGCTAAGCATATAGAAATAAAACATCATTTCATTAGGGACTATATTCAGAAAGGTATTTTAAACTTGAAATTCATAGATACAGACCATTAATGGGCTGATATCTTTACTAAACCCCTTTCAGAAGATAGGTTTAATTTCATTCTGAAACATCTCAGCATGAAAGTATGCCCAGAATGAAAATGTTTTAATTCCATGTATTTATCTTCAGAATGTAATTATATTACTGTGAACTTCTGATCAATCTTCTTTCAGAAAGATAGAACATGCAGATTGTATCAGATGCAAGTCTAAAGATCTGAGAGTCTAATCTCAAATACAAACGTGCTGATCACTACATCAAACAAGTGTCATCCAATCATCAGCAAATCCCTGAAGCAGAACGCGTGCACGCTTCTGAGAAAGGAAAGCGCTGATTGGGTGCATTGAGACACATGTCTGGTAACCATTTTTAAGTATCTTTCTCAAATCCCCCAAAATCAGCAAGCATTTAATGCAGAGTAATCACGCTTGTTAATGGCAATCATTATTTTTTTCTCTCTCTTAAAAACGTTTAATTTTTCAAAATAATTTTTGAAAACTCTATTTAAACACATTAATCCTTCACTTTTATTCTTTACGCTTTCTCATAATCATTCAATTATTCTCTGCATATTTCTGAGTTTATCTCCTTCAAACCTTTTTCCCTCAAATCATTCTCTATGTTTTCTTCATTTTCTGATGTATTGTTTTGACTATGTTTTGTAATGCTATTTTGCTCTGATCATGAACTACTTTAATATAATTTGTTTTTCTGATCTAAATTGTTTTAGCACATCACCAGCACTTTTTGATTGCTGACAAAAAGGGGGAGAACAAGAATGATATTTAAAATCAATAACGGCTAACTAGACAGAAATTCTCAAACATTCTAACTCTATTACGTGAAATGTTTTTCTGTTTTGTTTTTAAGTCTACAGGCACAAGGAAGCTCCTGAACACTATGAAGACTAGAAGCTAGAAGCTCTGATCAAAATGTAGAAGCTCATGTTGCTCTGATCAAATATGAAGTTCTGATCGACCTAACACTCTGATCCGAAGCAAGGCTCTGACAGGAAAAGCTCTGAAGCTCTGCTCTCTGATAAGTCAAAGATCTATAATCTGATGTTCAAAGATAGAAAAAGATCTGATCCTGAAGAACACGCATATCAAAGGGAAGTAACAAACTCAGGGGGAGTATCTCTTAAACTCTGATTTCTCTTTACTTCTTAACTCTGAAACATTTCCCAGATACCTTTTCACGATTATTTTTTCATTTAAAATATCTAGTTTTTGTCATCATCAAAAAGGGGGAGATTGTTAGAACAATGTTTGAATCTAGTACCCTATATTTAAGTTTTGATGATAACAAAGTGAAAAGATATAGTATTTATATGTTTCATGTTTGAACTATATGCTGCCTAATATTACTATGCTCTGACTTGTAGATACGCTGATTGAAATAAGCAAGATCACTTCTTCAGCATCAGAATTTGATTTGATACACCAGCATCAGAAGTTGCTGAATCAGAACGTGAAGATCAGAAGATCAACTCACGTACTTGCTGAAGCTTGATGAACAGAACTGCGCGTAAACACTCTGATACAGAAACAAATAGTTCATCAGCAGCGAAGCAGAATCAGAATGAGCCAAGCCAGAACGTGCATTGAAGAAGCAACGGTACTGTGCATTGAACGCTAATTAATTCTAACGGCATCATTCTAGACAAGATCTGCTCAAAAAGGAAAGCTTGTTATTAGCATTGAATCAAGAATATTGCATTCAACGTTCATCTTCTCAAGTGCTATATAAACAAGGCTTCGAAGATTATAATGGCTAATGCTTCCAAACTCTCTACACGCACAAAGCTGAACAATAATCTTCATCTACCAGTTTTGCTGAACCAACAAACTCTGATACTCCATTAGTGTTTAGCAATCTAAGTTTCTAAGCTTAATTTGTGTATACATCACAGTTGTGATATAGTTTTGTAGAAAACATTCACACACATTTGTTTTATACCTTTGTAAGAAAGTGTTGCCTTGACAAACCGGATTGTGGTTTGAATCAAGAAGGCTTTAGCAGTTGTTAAAGCAGATTTGTATTCAGTTGAATATAGTGAATTAAGACCTCGTTGGAGAGAGGCGAAATCACCTTGACGGGTGGACTGGAGTAGTTTGAGATCAAACGAACCAGGATAAAAATATCTTGTCAATTGCTTTAAGATTCCAGTTTTACAATTCAACCCCCCCCTTATTGTGTTTTTCACCCCTTCACTCATGAAGTTGCTTAGTGAGTTCCAAAACCTTCTTCTCGCTAGCGTAGAATTGGGCTTCGAAAGCATCTCGCTCCCCCTTGAGTTGTATCCAATCTATTTGTAAGTCTTCAAGAGAGCTGGGCATGTTAGGATGTAGGATAGTGTATGGAACATCTCCTTCCATGAAAGGCTTAATGATTACCGAGAGAATGGAGGGATAAGGCATCATAATACTTTGAGTGCGAGTTCGTACCCATTTGAGGTAAGGCTCAAGAGGGATGAAATTCTTATGCCCTAACGTCTTGCTATCTACCTTGTTCAACATCCTCTAAGCTCGGATAAATCTCTGGAGAAGACCTTGATCGTCGTTCTCGTAATCAAATACCAAACCTTGAATCAGCATCTCATGTGGGCCATCCCTTCGGGCGTAACCAAACTGTCTTAAGGCTAAGTAGGGGTTGTAGGTGATACCTCCCCTAATTCCAAGTAAAGGGACATTAGGGAATTCTCCATAACGGTCGACAATAGTAACATTCTCTAGGGATCGGGAACACCAATGAATTTCTGAATGCTTGAGCATCGCCAACCTTTGTGACCACCTTGAACCTTGCTCATTCTTCAATATATATTAGGGAAGATGCGAAATAAACCATCTTGCCAAGAGAGGGGTGCAACACATAAGGACACCTCTTTTCCTCATAGTGCGAGTGTGAAAAGAATGTAGAATGTCCCCTAGCAAAGTAGGCACCGGGTTACGAGACATGAAGATCTTGATGGTGTTCACATCTATGAGTTGGTCAGGATTTGGGAACAAAACCATTCCATAGATTAGGAGAGCTACAATTTCCTCAAAGGCTTGCAAATTTAAAGAGTTCCAACAGTTTCGGGCTTTCTCAAACAAGAACTTTGCTAGGAAGCCTTTGACACCACTCCTTGTTTCCCAATTAGTTGTGACATCAGATGACTGCAAGTGTAGAGCTTGAGTAATATCTTCTGGTTTTGGGTCTCTTTCCGTACCGTTGAAAGGTAGTTGATTGAGAATGGGAATCCTCAATAGTTGGGAGAATTCTTCCAAAGTTGGCACAAGTTGATAATTGGGAAATGTGAAGCAATGGTGTAAAGGATCAAAGAATTGAAAGAGAACCTTCATCATGTCTTCATCAATGTTGGAGGCGACCATGTCTCTCGGTGAATGGAGAATTTTCTGGAATCCTTGAAGCTAGATCCTTAAGTTGTGGAGGGGTCCTTACAAGATTTACTTGAGTAGTTTTCCTGCAAATAGAATCCATGTCCTATAAAACAAGAACAAAGATAAATCCCAAGATCCTTGAAATTGTTAGTGAATGTGTATGATGTTATGATGTTCATGATGTTCATGATGTTATGTACAAGTAAATATACACAAACAAAGCAAACAAGTCCTTAGGTTTAGGCTTGCATGGAGTCTTATAAGTAAGTACCCTCTTGAAGTTTAGTTAGCTCAAACTTGTCCTAGTAATATTAACCAGGTTCTAAGGAGCTCAATATCACTGGTTTGTTTCCTTGATCATTGTCTCAGCACAAACCTCTTTAATGGTGACCGAAATATCTCAAGAAACCAAACCTCAATGTGTGTAGTATCGAGTATCTACCAACATCGGATTGCACCAAAGCCGGTCATATCACTACCTCTTAATGGCCAAGTAAAGGTTCTAAAAGTTCATTAGTGCTTCATGACATCACTCAGCGGCCCCGTATTCTCCTTGATTAACTCAATGGCTACCGGTACCCACAAATATGTCGCACTAATGTAGCTATTGCTTAGACCATGTCGGTATACCCCGCACAATTTCCACAACGTATTGCTACTTACCTATAAGGTATCCACAAATCCGGGTAGAGGATTCAAACCCAAACAAAGAACCAAAATGTAAAGCAAACAAGTCAAACAATGAAAGCAAGTAAATATGATCTAACCCTAAGGTAACCCCTTCTTTTTTAATTTTCCCCAACAGAGTCGACAGTTCTGTGATACGGTGGGAGAAATGGCTTGAGGGTTTTGCGTTTGATCACAAATGTTGTGATTAGCAAGAGTCGCCACCGACTTTTCTTTTATCCAAAAGGAAAGGTGAAAAAGCACAGGAAAGACCTTTGAGATTATTTCTTGAGTTTGAGGGGTAGATTATGAAAAGGGAAGGTATTAACACCCTTTTCATCCATGGTTTTCCATGGGCTCTTAGTTACTTGCTAGATCACTTGCTTTTGTTTGAAATTATGCTTTGTATGGTTTTTGAAAGTATTTTGTAAAGAGACCATTGTTTAGGAAAACTTTGTAATGATTCTCGTTCGTAAGAATGTATACAAAGTGTTTGATCTTTTGAAAATGTTTTCAAGTTTGAAAGATGTCTTGAAAGTGTTGGTGTTTGTTTTTGAAAATAGCAAGAATGTTTATTTGAAATTGAGCAAGTAATTAGGAGCATTATTCCTACTCAAAAGTCTTACTTGTTCATTTTTTATTTTCCTTTGACATTGTTATATTACCATTGATTTGTTAAGTGACCTTATCTTTGGATGTAAACGGGACGGGCGTGGGTCATCGTATAACCATAATTAGCAATGTTGTAAGACATCTTGGCATTTTCTTTAAGGGACTAAGATCATTTTTGAAAGGCAACTTTGATAGCGTCATCGAGGGATTATATTTTGTTTGTTTTTGCTAAGATACCTCACATGCATAATATGGCCATTTATGTAAGCCAACAAAGTGGGTTTACCCTAAGGGTGCATGTGTGAATAGTGTGTTTGATTGCATGCATTTAGTCTTTGATTTTATGGGTTGTCTATTTGTTGTTTTTATCTTGCCATACACACCTAATTACTAACAATATATAAAAGTAATAAAAGTGCGGAAAAGTAAAGTCTTACACTATTACATAATTAAGGGGATGGGGTGTACAAATTTACAAATGGGGATTGCAAGTAAAATTAAGTCCTAAATTACTATTACAACCATATTGAATGGATAAGAATGTACAAGAAATGTAAAATGAACTTTTTTTGTTTAAGAAAATATTTTGATTTTTTTTATGTTAAAAGAAATAGGACATGTGAATATGAAATATTTTTGGTGTTTTTGATTAATAAAAGTGATGGAAAAAATAATAAGGAGAAAGAAAACAGAATCAGCGCTTTGCTGAAATAAAAGAAATCAGAAGTTGACTCTGGCATGCTGCAAGACAGAAATAACATGTTAGAAAAAAATAGGGAAGGTCAGAAGTTCTGGGTCCGCTGGAAACAAAGAATATTTCAGAAGTTCTGATGCTGCTGGAAGAACTTCGTCTCCCTCTCCATGCTAGTCAGAGCATCTGCAACTTAGTAGTTTCTAAACAAAAGAGAAGATGCGCGCATATCAATTATGGTAAGTTTAGTAATGTTTCAGAAACAAGAGATACCAGAACTATAAATCAGAAGCAAGCATGAATTTTATAATCCTAATTTTGAATCCTAATTTTGAATCCTAATTTCTTCAAGAAGTTCTGAACTAAAATTCTCTCTACCTAGGCAGGCAAATACATGAAACCTCAGAATATGTACCGCATTAGAATCAGGATGTCTACGTTGTATTTTGAACATGCAATTCTAACAATGTCTAAGTAATATGACGAGAGTCAGCAGAAGCTTACCTCGCAGCTAGAAAATATTCTGTGAGCTGGAGTCTAGTTCTGACTGCTTGTGATGTTCTGACCAGCTTCCTCACGTTCCCAACAGGCTAGAAACCATTGACTTGAACTATGAATGGCTGGAAAATTCTGGAACAACCAATGAGCAAAGTTCTAACTTCTTTGAAATGAATATTGATGGAGGGTGTGTCACAGTCT
The DNA here is from genome assembly GCA_948472305.1 of Vicia faba. Lineage (NCBI taxonomy): Eukaryota > Viridiplantae > Streptophyta > Magnoliopsida > Fabales > Fabaceae > Vicia > Vicia faba. Next base: position 1,211,361,558 of record OX451739.1, read on the forward strand.
GAACACGGAATTTAGGATGGTTTCTAAAGGTATATTAGAAACTATATGGATGGTTTTGGTCAAGAAACACTTGAGGAAAAATGGAGTTTGAATGCAGGAAACCAAAGCTAACAGGTTTTGTATTTTGTGTTTGTAGTTTTGGACTCTTGGAATTTTAGCAAGGGTTCAAGGCTTTTTCTTTCTCAAACTTTTGACCCTTTTACAGTTGCCAATGAAGTTCAATTTATAGGCAAAGATCTAGTCGCTTGGAGAGGTCAAGGGGTACAACCATCATATGCTAGGCGCTGACTTGTTCTTGAAGTAAGTTCAAATAGGTATGGTGGTTAGCAGATTCAGCCGCGCATAAGCCGAATTTGTAAGCAGGAATTAAGGAAAGGTAACCTCAAAAGAAAAAGCAACGCATGGGCCCAACACACTCTCGTACAAAAGTTTGCTTTTCCAATACAGTAATGGCACTTCTATGCCACACATGGGGAAATCCTTTGGATAAAGACCCAAAAGTGGTTGTGAGCATTAAATGATGATGAGATTTATCAAACCAGAAATCTTGTAATGTGAGATTCTGCATCATTGCTTAATTCTAGATCAGAAGTTCAGCTTCAGTGTAACTTATAATAGACATCCAACTTCTGATCTTTGTATCTCCTTGCTCCAGCATGTTCTGAAGGGGCTCTCAGACTTTCCAGGAAGCTTGCAACACGCTTTGTAAACCTTCTTTGAATTGCTCTTGAAACTCCTGACTGAACCTATGTGAAAACTTGCTCAGATGTTCTAACCAAACTCTGTCTTGAAAATGTCCAGAATTTGCTGAGTGCTTCAGTTTCATGGACGTGTCTTTGAAGATTTATAACTTGAAATTCCAGCATTTCCAGGAGAAGTTCCGTTCTGTAATATTTTAGGTCTTATTGAGATCTAAAACTCTCGTGTTAGAAATTCTTCCAGAATCAGTTGCATCATGGTGATAATCTGATCAAAAGTTCTGAGCTTGTCATATTTCTTAAACACTTAGAAAAATTCTAAGTATTTTAGAATGTTGACTTTTGAATTTCTTGATGAAACAAACTTCATATTTCAACATGTCTTAATTAAATATGATTCTTGAAACTTGATTTTGATCAAAAGTCAAAGTTTGACTTTTCAGTGTGCAAATGACCATTTTTCCCTTGTGCCAATTCCAAACCTAAATTGATGTATCAGTACTTCAAACTTGACGTTATAGAAGACCTTGTGAGAGAATCCTTGATAAATGAGAGGGCAAATTTTGGGGTACAACAACTGGGTTCTAAGACTAAACCTTCATAGTCTAGATGGTCTAACGCTCCCTTGGGTAGCACGTTTAGAGAAGAACCGGTGTCGACCAACACATGTGCTAAGGTAGTCCCTTTGCACTCGACATAAACATGTAGAGCTTTATTGTGGTTCTTCCCAAGTAGTGTTAGGTCAGCATCTGAAAATCCCTAACCGTTATCAGCCGTCAAGCTAGCCACGCAATTCTCAAATTGGTCTGTTGTGGTCTCATGGGTTACATGAGCCTTTTTCAAGAATTTGATTAATGTTCGAGCATGGGCATCTGAATAGAGTAGCAAAGACAGCATATAAACCTTAGAAGGGGTTTTCCCCAACTGTTCCACAATCTTGAAGTCACTCATTTTTATCATCTTCAAGATCTCGTCCATCTCACGAGCAGAGGGTTCTCCATCAGCAACGTCCTTTACAGGTATTTTTGTTATGACAGGCTCAACAACCTTCTCCTTTCCTCTTGTATCAGTACTCAGCTTAGTGGCAGAGATGCGGACAGGTGTCTTTGTAACAACTGGTGGCAAAATATTGGGTGAAAAGATTCTCCCAGTTTGAGTCACTTTGCTTGAGCCAGTTATGTTGCCAATATCATCAGCTTTGTCTTCTTCGATCCAAGTGTCTTGTTTTATCCCATGATAAAATACCTCAGCACCATAATTCCATGTCACTGCCTTGTTTGAAGAGTAGGGAGCTGGTCCAGGATTGGTAATTATTAAGGGAGAAACATTTGGTTCATTTGAAATCCTAATAGGACCTTTAGAAGTGATCCTAAGAGGCTTGTTTGAGATGGTAATAATGGAGAGGTCTTCACATTTGTTAGTCAAACTTTTGGCAAGCGAAGTCTTCTCAAATAGAATTTCGTGGCTATCCATCAAGCGTTAAATGCCTTTCTTCAGCCCTTCGCATCCATTGAGTTGTTGGGTACAGCAAACACAGTCTTTTACGTAGCCAGGGAAAATCCTGGCCTTCAACAGATTATCTTTGATGATATTCAGTGGAGTAGTCAAGTCTTCCACAGAGGCAACACAAATTGTATCTTCAATAACATTAACACCCTTATCATGCTTCGGTATAGGTGTGGTGATTATATTCGGAGTCGGAGGAGGGTAGAACTCAATAGTCTTGTTATCGATCAAATCCTAGATTTTGTTCTTCAAGGCCCAGCATTGGTCAGTCTCATGCCCAAGGCTGCTTGAGTGGTAAGCACATTTAGTGTTCGGATTATACTTTGGTGAAGAGGTATCAAGGTTGGCAGGAGGATCTCACAATGTCACTAAATTAGCCTTTAGCAAATGTTGAAGGGCTTGAGATAGTGACATGCCTAATCTCGTGAATTTTCTTCTCGGAGTTTCAAAACATTGATGATTAGCAGATGGTCTTGGAGTAGGAGTTGGATTGGAGATTCAGACATCATTAACAGACGGATGATCATTCTTCTTGGTACGGGCCCTTGCCCCGTACACAACATTAATTTCCTTCTTTGCAGCAAAAGGTTTCTTGACAGGATTAGAAGTGGAGGTAGATGCCACAGAGATCTTCCCACTTTTGATTCCGCTTTCAACTCTTTCACTGGTTAAGATTAACTCGGTGAATCTGGAAGAAGAGCAACCAACCCACAAGTTAAATAATGGACTAGATAAAGTGCCCATAAACATGTCAATGTGCTCTCTATTAGTCAAAGGTGGTTGAACCCTACTGGAGAGGTCTCTCCACTTATGTGTGTATTCTTTAAATCCTCCATTCTTCCCCATGGTCATATCTTGCAACTGAACTCTTGTTGGCGCCAAGTCGGTGTTATACTGATACTGATGGTAAAATGCGGTAGCTAAATCTTCCCAGGTATTGATGCGGGAACCATCCAACTGGTAGAACCATTCTAGTTGCGTTTTGGTTAAGCTCTCTTGGAAAAAGTGAATCCAGAGTTTCTTATCAGTGGTGTGCGGCTGTATCTTGCACACATAAGATTTCAGGTGAAGTTTTGGACAAGAAACTCCATCGTACTTTGCAAAGACTGGTATTTTGAATTTGTGGGGAATAACTACCCCAAAGATCAAACACAAATCATCAAAATCTAAACCAAGGACGGCTTGGATTTCAACAGCTTTTAGTCTGTCTTCTAACTGCTTCTATTTAATATCGGCGGGTGGATACTGCTCGTCAAAATAATCATCATCAGATGCTTGATCATTAACACAGTCATCCTGGGTACTCTTAACCTCACCAATCTGATTCTCGTACTCTTCATATGAGTCCTCCAATACCAGGATCTGACGAAATGACTCTTTGAACCTTCTACCCATGTTGAGCAGAGCTTTCTTCTTGGGCTTCTTCTTAACTGCCAGCAATGCCATCATATCTTGCTGCCCCTTGGCTAGGGCCAGTAGAGTTTCTTGGAATTGAGAGTTTTGTGCCTGAAGATCCTTCACAGTTTTCTTTAGATCCATCTTGCTGAAATAAACAGCAGAAATATAAGGAACTTGTTATGCGAAAACCTGTCATGTTATGATGCATGGAAGATGTATATGCAAATGATTTCAAGGATTTATGGAATTTAAATTTGCATAGACAAAGGAATGAACAAACGTCAATTTTCATTAATCTAGTTCAAAATATTACAACATGCCTCTTGGGCTTACAAAATAAATTTCTAAGATAAAAAGACTGAACGCATCCTCTTCGATGCAAGGTAGGCATTTACACTTTGCTCTTCTTGTAGCTGTTTTATAAGCTCCAAAACCCTCTTCTCACTAGCATAAAATTGAGCTTAGAAGGTATCTCGTTCCTCCTTTAGCTGAATCTAACCTCTTTGCAAGTCTTCGAGGGAAGTAGGCATGTCGGGATGGAGGGCAGTGTAGGGAACATCTCCTTCAACCACAGGTTCCATGATAACTGGTGAGATGGACGGATAAGGCATCACAAGTTTCTGAGCACGAGCTCGTACCCACCTAAGGTAAGGCTCAAGGGGAATGGAATTATTGTGTCCCAGCGTCTTACTATCCACTTTGCTCACCATCCTCCAAGCTCGTATATACCTCTGGCGGGAGCTTTGATTGTCGCTCTCGTAGTCGAATACCACTCCTTGAATGAGCATCTCATGTGGGCTATCCCTTCGGGTGTAACCAAACTGTCGTAAAGCTAAGCAGGGGTTGTAGGTGATACCTCCTCTGATGACAAGTAAAGGGACATTAGGGAATTCACCATAACGGTCGATGATAGTGACCTTCTCCAAGGATCGGGAACACCAATGAACATATGAATGTCTGAGCGTCATCAGCATATGGGACCATCTTGAACCTTGCTCGTTCTTCAACACAGATCGGGGAAGATGAGAAATAAACCATCTTGCCAAGAGAGGAGTGCAACACATGAGGATCCCCCTCTTCCTCATAGTGCGAGAGTGAAAAGAATGTAGGATATCTCCCAACAAAGTAGGCACTGGATTGCGAGACATGAAGATTTTGACAGTGTTTACATCTATGAGTTGGTCAGGGTTTGGAAATAAAACCATCCCATAGATGTGAAGGGCCAAGGTTTCCTCAAAAACTTGTAAGTCCAAAGAGTTCCAACAATCTTGAGCTTTCTCGAACAAGAACTTGGCTAAGAAATCTTTGACACCACTCCTTGTTTCCCAATTAGTTGTGATATCAGATTGTTTCAAGTGTAATGCGTGGGAAATCTCTTTAGGTTTTGGATCTCTTTCCGTACCGTTGAAGGGTAGTTGATTAAGAAGGGAATCCTCAAGAGTTGAGAGAATTCTTCCAAAGTTGGCACAAGTTGATTATCGGGAAAAGTGAAGAAATTGTGTAGAGGATCAAAGAATTGGAAAAGCACCTTCATCATATCTTCATCGGTGTTGGAGGTAACCAAGTTTAGGAGGAGACCATGTCTTTCAGTGAATGGAGAATTATCTGGAACCCTTAATGCTAACTCTTTGAGTTGAGGAGGAATTCTTACGAGATTGACTTGGATCATATTTCTATGGATATAAGCCATGTCCTACAAAACAGAAACAAAGATAAATCCTAAAAATCCTTGAAATGGTTAGTGAGAATGAGTATGATGTTATGATGTTTATGATGTTATGTACAAGTAAATATATACAAACAAGGAAAACAAGTCCTTAGGTTTAGGCTTGCATGGAGTCTCAAAGGTAAGTACCCTCTTGAAGTTTAGTTGGCTCAAACCTGTCCTATAAATAGTAACCGAGTTCTAAGGGATCTCAATATCACTGATTTGTCTTCTCGGGAATTGTTTCAGCGCAAACCTCTTTCACGGCAACCAAAATATCCCGAAAATCAAACCTCAATGAGTTTAGTATCGAGTATCTACCAACTTCGGACTGCACCAAAGTCGGTCATCTCACTACGTCCTAATGGTCAAGTTGGTCAAGTAATGATTCTAAAAGTCAGTTAGTGCTTCATGACATCACTTAACGGCCCCGTATTCTCCTTGACTACTCAAGGGCTACCGGTACCCACAAATATGCCACACTAACGTAGCTATTTCTTAGACCATGTTGGTATACCCCGCACAGTTTCCATAATGTATTGCTACTTACCTATAAGGTATACCAAATCTGGGTAGAGGATTAGAACAAGCCCAAACAAGGAACCAAAATGTAAAGCAAACAAGTCAAACAATGAAAGCAAGTAAAGGTGATCTAGCCCTAAGGTAACCCCACTTTTAAGTTTCTCCTCAGCAGAGTCGCCAGTTATGTGATACGGTGGGAGATCTGACTTGGGTGTTTTACGTTTTATCGCAAATGTTACAGTTAGCAAGAGTCGCCACCGAGTTTTCTTTTATCCAAAAGGAAAGGATGAAAAGAACAAGAAAGACCTTTGAGATTATTTCTTGATTTCAGGGGGTAGATTATGAAAAGGGAAGGTATTAGCACCCTTTTCATCCATAGTTATATATGAGCTCTTAAGAATGTATACAAAGTATTTTGTAATAGTTCGTCATCGTTTAGGCAAACTTTGTAATAGTTCTCGTTCGTAAGAATGTATACAAAGTGTTGAGCTTTTGAAAATGCTTAAAGTTTGAAAAATGTTTTGAAAGTGTTGGTGTTTGTTTTGAAAATAAGCAAGAGTGTTTGATTTGAAATTGAGCAAGCAACTAGGAACAATCTACCTACTCAAAAGTCTTAGTTCATTTCTTTCTTTCCTTTGATATTGCTATCTTACCATTGATTTGGTAAGAAACCCTATCTTTGGATGTAAAGGGACGGGCATGGGTCATCGTATAACCATGATAGCAATGTTATAAGATATCTTAGCATTTCTCTTTGGAGGGACTAAGATCATTTTGAAAGGCAACATTGATAGCGTCATCGAGGGACTGTGATCTTGTATTTTTTATTTCTTTTTGCTAAAGTATCTCACATGCATAACATGGCCATTTTTGTAAGGCAACAAAGTAGAATCACCCTAAGGGTGCAAGTGTGCAAGTGTGTTTGATTTACATGCATTGTTTTGTCTTGAATTAGGGTTTGCTACTTGTTGATTTTAATCTTTCCATACAAACCCTAATTACTAGCATTTATATAAAGCGTTAAATTGCGAAAAGTAAAAATACTAAGTTATTACATCATTAGGGGAGGAGGTATACAAATTTACAAATGGGGATTTTGCAAGAAAATTAAAACTAATTATCTATTACAACCATGTTCAATAAATGTACAAGAATTGAAAAATATAATGTACAAATGAGAATGGAAAAAAGAAATGATTTTGTTTGATTTTCATTAAAGGGGTTTTAACCTAATTAAGAGAGATGAAAGGGGTTTTAACTTAAAAAGGATTTTTAGGGTTTTTTATGAAAAGATTTTAAATTAATAAAAATAAAAATGAAGATTAATCAATTAAAAACCTAAGTTCTAAATTAATTAATTTATAAGAGAATAATACAATAATTAAACCTAGTTATCTAAATATTAATTAAAAAATAAGAAATTAATTTATTAAAAGAAAATGTTTTTGTTCTTTTATTTTATGAAGAAAAATAAACTAAATAAGCATTTTTTAAATATGCAAACAAACAAAATAAAATATTTGGATTTTTTTATTAATAAAACTAATAATAATAATAATAATAATAATAATAAAAATATTAAAGAAAATAAAAATATAATGAAATAAAAACAAGAAAAATGAAATAATAAAGAAAAATGGGCCAGTGGTGTAAAAGTAAGGAGGGGTTAGAGGTCAGCAAAAAAAAAGCCCAAAGAGAGGGAGGCCCAGGCGCCTGTTTGGAACCAAAAAGAGTGGAAATGTTGAAAAAATGAACAAAAGGGTACCACTGGGGCTCGAACCCAGGTCCCAAAGGCTAATAGGCGCGCGCACTTTACCACTGGGGTGGCTATACATCCGTTGATATAAACAAAACAATACATGTGTAACTTAAATCAAGTCCTTAATGAACTTCATCTTCAACCTCCGTCCAGAGAACATGTAACTCATTCATTTCTCATCCATTCACAAAACTTCCAACATCAAACTTGTTAGAAATTTCCTCACGATTCTGAATATGTAAATAACTTAAGCTAATTCTCAAAGATGAGCATGAATTTCTAACAGTACCAAATTCTGACCTAAATATTTTCAGAGGTTCAAACTCAAAATTCTCCCTACTCAAGTAACATAAATGAAATCTATGGACATGTATAGTTTCAGGGCAATGATGTCTACATTTTATCTTCACAAATGCAAGCCTAACAATGCCTAAATGAGAAGATAGAAGTTTAAGAAAAATACCTCAAAACTGGAAATCGTGAAATGAGTTTGAGCTTGATTCAAGGTGCTGCAATGACCAGGTTAGCTTCCTTGAGTCTCTAGGAAGCTAATGCAATGCTTAGCTTGAGTTGAGAGTGGCTGAAATGGCCTAGAGAAGTCCAACTGCAATGCTCTGTTTTTGATTATGGAGGAAGATGGAAATGGAGTTACAGTCGTGTAACAGGGACAAGGATGGTTTGTATTTGATGTAAGGAAGCTTTAGGAACTAAAAGGCCAAAGAACGCACGAGGGAAATATGAGTTTGGTGTTCAAGGTCAGAACTGTGCAACAATGGAGTTTTTGGGAAATTTTTGATTTGAGGGAGTTTGGGAGTGTTTCAGGGTGTTCAAGCTCGTGTCCTAGCTCACAATTAGTGCCTATATTTATAAGCAACAAGTTTTGAATCTTGTTGTTAATCTGAATTCAAAATCACAAGTTTAAGCATAACATGTGATTTTTGAGAAATCCAAGTTTCAAAGTCTTGTGTACTTGCTAAGATAGAATGGTTATGCTTTAAACACACTTGCTTCTGACTTTGTAGATGGGGTGTGATCAGAGGGAACAAGTTAGAGGCTCAAGAATTGACTTTGTGCATAAAGCTTGCTTTTCAAGAATGGCATTCTTCACTTTCTTCCCAAAATGGCAATGTGAATTGGATAAAGCTTAAATCACATGGATTATAGCTCAAAAGTTTTTGTAATACATTAATGATGGATAGATACACAAGTTAGATGGCCTGAAAAGCAAAATTATGCAGCCTAGCATTGAAATCCAATTATGTGTTAATCAAGAAATGACTTGTAATTCAAGAATGAAACCCTAACTTCTTGCCTTCGATTCTCCTTGCTCAAATATGATCTCAATGAGTTCTTGGACATTTTGGAAAGCTTGTAACATTCTCTACAACCTCTATGTTGTAAATTTTTGAAAATTCATCTTGGAATCATGTGAAAAATTGCCATGAAGTTAGGTCAAAATCCTGCCTAAACTAGGGCAAAATTTCACTAAGTTTCCAAGTTTCATGAACATGTATTTACAAAATCATAACTTGAAATCCATGCATTTCTAGGAGAAGTTATGTTCTACAATGTTTTAGATATAATTTAGATCTACAACTTTCATGTTGGAAGTTTCCTTTTAATCACTTTGCATCATGGTGAAAATTTGGCTCAAAGTTATGAAAAATATGAAATTTTCAACACTTAGAAAAATTTCTAAGTTTAGAAATTTTGACTTTTCAAAATGAAATCTTGAATTTTTTATTTCTTGATGAAATTTTTTCATATTTTGATATGATTTGATGAATTGTGATCTTTGACACTTGATTTTGACCAAAAAGTCAAAGTTTGACTTTTCAGTGTACAATTGACTTTTCATCAGTTGACTGAAATTCAACTGTCAACCAATTGAACTTGAGGAATATTTTGAGACATGCCATTAGGTAAAAATTAATCAATTTAATCCTTGAGATCATGTCTTAACCCAATAAGTCATTTGCTAGGTCAAAAATCAGAAATTGCACCTTCTTAGTCAAAACCCTAATTTTAACCATTTTGCCCTTTTGATGATCTGATCTAATTTCTTGAGGAATTATGATACAAACTTGATCAAATGATATATATAGGTTAATAATGTTGATATGGATAAAAAATTATGAAGTTTGACTGTAAATTGACCATAATTGACTTTTTCCCTCAATACAGCTGATTTTAGGTCAATTGATCAATTGATTGAGCAAAAATGTGATCCAAGACTTGAAACTTGACATGAGAAATATTGAGAGTTAAAAATGATCCATTAAAGTCATATGATGCATTAAAAGTTCATTTGTCCTTGTGCAAACTCAAACCCTTATTTTCAGTCATCAGGGCTTGAGAAGGTGTCTTGAGCTGATCAAACCTTGTGCAGTCTTGAATCAAAGGAGATCTTGTGAGAGATTACTTGAGAAATGAGAGGGCAAATTTTGGGGTACAATAGGGGTGATATGTTGGGTGAAAATATTCTCCCATTTCTGGTCACCTTACTAGAGCCAGTAATGTTCCCAACATCATCAGCCTTGCTTTCTTCAATCCAAGCATCTTGCTTTATTCCATGATAAAACACCTCAACACCGTAGTTCCACGACACTGCTTTGTTGGAAGAATATGGAATTGGCCCAAGGGTAGTAATTATCAGAGGAGAAACAGTCGGTTCATTCGAAATCCTGATAGGACCCTTTGAGGAGATCCTAAGAGGCTTGTTTGAAATTGTTATGATGGAGAGGTCTTCAATCTTATCGATCAAATTTTTGGCGGACAAAGTTCTCTCAAATAGGATCTCATGAATATTCATCAGGAGTTGGACACCTTCTTTCAGCCATTCACATCCACTAATTTGTTTGGCGTAATAATCACAGTCCTTCGAACAGCTAGGGAAAACCCCAGCTCTCAACAAGTTCTTTTTGATAACAGTTAACCGAGTAGTTAAGTCTTCGAAGGAGGAAACAAAAATGTTGTCTTCAATTGTATTGACACCTTTGCTATGGTTTGGCATTGGTGCCGTAATCACATTGGGAATTTTAGGCGGATCAAATTCGATTGTCTTATTGTCTATTAGGTCTTGAATTTTGTTTTTTAGTGCCTAACATTGATCGATCTTATGTCTGGGACTATTCGAGTGATATGCACACTTGGTATTCAGATTGTATTTAGGTGAGGAAGTATCAGGATTGGACGGAGGATCACGCAGTATCACTAAGTTAGCCTTTAACAAGTGTTGTAAGGATTGGGATAATGACATGTCTATCCTTGTGAATTGTCTTCGTGGACCCTCAAATCTTTGATGATTGGAGGATTGTCTTTGAACAAGAGTAGGATTGGAAATCAGAACAGCATTAACGGATGGACGGCTATCCTTCTTGGTACGGGCCCTTGCCCCATACACAACATACGTTTCTTTCTTTCCAGTGAAGGGTTTCTTTACGGAGTTAGAGGTGGAAGCAGGCACAATGGGGATCTTCCCGCTCTTGATACCACTTTCGACCCTTTCACCGGTTAGGATCAGTTCGGTGAAACTGGACGAAGAGCACCCAACCGATAAGTTGAAAAATGGATCGGATAGCGTACCCATAAACATATCAATATGTTCCCTATCAGTTAATGGTGGTTGGACCCCGTTGTACCCCAAAATTTTCCCTCTCACTTATCAATAATTTGCTCACAAGATCTCTTTTGGCTCAAGACTACACTAGGGTTGATCAACTCAAGACACCTCCTTAAGCACTGATGACCAAAAAAAAGGTTTGAAATTCCACAAGGATATTTGAACTTCCAATTCCCCATATGACTTTAATGGATCATTATGGACCCTCAATATTACTCATGTCAAGTTTCAAGAATTGGATCACACTTTTGCTCAGTCAATTGAGCAGTTGACCTAAAAATCAACTGTATTGGGGAAAAAGTCAACTATGGAAATTTACAGTCAAACCTCATGATTTTTGTCCCACATCAACATTTTAAACTCATATGCATCATTTTATCAAGTTTGTACCACAATTCCTCAAGAAATTTGATCAAATCTTCAAAAGGGCAAAATAATCAAAATTAGGGTTTTGACTCGGAAAGGGCAATTTCTGATTTTTGACCTAGCAAATGATCAATTGGTTTAAGGCATGATCTCAAGATTCCAATTGCATAATTTTTACCTAATGACATGTCTCAAAACATTTCTCAAGTCCAATGGATTGACAGATGAATTTTCAGTCAACTGATCAAAAGTCAATTGTATATTGAAAAGTCAAACTTTGACTTTTTGGTCAAAATCAAATGTCAAAGATCACAATTCATCAAGGAATGTAAAAATGTGAAACTTATTCATCAAGAAATAAAAAATTCAAGATTTCATTTTGAAAAGTTAAAATTTCTAAACTTAGAAATTTTTCTAAGTGTTGGAAATTTCTTATTTTTCACAACTTTGAGCAAAATTTTCACCATGATGCAAGATGATTCAAAAGAAACTTTCAACATGAAAGTTGTAGATATCCACGAAATATACAATATGTCTTTACATAACTCCTTCCAAAAGTTCTTGGATCTCAAGTTATAATTTTAAGAACACATGGTCATGAAACAAAACACTTAGTGAAATTTTGCCCTAATTTGGTCAGGGTGTTGACCTAACTTCATGGCCCTTTTTCATATAGTTGCAAGGGGAATTTTCAAAAGTGATTTAAATAGGGGTTGTAGAGAACATTACAAGCTTTCTAAGATGTCCAAGAACTCGTTGAGATCATTTTTGAGTAGGGAGAATCGAAGAGATGAAGTTAGGGTTTCCACACTTGAATTACAAGTCATTTTGTGATGAACAAGATTCAAAATTCAAACTTATGCTGCATAACCTCTACTTTGCAGGCCTCAAACTTTTTAGGAACTCCATAATTAATTGCTTGCACAGCTGTTAGAGGTCTCAATTCAAGCATTCAATGCAAGGCCATGCTTTATATCCATTTTGGGAAGAAAGTGCACAATGCCATTTTGATAAAGTAGTTTTTTGCACAAAACTTGTTCTTGAGCCTCGCAATTGCTTTCTTCTGATGATACAAGTCCCATAACTCAAGAGAAGTTTATCTAGACACTTACAATCACTTAGCCCATGCTTGTACTTCCTCTTGAAACTTGTTTTCCCACTTTTCTTGAAAATCAAGTAACACAGCAATTAGCTTGTAACTTGTACTTCTGACTCTCAAAAGCACTCAAGACCTTTTTCTTAAACATACACAAGTCACTTGCCACAAATCTCGCGCATGCTTAAGCCCTGAAAACACCAAGAACACAGAATCACCAATAACACCTCAAAACTTGCCATTTTTGAGTTTTGAATCCAATCTCCAAATTTGCTCGTGCGTTTCTTGGCCTTTTACTTTCAAAAGCTTCTAAATAACATACAAAAACAATTCCAACAACTGAAACACCACTGTAACACCTCCATCATCATCCACCATTTTCAAAAATAGCACATTGCACCTTGACTTCTCTAGAACTCCTCAGGCGCTTTCAGCTCAAGCTAAGCATCACATTAGCTTCCTGGGAACTTGAGGAAGCTAATCCAATCATTGGAACTCACTAAAAGCTACTCAAACTCAAAACATGATACCCTCTTGCAAGGTGAGTCTTCTGACTTTTGAACTCTTCATACAAGCATCATTAATAGTTTATTTGTGAATGAAAAATGTAGATATCATTTCCCTAAAGCTAACCATGTCCATAGTTTTCATTTATATTGCTTGAGCTTAGAGATTTTTAAGATTGAAGTTTCTGAAATTTTTAGCGTTCATATTAGGGCCATTAAAATTCATGCTTGTCTTTGATCTATAATTTTATTGCTTTGCATTTCTGAAATCGTGAGGAAATTTGCTACAAGTTTCCTGTTTACATTTTTCATTTTTGTTGAGAATTGAATAAGATACAGAGGTTCAGGCTGGGCGTGAGGTTGAAGATGAAGTTGGCCTCAGGAACGTGTTTACTATATATATTTATGGTTTGATATTAATAAACAAATGTATAGTCACCCCAGTGGTAGAAGCGCGCGCTTGTGACTATAGGGACCTGGGTTCGAGCCCCAGTGGTACCCTTTTGGATTTTTTTCTTCATATTTTTCACATATTTTTACTTTTTTGGCAGCGCTGAGCCTCATCCCCTCGGGCCTTAGGTTTTTTTTCACTTATGACCCCCCTTGCTGGCTATTCACACCCTGGCCCATTTTTTTTTCTTTTTTTTCATTTTTATTTATTTGTTTTCTTAAATATTTTATCTAATACTAAAAAAAAATCAGAAAAAACATAAAAGCATTAGATTTATATTTTGTTATAGTTTATTTATTTTTTACACAAATAAATTATTTTATTTAATCATACTTTATTTATTTTACTAATTGGTTTGTAAATTTAATTAAAAACTAGGGTTTTAGTTATTTACTTAAAATATATTATTTTAAAACCAAAAAAAGACCAAAAATATTTTATAATACTATAAATTATTTTTAAGACAAAAAATACCAAAAATATTCTTCTTATAAACTTAATTTCTTTTTTTAATCAATTAATAGATTAGGGTTTTATTTGAATTCTTTTCCTAGTAAATTTAGATTTTACTTTTTACTAATTTAATTAATTATTTTTCTTTTAGTTAATTAGGTTAAAACAAAACCCCCTTTTCCCTAAAAAAATCCAAATAAAAGTCCATTTTCTTTATATTTACATTCTTGTATATTTATTCATTTTTGTACATTATTTATCCAAATTCAATATGGTTGTAATAGATAATTAGGCTTTATTTTCTTGCAATTCCCATTTGTAATTTGTACACCCCCTCCCACAAGTATTGTAATAGCGTAGTAATTTTAAATTCCACAATTTATCGCTTTATATACAAATGCTTGTAATTAGAGTTTGTATGGAAAGACTAAAACCAATCAATTAGAAAACCCTAATCAAAGACAAAACCAAGCATGAAAAACAATACACTTGCACACAAGCAAAATATAAGATCATAGTCCCTCGATGACGCTATCTATGTTGCCTTTCAAATGATCTTAGCCCCTAAAAAAGAATTCTAAGATACCTTGCAACATTGCTAATCATGGTTATACGATGACCCGCGCCCGTCCCGTTTACATCCAAATATAGGGTTACTTACCAAATCAATGGTAAGGTAACAATGTCAAAGGAAAGAGGAAATGAACATGAAAGACTTTTGAGTAGGTAGAATGCCCCTAGTTACTTGCTCACTTTCAAAACAAAACATCCTTGTTATTTTCAAAACAAACACCTACACTTTCAAAAGATCTTACAAACTTGAAAACATTTTCAAAATATCAACATCTTTGTATACATTTTTACGAACGAGAATCATTACAAAGTTTGCCTAAACAATGGCCTCTTTACAAAATACTTTCAAAAACCACACAAAACACAATTTCAAACAAAAGCAAGTGATCTAGAAAGTAACTAAGAGCCCATGGAAAACCATGGATGAAAAGGGTGATAATACCTTCCCTTTTCATAAACTACCCCCCGAACTCAAGAAACAATCTCAAAGGTCTTTCCTGTGCTTTTTCACCTTTCCTTTTGGATAAAAGAAAAGTCGGTGGCGACTCTTTCTAACCGCAACATTTGCGATAAAACACAAAACACCCAAGTCAGTTCTCCCACTGCATTACAGACCCTACTGGCAAGATCCCTCCACTTTTGGGTGTACTCTTTGAACCCTTCATTTTTACCCAGCGTCATGTCTTGCAGTTGAACTCTAGTCAACAACAGGTCGGCATTAGTACTGGTGATAAAAAGCAGTGGCCAAGTCTTCCCATTTATGGATACGGGAACCCTCCAATTGTTAAAACCACTCTAGCCGAGTCTCAGTCAAGCTTTCTTGAAAGAAATGGACCTAAAGTTTCTTGTCGACGGTGTATGGTTGTATTTTACACACGTAAGACTTCAGATGAAGCTTTGGGTAGGAAACCCTATCATATTTAACGAAGACTGGTATCTTGAGTTTATGGGGAATGACAACCCCAAATATTAAACCCAAATCATCAAAGTCCAAACCAGGAATGGCTTGAATCTCAACAGCCTCCAGTCTATCCTCTAGATGCTTGTACTTTTCATCAATAGGAGGATACTGCTCGTCAAAATAATCTTCATCATCAGACGCTTGATCATTGATACACCCGGCCTGGGTACTCCTTGCCTCTCCAATTTGATTTTCGTCTTCCTCATATGAATCTTCAACTATTGGTATCTGGCGGATCGACTCTCTGAATCTTTTACCCATGTTGACTAGGGCTTTCCTCTTTAGTTTCTTTTTGGATGCCAACAACGTCATCAACTCTTATTGCCCCTTGGCCAGGGTCAGCAAAGTCTCTTGAAACTGAGAGTTTTGTGCTTGTAGATCTTTCACTGTTTTCTCAATATTCATCTTACTAAAATAAACATCAAAAAGATAAGGTAACCTCTCGTGGATAACCTGTTGTGTTATGATGCATGAAAAATGTACATGCAAATGATTTCAAGGATTTTTGAAATTTAAATTTGTCTAGACAAAGAATGAACAAACGTCAATTTGCATTAATTAGTTCAAAATGGTTACAACGTGCCTCTTGGGCTTACAAAATAAATTTCTAAGACAAAAAGGTCGAACGCATCCTCTTTGGTGCAAGGTAGGCGTTCAAGCTCTATTCTTCATGGAGTTGCTTTGTGAGCTCCAAAACCCATTTTCTCGCTTGCGTAGAAATGAGCTTCGAAGGTGTCTCTCTCTTCCTTTAGTTAAATCTAACCCTTTTGTAAGTCTTCAAGAGAAGTAGGCATGTTGGGATAGAGGAAAGTATACGGGACATCTTATTTAGCAACAGGCTCCATGATAGCTGGTAGGATGGTGGGGTAAGTCATCATCAGCTTCTAAGCACGAGTTCGTACCCACAATAGGTAAGTTTTGTACCCCAAAATTTGCCCTCCCATATTCTTCAAGATTTGCAAAAAGCATGCTTCAAAATCTCCCCAAGGGTTGCACAGTTCAAGGGCCTCCTAACAGTCAAAAACTAGGGTTTTGGTTCTGACAAAGAAAATGAAGTTTCCAAGGGTCCAATCAAGTCCCACATGCCTACAAACATGGTCAAGTATCCTCATACCAAGTTTCAAGGCTCACAGCACAAAATTGCACAGTCAAAAACCCTAATTGCACTACAGTCAACTGTAGGGGCAAAATGGTCATTTGACAGTCAAAAGTTCAAATTTTTGGTCAACATCTCATTTTGAAGCCACAAACATCATTTGATCAATTCTTGATCATGATTCTCAAAGCTTGGCTCAAAAAGTCTCAAGATGCAAAAGTTTCCATATTTGGACAGTTGAAAAAGTAAACTGTAACTTGACCAAGGCATAACTTCCACATGGTTTATCAGAAAAATTCCATCCCAATCTCATTTTGAATAGAAAGACATTTCCTACAACTCCTCTTCACACTTCAAGTCCAAGAAATGCTCTCACAAAAAGTTATCAATTTCAACATTATAGGTCATTTTCAAAAGTCAACAAAAGGGGACTTTAAGTCAAAGGCCATAACTTGCGATTGGTAAATCAAAATGACTTGGGACAAAAGGCATTGGTTAGAGGACTTCAAGACCTTTCCAAAATGTCCAAGAACATGATCAAAGCTTAAGAATTGAGCAAGATATGCCTTGTGGAAGTTGGGAAATTTTTGGGTATTTTGAAAAGTCAACTTTGCTCCAAATGCCTTAAAATTGCTAATGGGCCACATTTTCTTCCAAGATTCATCACCCAAAGCATGTGCACGACCATTTGGCCCAAAGGGAATTTATTCATCATTTTTAGTTATTTATTTGAATTTTTAATTGCTATTAATTCATTTAATAAAATAAAATATGTGAAAAATACCAAAGCAAGCTTTTCAAATCTTTTTATGCATGAAATATCTTCAAAATTTCGTGCATTATCTGATATGGAAAGAATCAAGTGATTTGGACATGATTGGTATCAAATATGCATGGAAAAGATTTGAAAGATTATGCCATGAAAATCAAATATCTTTCCATCAATGCAAAGGGTTTTTGGATCAAAATCTTTACCCTAATCATTCCATACATAAGCCAGAAGCAAACCCTAGTGGAAGAGACCTCTAAGCTGCGCCCCATCTGAAGAAAGAACTTTGCAATTTTATCAAAAAAACCAAAAACTGAAAACGTGATTCCAAGGTATTTCAAGGCAAGAAAACTATCCTATTGCGTTCCTGAGGCTTCAAGGAACGTGTCTGAATCAAAATCATCAACTCTAACATCAAGAAACGGTAGAACTAAGTGATCCTGTTTCAAATTTCATACATATTCATGTTTCAGTTTTCAAGCATTCTCATTGCATTTTTTTTTGTGGATTTATACTAATCGATTGATTCTAAAGTTAACCATATACTTTAATTGAGTTTTCGTGCAAAATTGGAGGATCCACCATTGAAGCTTTCTAGGTTTTCAGAAACCTTGAATTGGGGATTCTGGCATATGGTAAAATCAGAACACGAGACTTAGACCATTAAAACCAGGAGATTCAGACGAATTCAAGGCATAGCTCGCGATCAATTTATGATCAAAGGATTTCTAATCGCTATTTTTGTATGCAACACTTAGTGGGGGTTTAAAACCCCCGCTATTCAATTTGTTTTTTTTCAGGCACAGCGAATAAATGGAGAAGATGATGAGGTGTAGGCCAACGAATGGCTCATTTGAATTTCGCGCGAAAAGTATCCACTAACCATCGTTTTACGTAATATTGATTATGTGTTATATTATAAACAAAGCGCCTTCACAGCTCAGTTGGCAGGCACGTGGGTTGGTAATCTCTGGGACCTGGGTTCGAACCCCGGGTCCCCCTTTCTTATTCCATCTTATTTTTCTAATCATGCTTCTGTGCAGCTTCAATCCAAGCGTCCACCATATGCTCACAATCCAGGCATGCCACTTGTCCTATAGTCCTAATCCAAAGGCCAATATTGGAAGAGTACCATGGGCATGAGTCAGAGGTGCCACATACGCGCTGAAAAGTCAACAAAAGGCCTCCAAAGATGGGCCAAAATTGCTACAACTTGACCTCCAATTTGGGGACAGAACCCCCCCTTGGTTTGCTTTTTCATTCTTTTTTTTTTATATTTTTCTATTTTATTTGTTTTAATTAGTTTTAGTTTAATTCTTTAAATTAATATTTTCTTAACATAAAAAACAATAAAAAATCAGAAAGTCACAAAAGTATAAAAATATTTTATTTAATGTTATTTTGTAAATAAATCTCATTAATTAATTTAGCTTTTAAATTTAGGTTTAATTCAAATATTTTTCTTAATAAATTAAAAAGTGTAGAATTAGGTTTTAATTACCTTTATCTTTTTCTTTTCTTTCATCATTCTTAATTATTAAATATTATTGTTGTAAATAAAACTTGCCATTAATTAATTAGGTTTAATTTTAGATTAAATTTCAATGCTTTTCTTAATAAATTAAAAATAACTAGAATTAGGGTTAATTAATATTTTAATTTCATTTAATTCTCATAAAAATCCATAAATACAAAAAAAACTCAAAAAATAATTTCTTTTCATTTTAATTTAATTAATTTCATAATTACAATTTAATTTCCTTAAAAGGGTCCAACGCCCTCGCATTCCCGATTTTTATTCTCTTCGCGCATTGTATTCTTATTCCTTCTTTTAAATATTAATGTAATTCTCCCAAAGCCGTGTAAAATTAAACATTTTATATTTCTCGCATCTTTATTTTATGTCAAATCGGGTCCTGGATTTAATTTGGCGATGTGGACCCGCGCCTTTGTAATAGTTTAGGAACTTTATATTTCTCGCAACTTTTTAACTGCTAATAAATTGCATGCAAGAATGAATGTTGAAATAAAAACAAAAGCGTAGATCACCCATGACATGAACAAGACAAAATATCTGAAAACGACACACAAATCACACATCACCCTTAGGGTACGCCTCGCTGTTGCCTTGCCCCTCGAAAGGTGATCGTCGAGTAGAGGATGTCTTAGTAAGTCCTCATGATCCGGGAACCTGGCATGAGGGTAGCTTCTAAGGTATCTTCCTATTGCTCTGGTGATCACCATGTCCCGAACCTTCAAATTGACCCGAACACCTTCAATGGTGGTGCTACCTACCTCTCAATGGTGGGATAGCACTACTTTAAAGGACATCTACACAGACGAATTCCTTAGGGTAGGTAGACGACTCTAGATACTTGCTCTAATTTCAAAACAAATTCAAAAATACTTTTCACACCGACACCTTTTCAAAAAGCTTTCGAAAGCAATTTTTCAAACACTCTTGAGGACCGATACAAGAGTCGAACTGGAATTTTCAAAGAAACTTTTTTAAAACCCACAGTTGAAAAGCAAACAAACCATTTTTGAAAACACAATGAGCAAGTATCTAAGAGCCCATGGATAACCATGGATAGAAAGGGTGCTAACACCTTCCCTTTCTATAAATCTACCTCCCGAACCGAGAGCAATCTCTATAAGGAATTTTTCTGTGCTTTTGTCCTTTCCATTTGGAGAAAATAAAAGACGGTGGCGACTCTTGCTTACCGCGACATTTCGCGAACCAGCGTTAAACAGTCAGTTCCAGATCCACCGATCACAGAACTGGCGACTCTGCTGGGGAAATCTTATAAAGTGAGGTGTACCTTAGGACTAAGATCACTGTGTTTTCAATTGTATTGACGTGCTTGCTTTACTATTGTGGGTTGCATGGGAGTTCTATAGATCCTAACCCGGATATGGGGGATACCTTCTTAGAAAGTAGCAACAAGACTGTGAGGGAACTGTGCGGGGTATACCGACATGGTTGAAGCAGTCTGCTACGTTGATGTGGCACTTTGGTGTGTACCGGTAACCCTTGAGTTCAGTCAAGGAGAGTACGGGGCCTCCGCGTGGTGTCGTGAAGCATCAACTAACCTTAGGAACCTTAATTGAACTATCTTGGCCTCTTTAGGGTAGTGAGATAACTGACTTTGGTGCAGTCCGAGGTTGGTTGATACTCGATACTACACTCAATTGAGGGTTGCTTTCCTGGAATATTTCGGTCGCCAGTTCAGTGGCTAAATCGAAACGATGAACAATGAAAGCAATCCGGTGATATTGGGACCCTTAGAACCCGGTTACTTCTAATAGGACAGGTTGAGCCCACCAACTTCAAGAGGGTAATACCCAGACCCCATGCTGGCCTAAACCATAAGGGCTTGTCTTGTGTGACTTGTGTGCCTTACATGTTTGTCTTTGTAAATATCTGTGGTGTGTTTAATCATAGCATCATGACATCATCCAGCATCATATGCATTGACTAACCATTTCAGGGGTTCGAATCTTCATCTTTGTTCTTGTTTTGTAGGACATGGAAACTGTTCGCAGAAAGACAATTCAAATCAGTCTTGTAAGGATCCCTCCTCAGCTTAAGGAGCTTATATCCAGGATTCCCGAGAGCTCTTCATTCAGTGAAAGACATGGAAGACTCATCAGCTTGGTCAACACCAACATTGAGGAAGACATGATAAAGGTTCTGTTCCAGTTCTTTGACCCTCTGCATCACTGTTTCACCTTCTTGGACTATCAGCTGGTACCTACATTGGAGGAGTTCTCCCGGCTCCTGAAGATCCCTATCCTTGATCAACTACCCTACAACGGTACAGAAAAGGAACCCAAGCTGGAAGAGATTGCTAAAGTCTTGCACCTACAATCATCTGACCTCAAGGGACATTGGGAAGTTAGAAGTGGTATAAAAGGGTTCTTAGCCAGGTTTCTGTTTGAAAAGGCCCATGAATGTTGGAATTCCCTTGACTTATAGGCTTTTGAAGAAGTTGTGGCCCTCCTTGTCTATGGTTTGGTGTTGTTCCCTAACCCAGATCAGCTTATAGATATTAGTGCTGTCCAGATCTTCATGTCCAGGAATCCTATACCTACGTTGCTGGGGGACATCCTTCACTCATGTTACACTCGAACCATGAGAAAAAGAGGTGTCCTTATGTGTTGCACTCCTCTCTTGGGAAGGTGGTTTATTTCGCACCTTCCACAATCAGTTTTGAAGAACGAGCGGGGTTTGAGGTGGTCACAACGGTTGATGACTCTCACACATGCAGATATACATTGGTGCCCTCGGTCCAGAGAGGATGTCACTATCATTGATCGTTGCGGGGAGTACCCTAATGTTCCTTTACTTGGAATCAGAGGAGGTATTACTTACAACCCATGCCTGGCTTGGAGACAGTTTGGTTATGCTCAAAGGGATGGTCCTTATGACATGTTAATTCCTGACATAGTTTTTGACTTCGACAACGATGCACAAGGAATTCGCTAGAGATTCATCAGAGCTTGGAGGATGCCCAGTAGGATAGACAACAAGACACTGGGGCACAGGAACTCCATCCCGTTGGAACCTTATCTCAAGTGGGTACGCGCCCGCTCCCAGAAGTTAGTAATGCCATATCCTCATATGCTCCCAGTAATCAAAGAGCCAGTCTTGGAAGGAGAAGTGTCCTACACCATTCAGCATCCTGATATGCCCACATCCTGGGAAGAGATGCAGAAGAGCTGGATCCAGCTTAAGGAAGAACGAAATTCTCTTGAGACCAGTCTACATGCTAGTGAAAAGAAGGTCTTGGAGCTCACCCGCCTATTGCATGAGGAGAGGAATCTCAACACCTACATAGCTCCAAAGAGGATGCGTAGTATATTTTGGGATTGATTTGCTTTGTAATTTGTGCCCATGAGGCTTTGATGTACTGAACAATTGTTTCCTTAATGATAACGTGTGTTCCTTTTTGTCTATAACAAATTTGAACTTTCGAACCCTTGAATGCATTGCATAAACACATATCATTCATCATGTGCATAGCAGGTTTTCTTCTTTTCAGGTTGCTTACCGTTCTTCGCTGTTTATTTCAGCATCATGAATCCTGACTCATCATCAACCGGGATGTCCATCAAGGCTCTTCAGGCGCAGAATGCGCAATTTCAGGAACTAATCATGGGTTTGGCTCAGGGCCAAGAAGAGCTGAAGGCTCTGCTCCTGAAGAAGGAGAAGAAGAAGAAGAGGAGAATTGTTCTTTTTAACTCGGGCCGAAGGTTTGGCAACACTCTGCAGAATGAAGAGGCTGGTTCTTCCATAGGCAAGAGTAGTCCCCAAGGGGGAAAAGGTCCTAGTCCAGTAGTCTCTGACAACGAGACTGATTTTGATGAGGAACAGTATCCTCCGGCAGAAGACAGATACAAGCAGCTGGAGGACAGACTGAATGCTATGGAGATCCAACAAGTGCCTGGGCTGGATTTCAGAGACTTGGGTTTGTCTACTGGTGTGATCATTCCTCATAAGTTCAAAGCACCATCCTTTACCAAGTATGACGGGGCATCTTGTCCCAAGCTACACCTCAGATCTTACGTGCGGAAGATTCAGCCGTACTCAGTGGACAAGAATTTGTGGATCCACTTCTTCCAGGAGAGTCTTTCAGGGACTCATCTCGAATGGTTCTATCAGCTGGATGGGACCAAGGTTCGTAACTGGGAGGAGTTGGATATTGCTTTTTACAAGCAGTATCAATATAATGCCGACCTTGCTCCTACGCGTACCCAACTCCAGGGTATGTTGCTAGAGTCAAGCGAAGGTTTTAAAGAGTACGCACAGAAGTGGAGGGATCTGGCTGGCAGGGTGCAGCCTCCGTTGACTGACCGGGAGTTGGTAGACATGTTCTTGGGGACCCTATCTGGGCCATTTTTCAACCATCTTATCGGGAATTCGTCTGCAGGGTTCACTGATCTTATTCTGACTGGAGAGAGAATAGAGGCTAGGATGAAGTCTGGTAAAATTCAGAAGGGTGCATCTGCAAGTTCTGAGAAGAAACCCTTCAAAAAGGAGGCCAGTGTTGTATATGGGTCTAGAAGACAAGAGAAACCTGAGCGCCGCTAATCTGTCAACGCGGTGATGATTGCTAAGCCTGCTGCCGCTCCTCGGCAAGCCAATCCTCCAAGGGCTGAAAGACCTAGAAGGGAGTTTACCCGTTTGAGCATGACTCTATCACAAATCTTGCCGCAGTTACTATCCACCAACTTAGTGACTGTCAAGGAGGCCTCGAAGGTTGTAAACACTGCTTCTCCCAAATATAATCCAAATGCCCGCTGTGCTTATCACTCCGATAGCCCGGGGCATTCCACTGATGACTGTTGGGCCTTAAGGAATAAGGTGCAAGACCTTATCGACGCAAAAGAGATACAGTTTGAAGTATCTGAAAGGCCAAATGTGGTGACAGCACCTATGCCCCAGCATGGAGTAAATGCTGTTGATGAAGATGTATACACCGTTTCTGTGGATGATGTGGCTACTCCCTTAATGACTGTCAAGAGGAACCTACTGTTGGCCGGTTTATTTCCGGGTTGTAGTGAAGGTTGCCTTTTCTGTGTTGTTTCCCTCTCTGGTTGTCCTTTGCTGAAGTTGGGCATCCAAAGCCTAATGGACAGCAAGGAGATTCTGTTTAAGAAGACTGCTGTTCAGTTTGTTCCGGTGGAAGAAATTTCTGTTGTTACAATCTTTAATAATCCAATCAAGGCTCTCCCAAGGAAGCCGGTTCAAATCATGACTGTCTCACCTGTTGTTATTACTGTTCTGGGGCCTCTCCCCTACGAATCTGATAAGGCTATCCCCTGGCACTACGGGGCAGATGTGTATGTGAATGGAATCAAACAAGAGTTCAACACTGGCACCAGCATCAGCAATATCACTGGTCCAGCAAAGGTTACCCGCAGTGGCAGGCTCTTCTCGCCTGACATTGCACCGCCCGCTATTCGAAGACCCCTCACTATAACACCTACAAGTGTACCTGTTCCTGTTTCTGATCAAGTTGTTTCTCCTGCTGCCGAGTCATCTAATACTCGGGGCAAAGGGATTGAAGATGAGCCTGCCCGGATGGAGGCACCAAGACCTGTAAATGCTGAGGCCTCCCAACAAGAGATGGAGGAAATTCTAAAAATAATCAAGAAGAGTGACTTTAATGTTGTCGAGCAGCTGGGGCATACACCCTCCAAAATCTCCATGCTCTCCTTGCTCCTGTGCTCCGAGGCCCATGCTAAGGCCTTGATTTCATTCCTCAAGATGACCCATGTGCCACAGGAGACATCTGCAGTCCAGTTTACTGATTGCGTAGCAAATCTGACAGTAGATAATGGTTTGGGTTTCTCAGATGCTGACCTTACTGCCAAGGGAAAGGACCACAATGACGCCCTGCATGTCTCTATTGAATGCAAGGGAACTACTCTTGCGCACGTGTTGGTGGACACTGGTTCTTCCTTGAATGTGCTACCCAAGAAGGCCTTAGACCGTTTGGATTGTGAGGGCCTGGAGCTGAAACCTAGCAATATCATCGTCAGAGCCTTTGACGGTTCTAAGAGGATGGTTCATGGAGAGGTAGACATTCCTATTCGTGTAGGCTCTCAAGTTTTCGAATCTACTTTCTACGTGATGGATATCCGTCCATCATATTCTTGTCTGCTGGGTCGACCTTGGATCCACAAAGCTGGGGCAGTGACCTCTACCCTGCACCAGAAGCTCAAGTACCCCGTCAGAGGGAAGATCGTCACTGTGCAGGGAGAGGAGGAGTATATGGTGAGCCATTTGAATTCCTTCAGGTACATTGAGATGGACGGGGAGTTTATTGAAACCCCCTTTCAGCATTTCGAAGAGGTACCTCCAACTTTAGCAACAGCAGAAACAGTGGTCGAAGAGGATGTTCCTTTGAAGATGGCTTCCTTGAAGGATGCCCGGGCTGTGATTCAGAAAGGTGAATGTGCTAACTGGGGCAGGCTCCCTGATTTTACACAGAAAACTGACAAGTTCGGACTGGGTTTTACTGCAGAGGGACAGAAAGCTATGCGGAAGGCAAAGACCAGAAGACCTCCTGTGCTCATTACCAATCTAGGAGTGAATGCTGTTGGGGAGGATAATGAAGTGGATGAAGCTGAGTTCAATAGCTGGATCTACCCGACAACTGATGGCGGATTGACCAATTGGATTGCTAAGGACCATACTCCTGTTACTTTTGTTACGCAGTAATAAACTTCTTTGTTTTGTTATTTGTAATAAACAATTAAAACTCTATGGCCCAGTGTCTTACCCGGGGCACCGTTGGCTTCATTTGTGAGGGCATATAAATTGTCATTTCATATATCATGAATAAAAATCTTGGACGTTTTCTCGCATTTCAAATCTTATGCTCCTTTTCTTTCTTTCCTTCCTTTATATATTTCAAAACAGCTGTATTTACACACACCCACTCATACAGGTTTCAATCCACTCTGGATCTCACTGGTAACGACTCTGCTACTACCAGTTATGACTTCGAAAATCCGATCAACTTAGCCGAAGACGAAGGTGAAGATGATTGCGAAGTGCCTGGCGAGCTTGCAAGACTGTTGCTCCAGGAAGAGAGGGCAATTCAACCACACGAAGAGCCGGTGGAAACATTAAATCTGGGTACTGAGGCAGACAGGAAGGAAGTTAAGATGGGTGCCAACCTAGAGCTCAGCGTGAAGCAACGGTTGACTCAGATGCTACATGATTATATGGAGATCTTTGCCTGGTCCTACGAAGACATGCCCGGGTTGGATACCGATATTGTGGTCCATCACCTGCCTACTAAGGAAGACTGCCCTCCGGTTAAGCAAAAGGTCCGCCGTATGCGTCCAGAGATGTCTGAGAAGATCAAAGCCGAGGTTATGAAACAGTTTGATGTCGGGTTCCTTGCAGTGACTTCTTACCCGCAGTGGGTTGCTAATGTGGTGCCGGTACCAAAGAAGGACGGTAAGGTCAGAATGTGTGTCGACTACAGGGATCTGAACAGGGCCAGTCCTAAAGATGACTTCCCCCTACCTCACATTGATGTCCTTGTTGACAATACTGCTCAGCATAAGGTGTTTTCTTTCATGGATGGCTTTTCAGGTTATAATCAGATCAAGATGGCACCTGAAGACATAGAAAAAACTACCTTTGTTACTCAGTGGGGCACCTTCTGCTACAAGGTCATGCCTTTTAGACTGAAGAACGCTGGGGCAACCTACCAACGTGCCATGGTTGCTTTATTTCATGACATGATCCATCATGAGATAGAAGTGTATGTTGATGACATGATCGCAAGGTCCCAAACGGAAGAAGATCACCTAGATCACCTGCAGAAGTTGTTTGACCGTTTGAAACTGTACAAGCTAAGGTTGAACCCGAACAAGTGCACCTTCGGGGTAAGATCTGGAAAGTTTCTAGGCTTCGTCGTAAGTGATAAGGGTATTCAAGTGGACCCTGCCAAGGTTAAAGCTATTCAAGAGATGCCAGTTCCTAAGACAGAGAAGGAAGTCAGAGGCTTTTTAGGACGCCTGAATTACATTGCTCGGTTCATCTCCCACCTAACTGCTACTTGTGAACCAATCTTCAAGCTGCTGAAGAAAGATCAGGTAGTACGTTGGAATGATGAATGTCAGGCTGCTTTTGACAAAATCAAGGAGTATCTCCAAAAACCACCCATTCTTATGCCACCGGTTGAAGGGAGACTTCTGATATTATACATGACAGTACTTGACAACTCAATGGGGTGTGTGCTGGGGCAGCATGACGAGTCTGGCCGAAAAGAGCACGCCATTTATTACCTTAGCAAAAAGTTTACCGACTGTGAGACCCGATACTCACTGCTCGAGAAAACTTGTTGCGCTTTGGTATGGGCTGCTCGCCGGCTGAGACAGTATATGCTGACTCACACTACCTTGTTGATCTCAAAGATGGATCCTATAAAGTACATATTTGAAAAGCCTGCTCTGTCTGGGAGAATAGCAAGATGGAAAATGATCTTGACGGAATACGACATTCAGTACACGACTCAGAAAGCCATCAAGGGAAGTGTATTGGCAGACCACTTGGCACATCAGGCCGTAGACGACTATCAGTCAATGAACTTCGAGTTTCCAGACGAGAGCATCATGATTGTGACTGATTGTGAAGTACCTGGACCGGATGAAGGACCTGAGGAAGGATCCCGATGGTCTATGCACTTTGGCGGAGCCTCCAATGCTTTGGGTAACGGTATCGGCGCTGTAATCATGTCTCCTCAAGGCACTCATACTCCACTCACTGCCCGACTATGTTTCAACTGTACCAACAACATGGCGGAGTATGAGGCATGCATCATGGGTCTCCAAGCTGCGATCGACTTAAGGATCAAGTTTCTGAGTGTCTTCGGAGATTCCGCTCTCGTGATCAATCAGATCAAAGGAGAATGGGATACGAAACATCCGAATCTTATTCCTTACAGAGAATGTGTGTTGACCTTGATCCCCCACTTCACAGAGATAACCTTTGAACACTTCCCGAGAGAGGAGAATCAGCTGGCGGACGCGTTAGCTACAATGTCTTCTATGTTCAAGGTCAAATGGGACAATGAGGCTCCCCGGATCATCATCTGGAAACTGGACGAACCGGCATACTGTTGTGATCTCGAGACTGAATTGGTGACTGAGAAGCCTTGGTACCATGAAGTGAAGAGATATCTGGAAGCTCAGGAATACCCTGAAGGTGCATCTGTCAACGATAAAAAGTTCTTGAGAAGGTTTGCAGCAAAGTTCTTCCTTAGCAACGACATCTTGTACAAGCGAAACCATGATTCGACCTTACTGCGTTGTGTGGATAAGACTGAAGCAGAAAAGATCATGGAAGAGCTACATGAAGGGACCTTCGGAACACATTCCAGTGGACACACTATGGTGAAGAAAATCCTTCGGGCAGGGTATTTCTGGTCCACAATGGAAGCAGACTGCTACCAACATTCCCGGACATGCCATAAATGCCAGATATATGCAGACAAGGTGCATGTTCCTCCAGTTCCTTTAAAGGTTCTGACTGCGCCTTGGCCGTTTGCAATATGGGGCATAGATATGATCGGTGAGATTAAACCTACGGCATCCAACGGGCACCGCTTCATCCTGGTAGCGATTGATTACTTTACGAAGTGGGTTGAAGCAGCATCCTACGCCACAGTAACCAAGAACGTTGTAGCACGGTTCATTCGGCATAATCTGATATGTCGGTACGGCGTCCCAGAAAGGATCATTACAGACAACGGTACCAATCTTAATAACAAGATGATCACTGAGCTCTGCGAGCAGTTTAAGATACAGCACCACAACTCTTCTCCTTACAGACCGAAGATGAATGGGGCTGTAGAAGCAGCAAATAAAAATATCAAGAAAATCGTGCAGAAGATGACAGTGACCTATAAAGATTGGCACGAGATGTTACCGTTCGCTCTACATGGGTACCGTACCTCAGCCAGGACGTCAACCGGGGCAACTCCTTTCTCCTTGGTCTACGGTATGGAGGCAGTCTTACCGATCAAAGTGTAAATACCCTCTCTCTGGATAATGAAGGATGCAAGTCTGGACGAAGATGATTGGATCCAGACACGACTTGATCAGTTAAACCTTATTGATGAAAAGAGACTTGCTGCTATCTGTCATGGTCAGACGTATCAGAAGCAGATGATCAGGGCATTTAACAAAAAGGTCAGACCACAGGAATATCAAGTTGGGGATCTGGTAATCAAGCGAATCATCCTTCCTCAGAGTGATCCCAGGGGCAAATGGACCCCTACGTACGAAGGGCCATTTGTAGTTAAACATGTGTTCTCAGGAGGAGCCATGATTCTAACCAACATGGATGGTGACGACCTTCCTCATCCCGCCAATGCAGACATAGTAAAAAGATACTACGCATGAAAAAAGACCCGCTAGGCTGACATGCCTAGGCAAAAATTAGGGCTTCCCGGCAAACCAAAAGGGTTCGGGCAAAATGAAGGGATGAAATGAAAAAAAATCTGTACACCCGGCAAGTCGAAAACCTGAAAAGGCGGCTTGGGCAAAAATGGGTATCCCGGTGGACTGAAAACCCGAAAGGGCGGTCCAGGCAAAAGTTAGGGATAAAGCGTAATACTATGTCTCATTGGATCACTTTGCATCCAGAATCTGGTATCTACATCAAGTTCAGACGGCATCGATCAGTCAGCTTCATCTTCAACTAAGGTCATCAAGTGATGAGACGCTCGGAGATATAAAGGCAATAGCAGAGTTGAAACCCAGTGGGATCATTCATTTCACACAACTGTTTTATTTTCTCTTGTACAAATTTGTATAAACTCTTTTGTTCGGCGGCGTCCTCTTACTAGGATGTCAGCCTCTTGTACATAAAATGCCTATTTACAGGCAAATTCAAAAATCAATACAAATGCACTTTTCAGTTAAAATTGCCAATTGTTTTTCCTTTTTTGTTTTGTTTTGCGAAGAACGTCCAAGGTTCAATTTGTGATATATGCATTGACAATAATTTGCTAACTCACGAATATTCGCATACGAAACAAAGGGTTAATTACAGGTAACATTAGAAACAGGGGCAATAAAGAGTTGTCTAAGCAATCTAATTGTTCTGTTCTCCAAGGTATCAAGGTGAGTTCAGCTGAAGAACATAACCAGATGTCTTAATTCCCCAGAGAGTGAGCCAGCAAGTCAGTGCACTCTCCCGAGCAAAGTTACAATCAAACCTTAAGGAAGTTGGGTATTCTCCCGCAGATCTCAACATTCCCCAGCAGTACATGCATTCTTAACAAGCATCCCCGGCAATCTTGGTCTAAAGATTGTTCCCCGGCGGTATACCAGACATTCAT
Source organism: Vicia faba (assembly GCA_948472305.1). Lineage (NCBI taxonomy): Eukaryota > Viridiplantae > Streptophyta > Magnoliopsida > Fabales > Fabaceae > Vicia > Vicia faba. The sequence continues at coordinate 1,211,391,911 of OX451739.1, forward strand.
TGGAGTCATTTCCCCGGTACAATTCAAAACTTCCCCAAGAGAGACCAATCCAGTTTCCCCAGGAAAAGTTGGAATTCATCTCCTCAAGCAGTAAGCTTATCCCCAATAGATTCTGGAAGCTTACCCCCGCAGAGCACGAACGCGTCTCCCGGCTTTATTCAAAGAGTTATTTCCCTACCAGGATATAACTGGGTTATCCTCAGCCAAAAGCCACGGAAAGATCGTTCTCGGCGAAGTCTTCTTACACCCAGCGAAGTCTATTAACACTTCCAACATATCAACGGTATCCTCAGCGAAGTTATCATCAACATTTCAGCACAGTACCTCTCTCCCCACAGAGTATGGTTCCCCAGCAAGATCGTTAGAGTACTTTTCTCCCTGCAGAGTAATCCATTCGCCAAGTTTATTCCCCGACGGAGTTATCTTCTCCTACCGGTATTCTTGCAACTATCATCCCCAGCGGAAGCCAAAATCTATTCTTCAACATCAGCCCAGGATATGACTTCCCGGCACCTGTAAAGGATTTATTTTCCTAGACAAAAAGATACATTCATAAACATCACATTTTCATACATCATAGCATGCATATACGCATCATATCTTACAAATCTCATTTATGTTGAGAACATCATCGCTTGATCCATATCATGCATTGCATATGACTGACCTTTACCTTTCAGGAAAGATTCAGTTAAGTTCTCATCTATATTCAAGACCTTCTCTGGTTCAGTTAAATCAACCCTAAGATTTTACTGTTTCTTATCCAGTTGAAGATTTCAAGACCTAGACCAGTTCAGTTAAATCGACCCTAAGATTTTCCTGTTTCTTATCCAGTCAAAGGCCTTCTCTGGTTCAGTCAGATCGACCCTAAGATCTCCCTGTTTCTTGTCCAGTTGAAGACATTTCAAGACCTTGACCGGTTCAGTTAAATCGACCCTAATATTTTACTGTTTCTTATCCAGTCAAAGGCCTTCTCTGGTTCAGTCAGATCGACCCTAAGATCTCCCTGTTTCTTATCCAGTTGAAGACATTTCAAGATCTTGACCGGTTCAGTTAAATTGACCCTAAGATTTTTCTGTTTCTTATCCAGTCAAAGGCCTTATCTGGTTCAGACAGATCGACCCTAATATCTCCCTGTTTCTTATCCAGTTGAAGATTTCAAGACCTAGACCGGTTCAGTTAAATCGACCCTAAGATTTTTCTGTTTCTTATCCAGTCAAAGGCCTTCTCTAGTCCAGCTAAATCGACCCCTAACAGATTTTCCTGATAAAGACTTAGTAGAAGATATCCAAGATTCTCTCAGCGTTACTGTTGAGGTAGAAGTCGCCCAAGATTCTCTCAGCGTTACTGTTGAGGTAGAAGTCACCCAAGATTCTCTCAGCGTTACTGTTGAGGTTGAAGTCGCCCAAGATTCTCTCAGCGTTCCTGTTGAGGTAGTAATCGTCCAAGGTTCTCTCACCGTTCCTGTTGAGGTAGTAACCATCCCTGGTTCATTCATCACCGTTTGAAGCTCCAGATCCAGCTCCTGTAACCAGTCAGGACACATCTATACAAAGAATCTGAAGACCAACTCCTGTAACGGGTCAGGTAATCCTTTTCTTTTGTAGGTACGCAAGTTCTCGCTAAGGAATCTCTTACGCGATGGACACCCAGGTGGCATCTATAAGCCCATCATCCTATCCATCAATCTCTAAATGGCATCTATAAGCTCATTCCCCCATCATCACACTACTATGTGAGCGCAAATTTCTGGGCACTCTAGTGTTCAATCATCTTCCACCTTCGGATTACGAAAGGCACGTCAGCCAATCTGCATCCTCAGGTCTAAGAAGATTGAACAGGGGCAACTGTTGTACCCCAAAATTTTCCCTCCCATATTCTTCAAGATTTGCAAAAAGCATGCTTCAAAATCTCCCCAAGGGTTGCACAGTTCAAGGGCCTCCTAACAGTCAAAAACTAGGGTTTTGGTTCTGACAAAGAAAATGAAGTTTCCAAGGGTCCAATCAAGTCCCACATGCCTACAAACATGGTCAAGTATCCTCATACCAAGTTTCAAGGCTCACAACACAAAATTGCACAGTCAAAAACCCTAATTGCACTACAGTCAACTGTAGGGGCAAAATGGTCATTTGACAGTCAAAAGTTCAAATTTTTGGTCAACATCTTATTTTGAAGCCACAAACATCATTTGATCAATTCTTGATCATGATTCTCAAAGCTTGGCTCAAAAAGTCTCAAGATGCAAAAGTTTCCATATTTGGACAGTTGAAAAAGTCAACTGTAACTTGACCAAGGCATAACTTCCACATGGTTTATCAGAAAAATTCCATCCAAAGCTCATTTTGAAGAGAAAGACATTTCCTACAACTCCTCTTCACACTTCAAGTCCAAGAAATGCTCTCACAAAAAGTTATCAATTTCAACATTATAGGTCATTTTCAAAAGTCAACAAAAGGGGACTTTAAGTCAAAGGCCATAACTTGAGATTGGTAAATCAAAATGACATGGGACCAAAGGCATTGGTTAGAGGACTTCAAGAACTTTCTAAAATGTCCAAGAACATGATCAAAGCTTAAACATTGAGCAAGATATGCCTTGTGGAAGTTGGGAAAATTTTGGGTATTTTGAAAAGTCAACTTTGCTCCAAATGCCTTAAAATTGCTAATGGGCCACATTTTCTTCCAAGATTCATCACCCAAAGCATGTGCACGACCATTTGGCCCAAAGGGAATTTATTCATCATTTTTATTTATTTATTTGAATTTTTAATTGCTATTAATTCATTTAATAAAATAAAATATGTGAAAAATACCAAAGCAAGCTTTTCAAATCTTTTTATGCATGAAATATCTTCAAAATTTCGTGCATTATCTGATATGGAAAGAATCAAGTGATTTGGACATGATTGGTATCAAATATGCATGGAAAAGATTTGAAAGATTATGCCATGAAAATCAAATATCTTTCCATCAATGCAAAGGGTTTTTGGATCAAAATCTTTACCCTAATCATTCCATACATAAGTTAGAAGCAAACCCTAGTGGAAGAGACCTCTAAGTTGCGCCCCATATGAAGAAAGAACTTTGCAATTTTATCAAAAAAACCAAAAACTGAAAACGTGATTCCAAGGTATTTCAAGGCAAGAAAACTATCCTATTGCGTTCCTGAGGCTTCAAGGAACGTGTCTGAATCAAAATCATCAACTCTAACATCAAGAAACGGTAGAACTAAGTGATCCTGTTTCAAATTTCATACATATTCGTGTTTCAGTTTTCAAGCATTCTCATTGCATTTTTTTTGTGGATTTATACTAATCGATTGATTCTAAAGCTAACCATATACTTTAATTGAGTTTTCGTGCAAAATTGGAGGATCCACCATTGAAGCTTTCTAGGTTTTCAGAAACCTTGAATTGGGGATTCTGGCATAGGGTAAAATCAGAACACGAGACTTAGACCATTAAAACCAGGAGATTCAGACGAATTCAAGGCATAGCTCGCGATCAATTTATGATCAAAGGATTTCTAATCGCTATTTTTGTATGCAGCACTTAGTGGGGGTTTAAAACCCCCGCTATTCAATTTGTTTTTTTCAGGAACAGCGAATAAATGGAGAAGATAATGAGGTGTAGGCCAACGAATGGCTCATTTGAATTTCGCGCGAAAAGTATCCACTAACCATCGTTTTACGTAATATTAATTATGTGTTATATTATAAACAAAGCGCCTTCACAGCTCAGTTGGCAGGCACGTGGGTTGGTAATCTCTGGGACCTGGGTTCGAACCCCAGGTCCCCCTTTCTTATTCCATCTTATTTTTCTAATCATGCTTCTGTGCAGCTTCAATCCAAGCGTCCACCATACGCTCACAATCCAGGCATGCCACTTATCCTATAGTCCTAATCCAAAGGCCAATATTGGAAGAGTACCATGGGCATGAGTCAGAGGTGCCACATACGCGCTGAAAAGTCAACAAAAGGCCTCCAAAGATGGGCCAGAATTGCTACAACTTGACCTCCAATTTGGGGACAGAACCCCCCCTTGGTTTGCTTTTTCATTCTTTTTTTTATATTTTTCTATTTTATTTGTTTTAATTAGTTTTAGTTTAATTCTTTAAATTAATATTTTCTTAACATAAAAAACAATAAAAAATCAGAAAGTCACAAAAATATAAAAATATTTTATTTAATGTTATTTTGTAAATAAATCTCATTAATTAATTTAGCTTTTAAATTTAGGTTTAATTCAAATATTTTTCTTAATAAATTAAAAAGTGTAGAATTAGGTTTTAATTACCTTTATCTTTTTCTTTTCTTTCATCATTATTAATTATTAAATATTATTGTTGTAAATAAAACTTGCCATTAATTAATTAGGTTTAATTTTAGATTAAATTTCAATGCTTTTCTTAATAAATTAAAAATAACTAGAATTAGGGTTAATTAATATTTTAATTTCATTTAATTCTCATAAAAATCCATAAATACAAAAAAACTCAAAAAATAATTTCTTTTCATTTTAATTTAATTAATTTCATAATTACAATTTAATTTCCTTAAAAGGGTCCAACGCCCTCGCATTCCCGATTTTTATTCTCTTCGCGCATTGTATTCTTATTCCTTCTTTTAAATATTAATGTAATTCTCCCAAAGCCGTGTAAAATTAAACATTTTATATTTCTCGCATCTTTATTTTATGTCAAATCGGGTCCTGGATTTAATTTGGCGATGTGGACCCGCGCCTTTGTAATAGTTTAGGAACTTTATATTTCTCGCAACTTTTTAACTGCTAATAAATTGCATGCAAGAATGAATGTTGAAATAAAAACAAAAGCGTAGATCACCCATGACATGAACAAGACAAAATATCTGAAAACGACACACAAATCACACACCACCCTTAGGGTACGCCTCGCTGTTGCCTTGCCTCTCGAAAGGTGATCGTCGAGTAGAGGATGTCTTAGTAAGTCCTCATGATCCGGGAACCTGGCATGAGGGTAGCTTCTAAGGTATCTTCCTATTGCTCTGGTGATCACCATGTCCCGAACCTTCGAATTGACCCGAACACCTCCAATGGTGGTGCTACCTACCTCTCAATGGTGGGATAGCACTACTTTAAAGGACATCTACACAGACGAATTCCTTAGGGTAGGTAGACGACTCTAGATACTTGCTCTAATTTCAAAACAAATTCAAAAATACTTTTCACACCGACACCTTTTCAAAAAGCTTTCGAAAGCAATTTTTCAAACACTCTTGAGGACCGATACAAGAGTCGAACTGGAATTTTCAAAGAAACTTTTTTAAAACCCACAGTTGAAAAGCAAACAAACCATTTTTGAAAACACAATGAGCAAGTATCTAAGAGCCCATGAATAACCATGGATAGAAAGGGTGCTAACACCTTCCCTTTCTATAAATCTACCTCCCGAACCGAGAGCAATCTCTATAAGGAATTTTTCTGTGCTTTTGTCCTTTCCATTTGGAGAAAATAAAAGACGGTGGAGACTCTTGCTTACCGCGACATTTCGCGAACCAGCGTTAAACAGTCAGTTCCAGATCCACCGATCATAGTAAGGTTCAAGGGGAATAGAATTCTTGCGTCCCAGCGTCTCACTATCTGCTTTATTTACCATCATCCAAGCTCACACAAACCTTTGGAGGTATCCTTGATCGTCGCTCTCGTAATCGAACACCACTCCTTGGATGAGCATATCGTGAGGACCATCTCTTTGGGCATACCTGTTGTACCCCAAATTTTGACCTAAGATATCATCTCCTACCTGCATCATTACATTACAAGTGTTTTGATCTATTGATTTTAAAATTCATAACTTGTTTCAGGCCGAGAGCTATTTATTTTGAACACTAAATTATTTAATCGATTCGTGCTAAAATAATGTTTGTTAATTATTTATTATATTAAATTTAAATAATTGGAATTTGTTTTCGATTATTATGTAATTTAAAGATGTATAGATAATAAAATAAACATTAGGGAAGAGGCGTATTAATCGTGCAGACATCATTTATTTATTATGCACTATCTTAAATTTAAATAACTGGAATTTACTTTCAGTTATTACATAATTTAAAGATTTATGAATAATATAATAAATATTCAGAAAAAGTTCATTAATTGGTCGATAGTAATTATTTAATTATTTATCATTCTAAGTTAAAATAATTGAAATTCTATTTTAATTATTATAGCTTGGAAAGTCATGAATAATGAATTAAATAATTGAAACTATAATTGATCAATGATGTTATTTATTTATTTGTTTACTATTCTGAATTTAGGTAATTGAGATTTATTTTCGATTATCATATAATTTAAAAAATTGTAAACAATAAAGTAAATAATTAGAGAGAAAGAAGAAATTAATTGGCGAATATTGGATTTTTATTCATTTTTTCTAATTGTACAATTATTGTGTAAATATTGTATTTATTACAACAAAATTACAATAATAATTTTACAAAGTTAAAATGAAATAAAAAAATTAATCTAATATTCCTAATTCTAAATCTTCTGATCCAATGCATTTTTTGTCTGCTCACTTGATGTTACCTGCAAAATTAAAAGAAATTAGAATTTGAACAAATAATTAAAAGCAAAATTATTTAATGTTCATCATTAAAAGCAATGGCCGGAATCAGTTTACCCTTTTTTGCAAATCACGGGATTTCTCCCGGTTCACAAAAAAGAGAGGAATTTTTATAAATGAATGCACAAATTCACTTTTGTCAAAGAAATTGCATCTTTCAAATTAATTGCATTTTTTAAAATCCAATGCATTTTTTCAAAATATGCACAGCATACAAAGTCCCTGCATAATCTCAACAGCATATGCAAGCAAACAAAATTCCAACGTAAACCCACTGTGCCATGCAGTAAGCAAGTCAAATATGCAGTTTAACCAATATGCAAGCAATGTATGTTTCCTATTTTCATCATTTTCCAGCAGGGTTGCTTTTTCAGAACAAATGCAAATATCATTTTATGTCAAATTTGCATTGAGGAGAGAGAAGAGAGATAGAGATTTGGTTTTGCAGGTTTGGTTTAGGCAGGAAGAGATACAAGACAAACTGCAGTAATATAGCCAGTAGAAAGTAAAAACATAAAATAGGAATAGAAACAAATTAGATGTAACAGTATGGTGCAGAATGCTAGGAAGAGGGTGAAAAATATTTCAAATCTCCAGCCTGTAACGAAAAACAAAAAGAAGGCAGTGGTTATAACATTAGAATCACTTCAAAAAAGAGGAATCGAGCTCCAAGCCTTGAAAAAACTTAGAAAAATTGTTGTCAACAAGAAAATATACAAAAACCAGCAGAACCTGCATAACCATTCCCACTGTTAACACCATAAAAACCAATATGGCCTAAACCTCACCAAAAAAACTGATTGAGCCCTCAAGCCAACATCACCATAAGCCTGTCAAAACCATATATCACAAAACAATTTCACAACCTTAACCATTTTCAAACCATTTCACAACATGGCCTAAACAAAGAACCATCATCTCTACTGTCCAACCAACACAAAACCAGTCTAAACCATACAAACCAATATGGCCTAACAACAAAAAACCTATTCCCCTGTTTCCATCAACCTGCGTAAAACCAACATAACCAGTATACCCAAAACTTATCAAACTTATTGCCCAAGCCATGAACATCATCAATCTAAAACCTGCTGAAGCCAAGCTAAGCCAAACCTGAAACGATCCAGCCAAAACCAACTTCGAAGGCAACATAAGCAAGGCCTCAGAGTTACCATCATTGGCCATTTAAATCATACAGCACCAAGGTGAGAAAGAGGAAGAGAGAAGCTGGTTAAAACAACATTTCAACGGCAGCATTCAAGCATTCAAAAGCATACAACACAAAGCCTCAGACGTATGTCATCATAGGCATCACAGGCTAGCAATAAGCGATAGTAGCGAGAAGAAGAAAGAGCAGTCCAACATCATCACAGTGAAGGAGAAGATAAGAAAACGTTCAAGGCAACATTAAAAATACAGTACCCAGGCAAGAAGAAGAAAGACACGAATACAAATACCGGCCACCGAAGCAAGCTCGCGATGCGCCTCCCTTCCTCGCCTCGGCCTCCTACGCTCACCCGACCTCCTCCTCCGTCTCCGAAGGTAACCCTTTTCTTTCCCTTTCTTTCATGCATCAAATAACATTAAAAGTTCGAAGTAAGAATCAATGTAATCAGAATCAACGCATGCAAAAAAATGTAACCAAGCTTTAACAAATCAGAAAGCATTTTCGTACCGTGAACCCATCGTGCCTTGGCTTGCGTCGGAGGGAAGAGGAGTTTGGAATGCTGGTGGCCTTTGGGCAAGGAAGCTTAGGCAAGTTCAGAGGTAGGAGGCAGAAGAACGCGAAGAAGATGACGAATGAACGAGATGAGCTCCGTTCTGCACCACACAGAACCCTAATCCCAATTATGCTAAAACAACAATTAACCCTAAAACGAATTGTAAAACTGATGGGCCTTGCCACCCCTAAGCCCAACGTTTTTGTATGCAGCACCCCCCATTTTAGTTCTGTGTGGGCCACTGAATCTATAGCCCATATATATTTTACTTGTCTTTTTTATTTGATACACTTTTTCTTTTTATTTTACTTTCTCTAATCTTTTAGAATTATTATGATGTTAGTTAATTAGTAAGTATAATAAAAAAACAAGAGATATATCTAACTAGGTAATTTTTAATTAGTTTGACCTTTTTAGTTTAAACTTGGGATTTAATTTAGGAGTTTTAATTTTATTTCATTAGGGTAAATTAATAACTTTCAATTTAATTTAGAACCTCTTAATCTTTTAAATAAGTACTTTATTTCCATATACATAAAAAAAATAGAATTTAAGAATGTAGACACTTTATTTTTTCTAATTAATTCTCCTCTTACATCGTTATTAAACAAAAACTCTAAAACATATAAAAATAGAAAACTTAAAAAATATTTTATTAATTCATTTTCTTGTTTTATTAATATTAATATCAAAATATATAAAATAAAACTTAAAACTAAAAAAACATTATGTCTTCGTTAAATAATTCTCTTGCTTTTTATCCATATCAAAAAATGCGTAAAAATTAAAAATACTTTCTTTTCGTTAATATTAAACAAAAAAAATCATAAAAATGCGTTATTCGCATCATTTAGTCTATCATTTAAATTATCGTTATTTAATCATTATCCGCTTATTTTTTCTGTTTATTTATTCCATATTTATTTGTTTATTCTGTTTATGTTTAAATCCAAAGGAAAAACAGTAAATTTGTTGACTTCATGTCCTCAAGTCTAACTGCGCGAACTTTCGCATTTCATTAAAACTTAGGATAATTTTTCCTCAAGTATTCAACCTCTTCAAAATTTATGCCCTTTAAGCAAAAACTTCGACGTTAGGTCGTCGCATTCAAAAAAACCCGTCTGCATCCCTTTTCGGCCAAAATAATTTATTTTTTTAATCAAGCAATCAATTTTTAAATAAACAGATATTTCAAAAGGTTCCTATAGAGTACTATAGATGCATTGGGTGCTAATACCTTCCCATTGTATAACCAACCCCCGAACCATAAGATCTCTTTTCGAAAACGCTTTGTATTTTTATTATTATTTACATTGCATATTTAGGGTTTTATTTCGCTCTTTTCCCTTTTCCTTTGGAAACAATAAAGCGCGGTGGCGACTCTTGCTTTTGTGAGACGAATTAATTTATAATTCGATCTCCGATTTACCCCGCTACATTTTTTATCGCTACAGAATTGGCGACTCTGCTGGGGAATAGATTGACCTCTTGTTGGTCCATCCCTAAGTGGGTTAAGCCTAATTTGTCTTATCTGTTTTATTATTATTTGATTTGCTTGATTATGTGCTTAAATTGGGGTGTTTGGGTTTTTTTTTTTTTTTTGCAAAGGACGAATCCTATACCCGGATTAAGTAACACTTAAGGAATAGGACGGGCGGTATAGTCATGTTAACTTTGAGGGAGTAATCACGAAGAAGGAGGCATGAGATCCCCCACTCAATGGAAGGCCCTCTTGAACTTAATATTTGTTTACCGAGTAATCGGGAAGACATTATTATTTTCGACCTAGGAGCCTGAGAAGTTGAGAACCGTAGAACCCTAACCCATCTTGGCCTTTTTAGGTGTAGCGCGGAGACTATAACGGAGTAATTCGGAAGTAGTTGTTACGCGATGCTACGCTCGGACGAGTTTCTCTTGAGAATATTGCTAATTATTGAGTAATCAAGACGTTGGTAATATCCGAAGGAGGAATGTAGACTCTGGGAACTCTTAGAACCTTGTCTTACAGGTGTGATTGAAACGTTAGTACATACCTTTGGGTGGGCTTTACCCTCGACTCCATGCTGAACGTTGAACCTTTGAACCCCATGTTTGCAAGCTTATGTGTGACTATTGCATTATCATTCATTCATGCATTCATCAACATCTTTGTAAAAAACTTGTTTTTCAAGGAACTTTGGAATGATTTTTGCAGACATCTTAGGTTATTATGGAACTTGGAAGGAGAAATACTCGGAGTTTTAGTTTCAAGGAGCCCGAGATTGAAGAACTGAAGAGTTTGATTCCGAAGATCGAGAGTCCGACAGATTTTCAAAAGAAGTATGGGTCCATCGTACCGCTCATGAAGCGCAAGATGAAGAAAGGCATCCTCAACACGTTGGTTCAGTTCTATGATCCCTTGTACCGATGTTTCACCTTTCCGGATTATCAGTTGATGCCCACTTTAGAGGAGTACTCCTATATTCTTGGTTTGCCGATCGCCGACCGTGTTCCTTTCTCTGGATTAGAAGAGGAGCCCAAACCTCACGAGATAGCAACCATCACCCACTTGAAGAAGTCAGAAATAGAGGAGAATATGACTACGAAAGGGGGAATCCGGGGTTTGCCGGCGCAGTTTCTGTTGAAGAAAGCTCGCCACTTTGCTGATACAAAGGATACTGTTTCCTTTGAGGACGTGTTTGCTTTACTCGCATATGGTCTTTTCTTATTCCCTAACGTTGATAAATTTGTGGATATCAACGCCATCAGAATTTTCCTGATTGGAAATCCGGTCCCTACGCTGCTAGGGGATACGTATTACTCCATCCATCTTTGAAACTCTTATCAAGGAGGGATGATTATTTGTTGTGTACCGTTGCTGTATCAGTGGTACGTCTCGCATTTACCTGGGTCCGATGCTTTCTGGGATCTCGAGAAGGAACCGCGTTGGGCACCAAAGATTATGGCTCTCACTCATTTCGACATTGACTGGTATAATCGAGTTTACCACGACGTGGAGATCATTGATAGCTGTGGTGCTTTTCCTAACGTACCTCTTCTCGGTACGAGGGGTGGAATCAACTACAACCCTGTTCTAGCGCACCGTCAGTTCGGGTACCCGATGAGAGATAAGCCGAACAACATCCATGTGAGTGGTTTCTTTCTTCAGGAAGGACAAGATCATTAGGCTGCTAAGAGGGAGATTGAAGGAGCTTGGCGCCATATCCACAGGAAAGGGAGAGATATGCTGGGACATAGAGGTGCCGTTTCTTTGGAGCCTTACCTACAGTGGGTCCGTGCTAGGGCTTGTGCTCTCAAGATGCCATATAAACTTGAGAAACCTTTATTCCCTGCCATCGCACCATCATCTGTCGTTATCCCTATCGCGGATGTAGGAGAATATCAAGGAAATCTGGCTAGGATGAAGTCCGAGAGGGATGCTTGGAAGGAGAAGTACCATATGTCTGAATATGAGAATCGAGTCCTGACTCGACAGCTAAAGGAAAAGGAGGAGTTGCTTCTTATTCAAGACGGCCGGTTCGTTGACCACGATGAGAAACTTCGTCAGAAGGATGCCTTGCTGAAGAAGTATGCGAGTGAAAGGAAGAGAAAGAAGGAGGGTCCGGTAAGCGTTGCTATTGTTCCTAATCCACAGAAGGAAATCATTGATCGACTAGTAGCTGAGAAGAAGGAGATGGAAGACTTTTACGAAGAAAAGATCAAGAAGCTCCGATTACAGCTGGTGTTTGGTCCGTCATCTGAGGATTCCGAGTGAGCTTTAGCTTTTAGTTTATTTTATTGATGTCATTTTGTAAAACTATGTAAAAGGGCTTCATGCTCCGAAGTTGTAATTTATTGTTTTATTATGGGCTTCATGCTCCAAAGTTGTAATTTATTGCTTTATTTTAGATTTCATGTTTTAAAACTGTAATTTATCACTTTATTATGGTTTTCAGGTTTCGAAGTTGTAATTTATTGCTTTCATTATTGGATTTGTTATCCCAAGGTTGTAATTTACTGTTCCAAATTGTAAGTTGTAATTTATCGCTTTCGATTAATGGATTGAGTTTTTGTTGTTCCAAATTCCTTTACCATTGATGTATGCAAAATTATTAAAGTTCCTTGAAAAACTTTTAAAATGAGTCATCATTTGCATCGCCATCATGCATCATTTCACATTCCACTTCACATGTTTTCTAGAGTCTCATCCTTGTTCTTTTTCCACCGAAGGTTGTCAAGCTGTCTCACCGATACGACACTCGGGCCAATCGTCAAAGGAAAATGGAAGATTTGGAACAGGAAAATCATGAGCTTCGTGGGGAAGTTGCTACACTTCGTGTCGAGATGGAAAAGTTAACTGCATTAGTGGAAAGTTTGGTGGCTGTTCAGAATCAGCCATCGACTACGGCTGCCGAGATTCAGACTTCAACTCCAGTGGTTTCCGAGATTGTCACAGTTCCTGCCTCCGTAACTCAAATCAACTCTCCGCTTCAACATCAGATGCCGAAAGGTTTTCCGTGGGGAATGCCTTACAACTTTGTGCCAGAAGGGTATCAGCCTGCCGTACAACCTCTATTTCAACCTGCATTGTCTCTTCCTCAACCAGAGACAACTGTCATGCCGCCAGTAATTCCGTCTGTAACACCTTTTCCGCAACCAATTATGACGACCGTTGCTCCTGTGGTTCACTCCGTACCTTACTTGAATGAACCTACCTATCCTGCCGAGCCAGCTGAAAGTTTGGGTCTTTTTGATAGAATGGAAGAATTTCAAGATCAGTTCCAGGAAATGCAGAAGGAGCTTAGAGCATTGAAAGGGAAGGATTTGTTTGGGAGGAGTACGCATGACCTTTGTTTAGTTCCGAATGTCAAGATTCCAGCAAAATTCAAAGTGCCATACTTTGAGAGATATAAGGGTGATTCGTGTCCTAGAAGTCATTTGACAATGTACGTGAGAAAGATGTCTACGTATTCCGATGATCATGACTTGTTGATTCATTATTTTCAAGACAGTTTGACGGGTGCTGCTCTAAAGTGGTATATGGGTTTAGACAGCATTCGAATCCGCAACTTCAACGATCTTAGCGAAGCCTTTGTCCATCAGTACAAGTATAACGTTAACATGGCGCCGGACAGGGATCAACTCCGGGCGATGTCGCAAAGAGACCGAGAATCTTTTAAGGAATACGCCCAGAGGTGGCGTGAAATTGCTGCTCAAATCTATCCACCTCTTGAGGAGAAAGAGATGACTAAGATATTTCTGAAGACTTTAGGGTCCTTTTACTATGAAAGAATGATAGCCAGCGCACCCAGTGACTTCACTGAAATGGTAAGCATGGGCATGCGATTAGAGGAAGGGATTCGTGAAGGGCGTTTGGTTAAAGAAGGGAGTCCGTCTAGCAGTGCGAAGAAGTTTGGAAGTGTTTTCCCGAAAAGAAAAGAGCAGGATGTCAGTGCTTTGTTTCCAGGTAGGCCTAGGAGAGGTTACTCTCACGTTGCGGCAGTCACTCCGGCTGTCTGCCCAACTTTGATGACCCCAGCTCATCAAACTCCACCAACTCAACAACGGTCTTTTCAGCAGCATCCTCGACAACAGGCTTATCCGTTCAACAATCAGAACCGTTCACCCAGAAAACCGCAGTTTGATGCCATTCCTATGACTTATACTGAATTGTTCCCTGCTCTCATCAGAAAGAATCTCATCACGACAAAGCCTCCTCCTGTCGCGCCGAACAGTGCTTCTCCATGGTACAAGGCGGATCAATTTTGTGAATATCATCAAGGGTCGCCGGGGCACAACCTTGAGAATTGCTTTGCTCTTAAGGCGGACGTACAGAGATTAATTAAGAGTGGTATCTTGTCTTTTAAGGATGTTAATCCAAATGTTAGAGATAATCCTTTGCCTCGACATGGGGCAGCTTCGGTGAATATGGTGGAAGGTTGTCCGGGGAAGTTTCGGGTTTTTCAGGTCGAACACATAAGAGAGTCGTTGGTCAGGCTACATCAGAGTTTGAGAAGACTTGCCTTTGTTAGGCACCAGCATGATTATGACGTTTGTGAGTTTTGTTCAAGAGAGGATGATTGTCCTATCGTGAAGGAGGATATTCAGAAGTTGCTAGATCAGAGAGTTATCACTATTACCTATGACCGAAATCCGGAGGATGAAGTGAATGTTATCGCACCACAATTCAATTTGCCAGAATCAGTAGAGATTGCTTACAACAGTCAGACTGCGCCTGTTGATCCTTTGATTATTTACCCACCTGGCCCTGCGCCTTACAGCTCAGACCAAGCTGTGTCGTACAAGTATAACGCCACAATGATTGAGAATGGGGTAGAAGTCCCTATACCAACGAGACCGTCTTTTGTTAACATTGCTGATGTGAGTAGAGTTACGAGAAGTGGGCGTGTTTTTGCAGCAGTACCTTTGAAGAGACCAGAAGTTCAAGTTAGGAGGCCCATACCGGCAGAAATTCCAGCGAGAAATGTTGAACCAAGGGTTGAGATAGGCCGATCCAATGAACCTATCCCACATCCTGAGGATGATGAGATTTTGAAACTTATCAAGAGAAGTGAATATAAGATTGTGGATCAACTTTTGCAAACACCTTCCAAGATTTCCTTGCTTGCCTTATTGAGAGATTCTGGTGCACATAGAGAAGCCTTGATGAAGGTCTTGGACCAGGCATTCGTGGACCATGATGTGACGGTTGATCAGTTTGATGGGATTGTGGGAAATATAACTTCGTGTAACAATCTTGGTTTCAGTGATGAAGAACTCTCGGAGGAGGGGAGGAACCATAATATGGCTTTGCACATCTCAGTAAGTTGTGGAAACGATACCTTATCAAGTGTGTTGGTGGATACAGGTTCGTCGTTGAATGTGATGCCCAAGACTACGTTGTCTCGGCTCTCATATCCAGGTGCTCCTATGAGGCCTAGTGGAGTAATTGTTAAAGCATTTGATGGTTCCAGGAAGACAGTTATTGGTGAAGTGGATCTTCCCATAGTGATTGGTCCCCATACTTTTCAAATCACTTTCCAAGTGATGGATATCCGTGCTGCCTACAGCTGTTTATTGGGTCGTCCCTGGATCCATGATGTCGGGGCAGTCACCTCTACGCTTCATCAGAGACTAAAGTTTGTAAGACATGGGAAGCTAGTGATGATTGGGGGAGAGCAGGCTATGGTGGTAAGCCATTTATCATCATTTTCTTTTATTGATGCTGACGAGGATGTGGGGACCCAGTTCCAGGGTCTATCTGTTGCTAAGAATACAGTGAAGAAGCAAGGGGCATCCATCTCTTCTTTTGAGGATGCGCGGCGAGTGGTGGAAAGTGGTTCGGCCGAAGGATGGGGCCAGGTGTTGACGTTACCCGAGAACAAGTCTGGGGAAGGTCTGGGTTTTCATCCAATATCTGCAAGGGTCGAGAAAGAGGTGGTTGTTCGTCCGATTCAAGAGGTTTTCCGAAGTGCAGGGTTTGTACATCCTGAGGTTGATGCTATCATAGATGATGATTCTGAGGAGGATTTGCCCGTGTTTGTGACGCCTGGATTAGCTTGCCAAAACTGGATAGTTGTTGATGTTCCTGTGGTTATGCACATTTCCGAGTAATGTTTTGTTTATTTTCCTTTGAAAAATTCGCTCTGCCCAAGGCGAAACGTATTTTGTGTCGGGCTATGAAAAATAATTCCTTTTGCTCTGCCCAAGGCAAAAGAGAGATGTCTGGGCTCTTTGTTTCAAGTATTTCCCTTTAATGAATAAAAATGTTATTTTGTCCACTGCTGTTTTTATTTTTCACTTTTTTCTGGGAAATAGCAATGGAAATTAATTAATAACCTTTTGTTTTATTTGCACAAATCGATTTCTAAAACAAAGCATAATCACATGTGCAGATTAATCCATGACTTAACCATCGAAAACAGTGATCCTATGCCCTCTCCCAACTTTGAATTCCCTGTGTTCAGAGCCGAAGAAGAGGATGATGAAGAGGTTCTTGTTGAGATTTCCCGTTTGCTTGAGCGTGATGAGAAGATTATTCAACCGTTTGAAGAACCTTTAGAGTTGATCAACTTGGGTGATGAAGAAGATAGAAAGGAAGTCAAAGTCGGAGCATTGCTTATCCCGGAAGTTAAGGAGAAAATGTTGGAGCTTCTCAAAGAGTATGTTGATGTGTTTTCTTGGTCCTACCAAGACATGCCGGGGTTGGACAACGACATTGTAGAGCATCGTTTACCGTTGAGACCTGAATGTCCGCCAGTCAAGCAGAAGTTGAGAAGGACTCGTCCCGATATGGCTGACAAGATTAAAGAGGAGGTTCAGAAACAGATCAATGCAGGTTTCCTTGTTACGTCGGTTTATCCTCAGTGGTTAGCCAACATAGTGCCTGTTGCTTAGAAGTATGGCAAAGTTAGGATGTGTGTAGACTACAGAGATCTGAATAGAGCTAGTCCGAAGGATGACTTCCCATTACCTCATATTGACGTATTGGTCGACAGTACCGCCAAGTTCAAAGTCTTTTCTTTCATGGATGGTTTTTCTGGTTACAATCAAATCAAGATGACACCGGAAGATATGGAGAAAACCGCTTTCATTACACCTTGGGGAACTTTCTGTTATCGGGTTATGCCGTTTGGTTTGAGGAATGCTGGTGCAACATACCAAAGAGCCATGACTGCATTGTTCCACGACATGATGCATAAAGAGATCGAAGTGTATGTGGATGACATGATCGCCAAATCACAAACTGAGGAAGATCATTTGGAACATTTGTTGAAGTTATTCCAGCATTTGAGGAAGTACAAACTCCGCCTGAATCCCAACAAATGCACTTTTGGTGTTCGTTCTGGGAGACTTCTAGGTTTCGTTGTCAGTCAGAAAGGTATTGAAGTGGATCCTGATAAAGTCAAAGCTATTCTGGAAATGCCCGCACCCAAGACGGAAAAACAAGTAAGAGGATTCCTTGGGATACTGAATTACATTTCTAGATTTATATCTCATATGACTGCCACCTGTGGGCCGATTTTCAAGCTTCTCCGAAAGAACCAAGGATGTGTGTGGACAGAAGACTGTCAGAGAGCTTTTGATAGCATCAAAGAATATTTGCTTGAACCTCCCATTTTGATTCCTCCAGTGGAAGGAAGACCTTTGATTATGTACCTGACTATATTGGAAGATTCCATGGGATGTGTGCTTGGTCAACAAGATGAGACTGGAAGAAAGGAACATGCGGTATATTATCTGAGTAAGAAATTCACGGACTGTGAGTCTCGATACTCATTGCTTGAGAAAACCTGTTGTGCTTTAGCCTGGGCTGCTCGCCGTCTGCGCCAGTATATGATTAACCACACTACTTGGTTGATCTCCAAAATGGATCCGATCAAGTATATCTTTGAGAAGCCCGCCTTATCTGGAAGAATAGCCCGTTGGCAGATGTTGTTATCTGAATATGACATTGAGTATCACACTCAGAAAGCGATCAAAGGGAGTATTTTAGCCGATCATTTGGCTCACCAACCAATTGACGATTATCAGTCCATCAAGTTTGATTTCCCAGATGAAGATGTTATGTACTTGAAAGCTAAAGATTGTGAAGAGCCATTACCTGAAGAAGGACCTGATCCTGAATCCCGTTGGGGTTTAATATTTGACGGAGCTGTGAATTCTTATGGAAATGGAATTGGGGCAATCATCGTCACTCCCCGAGGTACTCATATCCCGTTCACTGCGAGATTGAAGTTTGACTGCACGAACAACATGGCTGAATATGAGGCATGTATTATGGGTCTCGAAGAAGCAGTGGATCTAAGGATTAAGATTCTTGATATTTACGGAGATTCAGCATTGGTGATTAATCAAATCAAAGGAGAATGGGAGACTCGTCATCCTGGTTTGATCCCTTACAGAGACTATGCTAGAAGGTTGTTAACTTTCTTCGACGAGGTGGAATTACATCATATCCCTAGAGATGAGAATCAAATGGCTGATGCTTTAGCTACTTTGTCTTCAATGTTTCAAGTGAATGATTGGAACGACGTGCCTACAATCCGAGTTATGCGCCTCGACAGACCTGCTCATGTGTTCTCAGTGGAAGAGGTCACCGACGACAAACCGTGGTTCTATAACATTAAACGTGTTCTTCAAACTCAAGAGTACCCGCCCGGGGCATCCAATAAAGATAGGAAGACGTTGAGAAGATTGGCAAGCAGTTTCTTTCTCAATGAAGAAGTTTTGTATAAGATGAATTACGACATGGTCTTGCTCAGATGTGTAGACAGACGTGAAGCAGACATGCTGATGCAAGAAGTACATGAAGGGTCCTTTGGCACTCATGCCAATGGACATGCAATGGCTAGAAAGATGTTGAGAGCTGGTTACTATTGGATGACAATGGAATCTGATTGCTGCAAGTATGTGAAGAAGTGTCATAAATGCCAGATTTATGCGGACAAGATGCACGTGCCGCCGACCCTCCTCAATGTTATATCTTCACCTTGGCCTTTCTCTATGTGGGGCATTGATATGATTGGGATGATTGAACCCAAAGCTTCAAATGGTCATCGTTTCATCTTGGTAGCGATTGATTATTTTACTAAGTGGGTGGAAGCCGCATCTTATGCTAATGTAACCAGACAGGTGGTAGTCAGATTTATCAAGAATCAGATCATTTGTCGATACGGTATCTCGAGCAAGATCATCACTGATAATGGTTCGAATTTGAATAATAAGATGATGAAGGAGCTTTGTGAAGAGTTCAAGATCGAACATCATAATTCTTCTCCTTACAGACCGAAGATGAATGGGGCTGTTGAAGCTGCTAACAAGAATATCAAGAAGATTGTCCAGAAGATGGTGGTAACTTATAAGGATTGGCATGAAATGCTTCCGTTTGCTTTACATGGGTACCGTACTTCAGTTCGAACTTCAACGGGCGCGACCCCTTTTTCCCTAGTTTATGGTATGGAAGTCGTACTCCCCGTGGAGGTTGAGATTCCGTCTCTGAGAGTGTTGATGGAAGCTAAACTTTCTGAGGCTGAATGGTGTCAAAGGAGATATGATCAGTTGAATTTAATCGAAGAGAAGAGATTAACAGCGTTGTGTCACGGTCAATTGTATCAGCAGAGGATGAAGAAGGCTTTTGATAAGAAGGTTCGACCGCGCGAGTTCAGAGAAGGTGACCTCGTACTCAAGAAAATTTTATCTTTCCAACCCGATTCTAGGGGCAAGTGGGCTCCGAATTATGAAGGACCGTATGTTGTTAAGAAAGTCTTCTCTGGAGGTGTCATGATTCTCACCAATATGGACGGTGAAGACCTTCCGCGTCCCATGAACGCCGATGCAGTCAAGAAGTATTTCGCTTAGGCAAACTTCTGGTCAAATCAGTCTTGGCATCTGAGCACATTCTGGAATTCAAAGTTGTTAGGGAGAATAGTGAGCATTGTTTTTGTATAACCTTTTATTTCATGTGCTATTTCCCACACTTTTGTAAACCGTTGGAGTCGCGTTGTTAGCGAACTACCATCTTATTAATGAAATTTGAGCATTTACCTTCTGTGGGCAAAATCTTAATTTTTACGGCAACATTCGAAACAAAGTATTTAAAATATCCTTATTTTAAAAATAAAAAAAAAAGTGTCGTGAATAATGAAAGGAATATTAACAGTTGTTCCGAGGATGGTCGAGCCATGAAATGAGAAATAGTGCAGTAACTTATACTTGCATGATGAACTCGTTTTCTTTTAAAATCGTCATGAGGTGTTGGTTGTGTAAACTTGTGTTTCTCGGGGTACTAGGTTTGGTGACTCCCCAGCTGTTCCAGTTAAGCATTGTTTTGGCTATCTTTATTTTGGCGATTTCTGAAGTGTGGTACGCTTTGTCTCATACCGTGGTCTATTGGTGTTAGAAGATTGGATTTGGATGCTTTTCTCCTCAGAAGACTTGAGCCTTGTAGCGTGATACGCTCTGACGTTGCTTTGTGTTTCCAGTTCCAGTTATTTTCGGTCTTTTTCAAGATTGGCCAAGTATCTATTATGCTGTGACATCTTATTATCTTCAAGTTATTCCGTCTGTTTGTTTTGTCAGCATAACATTCATTTATTCATTTACACTTATATCACGCATGCATATTCACATTTGTCATTGATTTTGGGTTGTACTTTGTTTATTCAAACAGCGTACATGTTTCTTTCCAAGTAGAAGGTTAGCTTAGGCAGAAAATGTACTTCCTTTCTAAATTCCCCAACTGAGCTAATCCTCGTGGATGATTTTTGATTCAGCTTACCTTGTCCATTTCTGGATAGGATGAATTCCCCAATCGAGTTACGTTCTCATTGGGTGGAGTCTTGTTTGACTGTTTTCTCTCTAGGTTATTCCTGGATGAAGTTGTTGCCTCTTGCATAGGCTATTTCTTTGATTCTCCCCAATAAGTTCGCGACCTAGACGGCTGGTGCATTTATGTTGCACCTTTAAGTAGGTGATCTCCTCGGGAAGGATTGATTCATGGTTCTCTTTGACGAGGATTTTATTCTATGCCAATATCATCGCAATTTCCTTCTATTTGGTTTTTGGAAAAACGACAAGCGGCAACTCTTCATGAGCAACTTGTACGTTTTTATTTTATGGAAAAACGACAAGCGGCAGCTCTTCATGAGCAACTTGTACGTTATTTTTTTTATGGAAAACGACAAGCGGCAGCTCTTCATGAGCAACTTGTACGTTATTATTTTATGGAAGACGACAAGCGGCAGCTCTTCACGAGCAACTTGTACGTATTATTACATCGGAAAGCGCCGAGCAGCAGTTCTTCACGAGCTACTAGTGCGTCATTTACTCTTTTGAAAGCGCCGAGCAACCGTTCTTCACGAGCTGCTAGCGCGTCATTTATTTTTTCTGAAAGTAACAAGCAGCAGTTCTTCACGAGCTGCTAGTGCGTCATTTATTTTTTCTGAAAGTAACAAGCAGCAGCTCTTCACGAGTTACTAGTACGTTATTACTTTTCTGGAATACAGCAAGCGGCAGCTTCTTTATTTGAGCAGCTTGTATGTCATTGGTATTTTCTTTGGACAACAGCAAGCGGCAGCTTCTTTATTTGAGCAGCTTGTATGTCATTGGTATTTTCTTTGGACAACAACAAGTGGCAGCTTCTTTATTTGAGCAACTTGTATGTTATTGACATCCCTGGACGACGTCAAGTGATAGCCTCTTTATTTGAGCAACTTGTATGTTATCGGTATTTTCTTCGGGCGACAGCAAGTGGCAGTTTTCTTTATTTGAACAACTTGCGTATCTACAATCTTATTACTTCAGCATTAATTGGTATCTCTCCGAAAATCTCGCAGAGAAATTTGTTATGAATTTTACCTTCAGAAGTCGGTAACCCGTCATCAGCAAATTTGATACTTTTTATCTATCTTCGACCTTGGGTTGTGAACTCACTGTTTTGGGTCAATAATCTTTTACGGCCTATGCAAGACGCCCTCTTTGTTAGGGACAAAAGTCGTATCCCCTAAATTTTATTCGCTGTCAGGAGTCTGTCGTCTGAAGTCGATAGCTTGTTCCCCCAGTAATGTATAATCCATGTCTCTGTGTTTTGTTGGTGTTCGATTCCCCCAACATTGTCTTGTTTCATACAATATCTTTCTCTGTGAGTTCAATCACTGCATTCATATCAAACATGACGACGGCATCTTAGGACAAAATTTGCATAATTATGTATTTAAGTACCTTCAATCTCGTCGAAACGAAGATTTCAATCTTCATATCTCCGGATAGAAGAAACTTAAATAGGGGCAGCTGTTGTACCCCAAATTTTGACCTAAGATATCATCTCCTACCTGCATCATTACATTACAAGTGTTTTGATCTATTGATTTTAAAATTCATAACTTGTTTCAGGCCGAGAGCTATTTATTTTGAACACTAAATTATTTAATCGATTCGTGCTAAAATAATGTTTGTTAATTATTTATTATCTTAAATTTAAATAATTGGAATTTGTTTTCGATTATTATGTAATTTAAAGATGTATAGATAATAAAATAAACATTAGGGAAGAGGCGTATTAATCGTGCAGACAGCATTTATTTATTATGCACTATCTTAAATTTAAATAACTGGAATTTACTTTCAGTTATTACATAATTTAAAGATTTATGAATAATATAATAAATATTCAGAAAAAGTTCATTAATTGGTCGATAGTAATTATTTAATTATTTATCATTCTAAGTTAAAATAATTGAAATTCTATTTTAATTATTATAGCTTGGAAAGTCATGAATAATGAATTAAATAATTGAAACTATAATTGATCAATGATGTTATTTATTTATTTGTTTACTATTCTGAATTTAGGTAATTGAGATTTATTTTCGATTATCATATAATTTAAAAAATTGTAAACAATAAAGTAAATAATTAGAGAGAAAGAAGAAATTAATTGGCGAATATTGGATTTTTATTCATTTTTTCTAATTGTACAATTATTGTGTAAATATTGTATTTATTACAACAAAATTACAATAATAATTTTACAAAGTTAAAATGAAATAAAAAAATTAATCTAATATTCCTAATTCTAAATCTTCTGATCCAATGCATTTTTTGTCTGCTCACTTGATGTTACCTGCAAAATTAAAAGAAATTAGAATTTGAACAAATAATTAAAAGCAAAATTATTTAATGTTCATCATTAAAAGCAATGGCCGGAATCAGTTTACCCTTTTTTACAAATCACGGGATTTCTCCCGGTTCACAAAAAAGAGAGGAATTTTTATAAATTAATGCACAAATTCACTTTTGTCAAAGAAATTGCATCTTTCAAATTAATTGCATTTTTTAAAATCCAATGCATTTTTTCAAAATATGCACAGCATACAAAGTCCCTGCATAATCTCAACAGCATATGCAAGCAAACAAAATTCCAACGTAAACCCACTGTGCCATGCAGTAAGCAAGTCAAATATGCAGTTTAACCAATATGCAAGCAATGTATGTTTCCTATTTTCATCATTTTCCAGCAGGGTTGCTTTTTCAGAACAAATGCAAATATCATTTTATGTCAAATTTGCATTGAGGAGAGAGAAGAGAGATAGAGATTTGGTTTTGCAGGTATGGTTTAGGCAGGAAGAGATACAAGACAAACTGCAGTAATATAGCCAGTAGAAAGTAAAAACATAAAATAGGAATAGAAACAAATTAGATGTAACAGTATGGTGCAGAATGCCAGGAAGAGGGTGAAAAATATTTCAAATCTCCAGCCTGTAACGAAAAACAAAAAGAAGGCAGTGGTTATAACATTAGAATCACTTCAAAAAAGAGGAATCGAGCTCCAAGCCTTGAAAAAACTTAGAAAAATTGTTGTCAACAAGAAAATATACAAAAACCAGCAGAACCTGCATAACCATTCCCACTGTTAACACCATAAAAACCAATATGGCCTAAACCTCACCAAAAAAACTGATTGAGCCCTCAAGCCAACATCACCATAAGCCTGTCAAAACCATATATCACAAAACAATTTCACAACCTTAACCATTTTCAAACCATTTCACAACATGGCCTAAACAAAGAACCATCATCTCTACTGTCCAACCAACACAAAACCAGTCTAAACCATACAAACCAATATGGCCTAACAACAAAAAACCTATTCCCCTGTTTCCATCAACCTGCGTAAAACCAACATAACCAGTATACCCAAAACTTATCAAACTTATTGCCCAAGCCATGAACATCATCAATCTAAAACCTGCTGAAGCCAAGCTAAGCCAAACCTGAAACGATCCAGCCAAAACCAACTTCGAAGGAAACATAAGCAAGGCCTCAGAGTTACCATCATTGGCCATTTAAATCATACAGCACCAAGGTGAGAAAGAGGAAGAGAGAAGCTGGTTAAAACAACATTTCAACGGCAGCATTCAAGCATTCAAAAGCATACAACACAAAGCCTCAAACGTATGTCATCATAGGCATCACAGGCTAGCAATAAGCGACAGTAGCGAGAAGAAGAAAGAGCAGTCCAACATCATCACAGTGAAGGAGAAGATAAGAAAACGTTCAAGGCAACATTAAAAATACAGTACCCAGGCAAGAAGAAGAAAGACACGAATACAAATACCGGCCACCGAAGCAAGCTCGCGACGCGCCTCCCTTCCTTGCCTCGGCCTCCTACGCTCACCCGACCTCCTCCTCCGTCTCCGAAGGTAACCCTTTTCTTTCCCTTTCTTTCATGCATCAAATAACATTAAAAGTTCGAAGTAAGAATCAATGTAATCAGAATCAACGCATGCAAAAAAATGTAACCAAGCTTTAACAAATCAGAAAGCATTTTCGTACCGTGAACCCATCGTGCCTTGGCTTGCGTCGGAGGGAAGAGGAGTTTGGAATGCTGGTGGCCTTTGGGCAAGGAAGCTTAGGCAAGTTCAGAGGCAGGAGGCAGAAGAACGCGAAGAAGATGACGAATGAACGAGATGAGCGCCGTTCTGCACCACACAGAACCCTAATCCCAATTATGCTAAAACAACAATTAACCCTAAAACGAATTGTAAAACTGATGGGCCTTGCCACCCCTAAGCCCAACGTTTTTGTATGCAGCACCCCCCATTTTAGTTCTGTGTGGGCCACTGAATCTATAGCCCATATATATTTTACTTGTCTTTTTTATTTGATACACTTTTTCTTTTTATTTTACTTTCTCTAATCTTTTAGAATTATTATGATGTTAGTTAATTAGTAAGTATAATAAAAAAACAAGAGATATATCTAACTAGGTAATTTTTAATTAGTTTGACCTTTTTAGTTTAAACTTGGGATTTAATTTAGGAGTTTTAATTTTATTTCATTAGGGTAAATTAATAACTTTCAATTTAATTTAGAACCTCTTAATCTTTTAAATAAGTACTTTATTTTCATATACATAAAAAAATAGAATTTAAGAATGTAGACACTTTATTTTTTCTAATTAATTCTCCTCTTACATCGTTATTAAACAAAAACTCTAAAACATATAAAAATAGAAAACTTAAAAAATATTTTATTAATTCATTTTCTTGTTTTATTAATATTAATATCAAAATATATAAAATAAAACTTAAAACTAAAAAAAACATTATGTCTTCGTTAAATAATTCTCTTGCTTTTTATCCATATCAAAAAATGCGTAAAAATTAAAAATACTTTCTTTTCGTTAATATTAAACAAAAAAAATCATAAAAATGCATTATTCGCATCATTTAGTCTATCATTTAAATTATCGTTATTTAATCATTATCCGCTTATTTTTTCTGTTTATTTATTCCATATTTATTTGTTTATTCTGTTTATGTTTAAATCCAAAGGAAAAACAGTAAATTTGTTGACTTCATGTCCTCAAGTCTAACTGCGCGAACTTTCGCATTTCATTAAAACTTAGGATAATTTTTCCTCAAGTATTCAACCTCTTCAAAATTTATGCCCTTTAAGCAAAAACTTCGACGTTAGGTCGTCGCATTCAAAAAAACCCGTCTGCATCCCTTTTCGGCCAAAATAATTTATTTTTTTAATCAAGCAATCAATTTTTAAATAAACAGATATTTCAAAAGGTTCCTATAGAGTACTATAGATGCATTGGGTGCTAATACCTTCCCATTGTATAACCAACCCCCGAACCATAAGATCTCTTTTCGAAAACGCTTTGTATTTTTATTATTATTTACATTGCATATTTAGGGTTTTATTTCGCTCTTTTCCCTTTTCCTTTGGAAACAATAAAGCGCGGTGGCGACTCTTGCTTTTGTGAGACGAATTAATTTATAATTCGATCTCCGATTTACCCCGCTACATTTTTTATCGCTACAATACCCAAACTGTCGTAAAGTTAAGCAAGGGTTGTAAGTGATACCTCCCCTAATGCCAAGCAGATGGACATTAGGGAATCCCCACAACAATCAATTATAGAAGTATCTTCCAAGGATCTTGAACACTAATGAATATCAGAGTGGGTGAGGGACATCATCCTTTGATACCATGTCAATCCTTGCTCGTTCTTCAATGTTGATCGAGGTAGGTGTGAAGTAAACCACTTGGCGAGTAGGGGAATACAACATAAGAGAGTACCTCTTTTTTACATGGTGCGGGTATTGAAACAATGTAAGATATCTCCCAGCAAGGTAGGTATAGGATTACGAGAGAGGAAGACTTTGATGGCATTCACATCTATGAATTGGTCCGAATTGGGAAATAGAACCAAACCATAGATGAGAAGGGCCAGGATATCTTCAAAGCCTTGAAAATCCATATCTTATAAGAATGAACGAGCCTTCTCCAATAAGAACTTGGCTAGGAACCCTTTAACTCCGCTTCTGTTCTCCCAATTTGCTATAATGTCGGCTCTCTTCAGATGCAAGGCTTCAGCCATGACTTCAGGTTTTGGAATCCCTTCTAAACTGGTGAACGGTACTTATCAAGCACGAACACTCCTAATATTAGAGAGAATTCTTCTAGTGTTAGAACCAACTGATAGTCAGGAAAGGTGAAGCAATGATGCACGAGATCAAAGAATTGGAAGAGCATGCACATCATCTCTTCTTGGAAATTGGAGGTAGCCAAATTGAGGAGTCGACCATATTTTTTGGTGAAAGGGGAGTCTTCAGGCACCCTTGATGCTAATTCTTGGAGTTGAGGGTGTGCTTTCACGAATCTGATTCTAATGGTATTCCTTCGGACGAGATTCATGGCCTACAAAACAAAACAAATATAAATTCCTAAATCCTTGAAATGGTTAGTGAGAATGCTTATGATGTTATGATGTTTATGATGTTATGTACAAGTAATCAAGTTGTTATGTACACGCAAAGCAGACAAGTCCTTAGGTTTAGGCTTGCATGGAGTTGGTAGGTAAGTACCCTCTTGAAGTTTAGTTGGCTCAACCTGTCCTAGAAAGTAACCGGGTTCTAGGGGATCTCAATATCACTGACCTTTCTTTTAGGCGTTTTCTCAGCACAATGAATCTTTTCTTGTGGCCGAGATATCCCAAAAGTCCGATCTCAATGAACGTAGTATCGAGTATCAACCAATTTTCAGCTTTCCACCAAAACCGGCTATCTCACTACTTCCTAATGGCCAAGTTGTTCAATTAAGGTTCTAAGGTCAGTTAGTGATTTATGACGCTGCTCAGCGGCCCCGTATTCTCCTCGATTCAACAAAGGGGATACCGGTACCAACAAATGCGTCACACTAACATAGCCATTGCTTCAACCATATCGGTCTACGCCGTACAGTTTCCATAATCTATTGCTACTTACCTAAAAAGGTGTCCCAGATCCGGGTAGAGGATCAAAAGAAGCCCAAACAAGGAACCAAAATGTAAAACAAACAAGTCAAACAAATAAAAGCAAGTAAAGGTGATATAGCCCTAAGGTAACCCTACTTTTAAGAGTCCCCATCAAAGTCGCCAATTTTGTAACACGGTGGGAGAATGGACTTGGGATGTTTTGCGTTTGATTGCAATTAGCAAGAGTCGCCTCCGACTTTTCTTTTATCCAATAAAGGAAAGGATGAAAAGAACAGGAAAGACCTTTGAGATTATTTTCTTGAGTTCGGGGGGTATATTATGAAAAGGGAAGGTGTTAGCACCCTTTTCATCCATAGTTATCTATGGGATCTTAGTTTCTTGCTAGATCACTTGCTTTTATTTGAAAGTGTGCTTGTGGTGTGGTTTTGAAAGTGTTTTGAAAGTATTTTGAAAACGTGCCATTGTAATGATTCTCGTCTCTATAAGAACGCATATAAAGTGTTGTTTGGCAAATAGTTCAAAGAAATGTTTCTATAATTCGTTTTTGAAAGTGATTTCAAAAAGGGTGTCTTTGTAATGGTTCTCGTCTCTATAAGAACGCATACAAAGCGTTTGTCTTTTGAAAATGTTTCAAAATGAAAGTGTTTGGTGTATGAAATGTTTTTGTTGTGAGCAAGCGAGCAACTAGGAGCAACATACCTACTCAAAAGGTCTTAAATGTTCTTTTCCTCTTCCTTTAGATGTTGCTATCTTACATTGATTTGGTAAGAAGTCCCGTCGTTGGATGTAAAGGGACGGACGTGGATCATCGTATAGACATGATAACAATGTTGTAAGATATCTTAGCATTTCTCTTTAGGTACTAAGATCATTTGTAAGGCAACATTCGAAGCGTCGTCGATGGACTATGATCTTGTATTTTTTGTTTTGTTTTTGCTAAGACGTCTCACATGCATAACATGAGCATTTTCTCAAGGAAACAAGTGGAGTTAACCCTAGAGATGCAAGTGTTCAAGTGTTTGTATTTCATGCATTTAGTCTTTGATTAAGGGTTGTCTACTTGTTGTTTTTATCTTCCCATACAAACCTTAATTACTAGCATTTATATGAAAGCGATAGATTGCGGAAAGTAAATATTCTATGCTATTATTACAAATTTACAAATGGGGATTGCAAGAAATTAAAGTCCTAATTATCTATTACAACCATATTGAAATAATGTATAAGAAATGTAAAATAGACTTGTTTTGTTTTTTTTAGAGAAGAAATAAATTTACTTAAAAAAATATTTCTGGTCTTTTTTGTTTTAAAAGAAATAAAACAAAGTGTATAAACATAAAGTATTTTTTGTGTTTTTGATTAACAAAAATAAAGTGATGATAAAAATAATAAGAGAGTAAGAGTCAGAATCAGCGCGTTGTTGAAAGAGGAGAGAGCAGAAGTTCTGACTCAGGCGCGCTACAAATCAGAAAGCAAACTTTAGCAGAAATGGGAAAGGTCAGAAGTTCTGGATCTGGACGCACTAAAGTTATGGGGTCGCTGTGAACAAAGGAAAGCCTAGAAGTTCTAATTGCCTAGAAGTTCTGATTGCCTAGAAACTCTAGTGTTACTGGAGAGTTAGAAGTTCTGGATGTTGAGAGAGCCAAGAAGTTATGATGCAACTGGAAACCTAAAAGTTCTAGTGTTACTAGAAGGCTATAAGTTCTGGTAATGGGTAAGTGAGGTGTCAATGTTGTTGTGTGGGAATATCTAGAAGTTCTGGTCCAGGATCACTATTTTGACAACCAATGGGAGGGGGTTTATCTAGAAGTTCTGGTCCAGGGTTATTGTTTAACAAATAATGGGATAAAAATGTCAAGAAATAAACATAAAAAGGTGTTTCTGGGGCTAGAACTTAGGACCCTTAACACTAATGCCTTATGCGTGAACTCTCTACAACTGGGATGGCTATACATTCGGTATTAGAAGCAAAAACGTAAACATATATTACAAAGTAAATTCTGATGATGAGCTTCATATTCTTCTTCGCGCCAACCAGAACATCTGCAACTTAGTTATTTCTCAACAAAATGGAAAATGCAAACATAGAAGTTATGGCAAATTTCATCATGGTTTCAGAAATACAAAGCAACAGAACTGTAATCCAGAAACAAACATGAGTTCTGCTAATCCTAATTCTGGACCCTAATTTCCTCAAGGAGTTATGATATGAAATTCTCGTTACTTAGGCCATATGAATGAAATCTATAAATTTATACAGAATCAGAGCCATGATATCTACATTGTATTTTTGAAATTGCAAGCCTAACAATGCCTAAGTAATGAGATAAAAATCAGAGGAAACTCACCTTGAAGCTGGAAATTATTCTATGAATTAAAGCCCGATTCAGATTGCTGTGATGTTCTGGTCAGATTCCTCAAGTTCTCAAAAAGCTGAAGCAATCCTTAACTTGAACTATGAATGGTTGGTAAGTTCTAGAGCAGTCAAGGTGCAAAGTTCTGGTTTTTTTAAATGGAGAGTGATGAAGACTGTATTACAGTTTGCAAACAAAAGTTGGGAAGGCTTCTACGTGTTTGCTAGAAACTGTATGGATGATTTGGCCAAGAAACACTCAAGGAAAATTAGAGTTTGGATGCAAAAACTAGAAATTAGCAGGCTTTGTGTTTGGGTTGTAGTTTCAGGTTCTTGGAATTTCAGCAAGGTTTCAAGGCTTTTTTTCAAATGTTTCAATCCACCTCCTCCAAAATGAAGTTTAATTTATAGGCAAAGGATTTAGAAGCTTGAATAAGTCAAGAGTACAACCATCATGTGTGTTGTACCCCAAAATTTGCCCTCCCATATTCTTCAAGAATTGCAAAAATCAAGCTTCAAAATTCCCCAAGGGTTGCACAGTGTAAGGGCCTCCTAAACAGTCAAAATTAGGGTTTTGGTTCTGATCAAGAAAATGAAGTTTCCAAGGTTCCAATCAAGTCTCACATGCCTATAAATATGGTCAAGCATCCTCATACAAGTTTCAAGACTTTCAGCACAAGATTGCACAGTCAAAACCCTAATTGCACTACAGTCAACTGCAGGGGCAAAATGGTCATTTGGCAGTCAAAAGTTCAAATTTTTGGTCAACATCTCACTTTGAAGCCACAAACATCATTTGATCAATGCTTGATCATGATTCTCAAAGCTTGGCTCAAAAATCATCAAGATGCAAAAGTTTCCTTATTTGGACAGCTGAAAAAGTCAACTGTAAATTGACCAGGGCATAACTTTCACATGGATTATCATAAAAATTCCATCCAAAGCTCATTTTGAAGAGAGAGACATTTCCTACAACTCATCTTCATACTTCAAGTCCAAGAAAGGCTCTCACAAAAAGTTATCAATTTCAACATTATAGGTCATTTTCAAAAGTCAACAAAAAGGGACTTTAAGTCAAAGGCCATAACTTGAGATTGGTAAATCAAAATGACATGGGACCAACGGCATTGGTCAGAGGACTCAAAGACCTTTCCAAAATGTCCAAGAACATGAGAAAAGGTTAAAACTTGAGCAAGTTATGCCTTGTGGAAGTTGGGAAATTTTTGGATATTTTGAAAAGTCAACATTGATTCAAATGACCTAAAATTGCTAATGGGCCCATTTTTTTCCACAATTCATCATCCAAAGCATGCACACGACCATTAGGCCCAAAGGGAAGTTTTTCTCCATTTTTATTTATTTATTTGGATTTTTTATCATTAATAATTCATTTAATTAAATAAAATGCATGAAAAATACAAAACTAATGAAATAAAATCTTTTTGTGCAGAAATTATTCTCATTGGACACTCAAATTCGTGCATGACCAATTAGGGAAGGATTGGATATGATTTGGTATCAATTTGCATGAAAAAGATTGAAAAACTAATGCTTGAAAAATCAAATCTCATAAACCATCAATGCATGGATTTTGATCAAATTTCTTGACCTAATTCATTCTATACTTAAGCCTGATCACAAACCTAATGCAAAAAACGACTAAGCTGCGCAAGAACATAGAAAACCAAACTTGAAATTTTCTTTGAAAACTCATATTCTGAAAACAGGTTTGCAGGTCGTTTCAAGCCACGAGACTCATCCTATTGCCTTCCAAGGACCTCAAGCAATCTTCCTGGATCCAAAACATCAATCATAACCCTTTGAATCACTGTACAGAAGTCCAAATTTTCTCACTTTTTTTCATAATCGTGCTTTACAATTTATGCATATTCATGGCATTTTATTTGTAGATTCATGCTAAGCAATGTGTTCTAAAGCTAACCATGTACTTTGATTGGATTTTTATGCACTATATGCGAATTCACCATGGATGCAGATTAGGGTTTTGCAAGCTTGAAATTGGGGGTTTCAAAACGCGGTAAAATCAGACCACCATAGTACCATGACTCAAATCAGCATGCTTAGACGATTATGAATCCACCCTCGCGCTCAATTTATGAGCATCCAATGGCTATTCGCTATTTTCCAGAAAGTGGCCTAAAAGAACACTTAAAAAACCGTTGCCTAATATGTTTGTATTTCAGGAAAACAAAAATCAATGAAGAAGATGATGTGGTGGCCAGCCATGATTGGCTCTTTTGAATTTGCGCGCTCAAACCCACTAACGCCTTTATTTTATTTGATATTATTTGTTTATTATATTACATACAAAACGCGTGGAATGGCTTAGTGGTATACGTATGTGCTGGCAATGTTCATGACCTGGGTTCGAGCCCCCAGGTCTTCACCCCCTTCATATTATTTTGTATTTAATGATTCCATGCAGGTTCAATGTAAAGACGCACCGTGCACCCATACGATCAAACCGTCCACGCGTCCCAAGGGAAAGGATCAAGAGGTCACACTCTGAGGTACAGGGTAGACCCTGGTCAACGCTGCTACACGCTAGTGGAAAAAGTCCAACGGGCCAAAGGTTGATGGGCCTGAATTACTAAGGCTTCACCCTCCAATTTGGGGCAGACCCCCTAGGTTTGCAAGTTGTTATTTTTTTTATTTTTATTTTTCTATTTTCTTTTTAATTATTGTTTTGTTCAATTAATTTATTATTTTTCATAAAAAAAAACATAAAACACCAAAAAAAATCAGAAAAGATCAAAAATAATAAATATTTTATTTTTTAGTATTTTCATAAATAAATTGCATTAATTCATTTAGTTATTAAATTAGGTTTTAATTTTAATTCTTTTAATAAAAATCTAAAAAATATAGAACTAGGGTTTAATTAATTTTCATTTTTTTTCTTTTATTCCATAATAATTGAATATTAGATATTTATTTTATAATTAAATTGTATATAAAAATTAGGGTTAATTTTAGGGTAAAACTTCAATCTTTTTTTTTTAATAAATTAAAATAACTAGAATTAGGGTTAGCATTTATCTTAATTAATTTTTTTTTTCATTAAAATCCTAAAATACTAAAATACCAAAAACAATTTCTTTCTTTTTAATTAATTAATTCCATCTTTAATTCAATTTTGCAAAAAGGGTCCAACGCCCTCGTTTAATTCTTATTAAATTCACATGTTTATTTTTATTCTTTACAATTTTGATGTATCTCTCCCAAAGCCATGTAATTAATCTGTCGCACTTTTAATTCTTTATATTTTTACTTTCTTTATTTTTCTGTCAAATCGGGTCCTGGTTTAATTTTGGCGATGTGGACCCGCGCCTTTTGTAATAGCTTAGAATTTTTATTTCTCGCAATACTTTTAACTGTTAAATCAAGGCATGAAAGAATGTATGGACAAAAATAAAAACAAGCGCTAGATCACCAATAACATGACAAAAGACAAAAATAAATGAAAACGACACACGAATCGCACACACCACCCCTAGGGTACGCCTCACTGTTGCCTTGCCTCGAAAGGTGATCGTCGAGTAGAGGATGTCTTAGTAAGTCCTCATGATCCGGGAACCTGGCATGAGGGTAGCTTCTAAGGTGTCTTCCCATTGCTCTGGTGATCACCATGTCCCGAACCTCGAATTGACCCGAACACCTCCAACGGTGGTGCTACCTACCTCTCAATGGTGGGATGGCACTACTTTAAAGGACATCTACACAGACGAATTCCTTAGGGTAGGCAGGTTCTCGTAGGTACTTGCTCTAAATTTCAAAATAAATTCAAAAATACTTTTCACACCAACACATTTTCAAAAGCTTTCGAAAGCAAATTTTCAAACACTCTTGAGGACCGATACAAGAGTCGAACTGGAATTTTCAAAGAAACTTTTTAAAACCCACAGTTGAAAAGCAAACAAACCATTTTTGAAAACACAATGAGCAAGTATCTAAGAGCCCATGGATAACCATGGATAGAAAGGGTGCTAACACCTTCCCTTTCTATAATCTACCTCCCGAACCGAGAGCAATCTCTTTAAGGAATTTTTCTGTGCTTTTGTCCTTTCCATTTGGAGAAAATAAAAGACGGTGGCGACTCTTGCTTCTGCGACATTTCGCGAACCAGCGTTAAACAGTCAGTTCCAGATCCACCGATCACAGAACTGGCGACTCTGCTGGGGAATAAACTTAAAGTGAGGTGTACCTTAGGGCTAGTTCATAACTGTGTTTTCAATTGTATTGATTTGTCTGCTTTAACTTTGTGGGTTGCTTGGGAGTTCTATAGATCCTAACCCGGATCTGGGGGATACCTTCTTAGAAAGTAGCAACAAGGCTGTGAGGGAACTGTGCGGGGTATACTGACATGGTTGAAACAGTCTGCTACGTTGATGTGGCACTTTGGTGTGTACCGGTAACCCTTGAGTTCAGTCAAGGAGAGTACGGGGCCTCCGCGTGGTGTCATGAAGCATCAACAAACCTTAGGAACCTTAATTGAACTATCTTGACCTCTTTAGGGTAGTGAGATAACTGACTTTGGTGCAGTCCGAGGTCGGTTGATACTCGATACTACACTCAATTGAGGGTTGCTTTCCTGGAATATTTCGGTCGCCAGTTCAGTGGCTAAATCGAAACGATGAACAATGAAAGCAATCCCGTGATATTGGGACCCTTAGAACCCGGTTACTTTGATAGGACAGGTTGAACCCACCAACTTCAAGAGGGTACTACCCAGACCCCATGCTAGCCTAAACTCTAAGGGTTTCTCTTGTGTGACTTGTGTGCCTTCCAACTTGACTACTTGCATGCTTGTTATCTGACGCACGAACTACCTGCAGGTTTTGTTTATAGTCCTTAACTAGGACTCATAACAGGGTTTACTGAATTTCCTACAGGTTTTGTTTATAGTCCTTAATTAGGACTCATAACAGGGTTTACTAAGTTTCTTGCAGGGTTTTTTTGTAGTCCTTAATTGGGACTCATAACAAGAGTGTACTAAGTTTCTTGCAGGTGTTGTTTATAGTCCTTGATTGGGACTCATGACAGGTTTTACTTGAGTTTCTTACAGGTTTTGGTTTGCAGTCCTTAATTGGGACTCATAACGGGGTTACTTACATTACCCCATGCATACCATAACATCATACCATTGCATACATCCTAACCCATTTCAAGGATCTCAAGGGCTTGTGATGCAGATCATGATGAATCAAACATCTAGCAAGGGGCAAGGAGGACTTATTTTCCTCTAGCCAAAGTTGTCAGGGGCTATGACCCACTTGATATGGTGAGCCTTTGACCCTTGGAAGAAAGACTCTCAACAAATATGAAGTTCTTTCAATCAAACTACCGGATCCAAATGCTAACAAATTTTCTTGTTTACCCCGCGAGGTCCTTGAAAACATTACATGCATGTCATACTCATCATTGCATAACAGGTATCCTTGTTGCAGGTCGCTTACCTTTCTCGCTGTTTATTTCAGCAATGGCTTCCCAACAAGATAACCAGGACCTTCTTGCTCAAGAGACTCAGTTCGGGGAAATCCTCCTGAATCTATCCAAGGGGCAGGAGGAGCTAAGGGCACTTCTCATGGAGACCTTTGTCAGGAACAGTGTTGAGGATGAAAGGCTGAAACACCTACAAGCTGAGGTGGATGCATTGAAGGTCCAGATGCTGGGGCAGGTAACTATCATTCAAGGGCTAGCTCAAAGACAAGATGAGCTTGGGGTTCTCGTCAACCAACTGCTTCAGAATAACCAACTGGGGCAAACATCTAAGGGTAAAAAGCCATTCATCATTCAATCATCCTTGAGACAAGGAGATAAGGGGAGAGCTCCTCAAATGGCTTCAGCGCTGCAAATTCAGCATCAACCTCACCAGCTTCAGCCAGACAAGCCCAGGAGGCAATTCACCCAGCTCAACATGTCGTTGTTCCAAGCTTTACAACGCCTGTTAAGATTGAACCTGATCACACTAAGGGCTCATCCCCGGAACCAGAACACAGCATCTCCTGTCTATGATCCCAATAAAAGGTGTGCCTACCACTCGGCCTGTCCAGGACATGATACAAACGAGTGTTGGGCTTTGAAAAACAAGATCCAGGACCTGATTGATGAAGGAGCACTGGAATTCACACAAGATGGTCAGGCTGAATTTTTCTACCATCCCTCCAAGGCTCACCATTTGAAGTGACAAGCCCTGAGACTAGAAATTTTTGTTCATTCGAATGTTCAAGTTGCAATTTTCTTTTTTTCAAACATTTAGTCATGTTAAACATTGTTACTTCATTAATGCATCGCATATGTCTGTTCTGAAACCATATATTCATATTCACTAAATACAAATTATTTTCATACTTTTTCTGATGTCAACTCTTGATCTAAAATTCTAAAGCCTCTTGAGGGAGGATGACGAAAACGATCCTTACAGTATGCTTTTGAACAGACCCCGCTGATGAGGTACAGGCATTGTTTCAATCCCTAAACACTGGAGTTATAAGGAAGATAATCCCTCGTCAACCCCTCTGAGCCAAAGAAGTAGGAGTTTTTCTTTTCGAAATTTAAAACCCTTAATCATAACCTGGGGCAGGGTAGTCTCTCAGTTGATCCAAGTGCATAACGAATGGCACCAAAGAGGTCCTTACAAACAAAAAAAGAAAGACAGTGATGGTTCCGAATAATCAATAAAGAGAGGCAGTCATTATCAAAAAAATTCATGAATGAAAAGCCCAAAAAGTCAAAACCTATAAAGGGGACTTACGAAACTGGGGCATCCCGCTGACTGTAATTCCAAAAAAAAAGGGAAACAGTTCAGGCAAAAAAAGAAAGGGATAACAAAAAATCAAAAAAAGAAAGAGGTCCTACAAACCCTCAACAAAAAAAAAGGGAAATGACTGCCTATTCCAAATAAATCATCAACATCCGAATCATCACCGGAAAATCAGAGCAAAAACTCAAACAAGGTCTAACGTATGATCAACTGAGTTTAGGTTTGAAGAACATCACGAAGAGTGGGTGGGTACAAATAATTTGAGCCTTTATCCTTTGTTTCTTAAACCATGAACCAGGCCACGTTATAACCCTTAAAAGTCCTAGCTGAAGTATGGGTTAGTTCGAAAGCATACTGTTACGAAAGGTATCCTGACTCCTTAAGGCCTACGGTAAATACGGAGTTGACATCACGTTTTACAAACATTCATTTGTTTTATGAAAAAAGAATGCATTTTCAAAATCTTCAAGACAGACATAGGCTTTGCATTTTTAACATAACTTTGTTTGCATATGACTTTTTGTTTGAACAGCATAGAAGTCCGCACGACGAATGCCTAATGAACAGAAGTACCTCCAATCAAGGGGCATGGCATAACTATTGTCCATCATCTGGGGCAGTTAAGTCAAGATTCGGAGAATCTCTCAAAGGCCAAACAGCCTGGGGAAAATCTCTGCCTGAGCCACTTGGGGCACTCCAACAACGAATCTTGCCTGATCAAACACCTTCTGGTGGTATGACAAAACACTTCTAACAGGGGCAACTCCTTACATTCTGAAAGCACGGACATAGTCGAAAAAAATACTACGCATAATCAAAGACCCGTTAGGTTGACACACCTAGGCAAAAATAAGGGCTTCCCGGCGAACCAAAAGGGTTCGGGAAAAATGAGGGATGAAATAAAAAATCTGTACACCCGGCAAGTCGAAAACCTGAAAGGGCGGCTTGGGCAAAAATGGGTATCCCGGTGGACTGAAAACCCGAAAGGGCGGTCCAGGCAAAAGTTAGGGATCAAAGCGTACGACTATGTCCTGTCATCTTGTCACCTGCCTACCTGAAGAAGGTTTGACCCTCAACAATTATCAGCATCCCGCAGATGCCTCCCCCATAGAAACAGGGGCAATAATGGGTGGTCTAAGCGATCTAATTGTTCCATCCACCAAGGTATCAAGGTAGATTCAGCTAAAGAATACAACCAGATATGCTAATTCCCCAGAGAATGAGCCAGCAAGTCAGTGCACTCTCCCCAAGCGAAGCTATAGTATCAAACTTAAGGAAGTTGGGTGTCCTCCAGCAGATCTCAACATTCCCCGGCAGCATACATATTCTTAACAAGCATCCCCGGCAGTCTTGGCCTAAAGATTGTTCCCCGGCGGCATATCAACATTCAAAGGAATCACTTCCCATACAGCTCAAACTTCCCCAGGAGAGTCCAATCCAGTTTCCCCAGGAAAGTTGGAGTCCATCTCCCCAAGCAGTAAGCTTATCCCCAGTAGATTCTGGAAGCTTATCCTCGCAGAACACGAACGTGTCGCCCAGCTTTATTCAAAGAGTTATTTCCTTAACAGGATATAACTGGGTTATCCTCAGCCAAAAGCTATGGAAAGATCGTCGTCAACGCAGTTCTTTCTTACCCCCAGCGAAGTCTATTCACACTTCCAACACAACAAGAGTATCCTCAGCAAGTTACTACTAACAACTCAGCAAAGATATCTTTCTCCCCACAGAGTATTGCTTCTCAACAAGATCGTCAGAATACTTTTCTCCCCGCAGAGATATGCCATTCGCCAAGTTTATCCCCCAACGGAGTCATCTTCTCCTGCCGGTATTCTTACAGCTACCATCCCCAGCGGAAGCAAAATCTATTCTTCAACATCAGCCCAGGATATGACTTCCCGGCACCCGTCAAGGATTCATTTTCCTAGATGAAAACATACATTCCTAAACATCACATACATCATTATAGCATGCATATACGCATCATATCTTACAAATCTCATTTATGTTGAGAACATCATTGCTTGGTCCATATCATGCATTACATATGACTGACCTTTACCTTTCAGGAAAGATTCAATTCTCAATCATCTTTCAAGACCTAGACCGGTTCAGTTAATCAACTCCAAAGATTTCTTATCCAGTCCAAGGCCTTCTCTAGTCCAGCTAAATCGACTCCCAACAGATTTTTCTGATGAAGACTCAGTAGAAGTTATCCAGGTTTTTCTTAAACGTCCGCTTTTGAGATTATAATTTCCTATGGTTCTCTCCCCAGCGGTGCGGAGATGATAATTCCATCCCAGGTTTTTCTCAAACGTCCGCTTTTGAGATTATAATTTCCTATGGTTCTCTCCCCAGCAGTACGGAGACGATAATTCCATTCCAGGTTTTTCTCAAACGTCCGCTTTTGAGATTATAATTTCCTATGGTTCTCTCCCCAGCGGTGCGGAGATGATAATTCCATCCCAGGTTTTTCTCAAACGTCCGCTTTTGAGATTATAATTTCCTATGGTTCTCTCCCTAGCGGTGCGGAGATTATAATTCCATCCCAGGTTTTTCTCAAACGTCCGCTTTTGAGATTATAATTTCCTATGGTTCTCTCCCCAG
This sequence comes from Vicia faba, assembly GCA_948472305.1. Lineage (NCBI taxonomy): Eukaryota > Viridiplantae > Streptophyta > Magnoliopsida > Fabales > Fabaceae > Vicia > Vicia faba. Next base: position 1,211,431,230 of record OX451739.1, read on the forward strand.
CGGTGCGGAGATGATAATTCCATCCCAGGTTTTTCTCAAACGTCCGCTTTTGAGATTATAATTTCCTATGGTTCTCTCCCCAGCGGTGCGGAGATGATAATTCCATTCCAGGTTTTTCTCAAACGTCCGCTTTTGAGATTATAATTGCCTATTGGTTCTCTTCCCGATCCTGCGGAGGTGGTAATCCCAAGATTCTCTCAACAATTGCTGTTGAAGTTAAGGTCATCCAAGGTTCTCTCACCGTTCCCGTTGAGGTAGTAATCACCCCTGGTTCATTCAGCACCGTTTGAAGCTCTAGATCCAGCTCCTGTAACCAGTCAGGACACATCTATACCAAGCATCTGAAAACCAGCTCCTGCAACGTGTCAGGTACTCATTTTTTCTTTTGCAAGTATGCAGTTTCCCGCTAAGGAATCTCTTATACGATCAACATCCAGATGGCATCTGTAAGCCCATCGTCCTATTCATCAACCTCTAAATGGCATCTATAAGCCCATTCCATCATCACACTGCTACTATGTGAGCGCAAATTTCTGGGCACTCTAGTGTCCAATCATCTTCTACCCTCGGATTACGAAAGGCACGTCAGCCAATCTGCATCCTCAGGTCTAAGAAGATTGAACAGGGGCAACTGTTGTACCCCAAAATTTGCCCTCCCATATTCTTCAAGAATTGCAAAAATCAAGCTTCAAAATTCCCCAAGGGTTGCACAGTGTAAGGGCCTCCAAAACAGTCAAAATTAGGGTTTTGGTTCTGATCAAGAAAATGAAGTTTCCAAGGTTCCAATCAAGTCTCACATTCCTATAAATATGGTCAAGCATCCTCATACAAGTTTCAAGACTTTCAGCACAAGATTGTACAGTCAAAACCCTAATTGCACTACAGTCAACTGCAGGGGCAAAATGGTCATTTGGCAGTCAAAAGTTCAAATTTTTGGTCAACATCTCACTTTGAAGCCACAAACATCATTTGATCAATGCTTGATCATGATTCTCAAAGCTTGGCTCAAAAATCATCAAGATGCAAAAGTTTCCTTGTTTGGACAGTTGAAAAAGTCAACTGTAAATTGACCAGGGCATAACTTTCACATGGATTATCAGAAAAATTCCATCCAAAGCTCATTTTGAAGAGAGAGACATTTCCTACAACTCATCTTCATACTTCAAGTCCAAGAAATGCTCTCACAAAAAGTTATCAATTTCAACATTGTAGGTCATTTTCAAAAGTCAACAAAAAGGGACTTTAAGTCAAAGGCCATAACTTGAGATTGGTAAATCCAAATGACATGGGACCAAAGGCATTGGTTAGAGGACTCAAATACCTTTCCAAAATGTCCAAGAACATGAGAAAAGCTTAAAAATTGAGCAAGTTATGCCTTGTGGAAGTTGGGAAATGTTTGGATATTTTGAAAAGTCAACATTGATTCAAATGACCTAAAATTGCTAATGGGCCCATTTTTCTTCCACAATTCATCATCCAAAGCATGCACACGACCATTAGGCCCAAAGGGAAGTTTTTCTCCATTTTTATTTATTTATTTGGATTTTTTATCATTAATAATTCATTTAATTAAATAAAATGCATGAAAAATACAAAACTAATGAAATAAAATCTTTTTATGCAGAAATTATTCTCATTGAACACTCAAATTCGTGCATGACCAATTAGGGAAGGATTGGATATGATTTGGTATCAATTTGCATGAAAAAGATTGAAAAACTAATGCTTGAAAAATCAAATCTCATAAACCATCAATGCATGGATTTTGATCAAATTTCTTGACCTAATTCATTCTATACTTAAGCCTGATCACAAACCTAATGCAAAAAACGACTAAGCTGCGCAAGAACATAGAAAACCAAACTTGAAATTTTCTTTGAAAACTCATATTCTGAAAACAGGTTTGCAGGTCGTTTCAAGCCACGAGACTCATCCTATTGCCTTCCAAGGACCTCAAGCAATCTTCCTGGATCCAAAACATCAATCATAACCCTTTAAATCACTGTACAGAAGTCCAAATTTTCTCACTTTTTTTCATAATCGTGCTTTACAATTTACGCATATTCATGGCATTTTATTTGTAGATTCATGCTAAGCAATGTGTTCTAAAGCTAACCATGTACTTTGATTGGATTTTTATGCACTATATGCGAATTCACCATGGATGCAGATTAGGGTTTTGCAAGCTTGAAATTGGGGGTTTCCAAACGCGGTAAAATCAGACCACCATAGTACCATGACTCAAATCAGCATGCTTAGACGATTATGAATCCACCCTCGCGCTCAATTTATGAGCATCCAATGGCTATTCGCTATTTTCCAGAAAGTGGCCTAAAAGAACACTTAAAAAACTGTTTCCTAATATGTTTGTATTTCAGGAAAACAAAAATCAATGAAGAAGATGATGTGGTGGCCAGCCATGATTGGCTCTTTTGAATTTGCGCGCTCAAACCCACTAACGCCTTTGTTTTATTTGATATTATTTGTTTATTATATTACATACAAAACGCGTGGAATGGCTTAGTGGTATACGTACGTGCTGGCAATGTTCATGACCTGGGTTCGAGCCCCCAGGTCTTCACCCCCTTCATATTATTTTGTATTTAATGATTCCATGCAGGTTCAATGTAAAGACGCACCGCGCACCCATACGATCAAACCGTCCACGCGTCCCAAGGGAAAGGATCAAGAGGTCACGCTCTGAGGTACAGGGTAGACCCTGGTCAACGCTGCTACACGCTAGTGGAAAAAGTCCAACGGGCCAAAGGTTGATGGGCCTGAATTACTAAGGCTTCACCCTCCAATTTGGGGCAGACCCCCTAGGTTTGCAAGTTGTTATTTTTTTATTTTTTATTTTTCTATTTTCTTTTTAATTATTGTTTTGTTCAATTAATTTATTATTTTTCATAAAAAAAACATAAAACACCAAAAAAAAATCAGAAAAGATCAAAAATAATAAATATTTTATTTTTTAGTATTTTCATAAATAAATTGCATTAATTCATTTAGTTATTAAATTAGGTTTTAATTTTAATTCTTTTAATAAAAATCTAAAAAATATAGAACTAGGGTTTAATTAATTTTCATTTTTTTTCTTTTATTCCATAATAATTGAATATTAGATATTTATTTTATAATTAAATTGTATATAAAAATTAGGGTTAATTTTAGGGTAAAACTTCAATCTTTTTTTTTTTAATAAATTAAAATAACTAGAATTAGGGTTAGCATTTATCTTAATTAATTTTTTTTTTTCATTAAAATCCTAAAATACTAAAATACCAAAAACAATTTCTTTCTTTTTAATTAATTAATTCCATCTTTAATTCAATTTTGCAAAAAGGGTCCAACGCCCTCGTTTAATTCTTATTAAATTCGCATGTTTATTTTTATTCTTTACAATTTTGATGTATCTCTCCCAAAGCCATGTAATTAATCTGTCGCACTTTTAATTCTTTATATTTTTACTTTCTTTATTTTTCTGTCAAATCGGGTCCTGGTTTAATTTTGGCGATGTGGACCCGCGCCTTTTGTAATAGCTTAGAATTTTTATTTCTCGCAATACTTTTAACTGTTAAATCAAGGCATGAAAGAATGTATGGACAAAAATAAAAACAAGCGCTAGATCACCAATAACATGACAAAAGACAAAAATAAATGAAAACGACACACGAATCGCACACACCACCCCTAGGGTACGCCTCACTGTTGCCTTGCCTCGAAAGGTGATCGTCGAGTAGAGGATGTCTTAGTAAGTCCTCATGATCCGGGAACCTGGCATGAGGGTAGCTTCTAAGGTGTCTTCCCATTGCTCTGGTGATCACCATGTCCCGAACCTCGAATTGACCCGAACACCTCCAACGGTGGTGCTACCTACCTCTCAATGGTGGGATGGCACTACTTTAAAGGACATCTACACAGACGAATTCCTTAGGGTAGGCAGGTTCTCGTAGGTACTTGCTCTAAATTTCAAAACAAATTCAAAAATACTTTTCACACCAACACATTTTCAAAAGCTTTCGAAAGCAAATTTTCAAACACTCTTGAGGACCGATACAAGAGTCGAACTGGAATTTTCAAAGAAACTTTTTAAAACCCACAGTTGAAAAGCAAACAAACCATTTTTGAAAACACAATGAGCAAGTATCTAAGAGCCCATGGATAACCATGGATAGAAAGGGTGCTAACACCTTCCCTTTCTATAATCTACCTCCCGAACCGAGAGCAATCTCTTTAAGGAATTTTTCTGTGCTTTTGTCCTTTCCATTTGGAGAAAATAAAAGACGGTGGCGACTCTTGCTTCCGCGACATTTCGCGAACCAGCGTTAAACAGTCAGTTCCAGATCCACCGATCACAATGTGTTATGGCTCGTTGACTTGTTTTTGAAGCAAGTTTAGACAAGCATGTTTCTTGGCAAAGTAGAGTGGTTAGCAGCTTTAACCATGCCTAAGATGATTTTGTGGGCATGATTTGTGGAGAAGTACACTCAGAAGCAAAATTAAAGTATTGGCCCAACATAAAATTTGTATAAAAGTTTACTTTCCAAGGACAACAATGGTACTTTCATGCCACACGTGGGAAGATATTTTGGATAAAGGTTTAAACATTGGGATAAAGACTCAAAAGTGGGTGTGAGCATTAAATGATGATGAGATTTAACAAGGAAGAAAGCCTGCAACATGAGATTATACAGCCTAGCTTGAAACTGGATCAAAAGTTCAACACAAACGTAACTTATATTAAGAATAAATGTCCAACTTCTGATCTTTGATACTCCCTGCTCCAGCATGATATGAAGGAGTTCTCAGACTTTTTAGAAATCTTGTAACATGCTTTGTAACCCTTCTTTGAATCACTTTTGCAAAATCTGATTGTACCTATGTTAAAACTGGCCCAGAAGTTCTACTCAAATTCTGACTTGGAAGTGTTCACAATTTACTAAGTGTCTTTGTTTCATGGACGTGTCTTCAAGGATTTATAGCTTGAAATCCCAACATTTCTAGGGGAAGTTCTGTTCTGCAATGTTTTAGATCTCGTTGAGATCTTCAACTCTTGTGTCAGAAGTTCTTCCTGAATCAATTTGTATCATGATGAAAATCTGGCCAGAAGTTCTGAACTTATCATACTTTCTTAACACTTAGAAAAATTTCTAAGTGTTTAGAAAATTTGACTTTTCCAAAGTAATTTTGACTTTTGATTTTCTTGGTGACCCAACTTCATATTCTAACATGTCTTGATGAAATGTGATTCTTGAAGCTTGATTTTGATTAAAAAGTCAAAGTTTGACTTTCTCAGTGTGCATTTTGACCATTTAGCCCTTGTGTCAATTCCAAACTTAAATTGATGTATCAGTGCTGCAAACTTGAGTCATGGAAAATCTTGTGGGAAATTATTGAGAAATGAGAGGGCAAATTTTGGGGTACAACACCCACATTCCAAACTATGATACGATGGGAGAGCTGACTTGAGGGTTTTGTGATTGATCGCAAATGTTGCGGTTAGCAAGAGTCGCCACTGACTTTTCTTTTATCCAAAAGGAAAGGTAAAAAAGCACAAGAGAGACCTTTGGGATTATTTCTTGAGTTTGGGGGGTAGATTATGAAAAGGGAAGGTATTATCCCCCTTTTCATCCATGGTTTTTCATGGGCTCTTAGTTACTTGCTAGATCACTTGCTTTGGTTTGAAATTGTGCTTTGTGTGGTTTTTGAAAGTATTTTGTAAAGAGGCCATTGTTTAGGCAATCTTTATAATTATTCTTGTTTGTAAGAATGTATACAAAGATGTTGATCTTTTGAAAAATGTTTTCAAGTTTTGTAAGATGTTTTGAAAGTGTAGGTGTTTGTTTTTAAAAATAGCAAGGATGTTTGTTTTGAAATGGAGCAAGTAATTAGGAGCAATCTACCTACTTAAATGTCTTTCTTGTTCATTTCATTTTCCTTTGACATTATTGTCTTACCATTGATTTGGTAAGTAACCCTATCTTTGAATGTAAACGGGACGGACGTGGGTCATCATATAACCATGATTAGCAATGTTGCAAGGTATCTTAGCATTCTTTTGGAGGGACTAAGATCATTTGTAAGGCAACTTAGATAGCGTCATCGAGGGACTATGATCTTGTATTTGCTTGTTTTTGCTAAGATACCTCACATACGTAATATGGCCATTTTGTATAAGGCAACCAAGTGGAATAACCCTAGGGGTGTTTGTGTGCAAGTGCATCATTTTCATGCTTGTTTTTGTCTTGAATTAGGGTTTTCTAGATATTGGTTTTAGTCTTTCCATACAATCCCTAATTACTAGCATGCTATATAAAAGCGATAAATTGTGAAATTTAAAGTTACTACGCTATTACAATATTTGTGGGAGGGGGTATACAAATTGAATGGGAATTGCAAGAATTTGAGCCTAATTAGTCTATTACAACCATATTGAATTGGTATGAATATACAAGGAATTGAATAAATACAAAGTATAAAAATGAACAAATGTACAAGGATGCAAAATGTAGAGAAAATGAATTTTGTTTAGTTTTCATGAAAAAAAGATTTTTGTCTTAACCTAATTAAATAAAGAAAATAGTTAATTGAGTTTGAATTTATTGAGAAAAGATTTTAAATGAAAACCCTAATTCTATTAATTAATCAAAAGAAAATAAGTTTGAGAAAAGTATTTTTTTGGTATTTTTCATCTTGAAAATATTTATAGTATTATAAAATATTTTTAGTCTTTTTTTTATATTAAAATAATGTATTTTAAATGGTGTGAAAAAATAAATAAATAAAAAAACATAATATTAATTAATTTTACAAGGTTTACTTATTAAATAAATAAAGTATAATAAATAAAAAAATATTTTTGTAGGAAAATAAAATAAGTCAAAATATAAATATGTCATTTTTTTGTATTTTATGATTTTTAGTATTTAGAAAAATATATTTAAGAAAAGAAAAATGAAAATAAATAAATAAATAAAATAACTTGGGCCAGGGGGTACCAAGGGCCTGCAAGGGGGTTAGTCAGTAAAAAAACAAAGAAACAAGGCAAACAAGTTGCTCCATTTCAAAACAATCCTTGCTATTTTCAAAAAAAAAAAACACACACACATTTCAAAACTTTTCAAAACATCTTACAAAACATTGAAAACATTTTCAAAAGACAAACATCTTTATATACATTCTTACGAACGAGAATCATTACAAAGATTGCCTAAACAAATGCCTCTTTTACAAAATACTTTCAAAATCACACCAAACACCATTTCAAACAAAACAAAGCAAGTGATCTAAGCAAGTAACTAAGAGCCCATGGAAAATCATGGATGAAAAGAGTGCTAGCACCTTCCCTTTTCATAATCTACCCCCCGAACTCAAGAAAACATCTCAAAGGTCTTTCCTGTGCTTTTTCACCTTTCCTTTTGGATAAAAGAAAAGTCGGTGGCGACTCTTGCTAACCGCGACATTTGCGAACACAAACGCAAAACCCTCAAGTCAGTTCTCCCACCGTATCACAGAACTGGCGACTATGCTGGGGACTAATTTTAAAAGTGGGGTTACCTTAGGGTTTAGATCACCTTTATTTTCTTACAATTGTTTGACTTGTTTGCTTTACATTTTGGTTCTTTTATTTGGGTTTGAATCCTCCACCCGGATTTGGGAAACATTGTAGGTAAATAGCAATACGTTGGGGAAACTGTGCGGGGTATACCGACACGGTCTAAGCAATAGCTATGTTAGTGAGACATATTTGTGGTTACCGGTAGCCTTTGAGTCAATCAAAGAGAATACGGGGCCACTGAGTGATGTCATGAAGCACTAATGAACTTCTAGAACCTTTACTTGACCAACTTGGCCATTTAGGATGTAGTGAGATGACCGGCTTTGGTGCAGTCCGAAGTTGGTAGATACTTGATACTACACTCATTGAGGATTGGTTTCTTGGGATATTTTGGTCGCCAGTAAAGAGGCTTGAACTGAAACAATGAACAAAGAAAACAATCCAATGATATTGAGCTCCTTAGAACCCGATTACTATTGCTAGGACAGGTTGAGCCAACTAAACTTCAAGAGGGTATTTACCTATGAAACCCCATGCAAGCCTAAACTAGGAACTTGTGTGATTTGCTTGTACATATATACTTGTGCATAACATCATGGACATCATGAACCATCATATGCATCCACTAACCATTTCAAGGATTTTGGAAATTCATCTTTGTTCTTGTTTTGTAGGATATGGATTCACTTTGCAGGAAAACTATCCAGGTAAACCTTGTAAGAATTCCTCCACAACTCAAGGAGCTAGCTTCAAGGATCCCTGAGAATTCTCCATTCACCGAGAGGCATGGTCGTCTACTCAAATTAGTCACCTCCAACACAGAGGAAGATACGATGAAGGTTCTCTTCCAGTTCTTTGACCCTTTGCATCACTGCTTCACATTTCCTGACTACCAGCTTGTGCCTACTTTGGAAGAATTATCTAAACTCTTGAGGATTCCTATTCTCAATCAACTACCTTTAAATGGTATGGAAAGAGATCCAAAGCCAGAAGAGGTTGCTCAAGCCCTGAACTTGCAACCATCTGATGTCACAACCCATTGGGAAACTAGAAGTGGTGTCAAAGGCTTCTTAGCAAAGTTCTTGTTTGAGAAGGCCCAAGACTATTGGAATTCCTTGGACATGCAGGCTTTTGAGGAGATTGTAGCTCTTCTTATATATGGGATGGTCTTGTTCCCAAACCCTGACCAACTCATAGATGTGAGTGCTGTCAAGATCTTCATGTCACGCAATCCGGTGCCTACATTGTTGGGAGATATCTTACACTCTTTTCACACTCGTACAATGAGGAAAAGAGGTGTCCTTATGTGCTGCACTCCTATCCTGGCAAGATGGTTTATTTCTCATCTTCCCCAATCAGTCTTGAAGAATGAGCAAGGTTTGAGGTGGTCACAAAGGTTGATGACGCTTAAACATTCTGATATGCATTGGTGTTCTCGATCCAAAGAGAATGTTATTATTGTTGACCGTTGTGGAGAATTCCCTAATGTCCCTCTACTTGGCATTAGGGGAGGCCCACATGATATGCTGATTCAAGGCTTGGTCTTTGACTACGACAATGACGATCAAGGTCTTCGCCAGAGATTCATCCGAGCTTGGAGGATGCTAAACAAGGTAGATAGCAAGACTTTGGGACACAAGAATTCCATCCCTCTAGAGCCTTACCTCAAGTGGGTACGAACCCATGCTCAAAGTCTTATGATGCCTTATCCTTCTATTCTACCGGTGATTGTTGAGCCTGTTAAGGAGGGAGAAGTTCCATACACTATCCTACATCCTGACATGCCCACATCTCTTGAAGACCTACAAAGGGATTGGATACAGCTCAAAGGAGAGCGTGATACTTTTGAAGCCCAATTCTACGCAAGTGAGAAGAAGGTTTTAGAGCTCACAAGGCTACTTCAGGAGGAGCGAACTCTAAATGCCTACATTGCGCCAAAGAGGATGCGCACTACTTTTTCATCTTAGAGCATTGTATTATTTTGCCCAGTCGGCATTGATGTGCCCAAACTCTATTTTATTAATATAATGTGTGTTTCCTTTTGTTTAAACAATTTTGAATCTTTTAAAATCCTTGAATACATTACATACGCACATAGCATTCATCATAACATAAACAGGTCTTTGCAACAAGTTTCCTCATCTCTCTGCTGTTTATTTCAGTAAGATGGATCTCAAACAGACGGTCAAAGATCTCCAAAATAAAAACATGCAGTTCCAGCAGTTACTCACAACCCTGGCCAAGGGGCAAGAGGAGCTGAAGACTCTGCTAGCAAAAGACAAAAAGAAAAAGAAACCAACTGGCGTGGTAATCATGGGTAGAAGATTTCAGGGACAGGCTAGAAGGACCTTGGATTTTCCGACAACATATGATGAAGGGGAAAGAAAAGGGAAGGAGACAACAGTTCCATCTGAATCTGAGGAAGAAGAGGAAGAGGAGGATTATTCTGAGGAGCAGTATCCTCTAGAGGATGATAAATACCGACATTTGGAAGAGCGTCTAGCTGCTATGGAAATACAGAAAGTACCAGGTCAGGATTTTAAGGAATTGGGGCTGGTGTCAGGAATTGTGATTCCACCAAAGTTTAAAGTGCCACTATTTGCTAAATATGATGGGGTGTCATGTCCCAAAATGCACCTCCGATCATACGTGAGGAAAATTCAGCTGCACTCTGCCGACAAAGACTTGTGGGTCCATTTCTTTCAGGACAGTTTATCCGGAACCCAGCTTGATTGGTTATATCAATTGGAGAGGGCTGATGTATATAACTGGGAAGACCTTTCCGCTGCCTTCTATAAGCAGTACCAATACAACGCAGATTTGGCACCAACCCGTACTCAACTTCAGAGTATGGGTATGGTTTCAAATAAAGGTTTCAAAGAATATGCTCAGAAATGGAGATATTTAGCCGGAAGAGTACAACCCCTCTATCTGAGAGGGAGATAGTGGATATGTTCTTGGGTACCCTGTCAGGTCCTTTCTTCAATCATCTGATTGGGAGCTCATCTGTTGGGTTTACTGAGCTGATTTTAACCGGAGAAAGAGTGGAGGCCGGTATAAAAAGTGGGAAGATTCAAAAGGATGCGTCTGCTTCTGCTGCTATAAGAAAACCTTTCACGGGAAAGAAGGAAGTGTCTGCTGTCTATTCACAGAGGGGTCAAGGAAGAGTTGAACGCCGACCAGCGGTGGGGGCCGTTATGATCCAAAAACCTGCATCTGACCAGCCAAGAACCAATCAACCAAGAACTAATCAGCCAAGGGTGGAAAGGCCAGTTCGGCAATTCACCAGGATTAACATGACTCTAGCCCAGGTTCTACCACATCTTCTGAAGTTAAATATAGCAAATCTGAAAGAGGCCCCAAAGAATCCCAATACTGCATCTCCTCACTACCATTCGAATTCCAGGTGCGCATACCACTCTGAAAGTCCAGGGCACGACACTAACAATTGTTGGGCTCTAAAGAACAAAATTCAAGACCTGATAGATGCCAAAGAAGTTGAGTTTGATGCACCTGAAAAACCAAATGTCATTTCAGCTCTAATGCCTAGGCATGGTCACAATGCCAATGCTGTCAAGGAAGATTTATTTGTTGCTTCAATAGATGAACTGTTGACTCCGCTCCCGATAATTAAAATGAACTTGTTGAAGGCTGGGGTTTTCCCAGGTTGTAAGGAAGATTGCCATCATTGCTTATCCTCATTGACCAATTGCCCACTATTGAAGACAGGTATCCAACGTCTAATTGATAACCAAGAAATTTTGTTCGAAAAATCTCTTGTCTTACCAATTCCTGTTAAATATGTTTCGATTATAACCATCTCCGCCAATCCTTCTAGGGTCCCTAAAAGACCCGTTAGGATTACATCAGCTCCGAAGACTACTCCACTGAAGATCACAATGCCCGGGCCAGTCCCGTATGAGTCCGATAAAATAGTACCATGGAACTACGGTGGAGAAATCTACTACCATGGTGTTAAACAAGATGAACTGACTAAAGAGAGCTCCGAAGAAGACAACTCCGACATTGGCAACATTGCCCGAACAAGCAAGATTACCCGCATTGGTAGAATCTTCTCTCCAAAAATTGCCCCTCCAAAGGCAATTTTTGGACCCGTAGCTGCTCCAAGGGTTACCTCTACACCAAAAATCATATTTGCAAGTACTCATATCATTGAAGAAGACACAACCCCTACTGTGATCCCCACTAATACTGCTGCTGCTGATGTTCGGGGAAAATGGATTCAAGAAGAGCCTGTCAGGACGAAGGCTCAACCATTGATCATCCCTGAAACCTCCAAAAAAGAGATGGAAGAAATCCTGAGAATAATCAAGAAAAGTGATTATGATGTGGTTGAACAGTTGGGGCAAACCCCCTCGAAGATCTCCATGTTGGCTTTGTTGCTGTGTTCTGAGGCACATGCAAAAGCTCTGGTAAAGTTTTTAAAGACGGCCCATGTGCCACAAGAAACATCCGCCGACCAATTCCAAGAATGTGTGGCTAGTTTAACAGCTGATAATGGTTTAGGTTTCTCTGACGCAGATCTAACACCAAAAGGGAGAAAACATAATGAGGCATTGCATGTCTTAGTGGAGTACAGAGGAACAACCCTAGCCCATGTATTGGTAGACACGGGTTCGTCTTTGAACATCTTACCAAAGAAAGCTCTTGATAGATTGGATTGTGAAGGAATAACCCTGAAACCCAGCAACATAGTTGTGAGAGCCTTTGATGGTTCCAAAAGGATGGTCCACGGGGAGGTGGACATCCCGATAAAGGTGGGAAATCAGACTTTCAACTCGACCTTCTATGTGATGGACATCCGTCCCTCTTATTCTTGCCTGTTAGGACGGCCTTGGATTCACAATGCCGGTGTTGTCACTTCCACTCTGCATCAAATGCTAAAGTACCCAGTTCAAGGGAAGATCATAATTGTCCATGGCAAAGAGGAATACATGATTAGTCATCTGAATTCTTTCTGATATGTGGAATTGGATGGCGAGTTCATCGAAACTCCTTTTCAACATTTCGAAGAAGTCTCTCAAGAGATAGAGGAAACCAAGGCAGTATCCTCAATTCCCATGATTACAAGACCTCCACCTTGGATGTCGTCTCTAAAGGACGCAAAGGCAGTAATAGAGGAGGGTGGATGCACCATCTGGGGGAAGCTTCCAGACTTTCCGTACAAATCAGACAAATTTGGCTTGGGGTTTACTTCAACTGCTCAGAAGGTTGTGCACCGCACCTGTGCTGGAGGGACACCTGTGAAGATTAGCCACCAAGGAGTCAATGCAGTGGAAGACAGTGAAGAAGAGGGCAGCTTGGAAGATTGGATATTTCCTACTGTCAACGGGGGACTCCGCAACTGGGAAGACAAAGACTTTGTCCCAATAACTTTCATCTCTCAGTAATTTATCTTTTAAGCATTTCTGTTGGACTTGTAATAATTCACAAACAATTCGTACATTTTCAACCTTGTGTCTTACCCGAGGCACAAAGGTCCATTTGTAAGGGTTTTTATTTCATCTTCATATGACATTTAATGAATCATGGACGTTTTTCACATACAAACTTTTTGTGCTCATTGTCTTTCTTTTTCATTTTATTTGTTTAAAGGTGGCTATACCCTTACACACACCCACACTCACAAATGCAGGTACCCCTCCATTCCGGATCCCATGGGTAACGATACTGTTATGGCCTTCAGTGACTCTAAAGATCTAATCTACCAAGCCGAATACGAAGGTGAGGAAGATTGTGAAATGCCAGGGGAATTGGCCAGATTACTGCAACAAGAGGAAAGAGCTATCTAGCCTCATGAGGAGCTGTTGGATACAATCAACTTGGGTACCGAGGAGGATAAAAAGGAAATCAAAGTGGGTGCCAACCTAGAGCTGAGTGTCAAGGAGCATCTAATTCAGCTATTGCATGATAATGTTGAGATCTTTGCCTGGTCATACGAAGACATGCCAGGACTTGATACAGATATCGTAGTACACCGTCTACCCACAAGAGAAGACTGTCCACCAGTGAAACAGAAAGTCCTCCGCATTAGACCTGACATGTCAGAGAAGATCAAAGCATAAGTTATGAAATAGTTCAATGCTGGATTTCTGGCTGTTACTTCCTATCCTCAATGGGTTGCCAACATTGTTCCTCTGCCTAAAAAGCACGGTAAAGTACGGATGTGTGTGGATTATATAGATTTAAACAGGGCCATCCCTAAAGATGATTTTCCACTTCCACACATCGACATCCTGGTTGACAATACGGCTAAGCACAAAGTATTTTCTTTCATGGACGGATTCTCAGGCTATAACCAGATCATAATGGCACCTGAGGACATGGATAAAACTACGTTTGTCACACAGTGGGGCACGTTCTGTTACAAAGTGATTCCATTCGGACTGAAGAATGTATGGGCAACCTATTAACGTGCCATGGTAGCTTTGTTTCATGATATGATACATCATGAGATAGAGGTCTACGTAGATGACATGATATCCCAATCACAAACTGAAGAAGAACACCTTGATCACTTGCAAAAGCTGTTTGTCAGATTGAAGGAATACAAACTAAGGTTAAACTCGAACAAGTGCACATTTGGAGTTCGGTCCGGTAAACTCTTGGGTTTCTTTGTCAGCAATAAAGGCATCGAGGTTGATCCTGCCAAGGTCAAAGTGATACAAGAAATGCCTGCTCCTCGTACTGAGAAGGAAGTCAGAAGATTCTTGGGACGCCTGAACTATATTGCCAGATTCATTTCTCACCTAACATCTACTTGTGAGCCAATCTTCAATCTGTTGAAGAAAGATCAAGTAGTCAGATGGAATGATGAATGCCAGATCTCTTTTGACAAAATCAAAGAGTATTTACAAGAACCTCCTGTCTTGATGCCACCAGTCAAGGGAAGACCACTAATCATGTATCTGACCGTTTTAGAGAACTCAATGGGGTGCGTATTGGGGCAGCATGACGAGTTTGGCCGAAAAGAGCACACTATTTATTACCTGAGCAAAAATTTTACCGACTGTGAAACCAGATATTCACTGCTCGAGAAAACTTGTTGCGCTTTGGTATGGGCTGCTCGCCGGCTAAGACAGTATATGTTGACTCATACCACTTTGCTGATATCTAAGATGGATCCGACAAAGTACATCTTTGAGAAGCCTGCTTTGTCTGGAAGGATAGCTAGATGGAAAATGATCCTAACAGAATATGACATATAGTACACGACCCAAAAGGCTATAAAGGGCAGTGTGTTAGCTGATCATCTTGCTCATCAAGCTGTAGAAGATTATCAATCCATGAAGTTTGAATTCCCGGATGAAGACATCATGACATTGGACAACTATGAAGGAATCAGACCATATGACAGACCTGAACAAGGATCCCGGTGGACCCTGTTCTTTGATGGGGCATCCAATGCACTTGGTAATGGTATAGGCATTGTACTCATATCTCCGGAAGGATGCCATACTCCTTTTACTGCCAGACTTTGCTTCAATTGTACGAACAACATGGCGGAATATGAAGCATGCATCTTTGGTCTCAAGGCTGCCATAGACTTGGGAATCAAATCTTTAGTGGTGTTTGGAGATTCAGCTTTGGTCATCAGTCAGATCAAAGAAGAATGGGACACTAAGCATCCCAACCTTATCCCTTACAAAGAACATGTTTTGACATTGTTACCATATTTCGAGTAGATTACCTTCGAGCATTTCCCGCGAGAAGAAAATCAGCTAGCAGATGCTCTAGCTACAATGTCATCTATGTTTAAACTTGATTGGGATAACGAGGCTCCCCAGATCACCATTGAACGAATAGATGAACCAGCACACTGTCACGAGATTAATACTGAAGAAGTAGTGGACCAGCCTTGGTTTCATGAAGTCAAAAGGTATCTCGAGACTCAAGAATATCCAGAGGGAGCTTCAATCAATGATAAAAAGTTCCTAAGGAGATTCTCCGCTAAATTTTTCCTGAGTAATGGCATCCTGTACAAACATAATCATGATTCCATTCTGCTCCATTGTGTGGACAAGATTGAAGCTGAAAAGATCATGGCTGAATTACATGAAGGTACCTTTGGCACTCACTCTAGTGGACATACAATGGCGAAGAAAATTCTATGGGCAGGCTACTATTGGTCTACCATGGAAGAAGACTGCTATCAACACTCTCGAACTTGTCATAAGTGCCAAATCTATGCAGACAAGGTGCACGTACCTCCGGTTCCTCTAAATGTCTTAATAGCTCCTTGGCCCTTTGCTATGTGGGGAGTCGATGTGATCAGGGAGATCAAGCCTACAGTCTCCAATGGACACCGCTTCATTCTAGTGGCCATTGATTATTTCACAAAGTGGGTCGAAGCAGCTTCCTTCGCATCCGTTACTAAGAATGTTATTGCCCGCTTCATCAAGCAGAATCTTATTTGCCGGTACGGTATCCCCGAAAGGATCATCACTAATAACGGTACGAACCTTAACAATACTATGATCACCGCCTTGTGCGAGCAGTTCAATATTCAACATCATAATTCATCCCCCTATCGGCCAAAAATGAATGGTGCCGTCAAAGTTGCGAACAAAAACATTAAGAAGATTATACATAAAATGGCAGTCACCTACAAGGACTGGCATGAGATGCTACCATTTGCTCTCCATGGGTACCGTGCCACGGATCGCACGTCAACTGGGGAAACGCCCTATTCTTTGGTTTATGGCATGGAGGTTGTCTTGCCTATTGAGGTTCAGATCACCTCTTTAAGAATCATGAAGGATGCAGGTTTGAGTGAAGACGATTGGATCCAGACCCGACTTGACCAATTGAACTTAATTGATGAAAAGAGACTTACTGCTGTTTTCCATGGTCAGACGTATCAAAAACGGATGATCAAGGCTTTCAATAAGAAAGTCAGACGCCAGGTATATCAAGTTGGAGATCTAGTAATCAAGCGCATCATCTTGCCACAAAGTGATCCCAGGGGCAAATGGACTCTTACCTATGAAGGACCATTTGTAATCAAGAACATCTTTTCTGGTGGGGCAATGATCTTAACCACCATGGACGGAGGCGACCTGCCACACCCTGCGAACGCAAACATAGTCAAAAGATACTATGCATAAGAGACCCGCTAGGTTGACACACCTAGGCAAAACAAGGGCATCCCGGCGAACCAAAAGGTTCGGGCAAAAATTAGGGGTAAAATAAAAAAATATGTACACCCGGAAAGTTGAAAACCCGAAAGGGCGACTTGGGCAAAAAAGGGTTTCCCGGTGGATCGAAAACCCGAAAGGGCGGTTCAGGCAAAAGTTAGGGAATTAAAGCGTATGACTATATCTCGTCGGATCACTTTAAGGACAATCTCTTCACGGACAAACTCAGGGCTTCTGATCAACTCAATCATCTTCGGACGAAGCAACAAATGAACAAGATATTCGGAGATACGAAGGCTATAGTAGGATGGGAACCCCATGGGATTATTACATATAGCCATCTTTCCTTGTGTAAATTTTTCTAATGACACCATCCTCTTACTAGGATGTCTGTCTCTTTTATACAAAATACTTACTCAAAGTTAATACAAAGATATCTCTTTAAAGTACAGAAAACTATTTGCCCTTTTTATTTTTACACTTGTGTTTTATTTTCAAAAACGTCCAATGATTTATTAATGAACATATGCATTTGAACATAATCACTGTTTACAAATAAACAAAGTGAAAAGAATAAATTGCTGACAGGTTGAAAGAATAGAAAAACGTCTTTAGGCTATTCCATGAGCAATCTCCACAGTACGTCATTAAGATCCCCAGTGGAGCTGAAACTTCAACTATTAACCCCCAGTGGAAACCATCCAGTTTCCTCAAATTCCCCATTAAGTTGTCTTAAAACCTGATAATTCCCCAGTAGAATGACAGACGACTGAGACTCCTGAACTTGTTCCAGACAACAATAAGTTTCTTCCCCACAGAGTTCTTATTAATTCCCAACATAAGTCATCAAAGTTATATGGATTCCCTAAACAGATTCCTCAAGCAGTACTTGGCATTACTCTTACAACGGAATTTTTGTCAATACTCCAACTTCAAGACATGAAGAATCCACATATCCTCAGCAGTCAAGAATTTATTTTCCTCAGCAATACAGCAAATCAGCTTACATGCGCATACATTACATTCATATATGATAAACACTGATAAAGCACATTTATTGCATCATACATTTCATGCAACATAACTTTGTGTTTCAGCTAACGTTTTACCCTTTTCAGGATAAGATTAACAGCTACCATTAACAATGTTCAAATATTTCAGATACAGTTCAGATATGCTCCAGACAAGGATGCCATTCTGACACTCATTCAGATTTCAACCTTCAGATACAGTACAGATACGCTCCAGACACGGTTGACATTTTGTTACTTATTCAGATTACAAAGTTCAGATATAGTCCAGATACGCTCCAGACAAGGATGCCATTCTGATGCTCATTCAGATTACTCAGATACGCTCCAGACACGGTTGCCATTATGTTACTCATTCAGACCTCAACTTCAAGATACAGTTCAGATATGCTCCAGACACAGTTGCCATTCTGTCACTTATTCAGATTCAAGTTCAGATACAGCTCAGATACGTTCCAGATACGGACACCATTCTGATGCTTATTCTTTTGATTTACAACAAACATTCTTGGATGGCATTTAGAAGACCATCTCTAACAAGATTATATCACCTCTCTAAATGACATCTTTAAGCCCATTCCCTCAACTACACTTCGTCGAGTGCAAATTTATGGGCACTCTAGTGTCCAATCATCTTTTACCTTCGAGTCACGAATGGCAAAACTCGCCAATCTAACTCTTCAGGTTCAAGAAGATTGAACAGGGGAAGCTGTTGTACCTCAAAATTTTCCCTCTCATTTATCAAGGTTTTTCTCACAAGACTTCTTGGACTCAAGACAAGATTAGGGTTTGGTCAGCTCAAGACACCTCATCTTGCATTGGTAACCTGAAATTAGGGTTTGAGTTTGCACAAGGATTTTTTGACCATCAATGCTTCATGTGACTTTCATACACCATCTTGGACCTCTAAGATTACTCATAATAAGTTTCAAGCCTTGAACCACATTTTTGATCAGTCAATTGGACAGTTGACCTAAAAATCAGTTGTATTGCGGAAAAAGTCAACCATGGCCAATTTATAGTCAAACTTCATAATTTTTTATCCACATCAACATTTTATACTCATATGTACCATTTGATCAAGTTTGGATCACAAATCCTCAAGAAATTTGATCAAATCATCAAAAGGGCAAAATGGTCAAAATTAGGGTTTTTGACTGGGAAAGGGCAATTTCTGATTTTTAACCTAGCCAATGGCCAATTGAGTTCAATCATGATTTCAAGGATTCAATGGCATCATCTTGACCTAATTACATGGTTCAAAAGATCTCAAGTTCATAGGATTGACAGATGAAGTTTGCAGTCAACTGATCAAAAGTCAACTGTATACTGAAAAGTCAAACTTTGACTTTTTGGTCAAAATCAAGTACCAAGGGTCATAATTCATTAAGATATGTCAAAATATGAAACTTGTTCACCAAGAAAACCAATTTTGAAAATTAGGGTTTTGAATTTGAAATTTTTCATAACTTAGAATTTTTCTAAGTATAAAAATTTTCTTATTTTTTCCCAACTTTTCACCACTTTTTCACCATGATGCATTTTGATTCAATAAAAGTTCCCAACATGAAAGTTGTAGTCCTCCATGAAATATACAACTTTTATTCACAAAGTTTTCCCTAAGGATGCTTGGATCTCAAGATATAAATTTATGAATACATGCTCATGAACTAAATAACTTAGTGAAATTTTGCCCTAATTTAGGCAGGTTTTTGACCCAACTTCATGGCAACTTTTCACCTATTTCCAAGAGGTATCTCAAAATTCATTTCATATATTGATTATAGAGAACATTGCAAGCTTTCCAAAATGTCCAAGAACTCTCCAAGATCATTTTTGAGTAGGGAGAATCAAAGAGAGGAAGTTGGCATTTTCTCACTTTTTGTTCAAGCCATTTTCACATAGCATCAAGTTGCAAATCAAATCTATGCTGGTTGTATCTTGCTTTACAGGTCCTAAGCTTGCTATACACTCCATAATTAAATGCAAACTCAGTTGACAAAGGCTTTATCTTTGCTTTTGAAGCTTTGTACAAGGTGTATTTCCATTTTGGGCATAAAGTTCACAATGCCATTTTCATAAAGATGAACTTTTGCAACTTTGTCAATCTTGAGCATTGAACCTGTATCTTTGATACAAGCAACTTACACAACTCTCAAGCAATTGGTACAAGTTCATTTCAGGCCTCAAGCAAGCAAGGACGAGCATGTGAGATTAGTCACTTCACTTTACTTCAAATGCAAGAAAAGTTGCAAAAAGGTCCAAAGCTTGTACAGCTAGTAATGGCTGACTTTGTATCATTTCTATATAAATATACAAACTTGTTATAATGCTTAGCACGATTGGTTTGCACTTGAAACTCTCTGAAACTCAAAAACACCAAAATTCTGCCAAAACTCAAAACTTCTGCAAAAGCACAGCCAACTCTCATTTGGCTCGTGCGTTTTGTGTTTAAACAGTTCAAACATCTCATACACTTCATACCAAAGCAATCTAAGCCATCATCTTGGTTCTGTAACCCCTGTTTCAGCATCCACCATTTTCACTTTGGAAGCTTGCAGCTTGACTTGGTCAGAGAATTCTAGCCATCCTCAAAGCAAGATAAGCATTGGAATAGCTTCAGGGAAGTTCAAGGAAGCTCAAATAATCATCAGGCCTCCATTAAAGTCCTTGCATTGCCCTACTCGAATCCAGCTGAAGGAGGTATTTTCTTAAACTCTATCTCCTTATACAGGCAACTTCAAGCCACGATTTGTAAAGAAAAATATATTCCATATCATAACGAAACTGTACATATCCATACTTTTCATTTATATTACTTGTGCTGAGAGAATTTAAAGATTGAAAACTCTGGAAAAGTTAGGTCACGAATTAGGGCTATCAAAATTCTCTCTGGTCTTTAAGAGTTAGGTCACATAATTTATATGGTTAGAATCGTGAGCTCAAATGCCACATTTTTCATGTTATGAGTTTTTGTTTTTGTGCAAGCATAAGAGAGATACAGATTTGAACATGAAGCGCACGCAGGAAGCTGACCAAGGACAGGGATGAAGCGCTTCTGGTCTTTTTGTGCTTTGAGCCTTTTTGCTTTTGATATTTGCACCCCCTTATTTGCTACTGCACCCCCTGACTAGCTTTTTTATATTTTTTGTATTTTTTTCCATATTTTCATATTTAATGCTTTTGTTTATTTTTTTTTAAATGATAAAAAATGTCAAAAATTGATTTATTTATTTTCACACTTTTTATTTTATTTTTTATTATTATTTTCTCACATGAAAAATAGTTTATTTTTTATGAATAGAACTTATTTTCTTAAATAATTTTTAAATACAATAAAGAATACTTAATATTTTTATTATATTATTTATACTCATAAATACTTATTTTTATACTTATTTTTATACTTATTTTTATACATATTTAATTTTTAATATTTACATATAATATTATTTATTATTTTCTTATACAAAAAATGTACAAATTAATAATATGAAACATTATTCTCTTTTAATTAAAAAACTAGGGTTTCATCCCTTCAAGAAATAAATAATATTTTTTTCCTTTTTTTAGGGTTTAAATTAAATTATTTTCTCATACAAAAACAAAACATAAAACTTTTTTTACATGAACACATTGCATTTCATTTTAAATACTTGTATTATTTATTTAATTCGCGCGTATTCGATTGGGTTGTAATAATATTTTTAGGTTTATATTTGTGCAAACTCCCCATTCAAAACTTGTATCCCCCCTCCCATAATAAGTGTTGTAATAGCTTAGTTTATTTTACGCAATTTATCGCTTTATATACTATGATTAGTAATTAGGGTTTGCATGACAAGAACAAAAACAAAACAAATAGAAAAACCTAAATGCAAGACAAAAGCATGAAAATGACACACTTTGCACACAAGCACCCTTAGGATTTCTCCCACTTGGTTGCCTAAAATAAAATGGCCATGTTACGCATGCAAAGTATTTTGGCAAAACAAAACAAGTATAAGATCATAGTCCCTCGATGACGCTATACAAAGGTTGCCTAAACAAAATGATCGTGGTCCCTCAAAAAAATGCTAAGATACTTGGCAACATTGCTATCATGGTTATACGATGACCCACACCCGTCCCGTTAAAATCCAAAGATAGGGTTGCTTACCAAATCAATGGTAAGTCAAAAATGTCAAAGGAATAGAAAATGCACAAGAAAGACATTTGAGTAGGTAGATAGCTTCTAAGTTACTTGCTCCATTTCAAAACAATCTTTTCTATTTAAAAAAAAAAACAAACACACACACATTTCAAAACATTTCAAAACATCTTACAAAACATTGAAAACATTTTCAAAAGACAAACATCTTTGTATACATTCGTACGAACGAGAATCATTACAAAGATTGCCTAAACAAATGCCTCTTTTACAAAATACTTTAAAAATCACACCAACCACCATTTCAAACAAAACAAAGCAAGTGATCTAAGCAAGTAACTAAGAGCCCATGGAAAACCATGGATGAAAAGGGTGCTAGCACCTTCCCTTTTCATAATCTACCCCCCGAACTCAAGAAAACATCTCAAAGGTCTTTCCTGTGCTTTTTCACCTTTCCTTTTGGATAAAAAAAGTCAGTGGTGACTCTTGCTAACCGTGACATTTGTGAACACAAACGCAAAACCCTCAAGTTAGTTCTCCCACCGTATCATAACTACTATCTGGTCGGGTCCAGGCTTCATAATAGTTTGAAAGTTGTACTAATATCTGGTCAGGCCCAAGCTTTATATTGGAGATAGTAAAGGTTTTGTTGACGACTTTACCAGGGACTAGGGGTTGTGGCCCTATGATTTGCAATACTCTGAAAGGAAAACTCAAATTGGAGAGTGTAGACTCAGTCAGGGAGGACAGATTCAACTGGGGATAACAGGCTCAGCTGGGGAAGATAGACTATGTCAGGGGAATACAGACTCAGTTGGGGAGGATAGACTAAGCTGGGGAATTTTGTGGTTCCTTGATTGTTGTATGTTGGGGAAATAAACCATGTTGGGGAAATAAATCATGTTGATGAATACTCGATGAACTGCTGATGAAGTGAGTTCTTTGAGGAAGAGGTCTACAAGGCTTCTACTTGTAGGATCAACTTAGCTGGGGAGAGAGTTGCCAAGAGATTGAGACTCTGGTTGGAAATTGGTTTATTGTAAACGATCTGCGGGGGATAATGTTAATGAAATAACTCTGGGGATATTTCATATACATTAAAGATATGCTTACTGCTGCTTAGCGGGTTACATGTGTCAAATAGTTTTAACTATGCTCATATGCATATGTTCGTTCAATTTTAGTCATTGGACAACTTTACATTCAAAACAAAAACAGAAAGTTTGCACTTCAAAGTATATTTGTATTGATATTTTTCCCATGAATAGGTGTTTTTGTACAAAGAGACGGAGATCCTAGTAAGAGGAAATCGTCGAAAGGAAAACAAAATTGAAAATAAAACAAATAGCCATGTGGAAATGATCTCATTGCACTCCAACTCTACTATTTCCACAATGTCTTCGAATGCTCCTTGTCATTGACAGAAGTTGATTGGATTGATCTTGGAGCGTTTGAACTTGGACCTTAGTGATAAAGTTAACTGTGGTGATTCCACGGGACATAGTCATACGCTTTCAATCCTTAAATTTTTCCTGGACCGCCCTTTCGGGTTTTCAGCCCACCAGGATACCTATTTTTGCCCAAGTCGCCTTTTCGGGTTTTCAACTTTCCGGGTGTACAATCTTTTGTATATATCCCTAATTTTTGCCCAAAACATTTTGGTTTGCCGGATGCCCTTATTTTTCCTAGGTGTGTCAACCTAGCGGGTCTCTTATGCGTAGTATTTTTTAACTATGTCCGTGTTTATAGGATGTGGGAAGTCTTCACCGTCCATGGTAGTCAGCATTATGGCACCGCCAGAGAATACTCTCTTAACAACAAATGGCCCTTCGTAGGTGGGAGTCCATTTGCCCCTGGCGTTGCCTTGTGGAAGAATGACGCGCTTTATCACCAAGTCACCAGCCTGATATACTCGAGGCTTGATCTTTTTGTTGAAAGCCTTGATCATACATTTTTGGTACGTCTGACCATGACAAACAGCAGCCAGTCGCTTTTCATCGATCAAGTTCAACTAATCCAACCTTGTCTGAATCCACTCGTCTTTGCCTAAACCTGATTCATTCATAATCCTTAGTGAGGGAATCTGAACTTCCAATGGCAAAACAGCTTCCACGCCATAGACTAGAGAAAAGGGAGTTGCCCCAGTTTATGTCCTAGCTGAATTACGGTAGCCGTGTAGAGCAAATGGTAACATCTCATGCCAATCCTTATAGGTCACTACCATCTTCTGCACAATCTTCTTAATGTTTTTGTTGGCTGCTTCGGCTACGCCATTCATTTTAGGTCTATATGGAGAAGAATTGTGATGCTTGATCTTGGACTAAGCGCAAAGCTCGATAATCATAGCATTATTGAGGTTAGTCCCATTGTCAGTGATGATCCTTTCGATGATACCATAGCGGCATATGAGGTTATGTTTGATGAATCTGGCTACCACATTCTTTGTGACTGAGGCAAAAGAGATAGCTTCAACCCATTTGGTTAAGTAATCAATAGCGACAAGAATTAAGCGATGTCCGTTGGAAGCGGTGGGCTTGATTTCTCCAACCATGTCAATTCCCCACATTGTAAATGGCCACGGAGCGGTCATGACATTCAGAGGGATATGAGGCACATGAACTTTGTCAGCATAGATTTGGCATTTGTGACAAGTTCTTGAATGTTGATGGCAATCAGTCTCCATTGTTGACCAATAGTAGCCAGCTCTTAGGATTTTTTTGGCCATCGTATGTCCGCTTGAGTGAGTCCCAAAGAGATCATTGTACTTATCTTCCATAATTTCCTCTGCCTCCTTCTTATCCATAGATCGGAGTAGAGTAGAGTCATGGTTACGCTTGTATAATAGTCCATTAATTAGGAAGAATTTGGCTGAAAATCTTCGTAAGAACTTTCTGTCATTGATGGATGCTCCCTCGGGGTACTCTTGTGCATCAAGATATCTCATCACCTCATGGTACCATGGCTTTTCTGCGTCAGTGTCAAGCTCACAGCAATGTGCAGGTTCATCAAATCTTTCAATTGTAATCATAGGGGCTTCATTGTCCCATCCGACCTTGAACATTGAAGACATGGTTGCCAAGGTGTTGGCCAACTGATTTTCTTCCTTAGGGAAGTGTTCAAAGGTGATTTCTTCGAAGTTGGGAATCAGAGATAGCACAAGTTCCTTGTATGGGATGAGATTAGGGTGTTTAGTGTCCCAGTCTCCTTTTACTTGGCTAATCACTAAAGCGGAATCCCCAAACACATTCAAATGCTTGATCCTCAAGTCAATGGTTGCTTTCAGACCCAAGATGCACGCTTCGTATTCAGCCATATTGTTCGTGCAATCGAAGCATAATCTGGCAGTAAAAGGAGTGTGGCAACCTTCAGGGGAGATGATCATAACACCAATTCCGTTACCCAAGGCGTTGGAAGCCCCATCGAAGACCATAGTACATCGGGATCCTTGTTTAGGTCCGTCATACGGTCCAGGTTTCGCACAATCGGTCACTAGCATGATGTTCTCATCTGGGAAATCAAAGTTTATAGACTGATAATCATCGATAACTTTATTGGCCAAATGATCTGCTAGTATGCTTCCCTTGATGGCTTTTTGTGTTGTGTATTGAATGTCATACTCAGTCAAGATCATTTTCCATCTGGTTATTCGTCTGGAGAGGACAGGTTTCTCGAAGATGTACTTGATTGGGTCCATCTTAGAAATAAACAAAGTGGTATGAGTCAACATATATTGTCTTAGCCGGCGAGCAGCCCATGCAATAGTGCAACAAGTTTTCTCGAGCAGTGAATATCTGGTTTCACAGTCGGTAAAATTTTTGCTCATGTAATAAATAGCATGCTCTTTTCGGCCAGAATCGTCATGTTGGCCCAAAACACACCCCATAGAGTTCTCTAATACTGTCAAGTACATGATCAAGGGTCTTCCTTCTACTGGAGGCATGAGAATAGGAGGTTCTTATAGATATTCTTTGATTTTGTCGAAGGCAGCTTTGCATTCATCATTCCATCTGACTACTTGATCTTTCTTTAAGAGTTTGAAGATTGGCTCACAAGTAGCAGTCAAGTTAGATATGGAGCGGGAGATGTAATTGAGACGACCCAAGAATCCTCTAAATTCTTTTTTATAATGAGGGACTGGCATTTCTTGGATGGCCTTTACCTTGGCAGGATCAACTTCAATGCCTTTATTACTGACAACAAAACCTAGAAGTTTTCTAGATCGTACTCCAAACGTGAACTTGTTAGGGTTTAACCTTAACTTGTACTTTTTCAACCTTTCGAATAGGTGATCGAGATGTTCCTCTTCAGTTTGAGATCTAGAACTCATATCATCCACATATACCTCTATCTCATGATGGATCATATCATAAAACAAAGCTACCATAGCCCTTTGATATGTTGCCCCTGCATTCTTCAATCTGAACGGCATGAACTTGTAGCAAAAGGTGCCCCATTGCGTAATGAAAGTAGTCTTCTCCATGTCTTAGGGAGCCATCCTTATTTGATTATAGCGAGAGAAGCCATCCATGAAAGAGAAGACTTTATGCTGAGCGGTGTTATCGACCAAGACGTTAATGTGTGGTAGAGGGAAGTCATCCTCGGGGCTTGCCCTATTCAGATCCTTATAGTCTACGCACATGCGAACTTTTCCGTCTTTCTTTGGCACTGGCACTACATTGGCAACCCATTGGGGATAAGATGTCACATCTAAGAACCCAACATCAAATTGTTTCATCACTTCAGCTTTTATCTTTTTAGACATATCAGGCCTCATGCGACGAACCTTTTGTTTTACAGGAGGACAGTCTTCTTTTGTCGGTAGACGATGAACTACGATGTCGGTATCCAACCCTGGCATATCTTCATAAGACTAAGCAAATACTTCCACATAATCATGAAACATCTGAACCAACTTGCTCTTGACACTGTCTTCTAAGTTAGCACCAATCTTGACATCCTTCTTGTCTGTCTCGGTACCCAGATTAATGACTTCAAATGACTCTTCATGCTGCTGAATAGCTTTTTCCTCTTGTAACAGAAGTCTGGCTAGTTCTCCTGGTATATTACAATCTTTTTCGCCTTCGTCTTCGGATTGGTTAATTGGACATTCGAAGTAATAGTCGGTAATAGTAGAGTCATTGTCAACAGGATCCAGAGTGGATGAGGACCTGCAAGAGCGTGTGTGTGTGCATGTAAGATACATGGCTATTTTGAAAAATGTATTTGAAGAAAAGAAAGACAATGAACACAAAGATTTGAATGCAAAAGAGTCCAATGATTTGTATTGAATGATCATATGATTAAATGAACATAAATAAAACCCTTGACAAATGGACCATAGTGCCCCAGGCCAGGCATATGGCTTAAAAGTCATTGCTAAAATATTACAGACAAAATTTTATCGAATTGAAAGAAAAGAAATAACAAGTAGATTACTCCTCAAGGAAGGAGATGGGTACGAAATCCTTTGCATGTCAATTCTTCAGCTCCATTGTAGTAGGATACCCCCAATCTTCAAATGCAGCTTCTTCATCAGAGTCACCTACAGCATTGACTTCATGGCTTCCAATATGCAGAGGTGGCTTTCCTGCACGAGCACGCCTTACTTCCTTCTGAGCTTTGACGATGAAATCCAAACCAAACTTGTCCGCTTTGAATGGGATATAGAGGAGTTGCCCCCAAGCATCATAACTTCCTTCTTCAATTGCAGCACGAGCATCTTTGACTGAAACCATCTTCGACACGGCTTTAACAGCTTTAGACTCATCAGAGGAACATTTTGTAGCAGCAACCATTAGTGGTACCACTTCAAAGGCTTGACACGGGGTCTCAATGAATTCTTTGTCCATCTCTACGTACTTGAAAGAGTTAAGGTGGCTCACCATGAACGCTTCCTCTCCACAGACGGTGACGATTCTTCCCTTAATCGGGTACTTGAGTTTCTGATGGAGAGTTGAGGTTACTGCCCCAGTTTTATGGATCCACGGGCAACCCAACAAACAAGAATAGGCAGGACGGATATCCATGATGTAAAAGGTGGAATTGAAAATTTGGGAGCCCACCTTGATTGGAAGATCTACTTCTCCATGAAGAGTCCTTTTTGATCTGTCGAAGGCCCTTACAATGATATCACTGGGTTTCAAGACTAAACCTTCACAGTCTAAACAGTCTAATGCCCCTTTAGGTAGTACAATTTGAGAAGATCCATTGTCGACTAGAACATGTGCTAGGGTGGTCCCCTTGCACTCGACAGAAACATGTAGAGCTTTATTGTGGTTCTTCCCAAGCGGTGTTAGGTCAGCATCTGAAAATCCCAAACTGTTATCAGCCGTCAAGCTAGCCACGCAATTCTCAAATTGGTTCGTTGTGGTCTCATGAGGGACATGAACCTTTTTCAGTAATTTGATTAATGTCCAAGCATAGGCATTGAAACAGATTAGTAATGATAACATAGAAATCTTAGAAGGGGTTTTCCCCAACTGTTCCATAATCTTGAAGTCGCTCCTTTTTATTATCTTCAAGATTTCTTCCATCTCACAGCAACGTCCTTTACGGGTACTTCTATCATGACTGGCTCAACAACCTTCTCCTTCCCTCTTGTATCAGTACTTGGCTTGGTAGCAGTAATGTGGATGGGCGCCTTTGTAACAACTGGTGGTGAGATATTGGGTTAAAATATTCTCCCTGTTCGAGTTACCTTACTTGAGCCAGTTATGTTACCAACATCATCGGTTTTTTCTTCTTCGATCCAAGCGTCTTGTTTAATCCCATGGTAAAATACCTCAGCACCATAGTTCCAAGGCACTTCCTTGTTTTAAGAGTAGGGAATTGGTCCAGGATTGGTAATTATTAATGGAGCAACAGTTGTTTCATTTGAAATCTTAATAGGACCTTTGGAGGTGATCCTAAGAGGCTTGTTTGAGATCGTAATAATGGAGAGATCTTCACATTTGTTAGTCAAACTTTTGGCAAGCGGAATCTTCACAAATAGAATTTTGTGGCTATCCATCAGGCATTGTATGCCTTCCTTCAGCCCTTCGCATCCATTGAGTTGTTCGGTACAGCAAACACAGTCTTTCACACAGCTACGGAAGATCCCGGCTTTCAACAGATTCTTTTCGATGATGTTCAAAGGAGTAGTCAAGTCTTCAACAGAGTCAATGAAAATTGTATCTTCAACAGCATTAACACCTTTGCCATGGTTCGGCATAGGTTCGGTGATTACATTCAGAGTTGGAGGAGGGTCGAATTCAATAGTCTTGTTATCAATCAAATCCTGAATTTTATTCTTCAAGACCCAACATTGGTCAGTCTCATGCCCGGGGCTGCTTGAGTGGTAAGCACATTTGGCATTCGGGTTGTACTTTGGTGAAGAGGTATCAGGGTTGGTAGGAGGATCACGCAATGTCACCAAATTATCCTTGAGTAAGTGTTGTAAGGCTTGAGATAGTGACATTCCCAACCTCGTGAATTGTCTTCTCGGAGTTTCAAAACATTGATGATTAGCAGATGGTCTTGGAGTAGGAGTTGGATTGGAGATTCAGACAGCATTAACAGACGGATGATCATTCTTCTTTGTACGAGCCCTTGCCCCATACACAAAAATGATTTCCTTCTTTGCAGCAAAAGTTTTATTTACAGGATTAGAAGTGGAGGTAGATTCCATAGAGATCTTCCGACTTTTGATGTCGCTTTCAACTCTTTCACCAGTTAAGATTAACTCAGTTAATCCGGAAGAGGAACAACCTACTAACAAGTTAAAGAAAGGACCAGATAAAGTGCCCATAAACATGTCAATGTGCTCTCTATCAGTCAAAGGTGGTTGAACCCTATTGGCCAAGACTCTCCACTTTTGTGCATATTCTTTAAATCCTTCATTATTTCCCATTGTCATATCTTGCAACTGTACTCTTGTCGGCGCTAAGTCAGTGTTATACTGGTACTGATGGTAGAAGGCGGTAGCTAAATCCTCCCAAGTATTGATGCGGAAACCATCTAGCTGGTAGAACCACTCTATTTGCATTCCGGTCAAGCTCTCTTGGAAAAAGTGAACCCATAGTTTCTTATCAGCGGTGTGCGGCTGTATCTTGCGCATATAAGATTTCAGGTGAAGTTTTGGAAAAGAAACTCCATCGTACTTTGCAAAGACTGGTATTTTGAATTTGTGGGGAATGAAAACCCTAGAGATCAAACCCAAATCATCAAAATCTAAACCCGGAACAACTTGGATCTCGACGGCCTTCAATCTGTCTTCTAACTGCTTGTACTTTATGTCGACGGGTGGATACTGCTCATCAAAATAATCATCATCAGATGCTTGATCATTAACATAGTCAGCCTAGGTACTCTTAACCTAAGCAATCTGATTCTCGTCCTCTTAAGATGAATCTTCCACTACCGGGATCTGATGAACCGACTCTTTGAACCTTCTACCCATGTTGAGCAGAGCTTTCTTCGTAGGCTTCTTCTTAACTGCCAGTAATGCCATCATATATTGCTGCCCATTTGTTAGGGCCAGTAGAGTCTCTTGGAATTGAGAGTTTTGTGCCTAAATATCCTTCACATTTTTCTCTAGATCCATCTTGCTGAAATAAACAGCAGAAAGATAAGGAAACCTGTTATGTGAAAAACCTGTCATGTTATGATGCATGGAAGATGTATATGCAAATGATTTCAAGGATTTATGGAATTTAAATTTGCATATACAAAAGAATGAACAAATGTCAATTTTCATTAATTAGTTTGAAAAGATTAGAACATGCCTCTCAGGATTACAAAATAACTTTCTAAGATAAAAAGACTGAACGCATCCTCTTAGATGCAAGGTAGGCGTTCACACTTTGCTCTTCTTCTAGCTGCTTTGTAAGCTCCAAGACCCTCTTCTCACTAGCATAGAATTGAGCTTCGAAAGTATCTCGTTCTTCCTTTTCGAGATAAGTGGGCATGTCGGGATGAAGGAAAGTGTAGGGAACATCTCCTTCAACCACAGGTTCCATGATGACTGGTAAGATAGAGGGATAAGGAATCACTAGTTTCTGAGCACGAGCTTGTACCCATTTAAGGTAAGGCTCGAGGGGAATGGAATTCTTATGTCTTAGCGTCTTGCTATCCACTTTTCTTACCATCCTCCAAGCTCGAATAAACCTCTGACAATAGCTTTGATTGTCGCTCTCGTAGTCGAATACCACTCCTTGGGTGAGCATCTCATGTGGGCCATCACTTCGGACGTAACCAAACTGTCGTAAAGCTAAATAGGGGTTGTAAGTGATACCTCATCTAATGCCAAGTAAAAGGACATTAGGGAATTCACCACAACGGTCGATGATAGTTACGTTCTCCAAGGATAGAGAACACCAATGAACATCTGAATGTTTGAGCATCATCAACCTGTGGGACCACCTCAAACCTTGCTCATTCTTCAACACAGATCAGGGAAGATGCGAAATAAACCATCTTGCCAAGAGAGGAGTGCAACACATAAGGATTCCTCTTTTCCTCATGGTGCGAGAGTGGAAAAAATGAAGGATATCTCCCAACAAAGTAGGCACTGGATTGTGAGACATGAAGATTTTGACAGTGTTTACATCTATGAGTTGGTTAGGGTTTGGAAACAAAACCATCCCATAGATGAGAAGGGCCAAGATTTATTCAAAATATTGTAAGTCCAAATAGTTTCAACAATCTTGAGCTTTCTTAAACAAGAACTTGGCCAAGAAACCTTTGACACCACTCCTTGTTTCCCAATTAGTTGTGATATCAGATTGTTGCAAGTGTAGTGCTTGGGAAATCTCTTCAGGTTTTGGATCTCTTTCCGTACCGTTGAAGGGTAATTGATTGAGAATGGGAATCCTCAAGATTTAAGATAATTCTTCCAAAGTTGGCACAAGTTGATAATCGAGAAAAGTGAAGCAATGGTGTAGAGGATCAAAGATTTGGAACAACACCTTCATCATATCTTCATCAGTGTTGGAGGTAACCAAGTTTAGGAGACGACCATGTCTTTCGGTGAATGGAGAATTCTCAGGGACCCTGATGCTAACTCTTTGAGTTTAGGAGGAATTCTTACGAGATTGACTTGGATAGTATTCATGCAGATAGAAGCCATGTCCTACAAAACAGTACAAAGATAAATCCCAATAATCCTTGAAATGGTTAGTGAGAATGAGTATGATGTTATGATGTTTATGATGTCATGTACAAGTAAATATATACAAACAAGGAAAACAAGTCCTTAGGTTTAGGCTTGCATGGAGTCTCATAGGTAAGTACCCTCTTGAAGTTTAGTTGGCTCAAACTTGTCCTAGAAATAGTAATCAGGTTCTAAAGGATCTCAATATCATTGATTTGTCTTCTCGGACATTGTTTCAGTGCAAGCCTCTTTCACGACGACCGAAATATCCCGAAAACCAAACCTCAATGAGTGTAGTATCGAGTATATACCAACTTCGGACTGCACCATAGCCGGTCATCTCACTACGTCCTAATGGCCAAGTTGGTCAAGTAAAGGTTCTAAAAGTCAGTTAGTGCTTCATGACATCACTCAGCGGCCTTGTATTCTCCTTGACTACTCAAGGGCTACCGGTACCCACAAATATATCACACTAACGTAGCTATTGCTTAGACCATGTCAGTATACCCCACACAATTTCCACAATGTATTGCTACTTACCTATAAGGTATCCCAAATCCAGGTAGAGGATTAGAATAAGCCTAAACAAGGAACCAAAATCTAAAGCAAACAAGTCAAAGAATGAAAGCAAGTAATGGTGATCTAGCCTTAAGGTAACCCCACTTTTAAGTTTCTCCCTAGTAGAGTCTCTAGTTCTGTGATACGGTGGGAGAACTGACTTGGGTGTTTTGCGTTTTATCACAAATGTTGCGGTTAGCAAGAGTCGCCGCCGACTTTTCTTTTATCCAAAAGGAAAGGCTGAAAAGAATAGGAAAGACATTTGAGATTGTTTCTTGAGTTCCGGAGGTAGATTATGAAAAGGGAAGGTGTTAGCACCCTTTTCATCCATAGTTATCTATGGGCTCTTAGTTGCTTGCTAGATCACTTGCTTTTATTTGAAAATGTGCTTTATATGGTTGTTGAAAGTATTTTGAAAACGTGTCATAGTTTAGGCAAACTTTGTAATAGTTCTCGTCCGTAAGAGCGTATACAAAGTGTTGAGCTTTTGAAAATGTTTTAAGTTTGGAAAATGTTTTGAAAGTGTTTTTGAAAGTGTTGGTGTTTGTTTTGAGGATAAGCAAGAGTGTTTGATTTGAAATTGAGCAAGCAACTAGGAACAATCTACCTACTCAAAAGTCTTAGTTCATTTCTTCCTTTCCTTTGATATTGATATCTTACCATTGATTTGGTAAGAAGCCTTATCTTTGGATGTAAAGGGACGGGTGTGGGTCATCATATAACCATGATAGCAATGTTGTGAAATATCTTAGCAATTCTCTTTGAGGGACTATGATCATTTTGAAAGGCAACATTGATAGCATCATCGAGGGGCTATGATCTTGTATTTTTTATTTGTTTTTGCTAAGACATCTTATATGCATAACATGGCCATTTTTATAAGGCAACAAAGTAGAATCACCCTAAGGGTGCAAGTGTGCAAATGTGTTTGATTTGTGGAAAGTAAAATACTAAGCTATTACATCATTAGGGGAGGGGGTATACAAATTTAGAAATGGGGATTTTGCAAGAAAATTAAACCTAATTATCTATTACAACCATATTAAATAAATGTACAAGAATTGAAAAATATAATATAAAAATGCAAATAAAAAAAAGAAATGATTTTGTTTGGTTTTTATGAAAGAGTTTCAACCTAATTAAGAGAGATGATTAGTTAAAAAATTAAACAAAATTAAATTTAAATTAATTTAAGAAAGAAATTAAGTTAAAAGTATTTTTAGGGTTTTTTATGAAAAGGTTTTATCTTAATAAAAATAATATGAAAATTAATTAATTAAAAAAAAGAAACCTAGATTCTAAATTAATTTTAATTTACAAGAAAACAATATAATAATTAAACCTAAGTATAAATATTAATTATTAAAAAAAAGAAATTAATTTGTTAAAAGAAAATGTTTTTAGTCTTTTGTCTTTATAAAGAAAATAAAATATAAAGTGTGAAAATAATAATAAAAATATTTTTTTGGATTTTTTATTAATAAAATTAATATTAATAATAATAATAATAATAATAATAATAAATGAAGAAAAAATGAAATGCAAATAAAATAAAATAAAATAAAATAAATGAAATAAATAAAAGTTGGGCCAAGGGTGTAAACATAGGCAGGGAGTCAGAAATTAGCAACAAAAAAAGCAAAGACCAACTATTTGGAGGCCTAGGCGCCTGTTTGGAACCAAAAAGAGTGGAAATGTTGAAAAAATGAACAAAAGGGTACCACTAGGGCTCGAAACCCAGGCCCCAAAGGTTAACAGGCGCGCGCTTTACCACTGGGATGGCTATACATCCGTTCATATAAACAAAACAATAAATATATAACATAAATCAAGTCCTAAATGAACTTCATCTTCAACCTTCAGTCAGAGAACCTGTAACTCATTCATTTCTCATCCATTCACAAAACTCAAAACTGGAAATTGTGAAATGAGTTTGAACTTGATTCAAGATGCTGCAATGATCAGGTTAGCTTCCTTGAGTCTCTAGGAAACTAATGTAATGCTTAGCTTGAGTTGAGAGTGGCTGAAATGGCCTGGAGAAGTCCAACTGCAATGCTCTGTTTTTGGTTATGGAAGTTATGGTAAATGGTGTTACAGTTCTAGAAATAGGATGGGGATAAGTTATATTTGATATGAGGAAGCTTTTGAAACTAAAAGGCCAAGAAATGCACAAGGGAAAAATGAGTTTGATGTGTAAAGTCAGAACTTGCACAACAGTGGTGTTTTGAAGCAATTTATGGCTAGAGGGAGTTTGAGAGTGTTTCAGGGTGTTCAAGCTCGTGTCTTAGGTTGCATAATAGTGTCTCAATGTATAGGAAAAGGTTTTGAGAGCTTGGGCTGATCAGAAGTACAAGTTCACATGTTATGGTTTTTTGCCTGTTTTTGAAGTAAGCTTTACAAGCATTATTCCAAGGCAAGGTACAAGGATATCTAAAGTGGTTAGGCTTTTTAAATATGCTTATCTGATTATGTAGAGGATGCTTGTGCATAAAGAACAAATGCAAAGCTCAAGCCAAGTTGACTTTGTGATTAAAGCCTCTTTACTAGAATGGCAATGTTACTTTGTGCCATTAATGGAAATGCAACTTGGATAATGGCTCAAATGCTTGGACAAAGACCCTATCAGTTGTGAAAAACATTAATTATGGAGTGACAAACAAGTTTGAGGCCTGCAAAGCAAAGATTATGCAGCCTAGCATGGATTTGGTTCATGTGTTCTTCACAAAATGGCTTGTAATTCAAGTTTGAAAACCCTAACTTCTTGTCTTTGATTCTCCTTACTCAAACATGATCTCAATGAGTTCTTGGACATTTTGGAAATATTGTAACATCATATACAACCTCTATTTTGGACATTTTTGAAAATTCATCTTGGAACTATGTGAAAAATTGCTATGAAGTTAGGTTAAAATCCTGCCTAAATTATGGCAAAATTTCATTAAGTTTCCAAGTTTCATGAACATGTATTCATAAAATCATAACTTGAAATCCATAAATTTATAGGAGAAGTTGTATTATAAAATGTTTTAGATATCATTTATATCTACAACTTTCATGTTGGAAGTTTCTTTTGAATCATCTTGCATCATGGTGAAAAATTGGCTCAAAGTTATGAAAAAATATGAAATTTTCAACACTTAGAAAAATTTCTAAGTTTAGAAATTTTGACTCTTCAAAATGAAATATTGACTTTTAGATTTCTTGATGAAAAAGTTTCATGTTTTGATGAATTTTGACCTTTGATACTTGATTTTGACCAAAAAGTCAAAGTTTGACTTTTAAGTGTACAGTTGATTTTTCATCAGTTGACTGAAATTCATCTGTCAACCAATCAATCTTGAGAGTTGTTTTGAGCCATGCCATTAGGTCAAAATGATGAATTTTAATCATTGAGATCATGCCTAGAATCAATCAATCATTTTCTAGGTCAAAAATCAGAAATTACCTTTTCTCAGTTAAAACCCTAATTTTGACCATTTTGCCCTTTTGATGATCGGATCAAATTTATTGAAGAATTGTGATCCAAAATTGATAAAATGACATATATGAGTTCATGATGTTGATATGGATCAAAAATTATGAATTTTGACTGTAAGTTGACCATAGTTGACTTTTTCCCCAATACAACTGATTTTAGGTCAACTAATCAATTGACTGAGCAAAAATGTGATCTAAGACTTGAAACTTGACATGAGAAATCTTGAGAGTCCAAAATGATCCATGAAAGTCATATGTGACATTAAAATTCCATTTGTCCTTGTGCAAACTCAAACCCTAATTTTCAATCATTAGTGCTTGAGGAGGTGTCTTGAGCTGATCAACCCTTGTGCAGTCTTGAATCAAATGAGATCTTGTGAGATATTATTTGATAAATGAGAGGGAAAATTTTGGGGTAAAACACCTTGTAATAGTAAATTAGGTTTATTTTCTTTCATCTACCCATTTGTAAATTTGTACACCCATCCCCAAATGATGTAATAGCGTAGGACTTTACATTTTCACAATTTATCGCTTTCAAATATAAATGCTAGTAATTAGGGTGTGTATGGAAAGACTAAAATCAACAAGTAGACAACCCTAATTCAATATAAAAATATATGAAAACAAACACTTTCGCACTTTCACCTCTAGGGTAACCCATACTTGTTGCCTCGGATAAAAATAGTCATGTCCCTCGAACATGGGATACTTTGGCAATGACCCCCGAATACAAGATCGTAGTCCCTCGATGACCCTTCAATGTTGCCTTCGGTAAACGATCTTAGACCCTTAAGACAAATTGCTAAGGTATCCTACAATGTTGACTTCTATGACTATATGATTACCCACGCCTGTCCCTTCACATCCAATGATAGGGCTTCTTATCAAATCAATGGTAAGATAGCAATATCTAAAGGAGGAGGAAATGAACTAAGACTTTTTGAGTAGGTAGAACGCTCGTAGTTGCTTGATCACAACCATTTTCAAAACATCTTTCAAAAACACACCAAGACATTCAAATGAAGTATTTTCAAAAGTCAACACTTTGTATGCATTCTTATAGAGACGAGAATTCTTACAAAGTTCGCCTAAATGAAGGCACTTTTCAAAAATACTTTCAAAACCCACCACAAACACATTTCAAACAAAGCAATTTTAAAAGTGATCTAGCAAGCAACTAAGAGCCCATAGATAACTATGGATTAAAAGGGTGCTAACACCTTCCCTTTTCATAACCTACCCCCCAAACTCAAGAAAATATCTCAGAGGTCTTTCCTGTTCTTTTCACCCTTTCCTTATTGGATAAAAGAAAAGTCGGTGGAGACTCTTGCTATCCGCAACAATTGTGATAAAATGCAAAACACCCAAGTCAGTTCTCCCACCGTATTATAGAACTGTCGACTTTGCTGGGAAACACTTAAAAGTGGGGTTACCTTAGAGCTAGATCACATTTAATTGCTTTCATTGTTTGATTTGTTTGCTTTACATTTATGGGTCCTTGTTTGGGTTTGTATTGATCCTTTACCCGTATCTGGGAACATAATTAGGTAAGTAGCAATAGATCATGGAGACTGTGCAGGGTATATCGCCATGTGTGACACATTTGTTGGTATCGGTAGCCCTTGAGTCCAGTCAAAGAGAATACGGGGCCGCTGTGTGGTGTCATGAAGCACTAACTGACCTTAGAACCTTTAATTTAACAACTTGGCCATTAGGAAGTAGTGATATAGCCAGCTTTGGTGTAGTCCGAAGTTGGTTGATACTCGACGCTACGCTCATTGAGATTGGACTTTTGAAATATTTCGGTCGCCAATAAAGAAGCTTATGCTGAAACAATGCCCAATGAAGAAAGATCAATGATATTGAGATTCCCTAGAACCCGGTTACTTTCTAGGATAGGTTGAGCCAACTAAACTTCAAAATGGTACTTACATATGAAACCCATGCAAGCCTAAACCTAGGGAGTTGTGTGCTTTGTGTGTGTATGCTTATTTGTACATAACATCGTGACATCATATCATAGCATTTTTAATAACCATTTCAAGGGTCTCAAAGGTTTATGATGCAGGGTTATGTTGAACCAGACATCTATCAAGGGGAAAGAGGATTTATTTTCCTTTAACCAAACATCGTCAAAGACCAAAGCACAGTAACTTGAGTCAAGGGCTATGACCCACTTGACATGGTGATCTTGATTCTCGTAGAAGGACATTCAACGATACAAAGTTCTTTAAAGCTGTGATCAAAATTCAACTTCTGGCATTTTCTTGTGTTTACCCTGCGAGATCCTTGAAAACATTGCATCCACATATCATGCATCATATCATGACAGGTTTTTCCCATACAGGTTTTCTCATCCGTTTACTGTTTGTTTCAAGAAAAGATGGCTCTTGAGAAGACTGTCCAAGATCTTCAGACCCAAAATGATCAGCTTCAAGAATTGTTCCTAAATTTATCCAAGGGGCAAGAAGAAGTGAAAGCACTCATCATTGAGAGCATCACCAAGAAGATAGCAACGATTGGAATCCAGATGTTGGGACAGATGGCTCTTATCCAACACTTAGCTCGAGGACAAGAAGAGTTGAGAGCCCTCATCAAAAAGCTTTATCAAGACAGGTACAACCATGTGGAACAAACATTTAGAATTGGGGATCGAGTCATTAATCAGCCTCTGGTAGGACAAGAAGTTTTTTTGGTTGAGAGAACACCTTTCAAAATTCCTACTACACCAAGAGTCCAACAACGTCCTCGCCAACCACGACAGGGTGGTCAGCGTAAGCAAGATACACCCAAAAGACAATTTACCTAGATCAACATGCCATTGGCTCAAGCATTTCATCATGTGATAGAAGCCAAGATGGTTGCATTAAGGGAGCCTCCTCAAAAACCTAATACTTCTTCTCCCTGCTACAAACATGAAGAAAGATGTGAATACCATTCCAATAGACGTGGACACAACACTAACCACTGTTGGGAATTGAAGAACAAGATTCAAGACCTGGTCGACAAAGAAGTATTGGAATTCACACAAGATGGTAAAATTGAGTTTTTCTGTCACCCTTCAAAGACACACCATCTGAAGCGAGAAGTTTAGGCGGAGAAACTTTTGTTTATTCAAATTTTCAGTTGTAATTTCTTTGTTTGCTTAAACATTTGTCCTTATATCAGACTTTGGTTATTCTCATTAATGCATTGCATATGTTTGTCTTGAGTTAATCCATTCGTTTTCACTATACTGAAATTGTGATATTACCTCTTTTTGTATAATATTCAACTCTCAACTACAAGTCTTAAGCCTTTAGAGGGAGGATGACGAAAACAATACCATAATCTCATGCAGTATGCTTTTGGACAGACCTTGCTAATGATGTACAGACGTTTTTTCAATTCCTAAACAGTGGAGTTATAAGGAAGATAATCCCTAGTCAACCCCTTTGAGCCAAAGAAGTAGGAGTTCTCTTTTTCTCACAAATTGAAACCTTTAATCATAACCTGGGGTAGGATAGTTTCTCAATTAATCCAAAGGCGCATTCACTCAAAAGCTGTCACTTCACAATGAAAATTCCTTATGAATCAAAAAATTGTGTTGGTTCCCCATGAAATAGGCAGTCTTTACCTCTAAAAAAGAAATGCCCATTAGGTCAAAACCTATGAAGGAGGCTTAAGAAAAATTGGGGCATCCTGCTGGCTGTAATCTTAAAACAAAAATAGTCAGGCAAAAATTAGGGATAGTAAATCAAAAAAAGAGGTCGCTACAAATCCTCGACAACATGAAAAATGTTGCAAAAAATGACTTCCTTCACAAGTAAACTTCTAATATCCGAACCATCACCTAAAAAACCATTCCAGACTCAATTGGAATCCATGCACACAATTAACTGAGTATAGGATTGAAGAGCATCATGGAGAACAGGTTGTGTACAAATAAAATTTGAGCCTTATCCTTTGTTTCTTAAACCATGAACCAGGCCATGTTACAACCCTTTAAAAGTCTTAATTGAAGTATAGGTTAGTTTAAAAACATATTGTTACAAAAGGTATCCTGGCTCCTTTAAGGTTTACTGTAGATCCTGAGTTGAATTCATATTCTTACAAAATTTTGTTGCTCTTTAAAAGTACATTTTTTAAAAAATTTCCTCGAGACAGACATAAACTTTGCATTTTTTGAATACCAATGTTTTCATATGGATAATTGTTTGATGATGGAGAAATTCACATGAGGAATATCCAATGAACGAAAACTCTCTCAATAAGCAGAATCAATCCAAAGGGAAAGACGCCTCCGATGACAAATCTCTCATAATCAAGGGGCATGACATGACCATCTAGGGAAGTTAAGTCGATATTCAAAGAATCTCTCAAGAAGTGCTGAATAACCAGGGGCAGGTCTCCATCTGAACCACTTGAGGCATTGAACATGAATTCCAGCAAAGGGTCACGTACGACCAAGCAAACATTTTCTGTTATTTCTACAACACTTACTATCATACATAGTGACAGCTCTCCACGCAGACATAGTCGGAAAACACAATGCATAAAAGAGATCCGCTAGGTTGACATACCTAGGAAAAAATAAGGGCATCATGGCGAACCAAAAGGTTCGGGAAAAAATTAGGGATATATACAAAAGATTGTACACCCGACAAGTCAAAAACCTGAAAAGGCGGTTGTGATACGGTGGCAGAACTGACTGTTATACTGGTTTTGCATTTGTATTCGCAAATGTTGCGGTAAGCAAGAGTCGCCACCGACTTTTCTTTTATCCAACAAAGGAAAGGGTGAAAAGAACAGAAAAAGACCTTTTGAGATTTGTTTCTAAGTAAGGGGGTAGATTATGGAAAGGGAAGGTGTTAGTACCCTTTCCATCCGTAGTTATCTACGGGCTCTTAGATGTGTAGCTCACTTTGAAATACCTTGTGCTTTGTATGTTTTTGAAAAGTATTTTTGAAAGCGCCTTAGTGCGGAGAAATTTGTAATGTTTCTCGGAATGGTTGAGAACGTATACAAAGTGTTTTTGAAAAATGTTTTTGGAAAGAGTTTTGTGTACGTGTAAAAGTTGTTTGAGCATAGCATCTAGGAACTATCTACTTTTACTCGAAAGGGTTGTTCTTTTCCTCTTTTCCTTTAGACAGTGCTATCCTACTATTAGTGAGTAGGTAGCCCTAGTTGTTGTTTGTTTGAGGGACATTCGAATGGATGTTTATACAGTTACAAAGGCAACTGGGTAAGAAACTTTAGTAACTACCCTAGGGTTTTTAAGATCATGCCGAGGCAACGTCGAGAGGGTCATCGAGGGACTTATGATCTTTATACCGGAGGGTAGCCACTAAAATCTCTCACGTTTCGAGAGATGTGACTGTTTTTCCGAAGGCAACCAAAGTGGGATACCCTAGAGTTATATATGTGTAATTGTGTTGTATTCAGTTGTTTTTATCTTGTGTTAGGTTTTCTAGCGTTTGTTTGTTATTCTTGCCATACAATCCTATTAGGTGTACATCTAACAGTTAATAGTTTACATAAATTAAAAGTGCGAAAATATAAAATCCTAACTATTATAAGGCTTCAGGGAGGGGGATTAATTGCATGTCCAAAACTAGGAGGGAAATAAAGCAATAAATGTAAAATCCTACTTTAAACTATTACAACCAGGAAGCAGGTACAATAATATAAAAAAGTGTAAAAGGAAATAACGCGCGCGAAATGAAAATATCGTCTAAAACTTAAAAGGAAAAATCATTTTGTTTGTTTTTGATCATGGAAAGAAATTTAATTTAAAATCCTAAGTCTATTTAGTTTTAAATTAAAAAAGGGTTAAAATAATTAATCAATTAATTTATTTGAAAAAATGCTAACCTAATATTTTTGTGATTTTTATCTGATTTTATAATTAAATAATAGAAAAAGCTTGGAATTAATAAACTAAAAGAAATAAAAAACACAAATAAATGGGCCAGGCTGACTAGTAAACAAGGGGTGTAATTTGCGGAACGCAGGCCCGGATCGAAAAGAGGCCCAGGCTGCCTTTCGATCCAATGAGGGAGGTTGTCGAAAATGCGTGGCGGATTGCACGTCGAAGGCACTGGATCTGGATTGGTCAGCATCTGGTAGCAAGGGAATGATGGTGTATGATGTACTCCTTTAATCTGGGAAAACTAGATCTGCAGGAAACTCGTTAGAAAAAAATAAAATCCCAGATTTGGGTCAAATCATGTCTTGGATTCGATAGATCGTGGACATATCATCCATTTCGAGCCACGATCCAGATTGTGCCCTGAACCTGGTAAATCCCTAATTCTGCATCTAATCTCTCATGTAACACATTCAATCAAACATATACATCAGCATCAATAATATATATGATCAATGTGAATTAAAATCATGTATTCTATGAGTTTGAGATCGAGGAATTTTTACCAAAAAATAATGAGATCGGGTTGGAACTGCTTAAGGACTGAGAATGTCTCCTGGAATCTTCAGGAGAAGGATAGGATGCTTGGTCTGGATGGAAAAGTCCTGCAAAGGTTGTTTCAAGTTTGACAATTTTGTTGAATATTATACAATTTTATGGAGCTTTGATAGGCCATCTCCTCATCCTTTGCTTTTGATTTAGTCTTGTATTTATAGGGGCGTGGTGGTGAACAAATATGGCATGAATCATCCATTAACCACGGCTTTGAAAGCAAAATCAAGAGATTTGAAAAGTTAACATTTTGAGATATTTCATGCCATTTTGAACTTTGAGTGGGCCTGGACAGGGTTTCAAGCTAATCAGTCTAAGCCCAACAAGCTTCTTCCCATTAGGTTTCCCTTTTGACTTGCATCTCCATTTCACATCAATTGATTCTTTCAACAAGCTCCCGAGCATTGTTCTTTTCGATGGCTCTGAGTTCTAATTCGAATTGCTCAAGGCTTCATCATCATGGATTCTTCGACTTAGTCACCATCTTCATCGATTGTGTAATCTGGAAACCCCTCATATCCAATCAGCCTAGTCGAACTCAGTTCTTGTTC
This sequence comes from Vicia faba, assembly GCA_948472305.1. Lineage (NCBI taxonomy): Eukaryota > Viridiplantae > Streptophyta > Magnoliopsida > Fabales > Fabaceae > Vicia > Vicia faba. The sequence continues at coordinate 1,211,474,305 of OX451739.1, forward strand.
CTTTCGATCTCCTTTCCTTCAATTCGACCAATCGAAGTATCACCTTGTTCATTTTGATTTGTCAAAGTTTCATTCTATTATTTTCGATCTCTTTTCCTTCAATTCGACCAATTGAAGTATCACCTCTTCATTTTGACTTGTCGAAGCTTCGTTCCATTCTTTTCCTTCGAACCCAATTGTGATTGTGTCTGATTCTTGTCGAACTGAACTTCGACTCCAATCCCACCTTTTTCTTTCGTCTTCAAGCACATCTCTACTGATCACTAGTTTATCTTTAGTCAGTGAATACAACTTGTATGCACTAGTCGAAGGATAACCCATGAGCACCATGACTTCACTTCGATTATCCAACTTCTTCCTCACTTGTTCAGGTACATGCCTGAAACACATTGATCCAAAAACTCTAAGATGACTTATATTTGGCTGATTAGACTCTACTAGTTCTTCTATGAAATCACGCCACGTTTGAAGATTGCTTGTCCTTCGAACCATTAGACTTCCAAGTGCTTCTTTGGATAATGTTAAAGCTTTTGAATTCAAAATCTTCTTCTTTTCAAAGCGCCAATTCAATCAACATGACATTCTAAATATCTTTCCATGTAATGCTTCGAATAGCTTATATTTTAATAGTTTGAAAACGAACCTTTCGATAATGGTTCAACATAGTGAAGCTCTTTACTAACTCTTCATCAATCGAAGACTTCATAAAAGCCTCCTCACACTTTCTTTTGAACTAGTCTTTCTTTGATCATAGTGTCAATTATTCAAAACTTATGTAATCGAAATTCCCAGCTAACACTACTTCGTTGGGCATCTAATACTGTTGTCGAAGCTGCTTCAGCCTAAAATCTCCTAGACATATTCTTAGCTTTCAACATACACCTCTTCATATTCCACATACTTCTTTTCTTTCTTGCAGCTATGCCATTATGTTGAGGCGTATAAGGTGCAATAACCTCCTGTAATGTATGAGCTTGTACCTTCCAAATAATGAATTTCTTGAGCTTGAGGATAAAAGAGAAGTTGTAGGGCATGAAACTTGGCATGGACAAACTTGAAGACATATTAGGACCATGGAAAACATTTGAGATATTTGGAGCTCACACATCTTGGTGAAAAGTGAAACTAGTTGAAAGGCCATTGCTTATGAGGAGAATTTGTCTGATCAATTCTTGGTCAACCTTGAGAAATTTAGGACCTTAATGAGCATGCCTTGAATAAAATGGGAGGGCAAATTTTGGGGTACAACGGCTGCCCTTGTTCAATCTTCTTAAACCTAAAGATTTAGATTGGCGTGTCTGCCTTTCGTGATCTAAAGGTGGAAGATGATTGAACACTAGAGTGCCCAGAAATTTACACTCGCATGAAGTAACGTCGTTGGTTGGTGATATCAGGAATGGGCTTACAGATGCCATTTGGAGGAGATGACCGAGAGTTGTCATAGATGGGCTTAAAGATACCATCTAAGGTAGATGCTGACTTCATAAGAGGTCTCTTTATGGGGATTCCTGTTCATGTTGTTTGAGAAGGACTCCGCTGGGGAATGTTGATTTTTGTTATTTTGCTTGAGGAAAACTTTGTGGGGAATGGAGTCTAGGAGATTTAGTTGTCCATGGATCTATTGAGGAGTTATCTCTGGACTGGAGAGATGAAAGTTAGCTATTTTCTGGTCGAAATCCAGGCTTCACCATAACTTGCTGAAGGTAATAAAGTTGACTGTCATCTGGTCGTATTCCAGGCTTCACAATGACTTACTGGGGAAAATAAAATTAACTATTATCTAGTAGGTTTCCAGGCTTTGCAGTAATTGAAGAGGTTGAACTGTTATCTGGTCGGGTCCAGGCTTCAGAAATTAAGTTGTTATCTGGTCGGGTCCAGGCTTCAACTTGAACTTGAGGTATATTGTCATCTGGTCGGGTCCAGGCTTTGTAATAGTTGTAAATTGTTATCTGGTCGGGTCCAGGTTTTAGTGTTTTGAAGAAATTGAGTTATTATCTGTCCGGGTCCAGGCTTCAACTTTAATTTCAGGTTAATCGTTATCTAGTTGTGTCCAGGCTTCACAGTGTTTGATGAGCTGTTACTTCAGATAGTTGCCCCGTCTTATTTCGGGAATTAATCTGGAACCTGCTTTTGTTGAGATAGATTACATGTCTGGCTTCAGGAATTACTCTCTAACCTGGTATTGCAGATAATATCCCCGTATTGTTTCGGGAATTGATCCACAGTTAGTTGTTCACAGATAGTTGCCATGTCTGGTTTCAAGAATTAATCTGGAACTTGCTTTTGTTGGTCATTGAGATAGTTTCCCGGTCTGGTTTCAGGAATTAATCTCTAACCTGGTCTTGTAGATATTTGCCCCGTCTTATTTCAGGAATTGATCCATAGTCATTTGTTCATAGATAGCTGCCCTGTCTGGTTTCAGGAATTAATTTGGAACTTGCTTTTGTTGGCCGTTGAGATAGTTGCCCTGTCTGGTTTCAAGAATTACTCTCTAACCTGGTCTTGTAGATAGTCGCCCCATCTTGTTTCGGGAATTGATCTACAATCAGTCGTTCACAGATAGTTTCCCTGTCTGGTTTCAGGAATTAATCTGGAACTTGCTTTTACTGGTGGTTGAGATAGTTGCCCTGTCTGGTTTTAGGAATTACTCTCTAACCTAGTCTTGTAGATAGTCACCCCGTTTTGTTTTGGGAATTGATCAATAATCAGCTGTTCACAGGATAGTTGCCCTGTCTGGTTTTAGGAATTAATTTGGAACTTGCTTTTGTTGGTCGTTGAGATATTTTCCCTATTTGGTTTCAAGAATTACTCTCTAACCTGGTCTTGTAGATAGTCGCCTCGTCTTGTTTCAGGAATTGATCTATAATCAGTCGTTCACAAATAGTTGCCCTGTCTAGTTTCAGGAATTAATCTATAACTTGCTTTTGTTGGTTGTTGAGATAGTTGCCATGTCTTGTTTCAGGAATTACTCTCTAACCTGGTCTTGTAGATAGTCACCCCGTCTTGTTTCGGGAATTGATCCACAATCAGCTGTTCACAGATAGTTGCCCTGTCTGGTTTCAGGAATTAATTTGGAACTTGCTTTTGTTGGTCGTTGAGATAGTTGCCCCATCTTGTTTTAAGAATTGATCTCTAACCTGGTCTTATAGATAGTCTCCCCCTCTTATTTCGGGAATTAATCTACAACCAGTTGTTCATAGATAGTTGCCATGTCTGGTTTCAGGAATTAATCTAGAACTTGTTTTTGTTGGTCGCTGAGATAGTTTCCCCGTCTTGTTTCGGAAATTGATCTCTAACTTGGTCTTGTAGATAGTTTCCCCGTCTTGTTTCGGGAATTAATCTACAGTCAGTTGTTTACAGATAGTTTCCCTATCTGGATTCAGGAATTAATCTGGAACTGTTTTTCTTAGTCATTAAGATAGTTGCCCTGTCTGGTTTCAGGAATTAATCTCTAACCTGGTCTTGTAGATAGTCGCCCCGTCTTGTTTCGGGAATTGATCTATAATCAGTCGTTCACAGATAGTTGCCCTGTTTGTTTTCAGGAATTAATCTGAAACCTTCTCTTTCTTGTTGTTGAGATAGTTGCCCTGTCTGGTTTCAGGAATTAATCTTAACCTGGTCTTGTAGATAGTCTCCCCATCTTGTTTCGAGAATTGATATACAATCAGTTGTTCACAGATAGTTGCCCTGTCTGGTTTCAAGAATTTAATCTGGAACTTTTTGAAAATTGTTGATGATATTCGTCTGTTGATCTTTCCTGAAAAGGTAAAGAATTAGTTGTATACAATATCATGATGCATGAAGTGCATTGGGTAATGATGTTCTTAAAATAAATGAGATTGTGATATATGCATTTGTGTTGCATACGCTATGACGCTTGTAAAATGATGTATGAATGCAATGTATGAACGTATCAATTGTTCTATTGCAGTGTTGTTGAACTGGGGAAAATAAATACCTGATTGTTGCTGGGGATGAAGAATGTAAGTCTTTAAATTTTGTTGAAGTTGAAATGTTGGGAGATGGATTTCTGTTGCTAGAGAAATAAACCCTATTGGGGAAAGGAAACTCCACAAACGGCTAAGGGATTTTATGAAGTTCTGTTGGGGAAAGGAAACTCCGCAAACCGCTTGAGGATTTTATGAAGTTTGGTTGGGGAAAGGAAACTCTGCAAACTACCTGGAGATCTTTGTGGAGCCCTATTGGGAAACCCAAGAAGTTTATGAACCAAGTTGAATAAATCTCCTAGATGTTGGGGAGATGATTGAAGCCTTTGATCTATTGAGAAGATGTCAAAATATTTGAAATTGTTAGGTTATACACTGAAGACATGGCAGTGACTTTGCGGGAGGAAGTCTTTGTCTTTGTACCTACTGGGGAACGTATCCTTACTGATGACTAACTATGCGAAGATAGTCCCCTGGAGGTGGTTACTCTGTGGGGATTTTATGGATAGCTTGAATGTTATCCCAACTCCTAGAGTCTTGAGTAAATGTTAATCAAAGTGATAAGCCTTCTACTGATAGACAAGTGGCGAGATGATGAGACATAGTCGTACGCTTTAATCCCTAACTTTTTCCTGGACTATCCTTTCAGATTTTCAGTCCACCGGGATACCCTTTATTGCCCAAGCCGCCTTTTCAGGTTTTCAATTTTCCGGGTATACAGTTTTATTTATATATCCCTAATTTTTGCATGAACTCCTTTGGTTCGCCGGGTTGCCCTTATTTTTGCCTAGGTCGGTCAACCTAACAGGTCCTTTTTTTATGTGTATTATTTTCCGACTATGTCTGCATTCACAGGGTGTGGAGAATTGTCACTGTCTATAGTAGTAAGTGTTGCAGCACTGCCAAAAAATGGTTTCTTGATCACATGTGGCCCTTCCTGTTCAATGCCCCAAGTGATTCAGATGGAGGTCTGGCCTTGGCTATTCGGCACTTTTGAGGGATTCCTTGAATCTTGACTCGACTGCCTCCATATTAGTTTAGACACCATGTTGTGCCCCTTTATTATGAAAGTCCTGTTATTGGAAATGTCTTTCCATCTGAGGTGATTTTGTTCATTGAGAGGATTTTCGTTCATTGAATATTCGTCGTGCGAATTTCTCTGTTGTTTAACGATTAGTTATACGCAAACAGTGGTATTAAAATGCAAAGCTTATGTCTGTCTTGAAGTTTTTGAAAATTCATTTTTTAGTAAAACAAAATTTGCAAGAATGTGATACCAACTCAGGATTTATAGCAAACCTTACAGGAGTCGTGATACCTTTTTGTAACAATATGCTTTCAAACTAACCCATGCTTCAGCTAGGACTTTTAGGGGTTGTAACGTGGCCTGGTTCATGGCTTAAGAAACAAAGGATAAAGGCTCGAAATTTATTTGTACCCACATGTTCTTTGTGATGTTCTTCAGTCCTATACTCAGTTAACTGTCCGCTTAGATCCCAATTGAGTTATGGAATCTTGGCCCTGATATTCTGGTGATGGTTCGGATACTGAAAGTTTATTTTGAGGAGGCTGGAATTTTTGTAACCTTTTCTTCTTGTTGATGATTTGTAGCGATCTCTTTTTTTTAATTTTATCATCCCTACCTTTTGCCTGAACTGTTTCTTTTGTGATTACAGTCAGCGGGATGCCCCGGTTTTTTTTCTTAAGTCTCCTTCATAGGTTTTGACTTAGCGGGCTTTTCTTTTGAAAAATAATGACTGCCTGTTTTAACGATTATGTGGAACCATCACCATCTTTTGTTTTTTAAGGATACCTCTGACACTACTCGTCATGTACAAAGGGAAAGCTTGCGATTGAATGCACCATTGAATTAACTGAGAAACTACCCTGCCCCAGGTTACGATTAAGGGTTTCAATTTGCATGAAAAAGAAAACTCCTACTTCTTAGGCTCAAACGGGTTGATTAGGGATTATCCTCCTTATAACTCCACTATTTAGGATTTGAAACAACGCATGTACATTGTCATCCAGGTCTGTTCAAAAGCATATTATAGAGATTATGGTATCTTTTTCATCATCCTCCCTCTAAAGGCTTACAACTTTTAACGAGATTTGAATATCACAAAAAAGGAAGTAAAAGCAATGTTTCAGTATAGTGAAAACGAATAGATTAATTTAAGACAAACATATGCAATGCATTAATGGAATAACAAAGTTTGACATAAAATAAGTGTTCGATCAATCAAAAGAAATTACAATTTGAGAACTCAAATGAAATAAACGCCCTCAATCTTGGCCATGATTTGGCATAGGAACAGTGATCACGTTGGGAGTCTCAGGAGGGTCAAATTCAATCTCCTTGTCGTCAATCATATTTTTCATCTTGTATTTCAGCGCTTAACAATCATTAGTATCATGTCCACGACTGCCAGAATGATAGGCACACCTTGCACCAGGATTGTAGTTAGGAGAAGAAGTTTTGGGGTTTGGATGAGGTTCTATCAACGTAATCAGATTCATCCTTAACATGTGTTGCAATGCTTGAGACAACGACATGTTGATTTTGGTTAATTGTCTCTTGGGCTCGTCTTGGCTTCGCTGGTTACCCCATTGTTGTTTTTTGACATGTGCTGGATTAGAGGTTCATGTTGCCCCCACAAATTGGTTGAGATCACTCTTATTGCGGCCCTTCTGGTCGTACACAATATTGGACTCCTTCTTTCCATGGTATGGTCTCTTCTGAGTACTTGAAGATGTAGTCCCGTGAATTTCCCCGCTCCTGAGTTTATTTTTAACATGCTCCCGCATGAACATGTCACCCAATTCCCCATCTGCCAAGAGAGGTTGATCATTGATTAGGCCCCAAAGTCTAGCAGTTTTCCCCAGACGGTCGTATCTGTCCTGATGAAGCTTACTGATGAGAATCCTCAACTCTTCTTGTCCCCGAGCTAAATTTTGGATAAGAACCATCTGGCTACTCATTTGGATTCTCATCCTTTCCATCTCATCTTGCAGTTGTTCCAAATGGCCATCCTTGTTGTCTTCAAAAAATTTCTTGATCATGTTCCCAGCGAGGAGTGTTTTAAATTATTCATGCCCCTTGGATAGATTTAGGAACATTTCCTAGAACTGAGCATCTTGAGTTTGGAGATCTCTGTTGTTCTGTTCGAGAGCCATTTTTCTGCTAAAATAAACAGCGAGAAAATGAGAAACCTGTACTGGAAGACCTGTTATGTAATGACATACATGCAATGTTTTCAAGGATCTCGCGTGGTAAAAACAAGAAAAATGTTTGAATTTTGATTGCATCTTTGATGGAATAACTTTTGTATTATTAAATGTCCTTCTATGAGAATCAAGCTCACCATGTCAAGTGGGTCATAGCCTCTGACTCAAGTTATCGTGTTTTGGTATTTTGACGGCATTGGCTAGAGGAAAATAAATCCCCTTGCCCCTTTCTAGACATCTGGTTTATTATAACCTGCACCACGGGCCCTTGAGATCCTTGAAATGGTTAAGGAAATGCTATGGTATGATGCTATTATGTGTATGTTATGCATCAAGCAAAAGTGTAAGGTGACGAAGATAAGTAAGTCTTGTAAGAAGTTCAGATTATTGGATAATGACTATAAACAAGTCCTGCAAGGAATTCACGTTGTTTGGTAATGAAAACAAACAAGCCCTGCAAGGAGTTCAAGTTTTTAGATAATGAAAGCAAACAAGTCACACAAGTAGCCTTAGGTTTAGGCTTGCATGGAGTTTGTAGGTAAGTACCCTCTTGAAGTTTTAGTTGGCTCAACCTGTCCTAGAATGTAATCGGGTTCTAGGGAATCTCAATGTCACTGATCTTTCTTCATCGGGCATTGTTTTAGCGCAAGCCTCTTTATTGGCGACTAAAATATACCGAAATTTCAATCTCAATGAGCGTAGTATCGAGTATCAACCAACTTTGGACTGCACCAAAGCCGGCTATCTCACTACTTCCTAATGGCCAAGTTGTTCATTAAAGGTTCTAAGGTCAGTTGGTGCTTCATGGAACCACACAGTGGCTATGTATTCTCCTTGACTAAACTCAAGGGCTACCAGTACCAACAAATGTGTCACACCAATGTAGCTATCGTTTCAACCATGTTAGTATACCCCGCACAGTCCCCACGGTCTATTGCTACATACCTAAAAGGTGCCCCAGATCCGGGTGCAAAATATTTTATTAACAAAACCAAACAAGCCCTCAAAAGTAAAGCATACAAAACACACAATGTAAAGTAAAAAATGAACTAAACTCTAAGGTAACCCCACTTTATAAGTCATCCCCATCAGAGTCGTCAGTTTTGTGATACGGTCGTAGAACTGACTGTTATACTGGTTTTGCGTTTGTATTCGCAAATGTTGCCGTAAGCAAGAGTCGTCGCCGTCTTTTCTTTTATCCAACAAAGGAAAGGGTGAAAAGAAAATAAAAGGACCTTTTGAGATTTTTTTCTGAGTAAGGGGGTAGATTATGGAAAGGGAAGGTGTTAGCACCCTTTCCATCCGTAGTTATCTGCGGGCTCTTATATACTTAGCTCACTTTGAAATACATTGTGCTTTGTGTGTTTTTGAAAAGTTTTGAAAACGTCTTAGTGCGGCAAACTTTGTAATGTTTCTCGAAATGGTAGAGAACGTATACAAGTGTTTTTGAAAAATGTTTTTGGAAAGAGTTTTGTGTACGTGTAAAAGTTGTTTGAGCATAGCATCTAGGAATTATCTACTTTTACTCGAAAGGGTTGTTCTTTTCCTCTTTTCTTTTAGACAGTGTTATCCTACTATTAGTGAGTAGGTAGCCCTAGTCATTGGATGTTTGAGGGACATTCGAATGGACGTTTATAGTCACAAAGGAAACTGGGCAAGAAACTTTAGTAACCACCCTAGGGTTTTTAAGATCATACTAAGGAAACATCGAGAGGGTCATCGAGGGACTTATGATCTTTAAACCGGAAGGTAGCCACTAAAATCTCTCACGTTTCGAGAGATGTAACTGTTTTTCCAAAGGCAGCCAAAGTGGGATATCCTAGAGGTGTATATATGCAATTGTGTTGTATTCAGTTATTTTTATCTTGTGTTAGGTTTGCTAGCGTTTGTTTGTTATTCTCGACATACAATCCTATTAGGCATACATCTAACAGTTAATAGTTTACAGAAATTAAAAGTGGGGAAATGTAAAATCCTAACTATTACAAGGCTTCGGAGAGGGGGATTTGTTACATGTCCAAAACTAGGAGGGAAATAAAGCAGTAAATGTAAAAGCCTACTTTAAACTATTACAATCAGGAAGCAAGTACAA